>JASSKH010000004.1:3087230-3687230 GCA_031763025.1 Macrocystis pyrifera | reverse complement strand
GGAACATGCCTAAGAAGAGGTTGCCAGCCATAGTTGATAGAGCTGTATGGGAGAAAGTAACAAAAGGGCGAGCCGGAATCAGGTGGGATAACGTAGTTGAGAAAATATGGAAATATATAGAAGGAAGCCAAGAAGAAGAGGTGATGCCCGCGGGGAAGTTTGGGAGATACAAGGCACAAGTAGAAGAAACGATAGAAAGAAGGGAAAGGCTAGCGCCAAGAAACAAGGTGGAATCAGAAAAAAGGCTTAGAGATATACGGGGGATTGGGCGAAGGAATAGGAACGAAAACGTATTTGCACGGCCCAACGGACTTCGCGAAAACGCTGAAACTGCGATTTCGTGTAGGTGACCTGGACTTGCCCGAAAGAACAAAGAGGTATGGCAGTAGATGCATAGGTGTGCCGGTGTGGCAAAGCAACACAGAGTAGAACTCACATAGTAGGAGAATGTGAAATGTGCAAGGAGGAACGGGATGCGATAGAAGAGGAGATGAGGGAAAGATACAAATGTGACATGGATGAGTTTGATACTCTAGATAGCAGCAAGAAAGAGATCGTTATCCTAGGATGGCGGCCACAGGCGGCCAAACAGGAAGGGGATAAGGTTAGCAAAACGTTTGTGTGTAGTATTTGGAAACGACGTAATGAGCGCCCAAACGTTGAAGGTGTCTCTATTAGGAGTAGGAACGGTGCTCCGCCTCGAAAGGGATGCGTGGGTCAATGGTCAAACGACTAAGGCAAGCAACACATGAGTACCCCCCCCCCCGCCCGCCCCCTCCCGTCTCTCCCTGCACCCTTGTGGCCCCTCCGCCACAGTCGATGCACTCGAATTCAGCTTCCTTATTACCTCCCCGACCGAGGACGACGGATCGTTACGCGTCGTCACCGGCGGTACTGGTTGTGACGACTACACCACCGATCTCAGCGGACTCGTCTCCGTGCCATCTACTGGGGGCTGGAACAGCTTCGCTTCGCTCACAACGTAGGTTTCGATTGTAACAGTAGCCAGGGCAGTTCGCGGGTCGGGTGGAACCTCGCGGGGTCGGGTCGGGTCGGGTCGAGTACGGGTTATCCGATCCGATCCGTGAGAGTTTGAAGACCTCCTGCCTGGACCCGACCCGATCCGACCCGACCCGTGAGACTTCGAGCACTTGGTGACCGGACCCGCGGCGGTGGGCCATGAGCCGTGAAGAGGCGTGGCAGTTTTGTCTGATGAGACTAAAACCTACCCCAGTAGCCCAGCGGGTAATTGAGGGCACACAAAACAAAAAAAAAACATGCAAGTGCGGGTGATGCAGGAAGGCCTCGCCTCAGCCAAGTCCGGTACTTACATTAAAATGATCTCGGTGACGCTGCAGCAATATACAACAGCTAAATGAACTCATCTCCGATTGTTTCACCTTGTGTTTTCGATCAATTAGAAGAAGAAGAAGAAGAAGAAGCAAAGGCCTGCTGAGTGATCTATAGAGCTGTATATCTCGGACTGTCCTGGGTGCGTGGAGTGTTCCCTCGAGCCGGGGATGGGAGATTGTGTTCAACCTTTCTTTTGACTATCTGCGATACCGTTCACGACTTTCTTAGCGGGACGGCTGATCCTTAGTACAGCCAAACCAAGAGCTTTTAGGAGATGGTTTTGACACCGCAACCCTACAGTAGTGTCCGTGCCGCCAGTAGAATAGCGACAGCAACATAAAAAAAAAACCTAGGACAGATCACAATCTAAATCACCTAGATCATTTAGTTTCTCACCTGCCGTTGTGACAGGTTGTGCAGGATCTATCTATCTGTACCTTACAGATCATCTAACACCGGAAACACGCACTATTAATAGAAAGTGCGGGATTTACGGCAACGTGAGCTACTGAAGACCGTACCGTGTGTATCCCTCTGAAGGATCTACCTTAGATCATGAAGAGGGAATTGGTGACATCTGGTGCGATATTATTTACGTCGGATCTCAAGTAACGGCCTAAACTGATTCCCGCCGCTTCTCGTGTCCCCTCCGTACTTTACACAGGTCCGGAGGAGGAAACGGCGGGCTGTCCTCCGGGGTTTCCGCCATATGGCTGTGCGTTATTTCCGAGGGCTTCAACATAGACTCTTTCGTTGTCGCGGAACAGGGGGACCTCGAAACCTCTGCCCCGGTAGCTAGAGATGTAACGCCTGCCCCGACAGCGCCGGGGGGTGGTGCGTACGGCGGAGTCCCTGCTGCTATCCCGGGCATGATCGAGGCAGAGGAGTTCGACACTGGTGGGGAGGGGGTCGGGTACTCGGACTTCGATCCTGGAAACAACGGGGCGGTAAGTTTCAACTGAAAATATTTTTTCTAAAGTGATCCCGTTTGGATAAAGTGTTTTTTTGATGAACATAGAACATTTTTTCTCGGTGATCCCGCTTGGATGAAGTTTTTTTATGAACATAAGACCGGCGTTATAATTGTTTTAGTTTACTCCTTTATACATTGATCCTATAGACTACCAGTTATATACTCCGTCCGTGAACCCAGAACAACCCAACACCCCTCTACCTATTTTCGAGACCGAGACAGGAGGGAGGAAAACTCTAAAATCAAGTCAAATACAAACCTAAACCAACTCGCTTTTCGTAATTCCGTCCATAAATCTCAACGCACTGGTTTGCTTTTCATTTTAACACTGGGAAGGAGTGTAGGTCATTTCTCTTTTTGTCGAGCACCCTTGATATACTTTAGTGTGTTTTTGTCTGTTCGTATTTTTCGTCATTCGTCGACCCTGGAAATGACCGCGGGGGGGGGGGGGTACGTAGGCTCGACGGGTGTAAGGTCAGCGGGTTTCTTTTCGGTCTACACCACACTTAAAACACCTATTTATTGACAACTTTTTGCTGATTTCGTTGCACGCCAACGTGACCAGGGATGTATGTAGACCTTGTTGGCCCCTGCTGCGACAAAACGATTGGAACGTGCTTGCCTTTAGACAACCGATCCTGACCAACTAAGCGCACTACCGTCGAATGCACACGCATCTTAGCATCCAGTTGTCTTTAGTTCTACCGGAAGGGTCCTGCTGGGCTCCATTTTTGTGATTCCTGGGTTTCCTTTTTTCGGCATGCAGGCCTTAGTCCTTAAGGGCGGAGCGGCAAACATAATTTTCTGATGCAAGCCATCGATTTTATTTTCTGTTTGTGATTGACACTCACCCTGCAAATTGTCAGGTAGCAAATTACCTATAAAATTATAGCAATGATTGTTTGCATCAGCGTTTGTAGGTGCTGCATGCCATCACCGTCTTTGCCGCGGGTTTTCCATATTGCTGAAGGCGTTCCGCTTGGACGAAGATGTCGATTCTAGTGGCGGAAATACACCGCTACGGCGTGCTGCTGTTTTAGTTTGAGACTGTCGGCCCATCCGTTTCCCCCCACCCATGCATGGATTCGTGGCCGGGTTTCCACATTGTGACAGGCATTCCGATTGAACCAAGGCGTGGATGTAGGGAGTGTAGCTAGTGATGGGTTCTACGTCGGATGGGTAGTGGGCGACGAATACCTGCGCTACACGGTGGACGTCACAGTGGACGGTAAGTCCTATTGACACTTTAGCGTAGTGTATTGAGGCGCGCGACGGTGAAAAAACTGGTTCCAAAGTAGTATTTCGAGGCGCAAAACACGGTAGTATATATATACTGGCACAACAGCAGTAGGGTATTGAGGCGCGCAACGGTAACGCATACTGGCACTTCAACAGTGGTGTATTGAGGCGCGACGGTGAAACATACTGGCACAACAGCAGTAGGATATTAAGGCGCGCGACGGCAACACACACAGGCACTTCAACAGTAGGATGTTGAGGGGCGACGGTGAAACATACTGGCACCACAACAGTAGGCTATTGAGGCGCGCGACGGTAACACATACTGGCACTTAAAACAGTAGTGTATTGAGGCGCGACCGTGAAACATACTGGCACAACAGCAGTAGGATAGTGAGGCACGCGAGCGCGAACAAGCTTGAGCCACCTTTGGTTTTGTATGAACGCGCATTGCGTCACATTTAGCGTTACACGTTTCTTGCGCTACGTCTGTCTGGGAGGAGGTGAGTAGGCCACCTCCGACACGTGCTTTCACGCTCTACACAGCAGCTGGAGTCAGCGGCCTTGATCGCCAAGCCCCTCATCCAGTATTGTGACGGCCTGCTTCTTTCATCTCCCTTCTGTTGCCGCTCGCGCGACCACGGCCGAGCCAACTACAACAATCGTGCCCGAAAGACACCCTCCCTCCTGGCTAATTGTTGCTGCTGTTTGTCACAAAATAGAACCCATGATGGGTCCCAACACCATACCGCTCAAGGCGGAAATTTTCTTATGCCGAAATAAAAATACGAAGCGGTCCTTATAAATCCGTCCAGAGCGGTCCTTACAAGGGTTATTCGGCTCTGACTGCCATGCACCCCCATAGGATAGCTTATTGCCGTACTAAAACCCTTGGTTACGACGGGGAGGGGTTGGTCCTTCCGTCGGTTGTATCCCCTCCCCCCCCCCCCCGCCCCGTCATCCTGCTGCCACAATTTAGCCTGCGGTAACAAATGCAGCTGTCCCGAGTTAGCCCTGTTTGTCGGTCGCCATGACTGGCGGTCGACTTGATATATTTCGTGCGGGGTGGAGAACCTCAACTCCGCACAAGGGGAATGGTCGCATCGCGTAGTGTATGTGGAAAGGCACCTACGGGGTAGCTACGTAGCATTCTCCTTGCTGTCTCTAGAAGCGGCCACACCGGAAGGAAAATCTAATTAATTCGACGCCGTCACCTATATTTCCAAGAAAGCTCGCCTCAGAAGCGGTTCTTAGTAGGATGCAGCCCTCCCTTCGTGCGACACGCCAATACACCTCACTGCGCCTCGCGCTTGGTGCACGCAAAGCCCGCCTGGTCAGTGAAAACCGGACGTGCCCCGTCCCGGCAATGTAGATGATGCGAGGGTCTATCGTCACACGACTATGGCCATGCATGACATGAGAACTCCCTCGCCCGCCCGGCTCCATCTATCCTGCCCCCTGCGATGACAGTTGATGCCTTCAATTTCAACTTCCTGGTTGCTTCCGTGACCGACGATTCCGGATCGTTCCGCATCGTTACCGGCGGCACGGGGTGCGACGACTACACGACCGATCTCAGCGGCCTCGTGACGGTGCCGTCTACAGGAGGGTGGGGCACCTACGAATCTCTTACTGTGTGAGTCAGGGGAAACCGCTGGGTTGAAGCTTCCGTCTTGTTTATTGTGCGCTACCCTTGCGTCCTGAACGAATCAATCAACGAATCAATGTTGGTTCCCCCCCCCCCCCCCCCCCCCCCCCCCGCTCTATATATAGGTTGGGTTGGCGTCGGTTGGCCACGACGCTGTAAAACACGCCTCTCACTGCGTGAGCTAGACAACCAGGGTACCGTTTTTTTTTTGTTGGCGGATACTGCGGCTGGCGGTCAAGTTAGATCATTTTTGTGTGGAGACAACTTTACTCCGCACAAGGGGGATGATCGTATCACGTAGTGTGTATATGGTGAGGCACCCACGAGTCAGTTACATAGTAATCCCGTTACTGTCTCTGGAACTCGCCACACCAGAAATTAAATCAATTCATTGATGCTGTCACCATATGCGAGACAATCCGCCTCTACAGCGATTCTTAGTAGGATGCAGCTCACCCTTCATGCGGCTCGCCGGGCACCCCACAGCGCATCGCGCTTGGTGCAAGCAATCAATGTCTGCCTGGTCGGTGAAAACCCGACGTGCTCCGTCCCGGCACTGTAGGGATGCGAGGGCCTATGGTCATACGACTACAGCCATGCACGATAATAAGTACACCGCGGGGTGATTGTTTTTGGCGTCGTAAACTTGTACAATTCCATCTCTTAACTCGGAAGTAAAAGCATCGCGCGCGAGTCTTACAGCTCCTTGCAGTTCGGTTCGGACACCCCCCCGCCCGCCCCCGCCTAATCCAGTAACGCAGGTTGCTTAGCGTGTAGGGCTATATCCAGTCCGCTCTTTATTTCGAAACCTGTTTTCACTTGTGCTTTAATATTTCTATTTGTTCGCCCAGTTAATGCCTGCTATGCTCCTCGTACAATAAAATGAGTCCACTTGTGCTACGTACTTTTAACGTCGAAAAACCCAAATGATTGCTAAATTCATGCTCTTTTGAAAAAATGCCCCAATTAAGCTGATTGCAAATAGTGGATACAAGCCTGCTCTTGTGGCGGATAATACTACTTGTCGGTCGTCGTCACTTTTTTTTTTAACATACAGTAGGTTCCCTCTGCAGCTCCCAAGGTAGAGCTGTGATTTTCATGACAAAAAAGGCGCCAGCTACGCATGATAGGTGTTTGTTGGCTACGGCGGTGCCAACTGTCCGACTCTTTGAGTTTCCAGATACTTCGGGGCTCACAGCACCGCAGACCCCCAAGAGTACATACCTGAAAAGCTAATCCAGCCGCCGCTTCTCCCCCCCCCCCCACCCAACCGGCCTTATATGTATAGGTCTGCCGGAGGCAACGGTGGTCTCTCGGCCGGCCCCGCCACCATATGGCTGTGCGCTATTTCCGAGGGTTTCAACATCGACTATTTCGGCATGTTTTCGGACCAAGAATTGGAATACCCCACGCCGAGCCCAACCATGTCCCCGTCCACGATATCACGAGACGAAACGCCTGCCCCGGTAGTGCTCGGGGACGCTTTCGGCGGGGTCCCTGCTGTTGTCCCGGGCGTGATCGAGGCTGAGGAGTTCGACACTGGCGGGGAGGGGGTTGGGTACTCGGACGCCGACCCCGGAAACAACGGGGGGGTAAGTGTTTTCAACGGATATGTTTTCGTCCGACCGGCCGTGCTGTCTGTTGGCCAATATTTAGGGCAGGGCTGTGAATAAGGCATGCCTTGGCTGGACTTGGACGGCTACGTAGTTATTTTTTGGGTGGCGAAGTAGTAAAAGCCAACCAGCTGACGTTTGACAAAACGATTCCCGGAAATAATCAAAGAACGCGCCAGCCAGATACAAACGACACGCAGAAGTCCGAGCAATATCGCACGCAACGAACTGTATTTACCCGGCCAACTTTATTACTAGCCAGCAAGTTGTACTAAGTAGTCAGCCGACTTTACTGTCCAAATATTTTGTGAAGTTTTACTGGCAGAGTCGAGTTAGAGGCCCATGGAAGATGGAAATATGGTCCTCTCGCAATATGTGTGTGTTTGCACCCATCCGCAAGCAGCAAACCCAAGTGTCCGTGCTGATCCTTCGCCCTAGAGAGACTCAAGCTCTGTGGTCACAGACGTTCGAGACAAGAGAAAAAAACCCTTCCTATTTTTTTCCTCGTTTCTCAGTGGTTCGTTCCCTTTCTGTTAATCTGGGAGGTGGATTACCATGCTGGTCGTTAATGGTAAGGACCGCTTGGCCTTCATATTAGTGTTTAAACGATCCTTATATTTCCGGCCAGAGAGATACGACTGATCGGCGTTAAGTCTGACGCTGCTGCTCATCAGAGGTTGGCAAACAAAGTAAAAGCGGTGATTGTTTTTAAAAACTACATTTAAGCAAGTCACAATCATGGTTTAAGGCCACGCTTGTTCTCTAGCGTCTCTCGGTCCCCGAGTGTCCGGTCACTCAAATCTGTAGGTGTTTTATCGGAATAGAAGAACAAAAACTTTGCTGTTCTAAAACGCTGCATTCCAAACTTGGGCTGGTTCATGCCTACCGGAGATCGATCGCGACCCCCGAGAATGTCATATCAGCAGCTTGTGTTTCTCTCGAGATCGCTTGCATGCAGGTTCTCAACAGAGGCCTACGCCTCGACTCAGAGATGCTGCAGTGATCGAAATTGATCGAAGTTTGGGGTGCACAAAGTGAGACAAAAACTACCCCCAACCAAACGTTCGCAGTTACCTGCGGACAGTCACAGCTTCTCACAGGAAACTACAGCCCGCGAAGTTGAGGAACACACCTGATGTGGTGTGTGAGGGCGTTGGGTGCGCCAGACAGTAGTCGTAGACTGCAAGAAACGACTCACGAGGTGCATTTTGTGTACTCAAAGTTACCAGCGAGTAGTACAGAAAACTCCCAAAATCGCTAACATGTTTCATTTCACGCGCGGGAGCGTAGTACAACGGCTACATCACCGATGAAGAAATGGCCTTCACTAAAAGATTGGTGTTGTCCAGGCGGATGATCTATATGTATTTGGGTCGTTGTCGAAGATGTTGCCGGACCCAACACTACATTACCATGATAGACAGTTAAGTAATTGGGCAAAAAAAAAGGCAAAAAAAAAAGCAAAAAAAAAAACTTTGGATTCGCATCTACTACTCTGAAACTTCGAAATACACGGATCTTGGTTGCAACTCCCCTTCTCTAATTCCAAGAAGTATGTATATGTTGCCGAAACGCCTATGCCTTGGTACTTGACGATGTATTCCTGAGGATACTCGTAGCGTCCTCTTGACTAGCCTGGAAAAAAAAAGGCTAAGTGTCAAGTTTCGATACACACAAGCGCTGTTGAGCTACTAAAGGGAATGCTATATACGAGTGTTGGTCTTAAGTTACAACAATATTTGCCAGTAAAGCTTACTTTAAATACGTATATACAGGTTTTCAAACTTCGAGTTGTGGCTATCGAGGGACCCAATTCTCACCCCCCAGTGTCCCCATGCTCGATGTGTCTGAGTTTCCACATTGCAGCAGGCGTTCCGAGCGGACGAAGCGGTCGAGCAATTGTTTTTACGATCTCCATAGCAGTCAACTATTATTGTTGAGCCACGAGGATTGTAATGTTGTTCGCTTCGTACATACGAACTACAGCAGTACGGCACACGTTTTCATGTTACGGCAATTTGATTCCAATTTGTTTCACCCTGTAACTGCTTCAAAACCTACCCCTCACCATGCCCCAAGTACTGTAATGCTCGCCCAAAACTGTCGATGCCATTCCAAAGGGGGCCCAGTTGTTTGAGTTGTCATCTTCGAGCGATCCATTTCTCACCAAATTAGTGCCCTCCCCTGTCCTCTCGGCTTGTCCGGGTTTCTACATGATAAAACAGGCGTTCCGAACAGACGAAGCGGTCGACGTGAGCGAGACGGGGGACGGGAGCGGCTACAGCGTGGGGTGGACCAGGGCGGGCGAATACCTTCGGTACACGGTCGATGTCGAGGAAGCCGGTGAGCGCTACCAACAAGCATGCCACTCCGCCACTTCCGTTGTGCCGTGCGCTTTATCTGTGTACGTAGCATTTCTTTTCTTCTTCAGCCTCTCTTCCCGTCTTTGAATGTAAAACTGAAAAAAAAACATAAACAGAGGAGTGTATAAGGTATAGTCCCAACCGCACGCGCATCTGGACGCCCTTCTCTCTCTCCCTCACTCCCTCTCTTCCGTCTGTACTTGCATTAGAAGCGTTTTACTTTAGCTTTCAGCACCGAGGAGCCCCTTCTTCCCCTTTCTAAGCTCATCGTCCCGTCCCGTCGTACACAGAGAACCAAACCCGCCTACGAGTGATGGCATGAACACCGGGATGACACCTCAGAAAGATCATCTACAGATAGATCATGATCTAGGTCTCTCAGGGCAGATATATCATATATTCCTGATCTGTATGATCTATATGATCTGTATGATCTGTATGACCTAGCTCATGTTGCCGGGTGGGATCCGCATGATCTACATGATCTAAGACATGTTTCCTGGGTTGGATAAGTACTACCGCAAATAATTTTGTACAGCGTGACTTTTCCGCAGGTTAGGACCTAGATGATCTGTAGATGATCTATCTTTACATGATCTGTAGATGGTCTGTCCGACGTACGAACGGATTTTAGGTACGATCTCAAGAGTCCGCTTCCGGACCTCCGTCCCTCTCTCCCCCCCGTCCCTCCCTCCCCCCCCCCCCCCTCCCTCCCTCCATCCCTCCCTCTCCTTGTCTATGACGCTTGCAGCTGAGGCGTTCTACTTTGGGTTCCTGGTAGCGGCTCCCGATGGAAAGTCGGGATCGATGCGCGTGGTTACCGGCGGCACCGGCTGCGACAACTACACCACCGATCTCAGCGGACTCGTGACGGTGCCGTCCACCGGAGGATGGGAAGAGTTTGAGCCACTGTTCGTGATGTAAGCGAGCGGGCCGGTTTGTTTGTGCGGTTCGGAAAGCGACTTTCTACGTAATAAATGTACAAAACACGGGCGCCAAAACATACAGACGCGTTTTTTTTTTTTTTTTTTTTTCTCGAGATGGAGCTGAATGAAAGCTTGATGAAGCTGACATTTTCGTGATTTTGGTTTTTGAGGGATGGAACTGCTGCTTGGTTTGGCTTGATTGTAAAGGGGCGAAACGATCGAATTAGCTACTTGATTTTACAGGGATGAAACGATCGAAGTAATTACTTGATTTTAGAGGGATGAAACGACCGACTTGCTTGATTACACCGGGATGAAACGACCGAATGGATTACCTGGTAGTTGATAGAGGGATGGAATTACGCCCAAAAACATGCGGACTATGAGAAGAGAGTACAGGGGGGAGGATACAGCACGCCAACTACAACAACGTACACAAGTTGACGACATTTACATGTATCCTACCGAGCTAGTTTCTAGCGACAGCTATACGGTCTTTCTCACCTGGTAATGTCTTCATTACATGGTAGTGTACAGTAGAGTATACGCACTAACTCGGCTAAAGATGGCGCCATGTTGCTTTGTTCCCATTTCTCTCCTTCTGGTGTGTATGCACGCGCGCAGGAGGAGCCGACGATGCGAGCCCCGTCGCGTTTGCAAGCACCTCACGTGTTCGTTTTCTTATCCGGACGTGCGCGCGTACAGTAGTTCCTGTCCGATAGCCTCAGCATGTGCAGTTTCCACCGCTGTACAGCAGTACCTTAAGGACAGCGCTGTTTTCGCACAGGCGGGATGGTTGCTCGGCGCTCGATTTTTTTCCAGAAAAAACGGGAAGGTTAAGGTTGCCCATACCGAACAAAAGGATCAACTTCAAGGTGCTTTCTGGTCGAGAGAGAGAGCCTCCCGAAAATATAACGTACTCGGTACGACTGTTGTTAACAGCACCCTTGCCCTTGCCGTTTTGTGGAGTAAACGAGAGAGCGCTTGAACAACGATCGTACTCCCGTGAGAACTCAACGCTCTTACTCCTTACGGTAGTAGTCACTGTCGTGTCTATACTCCCGAAAACTTGTCCAGTACCCGTTACCAGGTACTTTTGAAACCTAAACAACGAGAGGCACACCCCGTAACTCCAACACAATTAAAACGCTTTTAAGTAGTTTCGCACACACAAAAAAATAAGAGAAACGACAAACCCTTCGGATTTTGCACCAATATATATATATTAACGCTTCCTGAAATTAAAAACAAAATCCGTTGCGAACGAAACATGAACAAGTCGTTTTTCGAGCCACAAGTTTCAGTGCTGTGGCGGAGCACCAGGCGGCCTGGCCTCTGCTGCCCGCAGACTGCGGGTGTCATATCTTTCTCCAACGTCGGCGCTCGTCTTCTGACGTGATGATCGCTCTGAGCACTGCTGTGATATGAGTAGAGTACTCATGGGCTATATATATATATAATATGTTGCAGTCTTGTAGTCTCACGAATACGAGAATAATCCAAAGAATGGATTAACCCGGCAGATATTCCATTAGTTGAGAGTAACGTTATCTTAGGAATGTTCCCTAGGGCGGAAAACCCGTTAGACGAGAGCAATGTTCCTTAACGCGATGGGACCACGAAGTGAGAAGTTCTTATATTAGCAGAAGAACGATCGGTAGCCATAGGAAAGTTCTGTAGGCGTACATCAGATAAGAGGAATTTAGGAGAGCTTGTGGCGTGGGGTGGGACGCGTATATCTGGGCGTCGAGTCCCGCCCCCCTACCTCTCACTTTCTCTACCAGAGCACCTCCTCAGCTCTCGGCATCAATAAGAAGATCTAAATCAGAAGAAGCGAAGCACTGCTTTCCAGCTGCCAGAACCACCTGCGTCTCTTACCACTACCCTTACCACTACCCTAGAGCGGTCTCCGCTTTACATCTGGCGTCGTCGGTAGGACGGTCTCCGCTTTACACTGCCTATCTGAGGCTAGATCACGTTTTAGAGACTTGAGAATATCGTCTCCTGGAAAAAACATTTAACGCTCATGAGTGATCAACGTTGAAGCTCATGCGACACATGGCCGGATGGTAAACGCGACGACAATAATCCACAGAACAAGAACAAAAAAAACAGAAAATAATTCGCGCAAGTTCAATTCATGAAAATGTGCGTTTCATCCACTGCACTTCTTACATAGATATGCTATTCCTACTGTACTGTTTGGTGCTGCTGTCATTCTGCCCCCCTTTCCCATATTCCCAGGCGGCGTAGACACATGCCATTCGCCCTCTCTTCCAGAATAAACCCAGCATGTATTTTATCATCGCATATACAAAGTTCCCACCACATCTTGTCACTTGTGTCACAAAAATATGCCCGGCCGGCGACGCACGAGAGGCAGGGACTAAAACGAATGACCACTGCTGCACTTCTCCTCATCTGCTGTAACTCAGAACTGTAAGTACGTCTCTATGTAGGAGGGTCATCATGGCTGATTTCTCCGTTTCCGATAAAACAGACGGATCAGAATAATGCTTATCCTGCGCACTGATCGTTCTTTTCTCCTCCTCTCTTTCACTTGTGCCGCAAAACAAATGCAGCCCTGGGGGAGGGACAGGCGGCCTGCCTGCCGGCCCGGCCATCATTCGGGTGTGCTTCATCTCCGAGGGATTCAACATCGACTCCTTCACCATGTCAACGCCCTGAGCTAAACGGCGTTTCAAGGTTTTGTAGCACATGATACTGTGAATTGGCAAGACTTACGTCACCATCTTTTAGTAGTTTGTTTTTCGGATTAATAGTTAGTCGTTTCCCGGTGGTGCCTGCATATCCTATTTACTGAGTTTCTGTATTTATTGGAAGGATTGCTAAGTGCGGGATACTTTTTTCGTTGTTTTCGGGCGGCCCCCCCCCCCCCCCCCCCCCCCTCCGGCCGGGGTGGGCTGACTTGTCTCACCTCGCTCGCCTGGCTGGCGACTTGCTTATTGAAGCCATCTAGTTGGCTAACGGCACCTATCGATTAGTTCTCAGTCATGAAACCTTTTCCCGCTTCGCAGCTCTCATCATTTGTGACAGTGGTATCAATAGTTAGTTTACGGAGTACATCTCGGCGAAATTGACGCGAGCATCCGAGGGGTGTTGGGGTGTTGG
The DNA here is from genome assembly GCA_031763025.1 of Macrocystis pyrifera. Classification (NCBI taxonomy): domain Eukaryota; class Phaeophyceae; order Laminariales; family Laminariaceae; genus Macrocystis; species Macrocystis pyrifera. The sequence continues at coordinate 3,673,983 of JASSKH010000004.1, read as the reverse complement.
GGGGGGGGGGGGTACGTTTTTGATACCCTGTGTCCGTGTATGCCCAAACACCGTCCAACTGCTTTTACCCAGTGCTGTTTGGGCGTGAGGGTAGTCGGCTGGCTGTTCTCTCGGAGGAAGGCATGTGGTGATGTGGGTGGTTACGTTCTCATTTTTGTTTTGGTTGGCGAGATCGGCGTGGGCATCCCCGACGGAGTTGATGCTTGCTTGCACATGTCATCATCTTGCCCTCGTGTACCGCTTGCCGGTAATTATTTTCGGAGGGAGACATGTGGTGGTTCGGGTGGTTATTTTGCGTTTTATTTGTTGCGAAATCGGCGTGTTCACGCCGGTGGGCAGGGGAGGGGGCCGGGGGGGGGGGGGGGGGGGGGGGGTGACGCCTGTTTGCGCATATCTTATTTATTTCCTTGTGCTGTTTGGGTGTAACGGTGGCCGGTTGTTTTTCGGAGGAAGATATACGGGGGGGGGGTTGTGTTATGGTGGTCATTTTTACTCTTTATTTGTTGGCGAGATCGGTGCGTGCATCCGCGGGCGGGTGGGGTGAGGGTTGGCACCTGACTGCTGCGCATACATCAACACCGTGCCCTCGTTGTGCTGTTTAGGTGCGCCGGTGGTCGGTTATTTCGGAGAAACCTGTAATCGTACGTATGTTGTGGTGGTGACTTGGGTGATTTGTTTCACACTTTATTTTAGACGTTGTTGGAATCGCTGTGGACGCCTATTGCGACCGGGCTTGTGTCCGTCCCAAGTGCCGTGAGGCAAAGAAGCAGATACAAAGCTGTCCTTTGCTCCGGTACACGTGAATATCAATGCGGACCTCAGCATTCTGCCATGCAGCAGTGGTAATGCGGACTCGGCGAGGGCAATCGTACGGTGTCCTCGACGCTATTGTTGCTCGGGTCGTAGATGTTACCAGATACACTGGTGGTTGTGTTCGTTTGGTGCGAGAGCGCCGTGTCGACGTTCGTGGATACTCTTGAACTGTACTCGTAGGCCAAATGTTATCGTAGGAGACGGCGAGGGTAAATCCCACCGTGTCCTCGACGCTAGTATTGCTTTGGGCCACATGACAGGTGTTTCCAGCTACCCCGGGAACGCTTTTTTTGGCGAGAGAGCGACGTGTTAACGCTTTTCGTGGATAATTTTCTGAGTTGTAATCTTAGGCAAATATTCTGGTGGATTACGGCGAGAGCGATCGCTCCGTTACTGCTTTGGATCACATGATGCAGTAGATGTTTCCAGTTACGTACCCTGGGTATGTTTGTTCGCTGAGAGAGCGACGTCTTAGCGTTTGTTTGTCGATACGTTTTATTTTCATAATTGTGCCCCTATGGGCAAGTATTCTCGAGGTAGACCAGTCCTTTTCGGCGCGCCAAGGCCTCTTATTTTTCAGTCAAGGGGTCAAACCGCGTATGTTTCGATGGCTCCGATGCACGGATGTTTGGCGGGGTTGCCTCGTTCAGGAGGAGGAGGAGAAGAGGAGGAGGGGGCGGGGAGACCCATGACTCCATGAGGTGGTAACGAATCGAAAGAAGTGAAACATATACTGCCATCGAATTATATTTTGCAATGGGCTTCAGGTAAATACTGCTGTGTTTCGGTAGTCAGGGGGTCACATTGTTGGATGTTTGCTCTTGGCGACTTTGATTCATCTCCACTGCGGCATTCACGACGCGCGTCAAGTTGTTTCCAATACCTGGTGTTGTCCGTAACTCCGTGACTTTCTCTACCAGGTACCAGTACCACAGTACATACTACTGTATATGTGATCTCCCAAGCGATTTCTCAACCCCTTCTCCCCGTACCGGAGCGTGAGTGCCGTTTTTGTTTTGTTTTTCTTTCCCCTTCCCATTAATCATAACTTCGCCCTTCTTTTCGCCCCCCCTCCTCCTTCTACTACTAGTCGTAACCCAGATCCGCGGTCACGAAGTAGGCTCCCCCCCCCCCCCCCAAACTACGGCACGTCTCTTGCACTTTTTTGTCGCGAGAAGAGTTCAGCACTTTGTTTCCGTCGTCGAAATTTAGCTGGCGACCCACGTGGAGCCTTCTACGCATGTGATTACATCGTCGGGCACATATATAGTTGGCGCGCGCCGCAGCTGGCGAGGCGGGGAGGGGGGGGGGAGGGCCCGCCATGTTTGTGGCAGGGGCTGGAGAAGCAGAACGAAGGGAACATATGGGATGGGAGACCAAAAAAATAAAAGAAGCTCGAGCTGTAGGGCGAAAGATGACAACAACAGTAGATGGGATATATATAAAAAAAGAGCTCGACCTGCGACAATAGTAGTGTAGGACGAAGGAACCAGACGGGATTGAAAAGAAGGAAAGAAAGAAAGCTCCGTCGGCGTCGTACGGGAGGGGGTCCGAAAAGAAACAATAACATGTGAGGAGTTGCACCGCACGCGGGCAGCATTGCTGCTGCTTGAAACAAATGCTACCAGTCCACTCTCCTCCAACCGAGTAACCGACTCATCTCGCGGTAGGGGATGCTCCTCCTCCAACCAGTACACGCTCCTACTCCAACGATCTCCCCACATTTTGTACCGACTTTTATCCTTCACAAGATTATCGAGATGTCCACGTACCGCTTGGCGCTCCCTCTCTTTGGTCATGGTCATGTGGTCGGTCAATTGCAAGGCGTTTGTTTCACGAGGAAAAAAAAGGCAGACATGTGTGATTTGTGGAGCTCCTGACAGGCCTCACCCGCAACACGCCGTCGGCAATTACGGGGGTCCGTAGTTAATAGGACCTATGGTATACATAAAAACCTCTATATTTTCCTATTTTTACTAACAATATTTGGTCCTATTTACTATGGTCCCCCGTAATAGTATGTGGTCAGAACTATAAGGATCATTTAGTTATTTTCACCCAGAGTCGTAAAATTCTCATCCTTGCCTCGAAAAACAAAAAATCGTGCTACGATAGGTGTACGTACTGTACCTTTTTTTGACCAGACGATAGGGGGTATATACTGCACCGTTTTTTGGACAGACGATAGAGGTACTGTGCCCTGTTTTGTTCCAGCGATAGGGGTATATACGGGGTGCCCTTTTTTGACCGAACGATAGGGGTAAATATTGTACTTTTTTTTGGCAAATGAGAGGGGTACTGTGCTCTTTTAGGCACACGCGATAGAGGCACTGTACCCTATTTTGGCCAAAACGTTTCTGATTGACGAGGCTCCGCAACCATTGCAACTCAGGATCTACTCAACACTCAATATCGTTCGAATCCCATTCATTGGTGCGTTACACGATGAGATCAGCGTTGACGCTCACGCCGAACATACAGTAGTCGTCAGATGGCAAACGCAATACTGTTATTTTTTTATTCCTCTTTTTTCCCCCATTCACTAACTTCGCCCTTCTCTCCTTTCTCCATCCTAGTCGTAACTCAGATCGGGGGTCACAACACAAAGCAGGCGATTCTCCTCTACCCTCCTCTCCACTACGGTTCCTGCCTTTATTCTTATCACGAGAAGGCTTTTCTTCCAGCGTCGACTCGCGTCGAACTGTGTAACATCAATGTTATTCGTATGTGTACCTACGGTACTGTAGACCGTAGGCCATTGGGTTGTCCACTGGTTGGGTTAAGCGTGCACCTTCCTTTTCCTAAAATTAAACTTTTTTTTTTCTCAACTGGGGGTTAGAATAGAACTCTTCGTGTCATTGATAGACCATGGAAAAAGTAGGGGCGCCCTCATCCCGCTCACACCTTGGACTGATATATCACGATCTATCTACAGATCAGATAGATCATCTACAGATCATCTAGATCCTAGCCTGCCGTTATGATAGGTTGTGCAGGATCTGTGTAGTACATATCCAACCCAGAAAACCTGTCCTCTGGCTCATGCAGCTTGTACGGCTAGCTCCCACGCGGCTAAATGAGCATCTATGCGTAGATCACACAAACCGGGAATCTATCTCATGCGGAAAATCTACGGTAGATCAGTGAAGTAGGAATCGGTGATCCGTCCTTCCGCGTTTCGGAAACCAGTTTATTGCACTACGGCACAAGGCGACACCGATGAAAAATGTGTCCTTGCCGCCCAGCGAGACAGGACAACGGTGAACCGCATGCGTCGTACGAGTAACCAACGGGAAAGGTTTCGGGACACTCAAAAGACGGGACCATGGTGAGCCGGCCACACACAACGAGAAACGCTCTCTATCGTGATAAAAGTTGAACCAACGCTATTTGAAGCATGCATGGCGACAGCCAGCTAAACAACGCGACGTAAAAGATAACAGACGCGAACATATTTTTTTTGGACTGCAAGTAATCCCTCCCCCGTGCTGCCTTGCGCCCGTGCCGTATTTCGGAGGCCGATTAGATTACCCCGCAGCTCGAGGACCAGGACGTTCGTAGTGGCCGAAGTTGTAATCTTCCTTTTTGTCGTCACTATTTCCTTCTGGAGCGCCATTATCGCGGGAGAATATATATATAATCAAAACAAAACATGGTGTCTACATATACGAAGATGTACGCTTTTTGGGCACATCGCCGGTTCTGAATACTATTGCCCATCGAAAGCGGTTGACATTTCAGTCGGGTTGCTGACGGGCAGACGAGTATAGACAGAAGCTTCCTACCGAACCAGTAACACTATCAACAGCCGCTTCTTCTGGTCAAACGCCCCCTCCGGTAGCTATCATGTCGAACGCGAAGTCAGCAAACGCCCAGCATGAGTCCAATGCTATCATCGTCAGACGCTCCATCATCAAACGCTGATGCCAAACGCACAGTAGCCTAAAAAACACTGCCGCCAACCTCTCCGCCAAGGGTTATGATACCGCCGAAAGCACAGCAGTCAAGATATCACCGAACGCTATCGCTAAGCGCTATCGCTAATCGCTATCACCATTCGCTATCGCTAATCGACATCACTAATCGCTATCGCTAAACGCTACCGCTAAAGGATATCGCTAAAAGCCATTGCTAAACGATATCGCTAAACGCCACCGCTAAGCGCTATCGCGAAACGCTATCGATAATCACTATCGCTGAACGCCATCGCTAGTCGCTATCGCTGAACGCCATCGCTAAACGCTATCGCTAAACGCTATCACTGAACGCCATAGCTAAACACTATCGCTAATCGCTATCACTGAACGCCATCGCTGAACGCTATCGCTAAACTCAATCGATAATCGCTATCGCTGAACGCTATCGCTGAACGCTATCGCTGAACGCTATCGCTGAACGCTATCGCTGAACGCTATCGCTGAACGCTATCGCTGAACGCTATCGCTGAACGCTATCGCTGAACGCTATCGCTGAATGACATATCAGAACGCTATCGCTGAACGCTATCGCTGAACGCTATCGCTGAACGCTATCGTTGAACGCTATCGCTGAACGCTATCGCTGAACGCTATCGCTGAACGCTATCGCTGAACGCTATCGCTGAACGCTATCGCTAAACGCTATTGCTAAACGCTATCGTTAAACGCTATCGCTAAACGCTATCGTCAAACGCCATCGCTAAACGCTATCGCTAAACGCCATAGCTAAACGCTCTCGCTGAACGCTATCGCTAAACGCTATCGCTAAACGCTGTCGTTAAACGCCATCGCCAAGCGCACAGCGTTCCGACAACACAGTGTTAGCGTCAGACGCTATAATATGATGTCACCAAAAGCACAGCAACCCAAGACTAGCGCTAAGCACACAGCAGCCCCCCAATAGAACATACCTACAACAGCTCGACTATCAATACCGCACACGGGATAGACAGGCTTTTACCGTACGAGTAGGACAAACAAAGGCGCTGCAAACAGCTGACGGATATTTTCTCAATAGAAGATTTGACGAAACCGCGTCCCACGCAGTACCCAGCAGTCAATCACGCAACGGCTGCCATATAGTCCTCGATTTCCGCCCGTTCACAGTAAAATGCAGCTCACTCTGAACAAGACTCGTCCACCACCTCATGTTTCGCTTCGCGCTTGGTGCAAGCAATGTCCGCCTGGTCGGTGAAAAACCTGACGTGCTCCTTCCAGGCATTTTAGGATTGCGAGGGTCTATAGACATACGGCTAGGGCTGGGGCCATGCGCGACATGAGTACACCCACCTCGCTCCCGTCACCTCATTCAACAGTATTGTATAGTATCGCTGGCACCGACGAAAATGTTTCACACGTCAGGAAAATCATCTACAGATAGATCATCTACAGATAGATAATCTAAATCCTATCCTGCCGTTATGAAGTGTTGTGCATGATCTCTACCGTACAAATCCAACCCAGGAAACATGTCCTAGATCATGCAGGATAGACGGCTCCCATACGGCAACACGAGCTAGATTGTACAGATCATACAGATCTATCGCCCCTGAAAAATCTAGATCATGAACTGAGGGAGTCGATCATCTGTCACAGGTGTTAGAATGCTTCATTTGTAACACCCTGACGGGTCGCGCCGCCAGTAAGACTCGTCTGGAACGTCTATTGACTTGTTTTTTTTATCATTTGTGTTTGGCATCCCATCTAGTTGTCTTCGCAATACTTTCTCCAGCTCCCTCGCTCTCGTATCTCAGATTCGGGGTCACATACCATGCACCCCCTCCTCTTCCCTCCACACTACGGTGCGTGCCTTCGTATTTTTCCGCGACAAAAAACTCAACATGTTCTCCCCTCGTTGGATCTCGTCGAACTGCGCATGTGCACACACGCAAGACGTTACACACGCTAGGCGCTTTGTGCGCGTCGATATTCGCTCAAGAAAAAGTCCTTAGGGAGGGGGGGGGGGGCTCCAACTCGCGAAACGGACCTTAGGTTTCACGAGTTTTTGTACTGTATATAACCCACCGGGGACGCCGGCTAGTAGAAGTGCCGTGGGAAAAGCGCCTGTGACGTGACGTTAGTCGCCCGCAACACTCATCCACTTACCCACATCTTTTAATCTAAACCCAACACGGTGCCGCGGGTGCCGGTCATCGCCAAGGCCTTGGCTGCTTCAAACTCCGTCTATTTCGTGGTCTCGTTGTCTACTCCAAACCCAACACGGCGCCGCCGGTGCCGGTCATCGCCAAGGCCTTGGCTGCCTCAAACCTCATCTATTTCGTGGTCTCGTCGTCTACTCGAAAGTCAACACGGTGCCGAGGGTGCCGGTCATCGCCAAGGCTCTGGCTGCCTCAAACTCCATGTCCTTCGTGGTCTTGTCGTTGACGGCGACTAGCTGCGACCCCGATGGGATCACCGTGCCACCGAGGTTTAGGTCTTCCGACACGAAGGCGCCGCGGCCGGCGAGGCCACCTGCCGAACATTTAAAAAAAAAAAAAACGCCGACACAGCACGCGACGGCACTTCAGACTCATACACACAACTACAATAGTGAAACATAGATGTGGCAGGGGTGTACGACCAAAACAGACAAAAACGACATTCCATTCCTAATCAGGTCAAAATCCTCATTCCCACGGCGGTGGGATTTCTGGACGAACTTGAGAAAAGAGAGTTGTATTCTTAGCTTTTTGTAGCTTGGTTGTAGTATACCCCCCCCCTCTATGTAATATACATAGGTTGGGTTGGGCGTCGGTTGACAACGACACTGTAAAACACGCTGCTCACTACGTGGGTTGCTAGGCACCCAGGGTATCGCTTTTTTAAGTTATTTTTTTGGCGGTCGGTTGCTGCGGGCGATCGAGCTAGATCATCTGTGCGGGGTGGCGAACCTGTACTCCGCAGTGGTGTATGTTTTGACATATTTTCCGTTTTCCTGTTTCCTTCTCCCGGCCGGGCGGTCGTTATCCCCTGCTTCGGAAGACAGGAAACGCCTCCGGCTATACGATAACTTGACAAACTCCTATGTGAAGATGAAGAATTAGCATACGACTCCTTATCGTCTTCCCAGTTGCAAGTCAGGCAGCTGTTTTCAAGGGGAATGATCGCATCACGTGGTGTTCATGGTAAGGAACCCGCGAGGCAGTTACGTAGTAACCCCAATGCTGTCTCTGGAAGTGGCCACACCGAAAAAAAGCAATAACTCATTGAAGCCATCATCCATTTGCAAGTCCCCCTCACAAGCGGTTCTTAGTAGGATGCAGCTCACCCTTCACGCGACTCAGCCGAACACCTCACGGCGCTTGGCGCTTGGTGCAAGCAATGTCTGTCTGGTCGGTAAAAACCCGACGTGTTCCGTCCCGCCAATGTAGGGACGCTAGGGTCTACAGTCAGTCACACGACAAAGGGCATGCATAATATTGAGTGTACCTCTGTACCCCCCCTCCTGTCTGGGTCTTGAAAGTGGGCAGTGGGGTGTTAGCTTGGGTTTTTTACGTGTACCTCTGTACACGAGGGTGTGACATAAAAAAACGAAATAATTTACTGCGTGCTAAAAATAGAGGTAGCAGTTGTGGTCTAACACGTTTTCGGACTGCCGGGGCACCTCAAGAGCTCCTCAAGGGCAATGATAAACTCTACCCATTATCAAAACTCTATCCACTATCGTCAAAACGCCTTTTTGTACATATTTTTTTGGTTATTCACCATCGGGTAGCACTTTCGTTTTTTTTTCAAAGTCACTGCAGTGCATAGAGCTCCTCAAGCGGGCGCCCTCAGGAGGCAAAAGTAGGTGCACTCCTATCGCAGCATGCGTCAATGGTTCTCGTATCAAGGAGGCGATACTTGGCTACAGTCAATAAAAACGGCGGGAAAATCCATATAAAAGAGTGCCATCCATGATGATTTTTTCTCGTGGCCCTGCCTTCAACGGAAAACTAGCGGTGACCCCGATGGGATATCGGTACCACCGACGTTCAACCATATTTGACGGAAGAAACCACCCTGGGTGGTAGAACGGTTCACGTTTTAGGTTTGGACGCCCACCCGGGTGGTGTCCAATGTGTATATGCCCCGGTGATAAAGGACATGAGATATTCGATTTTTTCTGTATTTATCGCGGGAGGATGGGCGGTTTCTCGTGGAGGGGAGGGGTGTACTCGATATCATGCAGGGTCGTAGTCGTGTGACTGACTGTAGACCCTCGCATCCCTACAATGCCGGGACGGAGCATGTCGGGTTTTCACCGACCAGGCAGACATTTCTTGCACCAAGCGCGAGGCGAAACGTGAGGTGTTCGGCGAGTCGCATGAAGCGTGAGCTGCATCCTACTACGGGGGACCATAGTAAACAGGACCAAATATTGTTAGTAAAAATAGGTAAATATAGAGGTTTTTTATGTATACCATAGGTCCTATTAACTATGGACCCCCGTAATAGTAAAAACTGCTTGTGAGGCGGACTTTCTTGGATACGGATAACAGCTTCAGTTTGCCAATTGTTCCGGTGTGGCCACTTCCAGTTCTTGTGGAGGGGGGGGGGGGGGGGGGGGGGGGGGATATCTGGGAGAAGGGTGTTATGTTACGCCAGATACGGTACAGTAGGTCTTCCGACACAAAGGGGCCGCGGACGGCGGGTTGGTTCACCACCTGAAAAGAAAAACACCGAGAGAATGCCGACGCAGCACGCGACAGCGCTTGATTGACCCTTTGATTCCTGCGAAAATTCTCCCTCACTAATTCCCGGCAAAGTGCCCTCAAAAACGTGGGGGGTGTTTCATCAACGGGTTGATACTGGAAATTCGGCGCGAGTCGACGAGGGAAGAGACGGCTAAAGTCTTCTCGCATCACCGTATTGGGGAGGGGAGAGGAGAGAGCTCGCTATGTATGTGATCCCGGATCTGAGTAACGACTAGTAGTATTACGGGGGGCCATAGATCATAGGACCTACGGTACACACAAAAACGTACGTATTTACCTATTGTTACTAACAATATTTGGTCCTATTTACTATGGTCCCCCGTAATAGAAGGCAGAGAGAAAATAAGGGCGAATATACTAAATGGGAAGAAGAGGACAGAAACAAAACAACACGTAAAACAGGAGCGACCGTTCCACGCTGCCCATTAACTAGTATATGCGTGGCGCGTGAAACAGAAATGGTCTGTACATAAATGTATAGATGTTCACCAAAACGCACGACATACACATGACAAAAAAATGACCAAATCCGTACATACCGGTGCTGGTTCCAGTATAGTCGACATTTTTTCACATAAAAACTTACCAAATCAATCAATACCGCTGTTGAGTGAGTTGTGCGGCACTTTTGTTTTCCCGAAATGATATCTTTTGACCGATTTATTCCCGACAACGTTTAGATAGGCCGGGGTAAAGGACGATAGGGTTGGGAATTCGCCAACCCTTTAGAGCGGCAGTCCCGTTTAGGGGACAAAGTACTTAGTATTTGAGTGGGTTGTCCACAAAACGGGACTGCATTGCTAAGAGTACTAAAATGGTTAATGGCGTTTTATCCAGAAAGCTCTTCTCGTAACACTGGAACCGCACGCGGGCCATTCGTATGTACTACAATATTTTATTTTTCCATCACTGCTGTATCCCAAATATGTGTGTTTTTTTTACATGCCTTGCGCGTGTATACCACACGAGTGATAAAACAAGCTCCCCCTCGTGCCGGTACCATTTTCGAGGCTGACAACAGGAAGAGTGTAAAAAATACCGAGCAATGCGCCCATGGAAAAGTCTTCGTTTGCGAACCTCCCTCCCTACCTTGTTCGGGAAAAGTCGGCCCCGAAATTCAGTCCGGCGGGGGGGGGGGGGGGGGGGGGTGGGTATCTCTACTGCGTTTTGAAAAACAGTGTGGCAAGAATTTGGGAGTTAAGCATTTCGGGTTGATATATATACGTGTATTTATATATTCTTTCCAATGACTTACGGCCATAAGCATTTGTGCTCAGCGAGGAATGCCGCACTAATTCCTATGTCATGGCATCTCAAGACCCCACGCTCCATGTCGGTACCACAAGAAGCCGCGAGCCTAGCGGCAAGAGGAGATTTTCAACTGCTGTCGCGTGATACGCGGTAGGCGGCTCGCTCTACCCAACCCCCCGATGGCTTGCCTGGGGTGGCCCCACGTAGAGCACCGGCAGGCCGCAGGCTTAGGATACAACGGTGGGACCCCCTCACATACTCTCCCCACCAGCGAGGACGGTTGCGTACTTCAGCGCGAGCGGTCCTAGGCTTCTGTATTTTTTGCCGAGCGCGGTGGTAGTCAAGGCCCGGTGTCGTCGCCGTCGCCGTCGTCGCCGCCGCCCCCGCCGCCGCCACGGACCCGCCCGCAGAAGAATCGGCTCCAGCAGAAGGGCAGGGGCGCTTGGAGGGGCAAAGTTCGTGCGTCTGCCGCCAGACAACGAGCAGCGACGAGAAGAGGGGGGGGGGGGGCGGGGGCGGGGCAAGGCAGGAGGTATGAGTATGAGTATGAGCATGAACACGCGTGCTACGATAACGGTAGCACTTTTTTTGGTCTTACGAGGCGAAATTTCTGGCTGACCGGGCTCCTTAACTTAACGTAGCCCTTTGGTACTGCAGTCCTGCTTTGGGGACAAATCGCTTGGAGTTTGAGTGGTTCGTCCCCAATACGGGACTGCCTAGAAGGGTTGACCCAAAATCGTTGGAGCAACCACAAATAAAAGTGTTTCACAATACTAAGTAATATTGGTGACAAAGCTACCACTAGGCTACAGTAGTAAGGGAATATTCCTCGGATTTTGCACGTTTTTGTTTTTGCTTTTCTCATATTCAGGTTTTGGGTGAATTATAGAGACAAGTCCTCAAGCGAGAAAACCAACCTCACAAGAATAAGGCGCTACCCCTAGCAGGCAAACACGCGTTAGAAACAGAAAAACGTCCGGAACTAGACGCCTGCTACGGTACGGATGGGTGCACCCAACCATTTGATAATTGCTTACCACTTGTTCGAGAAAATGGTTGATACACACTGCTACTGTGTACGAGACGAACATATATCTAACCCACACCGTAACCACAAGCCGATCAGAGCAAGCCTAACCCTGGCCCTGAGCCAATCAGACGAAAACCTCCACTGAAAACGTTTTTTTGATGTTTTTGTTTTCACTTCAGGACTTCTGTACAAGTGCCTGAACCGAAAGATGACTTCTAGAACATACAAAACGTGCAAAACCCAATAAGCGATCAAAACGGAGTAATGCCTTATTGGGGAGGCGCCTTCATTCTCTGAGAGCTCAATATCTCTCACATGAGGAGCTCAATGTCTCTCATTACCCGCAACATGACCTCTTCGAAGAAGAATTTGCGTTCACGCAGCCCTACCAATATTTGTTAAGGTATTGCTTTGACCTTGACAGATACGTATATATATATATATATATATATGCGCTACGTTGTGCTTAGACAAACATGCTACCGTCGACAAAGTATTCTGTTAACCTGCACTACTGCCGCAGTTACCCCCCTCGAGGAGCTCAATGGGTCATAACGTATCGAGCCAAAAAACGGCTTACCGTGGGGTGAGTAAACGATCGCAGGTAGGTTACGGTTATACCGGCTACCAGCAGACATTTGACAATGATTGATAACGGGCGGGCCGGAGGGGAGACACGGCGGGAGGTATGAGAATAGCCCCGGTGGAAGAAACGTTTCATATTCGGCGTAGCCTACGTATTCATAGATGCTTGGTATAATAGCCGACCGCTGTGCTTGCTTCGGTCAACCCCTTAGACCTACGAGTACGCGCTCCATGCAGTTTTTCGGCTTTGACTGGTTGAAAACATGGTAGTATCGAGACTATTTTTTCTCCTTGTTTTTCACTCTTTTGTTTTAGTCAAGAAAATAAGGAAAAACAACAACACGTTCCTAAGTCAGGAACCTTACCAACAGAGCGAAGAGTATCAGGAACGCTTACCCTTCATTCTTCATTCGGGCAAAACATAAATCGGAATTTACACTCCATCCGATGAAATCGTAACATTACTGACAACCCTATGGTCTGAATCGTTTTACCGATTGGCGCATCCCCTGGCTTCATGAAAAACAACCCTCTGGATCGCCCTGTGTTAGTCGGATGTACTTCAATTCACACAGCAGATTTTTTTCGTTTTTTTTTTTTTTTTTTTCCAGGGTATTGAAAATCACGCTTTCCTAAGTACGGGGTTATGTTCTATGTGGACGAACGCGGAATCTCTGAATTATTTCGACATCGGAAAATAATAGATCTCGCCCGCAGGAATAAATACGCGGACACATTTTATTCATATTTCCAACCATCGTTCGCCGAGAAATGCGTCTCAAAAGCAATATTGATACGACCAACCTCTACAAACTCAACGGATTAAGGGAAATTGGACCAATCCATGGGGTCACCTTTTTAATATTTCTTCATAAGCATTATGTGTCGCGACATATAGCGTGTTAACAGATAGGGGAGGAAATATAATATCTCATCCCCTGCCCGTTTTGTCAAAAATATTTTTTGACCATCTTGTTCGTCTCATCGCAGGGAACTCGAATCAAAATTTGACTTTCGCCCAGCCCCATTTCGTCCGCTCGAAGTACCTCGTTGAAAATCGAAAATGGACGGCGATAAAAATTGGAACTATAAAAATAATGACATACACTGGTGCCTGGTAGGGTTTAGTATGGAAATAGGGCATTGCTTATCGGTTTCCGATTTCTCGACGGATGTCTGTGCGCCTTCTCTAAAAAACGACCGAGAACAAAGTTGGGTACCAGCAGCAGAGCGCAATTTTCATCGGACGGGCCACATACAGGACAAAAACGTTTCCCGGTGTAATAATATAGACCCTTTTTTTAGTGCCATTTCAAAGGAGGGTGTCCTTCTTTTCCCGCTCTTTCTGGGTTTGTGCTCGATAAACTCTGGGGTCGTGTACTCGATACCATGCATGGTCGCAGTCGTACGACCATAGACCCTCGCACCCCTCTATAACTATGATTGATGACACTACGGTATCACACTGGGTGATAAGATAACATACCCCCTGGGACAAAGTTTCCGAGCCGAGTTTCTCCAACCCCAGGCGAGGCACCCATAACCAAAATGGTGGCTGTGGAAATATCTCGACTAGAGAGCTTTTTCATAGATGCGTCGAAATATCTCGACTAGAGAGCTTTTTCATAGATGCGTCGCTCGCTGGGCGTTTGCACCCACCACATCGTCCGAGGGGGTGTGTTATCTTACCACCCTAGGGTGATAATGTGATATACGGTGTCTATGTCACACTTTTTCTGGGAATCAGAGAAAAGGGCTAAGTTTGAAACAACCTTCAGCCTGCGGCGGAGGAGTGGCGGCACACCTTACCGCCTACAGCTTACAGCACCGCTTTGGATCCCGGTACAACGGTGCACTGCGGTGTAGCATCCCCGACCATGTAGGCTCCCGGTAAGTCTTGCCCTGTTTGGTACTTTTTCCTTTCAAAAACAACCATTGAAGTCTGTCGTGCGTGCGACCGCGGGCTAACGTGACGACGTCAGCGATGACTGCGGCAACGATAGCGAATAACAGCAAACAACGACGAACAGCAACATCAACACCACTACCACCGCCAACCAGCAGCAATAACAGTGACAGCACCACCTGCGGCAAAAGCCAGAACAACACCACCACCACCATCTGCAACAACTACATCAACACCACCCCCACCACTATCAACTACGACGACACCACCCACCACCGCCCTCCCCACCACCACCATCACCACCTCACCGCCGGCGGAGGTAAGCAATCGGCACGCACGCCACCCTCACCCCCCCCCTCGCGTGCCGAACCCACCTGCTCTTCAGGCGGTATCCTCCCAGAAGAAAACTTCGCCGGAGCCGTACTGGAAACCCTTTCATCGGCGACAATTTCGTCCGCGCAAGCGGTCGAGAAAGCTGGGGGAGCGTGCTTGCGTGCAAGCAGAAAGCGCAGCCAGCTACTTCTGGGCGGGGGTTTATCGAAGCGACCCAGACTACTTTTCAGCGAGTGCATATTTTGCTGCGGGTGGTTATTGCGCCCCTGGATGCGGCCCGCGAGGAGCTTCCAAAATCTGTTTTTTTGAGGCAGAGCGGCGGCGGCAGCGGCGGCGGCGGCAGCGGTAAGTCGTGAGACTGATGGGCGTGTGCAATGATAGGGGTCTCTCCTAAACTTTCAGAGGTTTCGAAATTGAGGAGGCCTATACCCCACACAAAACGGACGAAATATAGCATAACATCAGCATGAACGTTCACTACCCTTGAGCTAGCTTCTGTAGGCACACAACGGCTATTAATACCTCAAAAGACCGTTGAGTTCGCACAAGGGGCCTGCGATCGTTTTGCTCTCGACAAGGGTAAAAGGGTGCTGAAGTCGAAATAACGCTATATTTTTTGGGAAGGCTCTCTCCATCAGATTTTTTTTTTCTCGAAAAACACCTTATGTTCGGTGTTGGCAACAACCTTAACCTTTCCCGTTCTGGAAAACAAAAAAAGCGCTGAAAAACGATCGTACGCATCTCTGTGCGAACTCAACACTTTTGTTTATTCTTTAACAATCATCACTTTCACTTTCCAGCATGGCTTTTCTTTTTGGCGCGGCGTCACAGGGATGGGGTTGCTCCAATTGACTGAGGGCACTTTCACTTTCCAGCATGCCTTTTTTTTTTGGCGTGGCGTCACAAAGGATGAGGTTGCTGTGATTGGCAGAGGAAAAGGGTTATGGTTGGGGATAGTTGTATTCGTCTCGTACACAGGTAAGCAACCCTCCTACTACAAGTGGCTTGAGAATACCTGGTATGTTTTTATGGATAAAAATAAAAAAAACATTCCAGTTCAGTTGGCTTATTTCTCCACTCAACTAATTACGGGGGGGCTAATGTTGTAAGCAGACAAAACCTACAACGGACACCAAAACCATGTATCCCCCGATGTTTGCCTACGATATTGGGGTCTAATTACGATGATACGTATGATATCATGTGCTCCCTCGAAAAAATGACTGGCCGTCAAGTCCAGCCAAGGCTTGCCACGTTTCGTCACCCAATTAATAAGTAGCCGTCAAGTCCAGCCAAGACATGCCCTACTTCGCCACCCAACCATTCACACCTAGGACGGACAGATCTGTCTGCAGATACATCATCTAGCTCCTCTCCTGGCGTCCTGAGAGGTTTTGCAGGATCTGCATAGTATGCATCCAATCCAGGAAACATCTGCTAGAGAATGAATATTATACAGGTACCACCCGGTAGCATGAGCTATGGATACTGTAGATCATACAAGATCGGGATATAGCTCTGCTTTGAAGGATTTAGATCATGAACTGTGGGAACAGATTATCTGCTCGAGATGTGCGACTATTAAGTAGCCGTCAAGTCCATCCAAGGCATGCCTTACTTCACTAGTAGTTAGCCGTGAATTCCATCCAAGGTATGCCATATTTCACAACTCAACTATTACAGGGGACCGTAGTAAATGGGACCAAATTTTGTTAGTAAAAATAGGGAAACACATAGGTTTGTGTGTGTACCGTAGGTGCTATTTACTATGGTCCTCCGCAACAATAAGTAGCGAAAACGTCCAGCGAAGGCATGCCTTCTTTCGCAACCCAACTATTATGTACCGGGCAGCCGTCAAGTCCATCTGAAGCATGCCTCCTTTCACAACTCAACTATTCCATCCAAGGGATGCCTTATTTCACAACTCAACAAATAAGTAGCGAGAAGGTCCAGCCAAGCCATGCCTTATTTCGCAACCCAACCAATATGTAGCCATGAAGTCCAGCCAGGGCACGCCTTCTTTCGCAGCCCTAACCAACGCGAATCGCTCGCAATCTCACCGAAACACGGAATGAGAGAGCAGATGGATGCCATCGACGGCTAGCAGCATGTCGTTCACCCGCAGGCCGTGCCTCGCCGCCACAGTCCCGGGTGTGACCGAGATCACCTGGCGAAAAGATATTTCATGCGTTCAGACATTCATACTAATTCGACAAGAGTTGTCATCCGTTCAAATATTGTTGGTAAGAACTAACCGTGGCTCAAGGAATTCACTTTCGGGCATTCGATCATATACAGCACAAGATCGCGGCACCAGACATGTCCACCAGTAAAGCTACCGTGTGAACACGTGTGGTAAGAAAACAACCCTCCCCCCCCCCTCCCTCCGACCAATTTCCAAGCTGTTTTTCTTGACAGCGGGGGGGGGGACGGTGCAAACGCCGGGCAAATGCCCACGGGGTAAGTGTGCTGCTGATGTATGTCGAGTAGAAACGACGGCTTCATGTGTGGACAACACAGCACAGCACAGCACAGCACAGCACAGCACAGCAAGACTATGGCAACTTTCCATTGTTTGGGAGGCGTGTTGCTGTAGGAGAATATACACGGTTCCCCTCCGGGGTAAGCCTGTGGGAGTGGCGCAAGAACGAATTGAAAACCATACAAGATGCATATGATACAATACTGCGTCGTTAATAATCTGCATATTTCTGTACATATCGACATGTAGACCCTTTAAAAATGCACCAGCATTTTTGGGGACAAAACATACGCACATGGAAATAGTGTGGAACTGTTATTCCCAGGTATTGACTGAATCGTTTTTAAATATTTTTTTGGTGATTCCGCCAAAACTTGTACCAGGTATCATATTAGTCAGCATGTTCAGGCACATCTTTGTGGTGGCGCTCGCGGCGAAGAAGGCCTCTCTCCCTCACAAAACCGAGGACTGCCGACAAAAAAAAAAACGTTCGAAAGCACTCCACACGTGACACACGGCACACACCGCACACACGCGCGTGACACTCGGAAAACAACAGTACAGTAGTGGTGAGATTATGTTTACAGAAATATAATATGATGTACCGAAGGAGGGGTTGGAACTCTCGACCACACCCGGCTCCCCACGAGAATCGCACTGCAGCAGCAGCGTTCTTGTGCATGTGGCAGCATGCACGTCTCACACAACAGCAGAGACCCTCAGCTCTACAGATCGCAGAGTCCGATAAAAAAGCATCTACAGAGTAGGAAACCACAGCAATAGAGCGCTGACAAACTACCACACACGCATGATGTTGCTTCCTGCTCAGCTGGCGGGCGGCAGGCGTGTATAGCGTTATAGCCAGCTTGTTGTAGCACGCACCCTGCACTGCTCGTGTGCTGTCTATGGTGTCTGGGTGGTGTCTGGGTTACCTATATAATTCAAAAAAAAGTTGGGAGGAAAAAACAACCTTTTTTTTACAGGACCTCTGCGAGGATCGAACTCGCGCCTCCAAAATTGGGCATCGTGACCATTTGCGCATATCACGACAGATGCATCTTATTTTTTTTAGCTGCGCGCGACACACCAGACACACACGCACAGCACACACCGGGAGAGAGAGAGAGAGAGAGAGAGAGGTGGTGATGACCGATGAGGGATCGCAGCCTCTGATGAAGCAACCAGCCACAGCAGTACACCGCACGCGCGTGGTGTTTCCGGCCGCTGCTGGTGCTGTTGTGCTGGGCTGTAACGTTGTTTGTGTTCCCTGTATTGTATCTGCTGTCTGCAGCAGTAGATGTCTGGCTTGTGTTCGGGGCAAGAAACACAACAGGAAATAGAAGGACCGCCAGCGTATTGATATTCCATCCGAATGGTTCCTATATTTCCGTCCAAAGGTAGCGTGGGTCTATATCACACACAGCAGCAGCAGCAGCAGCAAAGAGCGGTAGATGGTGGATTACGACTGCAGGCTCCGATAAACACAACTAGCCACAGCAGTGCAGCGCAGATGGGTCTGTCACACACACGCACGGTTGTCACCTGCCGGGGCTTATGGGCGGCAGCGTTCTAACGTCGTGCTCTCTGCGTGTCTTCTGCTGTCTGCATGGTATTAGTCTCGGCTGTGTGCTCGTGCGAAGACCAAAAGCTGACGCCATGTTACCGGTACGTACGTACCAAGTACAAAATATGGCCTCTCGTACTGAAAACCAGGGAAATCGTCTTATCCCGTCCGGCCGAGGAAAAAACCTTGAGGGCTTGCCACGCGCTCCGGAGGGGACGAATCGCACCCGACTTGGAGCAATGTATTCGGACGCGCTTCCCGTGTCGACTACTTAGCGTTTTGCCAAAAAGTGCTCGTCGAGACGAATATCCGATCCGATCTTCTCAAAACCCATGGGAGCAAACAGAACAAATAACGGTGGTGGTTTTGGAAAGATCTCGTCGATACCTCCCAATAAATGCATCGCTCGGCGGTTGGAGGCACTCTCTCCATCATCGAGAAAATCAGACCGGAAATTCGTCCAATGGAATGTTTGCCATTTTACCACACGTTTAACCCCGTAGGTATCCGACGGGTGGTGTTGAAAAAAAGCACCTCGGATCCAATGCCTTCTTCGCTGGCGTGAAAACACGCCACGCTGGTGAATACCCAGATATTTTGAGGGACTCGGTTCACCTCGAGGAGTACATCGGGGAGGACGGAGCGAACGTTGACCCACTAGCTTGCGTACGGAGGGCGGTATGGGGCCTGTTGTACGCGGACGATGCAGGCATTGTGTCTCAGTTGGCGGAAGGCTTTGCGAAGATGATGACCGCCACTGTGACGGTTTCGAAGCAGCAGGCCTCACCGTACCCGAAAATAAAACGGAGACCATGCTGCTGCGGACACCGAACCAGGCACCCCAGACCTCATCGCCCGTCATCGAAGCAGCGGGACATAGGTATCGACAGACGATGCAGTTGTTGTACCTGGGCGGTCTTGTCGTCGCAAGCGCTGACACTATGCCAGAAATCACGCGAAGGATCCGATTCTCATGGGCATGCCACAATCGGTTCAAACGGAAGCTGAATGAAATGAAGGATGCCCTGTCCACTTTAAAAATGCGCATGCATGCTAAAGGCCGAGGTGATGGAGACCCTGCTGTACGGGTGTTTGACGTGGACTCTTGGCCAGGCGCACTTCGTTGAGCTCGAAACGGCACACCACAAACTCCTCCTACGGATCGTTGGCTTTCAGCGCCGACAACGCACGGACTACCTCATGTACGCCACAATGCGATTGCGTTGAGACGACCATCCGCAAACGACGCCTCCTCTTTGCGGGGGTCGTTCAGCGGACGGCCAATGAGCGGGTGACCCACAGGGTGATGCTTGGGACGATGGCTGGTGGGGAGAACCCAGGACCAGGCCGACCAGAAAAGAACTGGGCCCAATGTCTAGCAGACGACCTCATGGTTTTTCAAACCACCGAGGGGTTCACGGAAACCTCCCCTTTGCTGTTCGGGGTAGAGACCGTGTTATGGTCAAGGGCGGCTAAGAAGAGCGGGAAGTGGTACCGGGGGGTCGTCGAAGCGGCGGACTGTTTCATGGCGAGGTGGCTCAGGGACGAGGCTCAGAGAAGCCGGCTGCGCCACGCAGCTGAGGACGCCAAGAGCGGCGGCAAGGGGAGGGAGGGGGGGGGGGGGGGGGGGCAGCCGTGCTGACACAGCTGTCGACGAATGCAGAAACGAAATGATAGATCGGGTGGCTAGGTATCGGTTGACTAGCTCTTGAAGTCTAGCAGATTTTGTTCGTTTCTTATTGGGTTGTTCAATGGCGGGGGGGGGGGGGGGGCGCGACAGCAACAGTACTGACACTTCGCACCGCTATTGACGAGAGTAGGAAGGAGACTGCAAAGGGTGTGGCTAGGTTCCCGAATACATTCTCTAGGTCAGACGGGCACCCATGTTACTATCACCGTACGATCTCCTCTCCCCCCCCCTTCTCTCTCGCTTCTTGTTTTTTGCCTTGTCTCTCGCTTTACTTCCTTTCCCCTCTCCGCTGTCCTCATGCCGGTATATTTCTCTCCTTCGTGTTGCTTTGTCCGTGCAGCATCTGTCTGTCCTTCCTGAGTACGTATGCTTTCCGTCTAGCAGCCCTTCTGATCTCCTTGCGTCATTTGTACTATTTTTCATTTCAAACATATTTGTTTGTTTTACGTTCTTTCTGCTTTTATTTTCTGGCCTTGCTTGTGTTGTTGTGTTCTCGTACCTGGTACGCTGGCATTTCACTTGCTTGACTCATGCGTTTGCGATTGGTTTTAAAAAAAATGATTAAAAAAAAATAACGGTCGGCGCAGATCTAAAAGGGACAACTCTAATAAAGAGACCGATACAGGGGGGTCGTTTCTTACGTGGAAAACCTTTATTTGTACCGACAAAAATCCTTTTTTGAGCAACGGACGCATGATTGGCCTCCCTGATGGCCGCGTGTGGTTTACTACTGTTCAGCGCACACCAGTCGCGCTACGCCTACTGAGCCCACTGTGCCGCTGATTCTCCAGATAATACAACAGCATATATTGGAGCGGTGGCTACAATATCGCTGAACGAAGAAGAAAAAAAGTGCAGGTCGCAATGATGCTGTCTGGTGCACCAAAGATGACCTTAACAACGGCGGAGCTTCCCGTGGACGTCACGCAATGCGAGAGTGCGGTTCTGCAACACCCTTGTGCAACGACTATTAATAGGGGTATATACGCCAGCAAGACGCCAGTTAATGGAGAAGCGCGAAGCGTCATAATTTTCGTAATTTGTTTGCGGCTGCAAATCATCATCCAACTCTAATTTCAACTTGTTTTGTCCCCAAAATGTGGTTGAACTCCTATTATAGACGGATATTGTATTGGACGGTAGGATTTAGATGTACTTCAGATTTTTATAATCAGATTTTGGTGTACCAGGTAGTCAGCAATAATTCCAACTTCGCTGGCGGAGAAACGGAGTTTTGAGCTGCGCACCCTCGGCGAGTTCGTGGATTCATCCCGAGAAGCGCACGCATGGTCGACTCCGTGGCGTTGCGGGCGTGAAACGTCTGCGATTGGCTAGAAGGCCAAAGTCGAGTCGAAGAACACAAAAAAAGCATTCGCACAAGACACGGTCTAACACCAACAGGAAACGGTGATCGTGCTTCCGGCCAGAGCGGTACGACATGAAGGAAATGCAAAGCTCTGCTCCACGACAGCTCCTCGCGTTTTCCAATCGTCCCCCCCTTCAAGGCGAGCCACCAATGGGGTAGCTCATTTTGGTCAAAACAAAATTCTGGCTGACCGATCTCCTCAACCCGTTTTCGTTGGAAAGCTGCCATTCGTAGTGTATTGCTACTGTGTGCTGTTCGTGATGTACCTAGGCTATCATGCCAGTTTTCATCGAATTGCACTTTCAGCGTTTCTCTTGAATAATCTTTTGGGGGTGTATTTGCTGCAGTATGCTGTTTGTGATGTACCTCAGCTACCATGACATTTTTCAATCGGGTTGCACTTTTTTTAGCTTTTCTCTTGAGTCTGTTTTTGGGGTGAGTTGGCACCATAGTATAGAGCACCTCAACTGGGGATCTTCGGAAAACGGTAGGCGTTTCCCTGCCGTCTCGTGCTGATTGAACGCTTCCCATACTACCACGCTGACCGCCTACCTTTATGTATGCCAGTCCTTGTGGCTGGTGCCGCCTCTCGACGTCAAAACCAAAAAGACTGGCCACCTCTGAATGTCGTTCGCGGATCCAGTTAAAGCTGTTTACCCCAAGACTGGCGTCGGGCAGCACGCCTTGGTTCTTGGACAAATTGATGGACCAGCACAGTTCAGTGAAGTCACGCCCTCGGTGGATCTGGGGGGGTCACGTTGGGCCGACGAGGGGTGTCCGTGGTGCCGGTGGCGGAGGCGGTGGCGATGGCGATGGTTGGGATAGTGGTGGTCATGGTTGTGGCGGCGGTGGTGGTGATGGCGGTGGCGATGACGATGGTTGAGATGGTCGGGATGCTCGTTTTGGTGGTGGTGATAGTGAGGTGGTTGCGATTGTGATGGTGTGGTGGTCGTGATTGTGGTGGTGATGATGGGGATTGGGATGGTGTTGGTGATAATTGTGTTGGTGGTGGTTGGTGGTGGTGATTATGGTGCTTGTGGTTAGCGGTGGCGGCGATGGTTGCGGCGATGTTGGCGGCGGCGGCGGTGGTGGTGGTGGTGGTGGTGATGGTTAGTGGTGGTGGTGATGTTGGCGGTGATGGTGGTGGTGATATGAACATCGAACAGAGCTTGTATTCCTGGGCAGGTGGAGCCAGACACGGCTATGGTGCTTGTGGTGTTTGTGGTAGTGGTGGTGGTAACGGTGGCGGGATGCCTAACTCTGGCTCACGGGAGCCGAATTCATGCGCTACATGCAGTAGTTTCGTCTCGGAAAGCTTAAACCCCTGGTACCGCCATGACCACCCTCGAGAAAAAAAATATATGATTGACATGCAAACTGGATAAAAGCTACCTTGGCAAATGTTCTACCCTTCTTCGACTCGGTCGAACGAATAGCCCCCTGAAACCCGAAAACGCCTACTTGTACCTTTAGTCCCAAAAACGCCATTCCTCCCTCGTGTTTATCTCCAACGGCGGAAGAAGAAGTTCGATTTTCCCCCGGCGGAGTCGGTGGTTGAGGTATGCTGAAAACCACCCTCGAGGGCGGATCGGCAGCAGCTTTAACATTTTTTGTGTTTTCGTTAACGTTTTTATTCATGAGCATGAGGTAGTCGAGAGCTTTGTTGATGTCTGCCTTGGAGTGCTTCCCTTCCATGGAGGCCCTTCCCACCTGTCGATAAGTACATACGGGGTACGGGACAAAACAAAAGATAACACGTGCGGGCCAAGAAACAAAAAGCGCGGTATCCGATAGGAAAGGTTGTGACCGCGATGATTAAATACTCATGCGAAAAAATGTCAGCGGGCGTCTTGGGACCAGGTGGAAAAAAAAAAAATCAGCCGCCCTGGCAGCTTGCCCCTGGACAAACATGCGATATGACGAATTTGTAGGGGTGTGACGAAGGGCAACGTATTTTAGAAAATGGCTGTGACAAACGCTTACCATAACCGCAACTAGGTTTTATTTAGTGCGGACGAGTTCGCCCGTGACTCGTGCTCGTTTTTGGGCTACGGATCGTCGTTAAAGACCTACTTTCTTCCTGGATGTAGAAACGGACGCAAGAAAGGGCGAAAAGACAAAACGAAACGCGGACGTCGTCGGATGAAACTCACGCAACGTTAGCCGCAGGCCCCAAAAGGCTCAAAGTCGAAGGCAGGAGGTACGGCAAAGGACACCTTCTGAGCTATTTTCGCGTTCTGGACCTAAGAAAGGGCTCTGGCCGCGCCAAATAGTCTGGGGCGCGCAAGCCAACCTCTTAATGCGACAGAACACTGCACCGCGAGTACAGCGTCTTCTTGCGACCAGACCGATGCGTGGCGAGCTTAGCGCCGAAACCATCGCCGCTGGGTTTTGGTGTTTTAATCATCCGGCAGACGGTGAAAAATAAAACACAAACTCAGGTAGCATCAGCGCGCAAAACAGACATCTACTGTAGTAGGAAGAAAAGCTTACCAGCGCTCACCCTCGCTTCTACCCTCGCCTCTCACCTCGGTAATTATCATGCCAGAGGTGACACCCCAGCTATTAGCAAAACCTCCAGCAGTCACCGACGACACTACGGGATACGTGGCAGTCCCACGCCCACGTCTGGCGGGCGTTCCAGCAGGCGTTTTTTGACGGGCGATTCGGCCACCTCCAGTCCCAAGGCGAGAAACATTCCCGAGACATCCTGGGCAAGGGAAGGCGTCCGACGAGGCGATATGTTGTTGACCACGGAAGGTGGAACAGCAGCACACACGTTAATATGTGATGAGAGTTACGTATTGGAACCAAACTACTAAGAGTGGGGCGGGGCTTTGACTTGCGCCGCGCAACGCCGTACGGAGCGAGCACCCGCTTTCGACCTTCGAAACGGCGCATTATGTAACGCAAGAATACAGCATCGCACAAATCGAGGCAGTTCGTGTGACGTATTTTACGTACCCGTTTTAGCGCGCCCTAATGAGCTACGTACGATACTTAGCGTATGGACCAGTGCCTTGAAATACCTTAGTTATTTAGGCCACGCCAACTACATAGCGTGTAATTTATAGCGGCCACGGTTAGCCCTCGTAACCGTCGAGCGGACAAACCCATGCGAAGGTGATGACAAGAAATACATAGGCGAACGCCTCCAACACAGCTGAAAGCACGATAAGGGCGACTCGATTCGGGGCCGAACTCATGGTCGAAATATTTTTCCTAGCCTGAAGACCTCACCTGAACTGATCCGTTATTCACCCAGCGAAGTTCAACCAGCGCCTCATTCAGTCCCCCCCGCTGCCTCCTTTCGGTGCCCGTCGCTGCGTCGTGTTCTACTCTCCTCCCGCCGCTGCCTCCGCCGCCGCCGCCGCCGCCACCCCCGCCATCGCCGTTCCCGCCGATGCCGCGGCTCGCCTCGTGCACCCGACGAACGGTGACCCGGGCGCTCTCCTGAACGCGAACCATCAGCGTCGGGTATCTACTTTCCGGACTTTGTGCTCCCCCCCCCCCCCTCCACCGTTCGGCCCGGGCGACGAGTTACCGCCCACGCCTCTAGGGCCGCCTCCGTCGTCGTTCTGGGGGGCACCAGCACCCAGCCATATCCGTGCCTAAGGCGACATGGGGTCGCAGGCCTGCCTTCCGCCCGAAAAAACCCGCCCACCAGCTCCTCTCCGTCATCGTCAGACACGCCCGAAGAGGACTCAGAGCTGGAGCCCAACGCGGATGTGATGCGCGGTTGGGTCGACGCCGGCGACGGGTTGTTGCGGATTTTGGGGGCGGTGAGGATGGGGCAATTCCGGGGCGAGCGGAGCCGCCGGCCCCACTGCTTCTTCGGCGCGGAAGAAGCCGCCCCTCTTTGGCTGGCTTGCCGTGGTTGCCGGGAGCTGGGCTCGTCTTTTCCCCACGATTTGTTTTCGCCTTCGGTAGCGCTCCTGTCATCATCCGCGAGGGAGGCGGCTTGGGGGTGGAAGAGGCTGAGGCAGCAGCAGCAGCAGCAACAGCAGCAGCAGCAGCAGCAGCAGCAGCAGCAATAGCAGCCAAAGCAGGAGCAGAACCAGCCGCATGGACGGAAGAAGAAAACGAAGGGGAAGCAGAAGAAGCAGAAGGTGAAGTAAGAGCAGCAGTAGCAACAGAAGAAGAGGAAAAACAAGAAGAAGAGGAAGCAGAAGAGGAAGAAGAAGGAGATAAAGTAGAAGAAGTGGAAGGAGAAGAAGAAGAAGAAGAAGATGCGGAAGCAGCGACGGAAGCAGAAGAGGCAGAAGCACAATCAGAACTAGAGGCAGAAGTAGAAGCATAAGCAGCAGCAGATGCAGCAGTACCGCCGCCGCCACCACCGCTGCCGCCGCAGCAGTTTCGACCAGCGTCCGCCCAGCCGGCAGCAGTGGCACAGCTTGCCCCCCGGGCACGGAGACGGCACCTTGACGGTTTCGTAAAGGACCCGCTTCTGGTGAAGCAACTCGGCGGATACACGAGGCTGTAGACTGTCCACGCTCTTGACCAGCAGGCACCGGAGGAGACGATGTTATTTCCGAGCCGCGACGTTCACGCGACGTCCTGATCTTGCCCGACGCATCCTGGCAAGTGGGCTGAGAAAGGCTCTTGTTCCGAACACGATCCAGCATTCCCTGCTTAGGGGTCTTCGAACAGCGGAGCGGGTGAAAGTGTGTGGTCGGGTTAGAAAATAAGACTAAGGCTATAGGGTCACCTTCATGCGCCGAAACCATTCCTCACTTGGGAGGCTTCTCATCTAAAATATTTGCTTGGATCCGACCAGTTAAAAAGCTACCCGTTCGTTAGATACCTTACGTCCATGGGATTGTGCACGGGGCTTGAGTTAACGCCTTTCCAACAGCAAAACCCAGTTTTTGGGGGATAAAATACTTGGAATTAGTGTGGGATATTTTTGCAGTGCAGTCAAAGGGTGTCATCGCAGGAAAGAGAAACCGATGCAACCACAATAATCCTATTAATAAATTCTAGGCATACCAGCGGCAGCAAGCAGTGTCGTGCCATTCGCTGGTGTACTTCGGCTATGCTCACGTGAGGCAGGGAAAAAAACTGTGTTTCTTCAGTACAGTAAAATAGAGCTTAAAATTACGCCGCTAGGGAGCCATGGTTGATTTCTCCGTAGCCATTAAAAAACCAATCATTAAGCGTAAACTTATTCTGCGCACCCACTGCCTGTCTTTCTCCTCGCAAATGATGTCAGCATCGGATGCTTTTAGTAGGTGAGGTATAACAGTAGCATAATCAGCGCGAAACCCGATTAGAGCGGGTTCATTTTTTGTGGCTCGGAATACCCATGATTGATCGATCTCATGCCGACGAAAGAGGCGAGCACCGACGGAAATGTTCTTGGCTGGATGTGTGCACACCACCAGCTTGAGGAGAAGCGAGCGGGGCAGTGCTCACTCGTCTGTGCAATCATCCGTGTCACGCGCAAAGCTGCACGAATCAAAGAAAGAGCCCCTCGCGCTGTACAGCCTCTGAAGTTTCAGGTGCCGTAGTCGCACGCCTCAGGGATAGGGTAACTAGGGTAGCTATTACGGTTGGGGTTGGGGATGAACCATTGATTACTATCACCCGGAGGTGTTGAGAGACTCGTGCGACATTTCTCATCTCCACATTCTGCACGCAGGCTGGTGTGTCTGACACATCAAGAGAGCTATTCACAGATTGCCTTCGCTTTTTCGCGGGGAGAGGCGGAACCGCTGTAGCCTTAGACCCATTACTCGTAAGCGAACGGAATCGGGATTTTTCCCTGTCGAGCAGGGAACAACATCGCACAATTTACACCTAAAAAGGCCTATTTTTTCCCTGCGAACTCGCCTCAAATTTGCATCGGCACCCTAAAACCCGTAAATCGTATAAAACATGCGTTATGCGAGAAAACAGAAAACATCGACATTTCAAGGGAAAATAATTGCGAGCTTATTGGGTCAAAGCCTTCGGTGGAAAGCCCCTTATTCATCTTCCGATGGACAGATAATACATGGGCGACATTCTGCGCCCGAACGATGTCGCTGGGGTTGGAGTTCTTAAAACCCTTGTCCTCACCCCCACTTAAACCCCCCTCTACTCTAATTCCAAGTAGTTAATGCCCCAGCTAACGCACGCCCTCATGACGCGCAAGATAACACACCGCCTCCGACCCTTTTCGAAGCTGATTTTTCTTCCATGAAGGGAGGGAAAGCGAACAAAAATACCGAGGGGTGATGTGATACCGTCTATGGGAAGAGATCTCGACGAAGTATCCCCAAAGCCGCCATCTTCGTCGTGTGCACCTACCTGCCTCCCTTGTTCTGGAGGAAATCGGCTCTGTAATTCATCCCAGGGGGGGGTCTCATATTGTCACACGTGTGATATACGGTAAAAAAGGGGGTGTGCTATCTTATCACACGTGTGATATACGACAACAAAAGGGGGTGTTATATTGTCACACGTATACTATACGACATCAAAAGGGGGTGTTATATTGTCACACGTGTGATATACGATAGGTGTTTCTTTCCCACACGTGCGATATGCGATGGTAGGTGTTATTTTATCACACGTGTGATAAACGATACCGGTAGGTGTTATCCTATCACACGTGTGATATCTATCGTATATCACACGTGTGATATCTATTGTATATCGCACGTGTGATATACGACAACAAGGGGGTGTGCTATCTGATCACACGTGTGATAAACGATACCGGTAGGTGTTATCCTATCCCACGTGTGATATCTATCGTATATCGCGCGTGTGATATACGACAACAAGGGGGTGTGCTATCTCATCACACGTGTGATAAACGATAGTGTTATCCTATCACACGTGTGATATCTATCGTATATCGCACGTGTGATATACGACAACAAGGGGGTGTGCTATCTCATCACACGCGTGATAAACGATATGGGGGCCAGGTGCAGCGACCGAACGCATGACAAGTACTACTAATACCACCTTCTAGGGCTGCGAGTTGGCCGGGCTTCTTCTCGGCTAGAGGTGTAGGTAGGTAGGTAGGTAGCCCCTTTGGACCCCTTTGACCTGTGGGGGCTGTTAGGACTAGACTCGTGCTGTAGTTTTCTGTGCAGGCAGCGCGGTGGCAAAAGGGCTGAGGGGGAAACCCGCGCTGATATGATAAGGGAGCTCAATCGTTCTGCCCACCATCTTCACGCAATGGTTGTAACCTAACGGACCGATACCAGCTCCGATAAGGGACGTTGGTATATAGGGACCTCCAATCTCGGAAAGCGAGCACTGAGGTACCTTTAAATGGGGCACTAAGGTCCTTAAATAGGGGCTACCTACTGTAAATATTAGCCGACCAGTCCGCCGACGCTATTTGACTTCTTGACTGACAGTAAACTACTATATGGATCATAGTGTTGGACGCTTCGGATCCACACCCTCGACCTCAGCACGTTCTTCCTTGACTACAATAACCGCGTCGCGAAATCGATAAAAATGGCTTCGGCACCTCGGGCTGCTGGGTGTCAATATTGCTGTAACCGCCCCTTCTTTCCCCTCTGAGGCTGAAACCCAAAGCGGTTCTGAAATATTACGGGGGACCATAGTAAATAGGACCAAATATTGTCAGTAAAAATAGTTAAATATATAAGTTTTTGTGTGTACCATAGGTCCTATTTACTATGGAAGGTCATTGTAGCAACCCTCTTCGGACTTGCAGAGGGCCAAATAGACGGCCAAAAAATGACCACTACGGCCTCGGCAATTGCGTGATTGGAGGGTGGTACTGATTGGAGCCCTAAGATACAATTGAAGGACTCGTGAGGCACGGGGCACAACTTGTGTATATCTCCCCGTAATGCTGGGCGCTCGTGTTTGTCTGCTCCTATTAATAGACGGCTGATCAACCATTGTGTCGGTCGCCATCACTTCACAGGGGCCCCAAGGGCGTTAGGGCTAGAGAACGATTGCGGTCGCGAAAAAGTAGTGTTTCGTCAAAAGCTTGTAAAACAAAACAAACATGGTTGTGTGGCCTTTTGGGCACGACCCTTGCGCCTGACGAGGGACGCGTCGACGCGGATCAGTGAGTGATCGTCGATCATCCCCTATGTTGCTATGGTTGACGCATTTCTACAACACATGGAGGCAACCTTAGCGTTAAGCCTGTATGGCCGTGTGTAAACTCTTTGATCAAGAGAATCAATAAAAACTTTCTGATTTTTTTATATACTTATCTTGACGAAGGAGATTACACACACGACCATACAGGGTCGGCGTTAAGATTGACTGCAAGTGTTGTCGAAATACGTTTATACCTGGTCCATCACTCAAGTCGTAGGGGACAAGCGACGGATCAATCGAAGATCCGCATCGGCTAATCCCCCGCCAGACATGCTATTGGTACGGAGGGGGGTACATAATAATACATCCCAATCTGTCCCGAAATATAAGCAATTTTTTATGCAACAATTAGTGTATATACTGCTATTATATTATGGGACAGAGTGGTACCTGGCAGTTATCACAACCAATGACGGACACCAAAAACGTGTATACTCATACGTTTACACCCGATATTTTGATATTTTGGTCCTGAGTACTGTTGCAATAACGCGTCGTAGGTAAAGTCGTACATAGTTTGGGATCAATGAGGCCTCTCGCTGCTGCGGCATGAGATCACACCCATACTTGTTGACCCTTCTCGCGTATCTCAATGTCGTCGCTCGTTTGACCCGTATCCTTTCTGCGTGCTCCATCTCTTCCTTATTGCCCCCAAACTTCTACCCCAGCTGATTATTAATAATAGAGGTTCTGCTCTCGTTGGTTAGCCAGTTTCCTAACCTCTTTCTACTCCTGTCGCGCTGTTGTAGAGCTGCGACATCGCTCACGGAGTGATACTCAATCACTATCTCTCAGTACAACAACGAGGCTTTCCCGAAAAGGGATCCACCCTTCTGGCGTCCCCTCTCTTCTGTTCCAGATTACTGTTGTCAAACGTTGTCCCGTGATATTACGGGGGTCCATAGTTAATGGGACCAAACTTTGTTAGTAAAAATAGGTAAATATATAGGTTTTTATGTATACCATAGGTTCTATTAACTATGTACCACCGTAATAGTGTACAACCAAGGCGAGCCAGGCACCCTAAAAAAAAAAGATCAGTACCAGGTATTAATGGTACTGTAAGTACCGGTACAATTTTAGCAGAGGAGGAAGCCGTCCTCGCGTACCTTGCGAGTGGAGTAGACGCGCCGGATTGTAGATGTTCCCTTTCGCCTGCTTGGGTAGACGAGTACATGCAGCAGCAGCAGCAGCAGCAGCAGCATGCAGCAGCAGCACACCATGACGCAGCCGGTAAAGGGGATTTTGTCGGAGCGGCGAAAGTGATTAGATTAGACATTTGGTTGTCGACGTTCCGCGTCATTATTATACCCGCACCAGGTATACACCCGAATATATTTAAACATCAGCTGAGAAATCGAGGACCACGACAAAAACTCATCTTCCCAAGCTGTGCGTGATACATCGATCGCGCGTACGACGGGTTTTAAGTGGCTTCACGCATAGATACATACAGCTGTACCTGGTACCTCTTGTACTTCGAAGTATAATGCTGGTGTTATTCGTGTTCTCACATGAATGGCGCAAAAAGCTTGAATCTGTACCGCAATCGTGCGCGGTTACGAGTTCGCTCAGTTTTAGATAAAAAGGGTTGGTCGTGCGGACAACGCACGTACTCAGTGCAGCTCTATTCCAACAAAAATGGTTGAGAAAAAGCCAAAAATAGGTGTACCTACGCGTTTGGAGCCATTTATGGGTACTCTAAATATTGCACTCAAGAAAAGGCTTCCTGGCCCTTCCTCCGATTGACCAACGCCCGGTCGTAGCTGCTATTAACAGTGTCTCGAAAGGTTCCAGGCACACCTCTCTGTGGCTACTCAAGTTGGGCTTCAACTATTTTTGCTTTCAATTTCACCTGTGAAAGGCTCAAGCTGAACCTATGAACTTTAAGAGGGTTGTCTCCTCTTGGCCAAGTAAGAAGCGACGGGTCAAATTGATACATGGCACGTATTCTAAACGTGTAGGTGTGTTGAGCTTAATAAGCTATATTTTTACCAATTCGCCAGAGGAAAAAAAAAAAAACAAAAACAAAAAAAGTTTCTCCCTAGCCAGCAGCCCAGCCTCTTACGAGTACTATTACGGGGGGGCATAGTAAATAGGACCAAATATGTTTTTAACAAAAATAGGTAAATATATAGGTTTTTATGTAAACCATAGGTCCTATTAACTATGGACCCCCGTAATAGGCTCGATAGCTGGGTATGCGGTACTCTGTAACAATGTGACGATACACATCCCCCCCGCGAAAGGGGGTTTCGTAATCTGATCGCAATTTTTTTGTTGACAGCTCGAGTCACCCTGTCCCAACGGCCCCGTGGCGGTATTTCAGTTTCGCCCGAAAACGATATAAGTGCGCTATTTACGAGTATCAGGCACAATTGAAGCAAAAAAGGCAGGTGAAGCCCAACTTGAGTATCATAGACAGTAGACGAAGAGAGGTGTACCTGGAGCCTTTGAGCAAAGAATAGGCGCGATCGGGGGCTGGCCAATCAGAGGGAGGGCCAGGCAGCCTTTCCCCTCGCGCAACATCTAGTGTACACATGAACAGACGAAAGGCGTAAGGTTCACCCTATTTTTGGCTCCAGCCCTTCTACGTTTATCGGCGTCGTATCGAATCGATATCCAACACTACTAATATTATGCTACAGCAGTAGTACAGCAGTCCTCCTGCTACTACAGGACTTCTGTACCGGTATATGTACACTCATACCAGATAGTTATTAGCCCTGCTAGGCCCTTTAGGACCGCAGTGCCGTGTTGGGGACAAACTACTTGGAATTTGACTGGATTATTCCCATAATGGGACTACAGTTCAAAACTTAATATAACGGGGAGGCATAGTTAATAGGACCTATGATATACATAAAAACCTATATCATTCACTAATTTTGCCAACAATATTTGGTCACATTTACTAAGGTCCCCCGTAATAGCAATATGTATAATCTAGCCCTGAGGGACCCGCCACAGGCCGCTAGGGGAAGGGAGGAAGAAGCCGGAGGAATGCGACCAATGACCTGGGGATGGAACGTTCATGAGGAATAGGATATATACTATATCGGGGTAGCTAAAATGAAACGATGTGGGGAATGGAAATTGGGCAACGACTGGCAGAGAAGTGTATGAGGGATACCACTGAGGGTGTGTCTTAACCCCCCCAGAGAGCATGGGAACGAACCGGATGGAATATTATTCGCTGCATGAATTGATGCTGATTGGTTCTGGGAAACGAATAGATTCAGTGCAGCCCGAGAAAAAAACTATATATCTAGGAAGAGGAAGAAGAAGTGTTGCACCCCTTTTTCTTGTTTGGGAGGACCGAACGGCCCGACCGAACGGAAACAAATAGCATATTATTTGATGTAGATGGACACAACCGAAGATGGATGTGGACACCAATGTGCTCTGGCATGTTCAAAAGATACCGTTCGTACTGATTCGGCTGGCGAGGCCATGGACCCAAACACGTTTTTTTTGCACAGGCACGGAACGAATGACCACGAACAGCCTCGTTCCGTTGCGCTCGTTCCCATGCTCTCTGGGGGGGGTTAAGACACGCCCTGAATCAGATTTACGGAAGGATATTCGGTTAATATAGGAACGGCATCTACGCTATATTGTCGGAAAAGGCAAGTATAATAATAGTGATAGTCTGCCAGGTACGAGCATATACTTAGTATATATATATATATATATATTTATTATTTGCCTTCTGACAATGTGCAGGGCGTTATTCATTCAAGATGAAAAAACTAGCATAATTCGTCGAACACCCTCAATTTTATCCAACCTTTTCTCCTTCCTTGCGTATACTCAATTGAATACGCACTATATAGACAGCAGTCTACCAGAGGTACAAACTCTTTGTGGACCCAAATAACATCCGAGTCAGTAGCCACGAGGAGTCCGTTGGAGCCGTGAGGCATCGCCCACCCACCGTGGCCGATATAGGTTGGGATATTTGGAAGTTTTGGAGCGGAGAGTGTTGGCGTGTTGATGATGATCATCTTATTACTGCTGTACGATGATACCTCATCTCCCTGAACTGGGGCCTGTCCGTGGACACAGTTAGTTCATTGGTTGATTGCGCAAGATTGCGAGTCGAAGTCAAAGATATCGATCCGAAAAAAAAATCAAAATTACGAAAACCGAGAAACTGAAACCGTTTGGTTCCCGCGCGGAATAGACGGATCATCACCAATCTACTCTCCCGGTTGCGGGGTGTATGTCTACGGCGGGGGGGGGGGGCATCATCTACCGGTTTCCTGCTGCATCCGACTGACTGCTGCAGGGAGCACATCCTTCAAGTGCTGGCGAAGAAGAAGCTTTGCTCATCTATCTGTCTGTTCTCCCTTCCCCAGCTTCGAAAGAGACCACTCACGTTGGCTTGCCGCCTTTTGTTTTAGCAGATGCAGCAGCAGCAGTAGCAGCAACAGCAGCAGGCCCCTGCGGAAGGCTCTTTCCAACAATCCTCTTTTTCTGGTTTAGGCTCATTGTAAGCGAGAAGCGGAAGCGGCCGAGGCTCCGTCGAAAACCGCTAAAAGAAGAGAGCGAGCTCTTGCCTGCCTCGAATTATTCAGCTTCTTGAGCAAGGATCCGAGTGCAAGCACCCTTGCACGGCGGTCTAACCGTCTCCTCGTTTTTTGCTTTGCACTGACTGTTGTATACCCACGCGCGAAAAAGACAAAATCTCTCGACAAGCCTGGGTTTCCTCAACTTTTATTTGGATGTATACGATCGGGGGATCGGGAGGGGGATTCCAAATGAAACCGCCAAACCGCCGCCACCGCCGCCCGCCGCCCGCCGCCAGCAGTTCCGTGCCGTACGCAACGAATGTTCGTGCTCGAGTACTTTACTTGTATCATACCTACATACTTGAGCGATGAGCTCGTGTTCCTATTATCGGGGAATGCATGTGAAGGGCACCGGCACGATGCATGTGAAGGGCACCGGCACGAAGATCGCCGTGCCGTACGCAACGAATACTCGTACTCGAGTACTTTACTTGTACCATACCTACATACTTGAGCCATGAGCTCGTGTTCTTATTAACGGGGAATGCATGCGAAGGGCACCGGCACGAAGATCGCCATGCCGTACGCAACGAATACTCGTACTCGAGTACTTACTTGTACGAGTATCATACCTACATACTTGAGCCAAGAGCTCGTGTTCCTATTGTCATCGGGGAATGCATGTGAAGGGCACCGGCACGGAGATCGCCGAGGAAAGTGTGTCCGCCCCAACGCAGAATATAATACCAGGTAGGTAGTGTCAGATGACGCAATAATGCCGTACGTAGTCACTCGTCATCTTCGTCATCCCGTCATGTTGTCAT
The DNA here is from genome assembly GCA_031763025.1 of Macrocystis pyrifera. Classification (NCBI taxonomy): domain Eukaryota; class Phaeophyceae; order Laminariales; family Laminariaceae; genus Macrocystis; species Macrocystis pyrifera. The sequence continues at coordinate 3,638,866 of JASSKH010000004.1, read as the reverse complement.
CTCGTGACAGCAGTGTGCGTGCCTACGCTGACTGGTATGTATGCTACTATTTTTAGGACTGCGTTCACGTTTGAGGGACAATTTCCTTGGAAGCGCGCAGATTTATGTTTTCTGACCACAGCGCAGTACTGCTGTTGCCTTTTGGTATAAAATTGTACTCGTATACAAACAATTAAATAATTCGTTTACTTACATGCAGCAATTATTTGCCGCACGAAGCAGCAGCTCGGAATCCGAATGTTGTGGGATATATATACACAGGGGGTGGGTCCGAAGTGCCACGTGGGGAGAGCTGTGCGACACGCGCTCAGCATGGTGCCGCTCACTCACATTGCGTACATTGCCGAACCTGTGCTTCATTAGTTTCATATGTTTCACGTTACACCTCCTGTGCCCCCCCCCCCTCCCCCCCCAAAAAGCGTTCCATACCATTTCCAAGTAGTTCCTCCCACAACAAATGGGGTGCAATTACGACAGCAACTACTACTGCAGTGCACCGTTTTGAAGGGGTTGAGGCATTTTCACACCTCGTACGTACAGATCATGTTTCAGGGTACAGACGAGAAATATTCCTGATCTGCATGATATACTGTACAGCATATAGTTCACCATGTTGCCGCCTGGGAGCCGAATGATCCGCATAATCTATTCATAGTACAGGTTTGCCGGGTTGGATCTGTGCTATATATGTACGCAGATGATCCTGCACAAACAATCTCCCACAACGGCAGCTATTAGTATCAACAGGTGATCAATACCATTTTCTGTCCGAGGTGTGGACCTTTTGGCTCGACGCCTTTACCAAGTATAGGAAAACCCGCTTTTGTGTGTACTGAACACAATAGTGTAGGATGCGAGAAGCCCTGTCTCACTTACGAATAAGAATAAGAACTTGAGCCTGACTCTGAATCTGATTTTCTTAACCCCGAGATAGCGAAGAAAACAATCGATAACTTTTGTGTTCTTGTTAAGGTATTCTTAGTCCGTCGGGCTAATACTGGCACCTGACCCTAAGGTTAACCTATTACCTACCCAATCTAAGCCTTATAAGAGTCTTCCCCCCTTCGAGACAGCGGGGTCCTTGGGCTTCGTGTGGGGCCGTACGTGCCTGGTCCACGGTTTTTAACAGTATCTGGGTACCCCAAGAAGAGTGCTTTATAAGATTCTTGACATGAGGAAATTCGCTTTTATTTTAAAAATCGTTTTCATGGTCGATCTATCTGAGATTTTTATTTCAAGACCAACGACCCATGCCCTGCCGCCGACACCATTCGTTAAGGTCTTAGTTCGTTGGGCTACTGGTAATAAAATGTTATCCTGTTACCCACCCAATCTATGCCTTACAACATTATCAACCGTCTACGAGCAGCGTGTGGTGAGGACCCAGGCGTATACATAAGGTGGAGGTCATGTCGCAGCCGCCGTGCCGTATGACCCCTCTTTGCACAGTGTAGCTCTCGGACACCCATTCATTACATGATTTTATTGTCATCCTACAACGACTCTTCCACTCACGTGACACGCGGTGTGACCGTCGCCGTAATCTTGACACTTGTAATCGTCAATTCTGCCCTCCGAAGTCTCGCGAGGGTTGTCGAGCGTGGTGTGTCGCGCTCAAGCAATAGTGTAATAATATACTCAAAAGCAGAGGAAAACGGTCAACTCTTTCGGGGCAAACTGCAGCAGACCCGTTTTGGGGACAAACCAGTCATATTCTGAGTAATTCGTCCGTTTTGGGGACAAACCAGTCCTATTCTGAGTAATTTGTCCACAAAACGTAACTCTGCAGCCCTAAAAGCCACTATCTCTGCGTAGTCTGCGACATAAAAAGAAGAAGGCCCCCATTATCTGTGTTGAATACCGCGGCCTAGAATAATATAGACCATCTACAGCAGCAGTAGACAATGCATTCGCCATTCGTTGTAGATGCAGATGCTACGCAAGAACACTGAAATAATTGGGATCTGATCTGTCCCGTTACGGAGGGCCATAGTAATCGTGACCAAACATGCTTCCTAAAAATATACTGGAATATATAGATTTTTTTTTTGTGTAAGGTGGGTCCTGATTACTATATGGTCCCCCGTTATCGTGACCAAACATGCTTCCTAAAAATCCTGGAATATATAGATTTTTTGAGTAAGATGGGTCCTGATTACCATGGCCCCCCGCAACATTACGGGGGGAGGTACTGCTGTAGTGTTTAGGACCAAATATATATGCTTATTATGGGGGGGGGTGGTACGGTACATAGTTAATAGGACCTATGGTATACATAAAAACCTATATATTTACCTATTTTTACTAACAATATTTGGTCCCGTTAACTATGGACCCCCGTAATGGTAGAAATACAGTGATGCGTACGTTTTTGTGTGTAGGATGGGTTCTGTGTACTATGGTCTCCTCTATTACTACTACTGTATGCTGCACTTTATTACATCATAAACGTGCACGTAACTCTAATTTCGAGCAATTTGTCTTCAACAGAGTCCTTAAGCGGTTAGGGACAGATGCAATACGAGTATGGTGTCGCACGATCTGGCTGTTCTGTCGAGAACACGTCTTTTTCTATGGCGGAGAAAGGAAAATAAATTGATTGCTGGCAAAAAGGGCGATTAATATGCGGTCAAACGGGCGCAGAAACTTCACGGAAGACAAATAAGCGTGACACATGCCCGATAAATGAGAGTCTTCTAGGCTGTGAGGGTGATCAATAACTGATCTCGTCTCGGCATGCGAGAAGCACACCGTGTTGATGTTGACAGGCTCGTGGCTGGTGTATGAAACCAGAGAGAGAGGCCAAGTGCCTGAACCGCGGTTAGGCTGTGGTTCGGTGATATGATGTGAAGTTAGCTCTGGGGAAGATATTGTGCTGGGGACCCTAGCCCAGTGGTGCTGTTTATCAGCGGTGGTGCTCGTGAAGATGAGCAGGTGAAGAGAGAGTGACCGCATGAGGCATGGTGGTGCCTGGTGGATGCACCTCGTCAAGCTACAAAGGACGACCCCACAAAACCAAAACAAGAACAAAACTCGTCTATTAGTACTGCTGTACTCCGACGTTGTACTCGTGGGGTTGTGGGGCTTTGTATGGGGTCGGTGAGACTTTCCCGAAATGAAAACGCGTCCTTTCCTCATTATAATGAAACCGTCATGTTTGACAGACCAATATCCTGCTCGTACGACAAATAGCCGCAATTTGGTCGTACGTATAACTACTATTATTGCAGAGACTACTATGGAACCACTGAAAATGTCGCCACAGCTGGCTATAGATACCCACATTCAGTACACGACGGCAAGGAGCGGCAACACAATTGAACAGTTGCCCCTGGTACTTGATGTGTGTACGAATACACACGCGCTGTGTTTACCGCTACCTCTGTATACTCACAGCTATGTATGTTACTTTAGCAGCGACCTACTGTACCACACTGCTGTAGTCCTTTTCTGCTGTTGTGGCAGAAGTACTTTTTTTTATCACTTGACACACCGCTGCCCAACTTACAGGCGCAATCGCAGGCAGAGGAAGTCTTGTGTATACTACTGGTATACCAGGTATACTATAATTAATTCGTTTACCACCTATCCATGTGCAGCGCATGTTCGAACCATACCACCCATATATATATAAACAGGTGACTGTATTCCGATGGTTCAAAACATGGAAGGTGAAATCAATCAGACCTGAATACTTGACAAAAGAGTATGCCAATAACAATGCAGTCCTTATACGACCGACGGTCAAACCAATCAAATCTGATACGACCGACGGTCAAACCAATCAAATCTGAAAGGGTGGCATTTACTCACGCCTAATAACCAATCAAGTCTAACGGAATTGAGTGATGAATTCATCCAGATCGTGCCATCCCTCATGAACAGACCGATACACTCAAACTACTTCAAATATGCTTCGCGACGACCGCCTACAAAATGCCCGAGCAATAAATCTTCGTACAATATGTATATACAAATACAACGGCAGCCTTGTTGTATTCTACAAGTACAACGAGCACAAGAAGAAGGGGAACCGAATAAATGGACCCATTCACTTGCTTCCCATTTCACTAAAGACCAAAAGTCCCGTTCCACCAAAAAAAGAGAAGCCTCACCCGGAAATCATGATCTAGATCCAGGGAGGAAAGCACGTGCGCCGGAGCGGTGCCGTGCCGATTCCATGAGGAAAAACATGTACGCGACAGCGATGTCATAGACAGGTCCCACCCGGAAAATATACGCGCAAGAGCGGTGTCATACAGATCAGACATGGAAAACATTATCGTGTGCGCGCAAGAGCTGCATCAGCATAGATGCCACACAGCAAAAATGTGCGCGCAGGAGCGGTGTCATACATACACATACATCAACCTCCCACTCGGAAAAATACAATCTGGACCACACACTCACAAAAAACACGTGTGCAAGAAGATCTGTGTCTTACAGGTCCCACCCGGAAACACTACAAGAGCTGTGCGCCAACATAGACAGATAGATATCACGCGGAAAAAGTGATCTAGATCTCATTCGGCAAACACGCGCGCAAAAAGATCTGTGTCAACACAGATCCCACTCGGCGACCATGTGTGCGCAAGAGCTGTGTCATACAGATCCCACCCGGAAAAATATGTGCTCAAGAGCTATGTCAACACAGATAGACCCCATCCAGCAAACATGACCTAGATCTTGCAGATCATGAAAAAATCGGGAATGTATCTACATGCCGTTCTTAAAACCTATTTATCTGTCCTGTCGTACGCGTCTGAAAGAATCCAACAAAAACCAGCCATCTCGACTATAAATAATACTGCTTGCGGTCTCTCGTGGCACGAGTTAGTTGCGCTGAGGGAGGGTGAACAATCTGCCACCATGCCACCACTGCTGCAGGCGCTCCTCTTCTTCGCAACCCACTCGCTACCCGTATCACTGTACAGCATCCAGAGAGACACGCCGCGAAGACGCCAGTGCATACATTCAAAACAGAAAAAAACCCGTCTGTCCCAAGACGTAACAAGGCAGTCAAGGACACTATATATATTCGACACGTATCTGACTCTACCCAAAACTACTGTAGTATATGTGGAGACAGGCCTGACCCTTGCCCTGTTGGGGTCGCACCAGATTTTTCTGAGGATCCTCACTTTTGGAGCTCTTTAGCCAACCTAAAACATCTCCTCAAGAGAGAAAACGCAATTTGCAACCCGATGGAAAGTCCCACGGCCTTAGCACGTACCACAAAACAGACATTCGGTACATGCTCTGTTGGAATTTCTCGTCAGCCAGAAACAGTTTGGCCCAAAGAGGCCACCTTTATCTATACCACGTGTCTGATCTATAACTAACTCGAAACAGGACGCCGGTTCGGACACTGTGCGGCAAATAGTTGACGTTCTGAAACTACCCCCATGTTTGGGGAAAGGCCCGAAGCAGTTTCGGATACTATTTGACGTTCCGAAACTACCTTGCGCTTGGAGTCAGTTACCGGTACACGATGCCTGTATGACTAAAAAAGCATGAGCACAGCTACAGCGGGACTGCAAGTACAAAGTAGCTGGTGGATATAATGCCTATCGTATGATTAAAAAAAAAAACGTAGCATACCAACGAGGGCGATACGATAGCAGGTTGGACAAAGAGGGAGGGATATATATATATATCATCAGACGTATTAAACTGCCTCCAAACTTCTAGGCATCTGTGGTCGATACGTACAGATACAGTCAACGACGCTGTTAACTCATAGGGTGACGCTGTTTGACCCCCTTGACGGACCGCCCCGTACGCTGAAACGATTACAAGTATACTTTGTCCAGAATGGGCCCTCGTTAGGAGACCGCCGTTTGACTCCTTGACTGACCGCCCCAGTCAAGCTAGCATATTTAGGCACTAGAAGACCGCGGTATGACGCCTTGACTGACTGCCCCTACACCAAAAATACCAGGTAGTATACTAAGGCCGAATTTGGCCTTTGCTAGGAGAGCGCGGTTCAATCCCTTGACTGACCGCCCCACTTAACCGAGCACATTAAAGCACTAGAAGGCTGCGGTATGACGCCTTGACTGCCCCTACACTTAAAACTATTACATTGAGGCCAAAATAAGCCTCGCTCGGAGACCGCGGTTTGACCCCTTGACCGACCGCCCCACTGAATCTAGCCTGTTAAGGCACTAGAAGACCGCGGTACGACGCCTTGACTGACCGCCACCAACACTAAATTACGGGGTTTGTGTCTTACTTTCTTAGTTCCTCGCACCCCCACCGAGCTCAATAGCTCGCCCCGTGCACTCGAAACCTCGAAGAAGTTTGCTTACGCGAACCCGATTACCAATTTTATGCGCTGAGTAGTCCTAAACTAAACTTACTGGTAAAAATATCGTACAACCGTGTATGGCCGGTACGAGGGCATGATAGTTGCTCACTTGAAGAAGGAGCGCAACCAATAAAAAAAATGTTGAGCCGAAAAGTGCAAGCCCTGCAGCAGGATGCGTACTACAGGTGACCCCTTTTAGCACCGCACTCTCATTGTGGGGACAATTGGGGACAAATTACTTGGAATTAGAGTCGGGTCCATGCTTCTGGAGAGTGCTGCACTGAAAGGGCTTAAGGCCAAAATAAGCTTGCTAGGAGGCCGCGGTTGAACCCCGCGAGTGACCACCCCTTGAACTAATGCTAGTGCATTAAGACCAAAATTTAAACTCCCAACCAAACCATGAGCACCCATTTTAGGGAGAAAAATGAATTTTGTCAATAATCTGATGAACACTCTTCCCCGTGGGTCCCCAGAGATCGTTGACAACTTCGGACTAGGCTCGTCCTGCCCCATACCCGGTACGTACGAAGGCTATAGACCTAGCAGTTCAGAGGCGGGGGGTGCTATCAGGCATAGTTTGGGTAGGTGATCGGATAACCTTTCCCACCAGTAGCCCAACAGACCATTATGGACACCTTGACACCTGTCGAAGGAGACGACGGTGTGAAGTCTTGACTGGCCGTCCCCGCACCATAACCAGTACATGACAACCAAAGTGACTGCGAAGCGACTTGACTGACCGTCCCAACACTCTAATACAACCAGTACTTTCAAGCCAAGGTGGCCACGGTTTTACCCCATGACTGACCGCCCTCTAAACTAAAACTAGTATATTAAGGCCATACTTGCCCTTGCTAGGAGTCCCCCATCTGACCTCTTGACTGACCGCCCGCTGCACAAAATCCAGTACATCGAGGTCAAATGGACGGCGGGTTGACCCCGTGACTGACCGCCCCTCACACTAAAACAAATATAGTTAGGCCAAAAATCGACCTTGACGGGACCAAAAAAATCCGTCTCTTTGTCATAGTAAAACATAAATCTTGGGATAACAGGTGACCGGGACCCCCCCCGATCCGCAATATGGGCGCGAAAAATATATTGTGGAGACCTTGAGCAATGTGGCGCACCAATAGACGTACCGAACTAAGAGATTGTCGACACTTCCTGGGGCTTGCCACATTGATCAAATTTCTCCCCAAGGGTATGTGTACGCCCACATTGTGTAGGGAAGGGAAGGGGGGGGGGGGGGGGTCCCGTCCATCTGTGATACAGTATTCTCCTGCGCTAAACAACAAAAATTCCCTCCAGCCTCAGCACGTACGGGTGTATCAAGGCATGCATGTGCGCCTTTGCCGTCGGGAAATGAACCGGCACTGTATACAATGATCATCGTGCGTGCGTACTGTGTCTGTACCTGCTCAAGGTTTCGCCGTACGACACCAGAGAAAAGACTGGTAATATACTCCTGGTGTGACCCTACCGCTGGATCCGTGGGTACGGCTTTTGCCTTATTGGCTGGAATGTACCGCAAGTTATTGGTTGGGTGGAAAAGCAAACCAACTAACCGACATATTTAGTCTACACGAACACAAACATAACACAGCAGTAGTACCCGAATTACTCTAGTACAAACACAAAACGCGCCAATGTCACACTCTAAAACTTCACAGCACGCAGCCGACGGCAAAATAAACCTAGCCAACCGAAGGACTGGTCGGCGACTTACCCTCGGCCAACATTGCAGCCCTAACAACAGCGGTACTGTTACTCCACACACCCAACAGATCACGATCTATCTGTAGTTCATCTACAGATCAGCTACAGATCTTAACCTACTGTTAGGAGTTGCTGCGCAGGATCTGTACCGTACAGATCATCCAACCCAGGAAGCATGCTCTATAGACCATGCAGGCTATAGCTCTATAGACCATGCAGGCTATACGGCTCCCACCCGTCAACATGAGCTATTACGGGGGCCATAGTAAATAGGACCTACGGTACACACAAACACCTACATATTTCCCTATTTTTACTATCAATATGTGGTCCTATTTACTATGGTCCCCCGCAATAGATCATACATATCATACAGTTCATGCAGATCGTACCGATCAGGAACGTATATTTTTGACCTGAAAAATCTTTTACCATGATCTAGATCATCAGGCGGGAATTGTCTATCTCGTCTGCCCAAGGTGTGTAAATATTCACAGCCTAACTAACTACAACAGAGATACGTCAGCTAGGACGAAAAAAAAAGGAACGTGAAGCAAGGGCTGCTTGAGGTTTCCCCCCTAATGGCATGGAGGGGGGGGGGGGGGGGGGGGGGGGGGGGGGGGGGGGGTACTCATGTCATGCATGGTGTCTATTATTACTGTTTTGCGTAGAACAGGACGAGAACGCCTCCCTAAATTTCTCTCCGTCGGAAGGGCCGGGGTGAATGAGAAAAAAGAGCCCCGCGATGATGAAGCGGCTGCCGCGCGCACATCAAGAGAAGGAGAGGGGGGGGGGGGGGGGGGGGGGGGGGGAGACGAACATCAGGGAGGGGCAGGGGCAGGGGCGGGGGGGGGGAGTGAGTGAAATTCAGTGTATATAATACCTTCTCCCAGACGTTTTTCAGGGGCTGACTGGCGAAGCTAAAATACATTCAACTAGAAACAGCATCGGCCCGTCAGCAAGAAAAAGTTCACTTGAGCACGCCTTGAAGCCTTTGTGTGGCCCTAACCTTGCACCCCTCGGACAGATAGACCATGATCTATCTGATCTATCTGCGGCAGATGATCTAGATGATCTAGTTCTTCACCTACCTGCCGCTGTGCGAGAGGTTGTGCAAGATCTGCCTTAGAGGGGAGATAGATCCAACCCAAGCGGATAGTACGGGTCCAACTCGGCAACAGCAGCTGCAGTAAATCATACAAGACCAGGACCAGATCTATCTCCGCTTTGCATGATCTAGCTCGTGAACTGCGGGAGTGATCTGCAGATGATCCGTCTGAGGTGTACAGGCTTGATCGTTTATGCCATAAAAATAAAGTGTCGGTGTAGCGTGGCATGCTGTCTTGACCGCCTTGGGATCTCAAAGGGGAAAATTGACGATCTATCTGAAATGACGATCTACGAATAAAGTGATCGGGGAACGATACCGATTGGCATCCCGAGCTACAGCGGTTGAAAGCAGTCGTGTGGTACGGGTGCATCAATATCCAACCCCTACTGTACTGCTAGACGGTTCAATGGTTGACGATAACACCAAAAGTTACCAACCATTGTTTTGGTCGCTATCTTCAGCACCCGACGCGGTTATACCAACCATTTTCATAAAAAAAAACACACGCACACACACAAAATCGTCATAAGATCGCACGAAAAAAAAAGTAGTGTAGTCCCGCTCGGCCGAGCGGCTCCGTACCTCACTCCCAAACCGACGCACTATATTTTCTGTGGCGCGGCGGTAAAACAAACAACCTCCCCAATCCCATGGCGGTGCATATCGCGAAAGTAAAAAAACAATAACAACGAGGACAACAACACCGTACGAGCGTCGTAAGATTGCAAAAAAATACGGAGGCTGTTGATTGATCCCTAAAGGTATAGGCGCAGCTGACACGGGAACGCGTGGCTGACTCCGGACATGAAACGGAACTCCTCTTATTTTACATCCTCGTTGTAGAGTTGACTCGCCTCACATGCCGTATAGGGTTCCGCCTGACGAGTGGCATTGGTGGGCACACATTACCCCGATATCCCAATACCCTACTGCCGGAATCCCTTTCCAGCTTGGAACTCCCCAATCTACCATGGATCTTATATGTCGTGTTTCTCGAGCACAATCAACAGAGGCATTCATGAATGGTCACTCGGCCCAGTGGCTCTCAGCGGCGGCTGATGTAAAAAAAAAAGTTATCCCCCCCCCCCCCCCCCCACCCCCCCCCACCCCACCCCCCCCCCCCCCCCCCCCCCCTCTGCTATTGTGCCTGGTGGTAGTTAGTTAGCTTTGGCCACAAAATGACGCGAATCCCTTCTCACATCGATTGGTCTGGAAGCTTTTTGTTTGGATGTGTGGTTTGAGGCGTGTTTTGCCTCATGTTAATAGGGGTAGCACCTATCTATGACTCGATTGATTGTAGTATGGGAGCTCTATCCCTCATCCAAAAAACTGAAATTGAAAAAAGGTAAAGAGTATCAACCTGGGGAGCAATCCCGAAGTATCATTTTAATAGTACGGGTATGTCACGAGCCATATACTTATTTATGTTTTTTTTTTTTATTCTCTTTCCGACAACATGTAAAAGTCATTACTAATTCAGAACGAAAAAAACTGACAGTAGTACAAATCGCCGAAAAATACCGATCTCGTCCTGTCAATTCTCCGTTTTCTTCGTGTACTCGATTGAATACCCATTCATTGTACAACTCTATTGAAGGCTTTCTGGCGATAATGGGTTAAGGTCAGTCACAACTAGTTTTGACCAAAACGTGGTGGAAGGCACGCCAAAAGTGCTACTATTACGGGGGACCATAGTAAATAGGACCTACGGTACAGACTAAAACCTATATATTTCCCTGTTTTTACTAACATTATTTGGTCCTACTTACTACGGTCCTCCGTAATACCAGGCATGTCCTATTGCGGCGCAATACACAAAGAAGAACAATAAAAAATACTGGGATAGTTGGCAGAGAGAGCTCGTAGTATGTATATAGTGCGGGTGGGTCCCCCAATACAGAACAAGGCGGTCTGAGGAAGGCCGTATCTCGGTATAGTGCGGTCACAATCCCTTGGCGCGACTGGGGAACTTGCGCTCATAACCTGGAATGAAGAAGGCGGCTTCCCCACAAGATGGCGCTCGTATGTTTCGCTCGGGCACACCACCGCCTCATTGGCGGACCGCTACCGTAAAATGAACTATCACAGGGGGGGACATAGTTAATAGGACCTATGGCATACATAAAAAACATAAAAAACTATACATTTACCTATTTTTACTAACAATATTTGGTCCTATTTACTATGGTCCCCCGTTATATCACAGGGGGGGACACAGTCATCAGGACCAAACATGCTTAGTAAAAAATACTGTAATATCTAGTTTTTGTGTGTACGATGGGTTCTGATAACCATGGGCACCCGAAGTAGTCGGCGACTCAAGCCAACCATAACTGCAGTAACTCGCGACCCTATCGATGGTGTGGTTAGTTGGCCTGGAACTTCCTCACATTTTGATCTCGAAACGTTTTTTTTGTTCTCGGTGGGGTGGACCTAGGCGGCAGCAATCATGTTAAAGGAGTCGATGTTGAATCCGCTGGAGACGACGCACAGCCACAAGGTTGCCGGCCCGACCGACAGCCCACCGGTCCCTTCGCCGAACCTGCAACAATACGCAGAGGGAGAAGCACTCATTAGTTACCTGCCTTGGTCAGTTGACCATCGACCATGCACCTCTATCGAGATGGAGGCGGGAGCGAGGGGCGGGGGCGGGGGGGGAGGTAACCACATACGCTATTTTTCATAGAACATCGGTGTTTCGGGGCGTCTCAAGCCCTCTTTCGGAAAATTTATATTGATTTTAGTATAGGTGCGATCAGCCACGGAGCCAAACCACGGTTTTCTACGTAGCATGTTTCGCTGTGGCAGCATGGGAAGGGGTGGTGGGAGTGGGGGTGACCAAAAATATGCTGTACACCTTGACCCTCGATAGAACGCCTCTTCTCCCTTGTGCAACTCTGCATTGACGGCGTCGATGTGGCACAATGATCCTTTGCGGGCTCATGGGCTCATGGGCATGAGCCCCCCCCAACACTTCAAGTTTCGCTTCGCACTTGGTGCAAGCAATGTCTGCCTGGTCGGTGAAAACCCGACGTGCTCTGTCCCGGCATTGTAGGCATGCGAGGGCCTATGGTCATGCGACTACGGCCATGCATGATAATTAGTAAACTCGCCCCCCCCCCCCCCCCCCCCCCCCCCCCCCCCCCCCCCCCCCCCCCCCCTAAATGACCATACGACTACGGCCATGCATGGTATTAAGTGCACCCCTCTCCGCGCCCCCCCCCCCCTAAATTGAGCCTCGTTACATTGATTTTGTTATCCTTTTAATTCGTGCATCTATAGTAGCTGTACAGCACATCAGTCTTACGCTCTTCTCGAGCCCTCTTACCTGTTCTTGGACCTATGTTACTGTACACCTGGTACATCAGCAAGGCCTGCCACGCGGCTTGACCCTTCCAAGACTGCACTCTCGTTTGGGTGACAACCCAGTCAAATTCTAAGTGGTTTTTCCCCAAAACGGGTCTGCAGTCCTAAATGCTAATATTACGGGGGGCCACAGTAAACAGGACCAAATATTGTTAGTAAAAATAGGGAAATATACAGGTTTTTGCGTGTACCGTACCGTAGGTCCTATTTACTATGCCCCCCCCCCCCCCCGGTGATAAAAGGCTTATGAACCTCCTTGGGATTTTTCAGGCGGGAATTTGCTTTCGGGGTTAAAAATCACGACTACGGCTGCGACGATGTCGTGCCTGTCGTACTCAGTATGGCCTTGCATCGTCTACTCTGCTTACTCACTGCAGAACAGTGCCGAATATCTGTAGCGTAGTTTTTGTGACCACATAAGAACTTGTATCTCTCTGGGATCTGAAGAATCGGCACGGACACTGGTTTGGCCGTGCTGGGTGTCGACGGGTAGAAAGAGCGGTTTTCAAGAAAGTGTAAGAACCCCCTCACACACACACACACTCCCTGCTGGATCGAGGATGGTTCAAAATGTTGCCCGGGTTACTATGGTTGAAAGGAGTTGCACCGTACGGCGCGCAACATCGTCCTGCCGTAACGCCAGAAAAACACCAAAAGTTACCAACCATATGTATTGGTCGCTAACTCTAACTCGGCATTCCCAAGGGGTCAATTGTAGAAACTCACACAGGCAAAGTCGCGTAGTTATCCCACCCCCCGGTGGGTGGTACATTGACGAGCCCGCTCAGGTCGGTCTCGAAGTCGTTGCACTCGGTGCCGCCCGAAACGATGCGGAACGAGCCGCTTTGTCCGGCTGGAGCGGCGACGACGAAGGTGAAGTCAAACATAGCCACTGTTTGTAGGGAGGGAGGGAGGGAGGGAGGGAGGGAGAGAGGGAGGGGGGTGGTTTGTCACGGAGGCCGATAGCGAATAGGCCCACTTTGGTGCGTTGTAGCTCAAGGACTACTGCGTGAATCGAAAAAGTTGTGCCAGGGTACTCTATAGAATACGCGGTTGAAGGTACACGTTCCGTCGATGCTATGCAGCATGTACTCTTTACAAATACATTGAGAAGCTTCTCTCCCCCCCTTGTTTCGGGCCTGCAGACTACGGACACACCGTGATAGACTCAGCAGAATTTACAGTAGTAGTGGTCCCTCTATAGTGCCGGGTGAGTAGTACCGCCTGCTCGCTATCGTGCCTGCGGAACCCGTCGGCACATACGTGATTGGCCAGTGTGGCAGCGTGCGGAGCAAATAGTACCGGTTGGTTGCCGTTATATTAGTACCGGTCGCCCGCTATCGTGCCTGCAGAATCCGTCGGCACATACGGGATTGGCCAGTGTGGCAGCGTGCGGAGCAAATAGCACCGGTTGGTTGCCGCTATGTTAGTACCGTTGGTACCGGTCGCCCGCTATAGTGCCTGCGGAATCCGTCGGCACATCTGTGATTGGCCAGTGTGGCAGTGTGCGGAGTAGTTAGCGCCGGTTGCCGCTATATCGTATAGTGCCGGCATTGTTTCCTGGCGCATATACTGTATACCGGCACCGAAGAGGGACAATTATGGTACTACTAATACGTGAAATCAGTGCGGGAGCTCCTATCACGGGGGACCATAGTAAACAGGACCTACGGCACACACAAAAACCTATACGTTTTCCCGTTTTTACTTACAGTATTTGGTCCTATTTACTATGGTCCTCCGTAATAGTGAAGGTGACGTGTGACGGACGGCAGTCTAGACTCGATAAACTCGTTTTAGTATACGAAACCGCAGTTTTGACCAGTGACGGGAGGCGGTCTAGACTCAACATCCTAGTTTTAGTGTAGGAGACCGCACTTTAGACCTGTGACGGACGGCGGTCTACACTTGATAAACTGGTTTTAGTGTAGAAGACGGCAGTCTAGACCCATGACGGACGACGGTCTAGACTTAATATACTATATTTAGCGTAGGAGACGGAAGTTTCGACCTGTGACGGACAGCGGTCTAGACTTGACGTAGTAAACTAGTGTTAGTGGAGAGAACGGCAGTCTAGGATCTTGACGGACGCCGGTCTAGACCTGCTATACTACAGTAGTTAAGGCGTAGGAGACGGCAATTTGGACCTGTGACGGACGGCGTTCTAGACTTGGAGCAGTACCAGGTATACTAGTTTCAGTGCAGAAAACGGCAGTCTAAACCAATGACGAATGGCGGTCTACGTATATATATATATCATACTAGTTTTGGTGTGGGAGATCCTACATGTGCTAGAAGCCGAGGACGACGAAGACCAAAACGCGTCTCTGTGATGCAGTGGTGCAATAATGCAGCATCAGCCCCACCCACAAGAAGCGCCTACTATGGGGGACCATAGTAAATGGGACCAAATTTTGTTAGTAAAAATAGGTAAACATGTAGGTTTTTGTGTGTGTGCCGTAGGCTCTATTTACTGTGGTCCTCCGTAATAGTCGAACTGCAATCTGAGCAAAAGCTTTAGAACTTTATGGTGGCACCATCATTGAACATGATTTTCGACCATAGTTACAGCAGTAGCCTAAAATAAACCACTATGGGAGGAAAATACAAGGAGCGTATGTACATTAATATGAAGACAAATAATGTCCTTATATTTCCGTCCAGAGTGTCCTATATCACACTACTGTAGGGTGATAAGCTAACCCCCCCCCCCCCCCCCCTCGGACCCTTAAGCAGACACCAAGCAAGCTTGCCACGATCAGTTTCGAGATAAAAAACGATATTATCACAGCTAATATACGTTTCATAAAGTGCAAGAAAAAAAAATAGCTCGAGCAGTGGCGCCTTCACCGCTGATCTGAAGTTCTTAGCGTCCTCCCAAAAGCGAGCCTTACGTTCTTATTGCGCTATTTCTTCTTTTTGTTGTTATTATATTATTACTGCTGTTATAATTACTATTACGGGGAACCATACTGTAGTAAATAGGACCTACGGTACACACACAAAAACCTATATATTTAACTATTTTTACTAACAATATTTGGTCCTGTTTACTATAGACCCCCCCGTAATAGTAGTAGTAGTAGTAGTATCAGTATTAGTAGTAGCATTCGTGGGTATACTATACGTATATCGCGATTCCACATGCCTTCTGAGAATGATGCACAGCGTTCATTCCAATATCATACCGCGCACATATATACCTATTACGGGGGACTATAGTTAATAGGACCTGCGGTACACACAAAAACCTTTATATTTCCCTATTTTTAGTAACTATATTTGGTCCTATTTACCATGGTCCCCCTTAATGGAGTGTGCACGTATTTTAGGTACAGCATATGTATACACGCGTGGTTCTTGTATGCGTTCGTAAGGCGTGCAGCTCGCAAACTTACCGTTCTGAGTAACGTCCACGGTATAGCGCAGGAACTCCCCGGGAAAGATCCAGCCGACCGTGTAGCCGGTGTAGACCGTCGCCAGATCAACGCCCTCCTCCGGCGGAAGTCCTGCCGCGAAAAAAAATCAGACGGAGGGAAAGCCGGCAGGCCTACTTAGACCCTTTTCGCTGGCATAGGATTCTGTGAAGGATGGTGGTACCTACGGAGCTATCGGGGGTAGAAGATCGATCGATCACCCAGCCCAGGTTAATCCTTACGACGGTCTCCCCCCCCCTCTGAACGGCGGAATATTTGGGGGCGTCGGTGCCATCGTATGACCACACGGCCGTACGTTGACCTATCCGGCTCGTTTGAATACCTGGGGAACCCAAGGGAGACACACGTCTTTAGGCTTTGGGGACCGCGCGCGCGTGCGTTTCGACGAAAATAAACGTTCGAAGTGAGATTCGAACCCATGTCCCGGACGACGTCAAGTGCGAAGGATGGTATTACATACCGGGCTAGCTATAGAGGGGTAAAGTATCGATCGATTACTCAGTCCAGGGTAATTCTTATAACAATTCAGGATATTTGGGGGGGGGGTTTAACGCCGTTAGGATGACAGTCCCGTGTTATGGACAAACAACTTGGAATTTGACTGGATTACTCCCATAACGGGACTACAGTTCAAAAATTAATATTACCTTGAGTAAATAGGACCAAATATTGTTAGTAAAAATAGCGAATTATAGTGGTTTTTACGTATACCCTAGGTTCTAATAGGACCAAATATTGTTAGTAAAAGTAGCGAAATATATCGGTTTTTATGTATACCCTAGGTCCTATTTACTATGGTCTCCCGTAAAATTACGGGGGGCCATAGTAAGTAGGACCAAATATAGTTGGTAAAAATATGGAAATGTACGGGTGTTTCTATGTACCGTAGGTCCTATTTACTATGGTCCCCCGTACTAAAAGGGTTAACTAACCCCTCGAGGACCCCGACATAATAGCGACCAGGATAGGGTTGTTTCAACCTTCTAGGAGCAGCGGGAGCGCCCAGGAGTACGACCCCTTGCGCTGTAACTCGGAACAACGGCTTGTGTCACCCGAATTAATTACCGAGCGGGTTACGGTTATTGAGGCACGCCAAATAATACCATAAGTGGGCGTTTTTGGCCTTAAGGCACGTAGAATGATGGCATATTTGGGCTTTTTTGGCATCAAGGTACGCAGAATAATAGCCTAGTTGGATGGGGCATTTGACTTGGACGGGGCATTTGGCTTGGATGGGACATTTGACTTGGACGGGACATTAGAAGGAGCACAAACAGGTCTAATGACTCGGCGAAAGCTGTGTGAGAAACCATCGTAGAGCAGAATGGAACAAAAAAAAAACATACTGGTATCAGTTAACATTTTGTTTTGGGGGGGGGGGGGGGGTGTACTCATTATCATGCAATGGCCGTACTCGTATGACCATAGACCCGCGCATCCCTACAAGGCCGGGACGGAGCACGTCGGGTTTTCACCGACCAGACAAAACTTTTTTGTTTTTGTTTTTTTCGGGGGGGGGGGGAAGAGAGCAGAATGGATACAAATACCTGGGACGCCTTCCAAGTCCGCCGGGGGGGTGCGAAAAAGTCAGCATACTCGTAAGAAAACCGGAATGGGCAAGCAACGCGAGAGGTTCGATACTTCTGCGCAGGTGTGCCGGTAAAAAATATTCCACCTGGCTTTCGCTTTTTGTTTTTGTCGGTTTTTAACCCTCCTTAAGGGCAAACTGCGGTCAGTGCCGTTTCGGGGACTAACTACTTAGAATTAGAATGGTTCGTCCCCCAAAACGGGACTGCAGTCCTAAATAGGACCAAATATTGTTAGTAAAAATAGGTAAATATATAGGTTTTTATGTACCCCATAGGTCCTATTATCTATGTACCCCCGTAACAGAAGGGTTAAGGAGCCCCATCGGTCAGAAATATTTGCCTTGCAAGGCAAAAAAAAAAAGCGTTATTTACTACCCATCTCGTAGCACATCTCTTGCCGAAAAATCCGCGAACGATATCGAGGGCAGTCTTGCACGTGGTAAATACGATAATTTTACGAGAAATTTCTTTGGTTCCGAGCCGCGACAGTACCCTGCCATATGACCGGGTGGAATCGGGCCCGGAGCAGTGCTTCCCAAGCGTTCTCTGATGGGGAATATTCCCTGAATTTTCTTATCTACTAAATGGAGGACCCTACTGACGACTGTATCAACCATTTTGTTTTCGGTCGTGGGCGATTTCGAAAAACATTTCTGCTCGACTTGGGGGGTTGGAGGAATGGAACGTGGTGCCGGGTTGTTCTCTGTGGCTCTTGAGACTCGGAGCTCGGAGGCAAAGTACAGGAAATTTCTTGGAAAATTCAGCCGCGCGTGATGAACATTTCGTTGCCAAGAAAAACTCTCACCCCCGGGTTGTTGATAGCGTCCGTGTCCGAGTACCCGACGCCTTCCCCTCCCAAGTCGAACTCCTCCGCTTCGATGGTGCCGGGGACGGCGGCGGCGGTGCCGCCATAAGGCCCCCCCTCCCCCCCCCCCTTCCATCATTTGTGCAACCGAGTAACAAAACGTTCAAACGGAGCGCGCGGCACATACGTGTGTGGGGAGGTGTGGTGAGCTTAAACTACCCCCTCTGGGACTCCTTTTGAAGGATAACGACCCAAAGAATGGTTGGTGTACGAGCATATAACGTGACCGCCAAGCAGTACGTAGGATCACGTCGGTATGCTCGTGCCGTACGACCCCTCCTTGCCTTTGCATCGTGGCTGTCGTGGCTGGGGCACCAATGCTGTATTTCTTACATCCCCCATCATCAATCACGCAGTGGCCGGTGGTCTGATCGTCATTTTTTTTGTATCGTCATTTTTTTTCCCTCCAAAAAAACCAAAGAAGGTTAGTTTTAAGCCTTCCACAGATCGGTCACATCACGTAAAGATCCTATTACGGGTTTCCATAGTTAATAGGATCTATGATTGGTATATGCATAGAAACCTATATATTTACCTATTTTTACTAACAATATTTGGTCCTATTTACTATGGTCCCCCGTAGTAATCTGCCGTTGCGATATGCTGTGCAGGATATGTATTATTAATCGTAGCGCAGATCCAACCCCAGGAAGACATGCGTTTTGGTATACGCGTGTGTACCAAGACGACGCAGGCGATCACTGCTTCCATCCGGTACGAGAGAGCCTGAACAGCAGAGATCGCACGTACCTGGAACATATCTGCCAGACTGCGAGATTCTAGAGCACCAGGATGGGATCCGACCTGACCTGACCTGACCTGACCTGACCTGACCTGACCCGCTATATCTCATCTGTCTGACGTGTCTCCGATGCGCGCACACCCTCTTACGCTACTTGCGAAAGCTACCTCACACTAATTCCAAGTCCTATAGCACCATCTTGTTCACAAACGCAGGTAGGTGCAACGCTTCTACGCACGCTCCTACTAGTGGGTACACTACGCGTTAACGACAGGGGCGAGAGGAGCAAAAATCAGCTACAGGTAACTATCAATCAACAAGCGACACCCGGTGTTTCAAAACTCTGGGCGGAAAACGCATGGGACCGTTGGGTATTGAAGCGTATCACACCTCTCCGACAGATTTATCGACTTCCGCGTGAGAACCTAAGCTCTTCTTAGGGCAGAGCTACGCACGATCTGGCAGGATCTGCTATTACGGAGGGTCATAGTAAATAGGACCTACGGTACACATAAAAAACTGTATATTTACCTATTTTTACTAACAATATTGGGTCCTATTTACAATGGGCCCCCGTAAATAGTGCGGCTTGTGTTGCCGGTTGGGACCCCTATAGTTTTGCGTGATCTGAAAACAACAGTAGATCATGTACAGGTCATTCTCAGTTGATGATCTAGATCTCTTAAGGCAGATGGACCATAGATTCCCAATCTGTAAAATCTATTATCTCTTGCAGCCAGGCGGGAGCGCGTAATATCTGCATGGTCTACACCGGCACATATTTTAGTGGGTTGGACGATCTGTTCTAAGCAGATCCTGCACAACCTCTCCTAACGGTCGAGCTCAGGAACTGGAAGACCTAGATCATGATCTATCTGTAGATGATCCATCTATCTGAGATGTGGAAGTTAACCCTTTCAGTACCGCAGTCCCGTTTTGGGGACAAATCACTTAGAATTAGACTGGTTTGTCCCCAAATCGGGTCTCCGGTACCAAAGGGGTTATTGTGCCAACGGTCCTTACATTTCCGGCCAGAGTGGTATGCCCTATAGCACTATCACACCGGGTGATAAGTTAACACACCCCCTGGGACGAATTTCAGACCCGGTTTCCTCCAAAAACATGCCGTAGCGGGGGGGCACACGACGCAAACGAAAATGGCGGCTCGCTCTGAAAAATACTTCCTCGAGAAGGTTGCCTAGACGCATCGCTCGGCGCATACGCCCTCTCCGTTCTCGAAAAACCCACCTTTCCGAAATCGGTCGAGAGGGTGTGTTATCTCATCACCCTGGTGTGATAGTGTTATCGTACGGTATCGTTTCCCCCGGATGTGTAAATTGACCCTTTCATTACTAGTATTGCAGCCTCTTCGGATCAGGTTTGGGGACAAACCGCTCAAATTCCAAGCAGTTTTTCCCGAAAACGAGAGGGTTTTTCCGAAAAGGGCTATTGATCTGCTATAATCGGTAGACGCCGTTACCGAACGAAGTGGCTTTAGCCGACAAGTCTGCTGGCGATGGATCGGCCGACGACCAGCCGAGCGGCCGACTAAATCGAGCCAAATGAGCCCTTCCCTACCGAGTGGGGCCCGCCCTAAAAAATTAAACAATCCCTCCTGGCTCACGACTCGTAAACCCAGTAAGTGGGACAGTCGGCACTTCCGTGAAACGACTGACCAATCGTCCGACTACTAACTGCTGTAGTTTGTAACCATTTTGCAGTGTTTTTTGTGCAGACCCACAGCTCTAGAAATTAATTAAATGTGTAGGACTAGTCCGAATGACCGGTAGCTATTTTTTTTTTCGTCGTCTCCTGCTCGTGCGGAAATTAGTCATGAACACACCACTCTGATCGGCAATATTTTACCGAGTATATAGGCCCCGTTTGGACTCTGACATGAACATCAAGAGTATATTATATTATCGGACATAGTGGTATAGGGTACTTCAAAGAGCGTTGAGTTTGCACGGCAGCGGTGGCGCGAACGTTTTTTATCGCTGGTTTTTCTCCAACAAGGGTGTGGATCAAGAGTCGAACCTTAGAATTGGCGGAAGGCTTTCTCTCTCTCTCTATCTCTCTCGAGCAGATATTTACCGGGAACACCTTGGAAACACCTTACGGTTGTTCGGTATTGGAGCAATGTTTCCCGCTCTGGAGACATCGAGCGCTGAACACAAACAGTCGCGCCCCCGATGTGCAATCTCAAGGCTATTTGCGGTAGTATCAGGACGACTATCACAGAAAAGTAAGGACCGGTTTGTATTATTCATGGTTGTATCCCAACGGCCCATACATTTTCCGTCCAGAGGATCATGCATGGTTTACCCCTTCATAGTTACCGGTATTTTCCTTTCGCCCGTCCAACGGTCCTTATACGTCCGCGGAGGAGGAGGAGGAGGAGGAGGAGGAGGGAGGAGGAGGAGGAGGAGGAGGAGGAGGAGAAAAAAACACATGAATACCCTCTGGAAAAACAAGTTCTGGAGAAAAACACACGGGGAAAACAAAAAAAAAACATCTGATGCAAAACCCATCACCGGTACGCCCCCCGATGCCGCTGCTAGCATGGTGAAGGAGTCGACGTTGAAACCAGCGGTGACCACGCACAGCCTGATCCTGCCAAGGCCGGAGGGGAGGCCGCCGCTGCCTGCTTCGCCGGACCTGCAGTCACAGCGCATTGCGGCGCGGCGCATCGACGGGATCGCGTTAGAGGCATCGACGGGCTCGTGATACTACCGTACCTTAACCACTCTGTACGATAACACGAAGAACGTTGATTATGCGTGTTGACATTCAAATGCTCCTTTTAAGTTTACGGACAGGGTGGTATCAGGTACCTTGCCACACGCGTGGTAGCATAGCAAAGCCCCCGAGGACGACTTCTCTCCACAAGGGATGCAGAGAGAAAACGCAGGGCGATGAGTCTACGAAAAGAGGTGCCCATGCGTTAGATATATATATACCAGGTATATAATATGAAAAATTAATCGATAGATCCAGTAGAGTTCAGACCATGGAAGATATTGCCAATCAGGCCTCCGCGTATATGACGAAGACAAACCAGTACATGGCCTGGTGTACGTTCGTCCCCCTATGACCCAACTCTACTTACTCCTAACCGGCGCCTTCTTCGCAAACTATAAAACTGGTTTGTCTGTTTTCCATCCCATTTATCAAGGTTGCCCTTCTTTCTCCTCCCTCCCCTAGACTAAATATAGTCGCAGCTAGCTATTACGGGGGGGTCCATAGTTAATAGGACCTATGGTATACATAAAAACCTATATATTTACCTACTTTTCCTAACAAAATTTGGTACCATTAACTATGGACCCCCCCGTAATAGCTCAGATACGGGGACCACGCGCGTACAGCAGTGGATGTTGGAGCTGTGCAACAAAACGAGATACCATATTACGGGGGTCCATAGTAAATAGGACCAAATATTGTCAGTAAAAATAGGTAAATATATAGGTATTTATGTATACCATAGGTCCTGTTAACTATGGACCCCCGTAATAGTATTGTAAAAAGTAACCCCTCATGGGAGGAGTTGAGGACCTTCTTCGATCAGTAAAAAAAAACTGCCTATTAATAGATGTAGTATTTTTGCTGATATGTTTCGCTACAGCTCTACTACACTCGTGTCATACGCTGGGGGCATTTTTTTTTAAAGAAAACATTATCGACTATGATAAAGCCATACCACTCTGACCCGAAATATAGAGAACGTTAGAATATCATTGTTCAACCCAAGCGGTCCTTATATTTTGGGTCAGAATAGTACTGGCATATGTGAATATGCTTAGGGGAGTTGGGGGGCGTACTCGATCTCATGCATGGCCGTAATCGTATCACTATAGACCCTCGCATCCCTATAATGCCGGGACGGAGCATGTCGGGTTTTCACCGACCAGGCAGACATTGCTTGCACCAAGCACGAAGCGCCGTGAGGTGTCCGGCGAGTCGCATGAAGGGTGAGCTGCATCCTACTAAGAACCGCTTGTGAGGCGAACTTGCATATGGATGACAGCTTCGATGAGTTAGTTCATTTTCCGGTGTAGTCACTCCCAGAGACAGCAATGGGAGTACCATGTAACTGCCTCTTGGGTGCCTTACCATAAACGCTACGTGATGCAATCATTCCAACTTGTTGGAGTAAAGGTTGTTCACCTTGCAGAAATGAT
This sequence comes from Macrocystis pyrifera, assembly GCA_031763025.1. Classification (NCBI taxonomy): domain Eukaryota; class Phaeophyceae; order Laminariales; family Laminariaceae; genus Macrocystis; species Macrocystis pyrifera. The sequence goes on along the minus strand of JASSKH010000004.1, from coordinate 3,615,546 downwards.
CAACCTCGACAACCAGCTGTGACCGACCGCGACGAAAACAAAACAAACGGTACCCTGGTTGTCTAGCTCAAGTAGTGAGCGGCATGTTTTACAGTGTCGTTGCCAACCGACGCCAACCCAACCAGGGATTCGGTCGCCGTTTGACGGATGAAATGCAGGGCGCGTTTTTGTTGTCGGCTTGAGATGTCGTTTGTTTTCACGTACGCGGCTTTGTTTTGCGGATGGACACATGCTGCCAAACATTGTCGGATGACGGCGAACAAACGAAAATAAAAAAAACGGGACAAAAAAAAAGGACTGACAATTGTGATTTGTCTTTTTTGAGCGTTTCACACGGCTGACAGTTCATGTCAACACATATACAACTCCTACCACGCCTACACCCTAAACGAAAAAAGCAAAATTCACTAATTCACACGATTAAAAGCTCAGTTCAATAAATATGAAATCCCACCCACGAGCATGTATGTCGCGCCTCTCGTATCCGGTACGATGGCATGGTATTGCGTTGTCTACTCTGCCTACTGCACTACGACGTGCAGTAGTCAGTAGTATCTCTGATCTGTATCGTGTTTTTTTTGTGGCCACAGAGAGAGAGCTTGTATGTCTCTAGGGTCGAAGAATCGGCACGGACACTGGTTGTGCTGGGCGTCGACGGGTACAAAGGACGGTTTAGCGTGAAGAACACCCCCCCCTACTTGTAACGAACTCCTTTAGGACCGCAGTCCCGCTGGGAGGAACAAACCAGTCAAATTACAAGTAGTTTGTCTCCAAAACTGATCTAAACAGACTGCGATCGTAAAAGGGTTCATTAATGATTTAATCGAAAGCACACTACATAGTAATCACAAGTATGGTAGCTATATTTACTACGGGAGACCATAGTAAACAGGACCTACGGTACACACGAACACCTATATATTTCCCTATTTCTACTAACGACATTTTGGTCCTATTTACTACGGTCCCCCGTAAGAGTATTGTATGAAGCGGCCAATGACATGGGGATGGAACGTCGATGAGGAATAGAATATACTACACTGGTAGCTAAAATGAAATGGTGTGGGGAATGGGAGCTTGGAAACGACAGGCAGATAAGTGTATGAGGGATACTACTGATTTGAGGAAGGACATTTTGGTGTTATTTAGGAACGGCATCTACGCTCTTTTTGTCAGAAAGCAAGCATAATAATAATAATAATAATAATAATAATAATAATAATAATAATAATAATAATAATAATAATAATGTATGTATACACCCTTTTTCATTTTGTTCAACATCTCACCTCGGCAGATCGTTAAACTCCCCCCACCCCCCCCGTAGACGGCACCGACACCAGCCCGCTCAGGTCAGTGTCGTAGTCGTCGCACCCCCGTGCCCCCCGAGACGACGCGGAACGAGCCGGCATCCGTCAAAGCAGACACTAGGAAGCTGAAATCAAAAGCATCGACTGTTATTATCATCATTGATAGTATTTGCGGGAGAGGAGGAGGCGGAGCCGGGGAGGGGGCAGGGAGGGTTAGGGGGTTCACTCGCGCGAGGAATCAGAATGGGGAGGAGGGGGGGGGGCATTCGTCAGGGGAGGCAGAGGTTGTGGTCGGGGGCTCATAAGGAACGAGCCATGATCCATCTGGGCAGACACTACACCGCAACTCTCAGCATATGGTCGGGTCAACACACTCACGCACTCACGCGCTCCAAAGCAGTAGGAGCAGCAGCAGGAGGAGCAGGAGCAGGAGAAGGAGCAGCAGCAGCAGCAGCAGCAGCAGCAGCCGGTTTTGCTGTAGTAGCGGGAGCGACGGGCTAAAGCGAGACACGACACGTACTTGAAACCTACGAGATATGTGGAGGCGTGTCGGCCCCAACCAAAAGTCTCTCCGAGTATACACTCGGTGAGACTCCAACCCACGAAATTGATCGCAGTAGGCACACGCACCACCTACCAAATTACCCGGCGTCCCCGGCGATAATATCGGGACGCATGTAACATATAGCCTTCGGGTTCGCCGACCAGGCAGACATTTTTTGCACCAAGGAGCGCGAAGCGAGCCCCGTGGGGAGGGTGCTCGGCGAGTCGCATGAAGGGCGAGCCTCATCCTATTCCACGAGCCGATTGTGAGGCGGACTTTCTTGCTTACGGATGGTACGACAGCAGCAGTGTTGAATTTATAAGATTTGTTCCTGGAGCGGGGCCGTTTCCAGAGACAGTGACGGGTATAATATAGTATGCCACTGCGCCGGGTGTGCCCTACCGTGCATCAGGTTATCAGGCACCAATCCGGTCGAAATTATAAAGACTGCTTGGTGTTCATATTCCGGTTCAAACGGTTCTTATAAACCCACCCAGGGCGACACACACTACCTGGTACGCCATGCGATCATTCCCCTTGTGCCGAGCTAAGGTTCTCCACCCCGCAAAAAATGGTCTGGGGCGACATGACAGCTCGGTTTAATCACACGCTCACTCGCGCCATCAACGCCACAAATACCATCAACACCATGTTTAACACCACCAACACTCATCAACACCACCACAACCCCACCCACAACCGCAGCAGTTGAAAATGACGCTAGGGCCGAGTATCATCGGTTGAGAGTTTTTTTTTTCCTGCCGGAATTTCCAATTTTGTAGTAAATCTGTATCAAGGTGCGGAGGAGTTTTGTAAAGATTTGTGAACTTATTTCAGAACAAAAAAAAAAAAAAAAAAAAACAAACAGGACCAAAAAAAAATAATCACATACATACATTGAGAATACCAACAAAAATCAGGAAAATGTGTGACACAACAACAAAAAAAATAAAAGCGCGTACTCCCCCCCCCCCCCCCCCCCGCTTTTAAAATTCTGGAAATTCTGGAACATTAGCTCTCCGACAGAACACTATCTTTTTCCCCCGCTATGGAAAACGTCGACGCACCGACTGTAGAAACGTCGACGGTGTACTCCAGGTATTCTCCGGGTTGGGTCCAGCCCACGAAGTACCCCTCTCCGGCGCTGCCCACGTCCACGCCTTCGTCTGTCCGAAACGCCTGCCATACAGTACAAAAACGAACGCAGAGAGTCAGTTGTCTCGGTAGTGGTCAGTGGGCTGTTTGACGCTCCGAATTTTTCCTGCCTTGCCGGACAAAAGCGTCGTACGAGTACATGCACTAGGTCGGTGGTCTGGTAAGGCTTCGCAAGGACCGGCTTAAACCGTGTTAGAGGCTGGGAGCCAGACTCAATAGGGTTAATGTTTTCAGCGAAAAAAAATGGGTCGCGACTCGAGGGTTAATATTTTCGGCGATAAATGGGTCGCGACCCGGACAGATCACCTGCTGATAGATCGACCATGACCGACTAGATCATTTGGGGCAGATGGTGTCCTGATTTGTTATTGTCTATAACTAGTGTTGCCGGGTGGATTCCATATGTTTATACTGCTGTGCATGATCTATTACGGGGGACCTGTAGTAAATAGGACCCACGGTACACACACAAACCCATGTATTTACCTATTTTTTCTACCAAAATTTGGTCCTGTTTACTATGGTCCCCCGTAATAACACACGCGTCCGTTGGGTCTGTACAACACAGATCCTGTACATCATGTCATCACAACGACAGTTTGGAATACAGATGATCTATCTGATCTATCTGTTGATGATCTATCTTGACCCTCCTATTACGGGGGTCCATTGTCAGTAAAAATAGGCAAATGTATAGGTGTTTTTATGTATACCATAGGTCCTATTAACTATGGACCCCCGTAACAAAAATGCCGTTTTCGGGGGAAAATTGCTTTGAGGTTGAGAGGTTCGTCCCCAAAATTGGACTGCATTCTACAAGGATCGGGCACAAACTACCACGTTTGGGTTATTATCACGTATGGTGCAAATTGGCGGACGGCAGCTAGACGTGACAGAATGTAAAGCACATTGATTTCCCTTGGGTTTCCTCGGGGATTCCGTACATTTTGATTTATGGTGCATGGTGCTTTTGTATGTCGGCACGTTCCGAATTTTGGTTCGCGTGAGAACCTCAGGTGACTGTGCGTAGGGATTGGAGCGTCTGCTATCAAGGGATGAGGCTTCCGGAAGAAGTGCCGTTTCTGCTGGACTGCCGTCGAGAATCTCCCCCCACCAGCCTCCGCGGTCTGCCAAACGTTCCTTTCTCGCGTCGGATAGATCATCTACATATCATGTACAGATAGATCATCTAGATCCTCACCCGTCGCAATGAAATGCTGTGTGCAGGATCCGTGTATAGTACAGATCCAATCCAGGAAATACGCCGTACGTAGATGATCGCAAATTTACACAGAGCGCACCCGACAACATCAGCCATATAGATAGTATACTATACACAGAATCGGGGAATGGGTCATATGCGGGAATAGATGATCTATCTGCCTTGAACGATCTAGGGCACGAAGTGGGAATGATATGTATGATTTGCCAATGATATCTTCGCCAGGGGTGAAACGTTTTCCACATCCGTCACGCTCATCGCGGAGATGCCGTCAAGCCTTCCGCGACACAGACGGGGGGAGTGACGGTGACGGACGGGTACCGGCCACCAGGTGACGGCGGCCAGGTCACCCGTTTGTTAGCCGTTAGGCGACCGCACACGTCCCCTACCCCCTCCCATTGAACGCCTCTGCACGACATACGTGAAAACCCCATGGGATCGAAAAAAAATCCAGCAATTTTTCGAATATATATCCAGGCTTTCGTTTCTGTTCTAGTCAGTTAAAAAAAACGGGTACTGCACCAGGGCTGTTCAAGAGTCAGACCAAACCTCGCGTGTCGGGTCGGAGCCGATTCGTTTGGAGTTTGAAAAGCTCCTGACCCGATCCGGTCCGACCCAATCCGACCCGTGAGACATCGAAAAGTTTCTGACCCGACCCGCGGGTTGACGTCATGACCCGCCAAGAGACTTGGGGTAATTCATTGTGTTCCCGTGTGTAGCCGTCACTTGCGGTCACGTCCGTCACGTCCGTCACGTCACCGAGTTGTCCTCATGTCCGGTCACGCCACTCGACAAACCGCGGTCAGTCCCAATGCTTAGTTTCCGCGAAAAAAAAAAAAAAAAAAAAAAAAAGCAGGTATATATATATATATAAGTCACACACAGCTTGCAAAGACGATGAGTTGAGACCAAGCCCTCCATCTCACACAGCTGATCATGTTCGTCACTTTAAAAAAAAAAAAAATGAATAGGATGTTATTGTACGTAGTGATTAGAAAAACAAGCACCCCTCGGCCAGGTCATGATCTATCTATCTACAGATAGATTATCTAGTTCCCCAACTGCCGTTGTTTCTTGCATATATATGGTACACATCCAACCCAGGAAACGCGTGCTAACATGATCATGCACATCATACAGGATCTCACCCAGCAACTTGAACTAGATCCTAGGGCGCCGGGAACAGATCCGTCTGGAACTATCTAGGTCATGAAGTGGGAATGATCTATCTGATCTGTCCTCGGGGGGGAAACAACCATACCGACAGCTACGGACAGCTACCGACAGCTACAGTAACTGAAGGTTTAGGGTTTGATATCTCCAAGCAACCCTCACCCCTCCCCCCCGCCTGGCCGGTGGAAACCCGATGTGCTCCGTCCCGGCATTGTAGGGATGCGAGGGTCCATGGTCTTACGAGTACAGTCATGCATGACAATAAGTACACCCGACCCGTCCCGTCCCTCCCCCCGGGTGCTTCTTTGCCCTCCAAAAACACCACACAACGTTCTCTCTCTGCATCGTAACTGGCTTCCTCTGACATTAACGCCTCAAGACAAAAAGTGTCTGCCCCTCCCCCCCCCCCCCCCCCCCCCCCCCCCCCCCCCCCCCCCCCCCCCCCCCCCCCCCCCCCCCCCCCCCCCCCCCCCCCCCCCCCCCCCCCCCCCCCCCCCCCCCCCCCCCCCCCCCCCCCCCCCCCCCCGCCCCCCCACCCCCCCACCCCCCCCCCCCCCCCGCCCCGTCTGGCCCTTTCCTGTATGGTCGTACGACTACCGCCATGCGTGACACGAGTACACCCTCGCGCCCACCCCTCCCAGCCACGCAGAACACAGCAACAGCAACATTGTTCGGAAGTGGCAAATGCATGCAAATAGTTGTCATTGCTCCGGTCACCAAAATTTGAAAAGAAAAAAAAATAGCAAACATTGTTCGGAAGATGTAAAACAAAATAAGAAAAAGAAGTTGATATACGACGAGAAAGCTTCACCGCGGCGGGCAAACGCCCCCGCCTGCTGTTCCGCGCACCTCCCTTAAGTGCCGAGGGTGTAGGAAAAACGATTCCCCTTGACGCCACAGAGAAGAGCTGAGAGTGCAAGGGCCAACACTGGCAGACTTCTGTGGGGGGGTGTAGTAGGTATAGCCCCTTCTAAGAGACCACCCCTTTCGTTGGGGAGCCCCGCGAGAAGGGAGACAGGCACACACCGGTATTAAGGGATCAAGCACACTTTTCTGCCCACCGTTTTATGCCAAACACTGACTGAAAATAATGAGGGGCCGGTACTACAGCTCCTCTGATAAACTGACCTCGGGACCTTTATTGTACCTACAGTCCCTTAATGTTCTACTGTAGGGCCTCCTAGAAGAGGCTGCTATTGTTACCCATGTACCGCTGTGTATTGCTCCTAAAGTAACGGAAAAACAACCAGCAACTATAAAAGCAGCAGCAGCAGCAGAAGCAGCAGCAGCAGAAGCAGCAGGTTTCTTGGAATACTGCTGTATGTTTCCGGCTCTAAAACGATGTGGGTGGGCTCTTCTTGGAACCCCTTTTGAATGGATGTCGACCAAACAAATGAGTAGCCTTGGTGCTGCCACCCGTGTGTCGTCTACACTCTCGAGCCCCCAGAGCGTTGGGTATATGTCGTACACCAGTACCTCGTCATTACTCCACAACCCTCACGAAAACCTGAACGCCATGATCTAAACAGGTCAGGCTTGGCAAATACACCGAAAGACAACCCCCCCTCCCCCCCCCCGTCTAGCCCGCCCGCCCGCCCTCTCGCGACTGTGCGTTGCGTCCATGATACCTCCATGTAACAATAGCGCACGCGGTTGGATGCATTCTTTCGGATCACAATTATATAATTTTACGTCCAAGTATGAAAAAAGGACTTTTTTTCTTTCAAAAACGAGCAAGAGCTTTTTTTTTTTCAGGTCATATTTTTATACGAAATGAGGAGATTTTTTTTTCTTGGGGGGGGGGGGGGGGAACAAATACAAAAAATAAAAGCTCGAGGTGCGCGCTCGCACGCCTCGTTTCTAATGCATCACGTTTGCCACCGGAGAATGATGCCCGGCATGCAAGGCCTTCGACATCGCTCACTACTGGTGGAGACACCCAGGGCAGTTTATCGCGACAAAATACTCGCACAATACAGCATGGACCTTGCACCTCCCGGCCTCCAGAAGATTGAGTTTCATGCCAGAAGATTACCTCATGTAGTATCACAGGGGGGGTGATAGCACAGCACACCCCTTATAACACGGGTGTTGAAACAGCACACCCCCTATAACACGGGTGATAATACAGCACCCTCCCTAACACACGGATGATAAGTTAACACCCCCCCCATCACACACGGGTGGTAAGGTAACACCCCCCCCCCCCCCCCCCCCCCCCCCCATCTCACGAATGATAAGAAGACAACCCCCCCCTATCACACGGGTGATAAAGTAACACACCCGCTATCACACGGGTCATAAAGTAACACACCCCCTATCACAGGGGGGTGATAGCATAACACACTCCTTATAACGCGGGCGTTAAGATAACACACCCCCTATCACACGGGGTGATAAAGCAACACCCTCCCTATCACACGGGTGATAACACAACACACCCCCTATCACACGGGTGATAACACAACATACACCCTATCCTCCGACAAACTATTTTGGAAGGTAATGATGGTTTCTCTCAACAAAATGGGAAGAGGTGCAAACGCAACAAGGACGAGCGACGCCTGCGCTCACGGAAAATTTGTCGTCGAGGTCATCTCCCCGAAGTCACCATCGGTTTCGTTTTTTGTGTGCCCCCCTCCCCTTAAGGCAGGCTTGGGAGAAAATCGGCACCGGAATTCGTCCCAGTAAGCCGGTGTCTGTGTCGTGTTAGGTTGCTGCGTCACCGCGCCCGTCATCTCCTGCTATGATGAACGATAACTGAATTCACACCTGAGGAAGTACAGCAGCTCTAAGTAGATACGTTTTGAAATGTATTCACCCTATATATAGCCGAGAACCGCCCGCAGACACAAAACACAAAAAGTCTAAAAATACATATATATATATATACCACTTCGTACCGAAGCATAGTCAATGCCTGTACATTAATATATCATGCTAATGGTTGCTATATTTAGGTACAGAGCAGTGCATCATAAGCCGCTGCTGCTTGCGGACAGTACGCAGTAGACTAAGAAAAGGCCGGCCCAGCACACATACATCTTATAGCCAGAGAAGCAGCAGCTAACAAACGTCGCCACCATTACTGCAGTAGACTTTCAAAAGCCCAGCTACAAAAAGAAAACGAACATCAACACTTACGTTTGACGGAGTTGTACCACCCAAAAGCGTGTTTTAGGCTGGGCGCGCACACATCGAAGCTGGAACTAACGAACTTAGTCACATCAGAGACCCTCCATGGATCGCTAACTCGACCGCTCCGGACCAAGGCAACATCAACATACGGTCACATCGTCTCCCCGAAGTACCGTGCGACAACTCGTTCGACATTATATTCGTAGTCGAAACTCACTTCCGAGGATTCGGAAAAATATTCGGAATTGAAAACATTGGAATTCCGATCGGCTCGATCGATCGCTCCTCAACACGGTGCACACGGTCATCAACCTTCTACCCGACGTGCCATTCGACGAAACTAGTGAGAATGATTCGGAGTCGAGAACAGCACCAGGATTGGAACCGGAAGTGGATTCGGAATTGAATTCGGAATTACAAACATTGGAATTCCGATATTTTCACTCGACCGTTCCGAAACATGGCACGGCCATCATCTCATCGACCACGCTATACTCCCGATGACAACTGCCCGACATATGATCGTGATCGGAATCAGGATCGGAATTGGATTTGGCATTGGAAAAAAAAAATCATTGGATTGGGAACTGGAAAAATTGGAATCGGAACTACAACTGGAATTGGAATGATGCTTCGATTCTGATGTACAATCATCCTTCGATCCGGCACTGGAAGCATTGTAAACGGGTCCGTAATCGGAACCACAATCGCAATCGGCCTATGATTCGGAATCGGAGCCATTGGCGTTGGAAATGGAATCGGATTTGGAACCGGAGTTGAAATAACTGAAATCGGCATTCGAATCGGATCCGCAATCGGGGACGGAAAAGGATCTGCGTCCGGTACGGCAGTTGGAGTTGTGGTAGGAACCGGAAATGGAACCGAAATTGGACCCCGCGAGTCGGAGCCTCCGGAATAGAAAAGGGAATGGAAAGCTGAGCCACTGTGGGAAAGAGAACAGGAAATGGAACCATAATTGGAACCGGAATTAAAACCAGATTCGGAGCCGGATCCGAAACCCGAGTTGGAACCCCCCCATCGCTACTGGGGGAACAGACAGCTGAGCCACTGTGGGAAAGAGAACCGGAAATGGAGCCAAAATTGGAATCGGATTGGGATTAATCATGATAGGAACCGGACACAGAACCGAACTTGTAGCCGGAGTTGAAATCGGAACCGGCATCGGAACCGGAGTTGGAACCGGAACCGAATCTGGATCCGGAGTCAAAATTGATCTCGCCGCTCACCCCGCCGAAGTTGGAAGCAGTCGTGTCCGAGTACCCAATCCCTTCCCCTCCTTCGTCGAACTCCTCCGCCTCCACCGCGCCAGGAATGGGAGCGGGATCGTCACCGAACGCGTCCGTCGGCGACGGGGTACGGGGAGGGGGAGGGGTTGGGGCGGGGAGGGGGGACAAAGGGTTTCCTTGGGCCAGGGTGAAGGAGTCGATGTTGAAGCCTCGGGAGATGACGCACAGCCAGATTGGGTGGGAGCCGGAGGAGAGACCGGCGCTGCTGCCGCTGCCGCCTTCGCCGGGTCTGGTGCGGAGGAGAAGAACAAGGATAAGAGCATGAGTACACGACAAACAGGAGAGCAAGAACAACACCAACAACTACAACAACAACGGCAGCAGCAAGAAAAAAAAACAAGAAAAATGAAAGAACATCCACAAGAAGAAGAAGAAGCAAGTAGTACAAAAAACAGGGATAAGAAGAAGAGCAGGAATGAGGACAGACGCGAGGAGGAATAGAAACACCACAAAATACCGGAAAAAAACGAACGATGAACGCCTAGAAGAAGAAAAAAAAAAACGAATGCGGCGGTGGCGGCGGGATGTGATTCGATCTGCTACGCCCGGCGGGCGAGAGGCGTCACTCAATGACTCCGAAAGTGTTTCTGTTCGGATATATAAGGTACTTCTGAACTTATTGTAGCCATCGAATTGTGCCTTATGTTTTTGATCAGACTGGCATGGCTGTATGTGCCTGGTACGCAAGGTTTACTGTAGGTAGTAAAACCAAGAGCAATATGTTTTGTACGCAGGTGGAGTTTGCATTGTCCGCAGAGCAAACTGAAAGCAAAAGCACCAGGTACACAGTCAGCACTTCGAACACACTACTACGAAACAGATCCAAGTTTCGCTCGGATAGCTGTCGTAGCCAGGAGACATCTCGGGTACATCCCGCGAAAAACACGCCTCCCTGGATATCCCCTCGTGTATCGAAACCAAGCGGATGGGTCAACCAACCGCACGGCCGTATACGGTATGGTTACGCCTCAAACGATCCCACCGTTCAGAGGAGAAGGGGGGAGGGGGGGGGGGGGTTGCGAGGATTACCCTGGGCTGGCCAATCGATCGATAGTTTACCCATATAGCTTACCACAGCACCAGTATGTATTCTGAGGGGTTCTACGATATAGAGGTTCACCCTAAATTTTCTGAGGCTCATCACCTGCCCTTAACCCTTTGACCCTTTTAGTACCGCAGTCCCGTTTTGGGGACAAATCCCTTGGAATTAGACTGGTCTGTCCCCAAATCGGGACTGCGGTACAAAAGGAGTTAAAGAGCTCCATGCCTCACCCTGACACCGACTACAGCGAGAATCAAGAATCATCCCGATGAGTAGTCCCATGGCCCCAAACTATAAAAAATGTCATTTTTCGAAACATGGAATGGCATTCTGACAATTTTGGTTTTAAGGAACCCCGTCATTTCAGAAACCATTTTAGCGGAAATCTTGCCACCTCTATTGTATTGTAACACCTTCACAGTCGCTCACATCGGTAGGTCTTCGTAGGAGTTCCACCCCCCGGTAGGCGGCACTTCGACGAGGCCGCTGAGGTCCACCGTGAAGTCGTCGCACCCGCTACCGCCGGCCACGATGCGGAATGAGCCGGAGTTACTCGGGGCGGCGATTAGGAAGCTGAAGTCGAACGCATCGACTGTTAATGTGGGAGGGAAGAGGGAGGAGGAGAGCGAAGATGGAGAGGGAGGGGGGGGGGGGGGGGGGGGGGGGGGGGGGGGGGTGGGGGGGGGGGGTCGAGGTATGAGGGGGGGGGGGAGGGGATTCATGTGGAACGAGCCAGAGCTTTACCCAGAGCATCCACTAAGAGGCCGAAGTCTCTGTTGTCGCAGGGGGAGGGGGGAGGTGAGGGGGGCGGGGGTGGTCGATACAAAAGAGCAGGACAGGGTGGGTGGGCGTTTTTTGTTTCTTTCTTACTAGACAGAAGGGATATAAAATATGATGGATGCCTTGGCGATCGACGACAGCACTAAACGCTGTCGCGTACCGTCCGAAGCACCGCTGTCAGGCTGGTAAATATATAGGTTTTTATGTATACCATAGGTCCTATTAACTATGGACCCCCGTAATAAAAATTCTAAGAAAACAGTTCTAGCCTGCGATGGGTGACAGCGCCGAAAGAAAAAAGCCCCCCAGGCCTTTTGCTGTCTGCGTCTCGCTTCGACAGCCCAACGTAAACACGCCCAAGCGTTGCAACACAATCTCGTACCGTCTTCCGTGACGTTGACCGTGTATCGAAGGTATTCTCCAACCTCGATGAATCCGATGGCGAAACCGTTGTCCGAGCTAGGCTCAATGTCAACGCCTTCGTCCGGCCGGAACTCCTGTCAACACAGCGGGTGCCACGAAAATTCTCAGAAAGTTCAAACAATCTCAGATACACCGAAAAAAAAAAAAGATTTCCTGGGCAATGAATGGCGTGAGGCAGCAGCAATGACAGGCAGCACAGGTGCAGCGGCGTCCAGCTCCGACGTGGGAGGCGACCGACAAACGCAAAGCAGCATGCCGCAGCACGGTACGTACGCAGGAGAAATCGATCGGTTCTTTTAATCGAACATAGTTTGAGCAAGAATGAGAGCCCACTGACGTGGGGGCATGCAGAATTGTGGATGGTCGGCTTCTTTCGCGGAAGCGGTTTGAGCATCGTCGGGTTTTTTTTTTCTGTTATTTCACGGTGTCAGCTCCAAACCAAGTCCCATACTACTAGTACAGCATTAGGACATCAAGTACGCCGCGCGGTGTGTGTAGGCTTCGAGGCTCTCACTACGTCGAGGAATAAAACAAATCGTTCCTATCGCGCAGGGTGTGGGGTGTGGGTGTGGGGGTGGGGGTGAGCATCGCGCTCGTGTCATACATAAAAAGCGGTGTCGGAAACAAAATGAAAACTCCCGTACTACAAGAGATATCGAGTGCGCCGTGCGTGCGGAGAGGGCGGGGGGGGGGGGGGGGGGGGGGGGGGGGGGGGGGGGGGGGGGGGGGGGCGGGTAAGCAACGTGGAATCGTTTTTACATTTTGTTTCTTTTTTCCTTGGGCTCCCCTCACTTAAGGAGGGTCTCGATTTAAGAGAAAAAAAACAAAACAACCGACTTAAAACCCTTTTTTTTTTTTTAGGGCTACAATCTTGTTCTGGTGACATTACGGTGACGCACCACTCTAATCCTGACCACTACGGGGGAACCATAGTTAATAGGACCCACGGTACACACAAAAAACTAAATATTTCCCTATTTTTACCAACAATATTTGGTCCTATTTAATATGGCCCCCCGTAATATTAGTGTTTAGGACTACAGTCCCGTTTTGGGGACTAAAGTTCCTTGAAAAATAAAAAAAAAAACAATGCAGGTGCAAACCAATGAAAACATTCCCATGGCCTTCGTAGGCATATCATAGATAGTTAGATAGATAGATAGGTCATAACCGAGTACAATATACTCCACGGTCTCGGGGGGCCGCCCCCGACCGCCCCAATCTGGAGATCTCCGCTGAGAGGTCAGATTTTCTCTAGGAGGGGGTGGGGGGGAGGCTTGTTGCGATTGATCATGTTTATACGTATGTATATATGTAGCTTCCACCCAGGCACATACGGCAAGGCAACACGAGCCAGATCACACAGCAGATCATGGGTCTATCTGCCCCCAAAGATCCAGATGATCTGCAGATGACCTGTGGATGGTCTACCAGATGGTCTGCCCGATGCCCTCAACAATTTACCCCGACTTCCACCTACCCCTTCGATATTGACAGCAGTCGTGTCCGAGTAACCAACGCCTTCCCCACCCAGGTCGAACTCCTCCGCCTCCACCAAGCCGGGCACCTCCGCTGCGACGCCTCCGTAGGGGTCGCCCGGCGACGTCGGCTCTTCTGGCGGGGTGGGGGCGGGTGCGCTGCCCGGAGCGCTATCGAGATCCACCTGCAGGGAAGGTGGATACGAAGCCTCGTTGTGTAATGAATAAAGTGCATCGATCTCGTTTCGATGAGGGGGCACACAGAATTGGATGAATTCGTCACTTGAGTTAAGATTTGACTTGTAAGGCAAAAAGGTAAGTAGGTGGATACCTCCCCCTTTCATTGTCGAACGTCGGTTTTTGGGGGTCAGCGGAGTTGTTTCTTAAAAAGGGGAGTTGTTAGAGGAGTTTGGAGGGGGACTGCGTTCCTGGTGTGCTCTTGTCGAGTATTTTCCCGGAATATTTTTTCGGCACCTTCTAGGTTTTCGAGTCGTCATCGTGGTCGGATTGTGGTTCGCCTTCTATCACGGGGGACCATAGTAAACAGGACCAAATATTGTAATTAAAAAAAGGTAAACATATAGGTTTTTATGTGTATCATAGGTCTTATTAACTATGGACCCTCCTGGTAATTGTGGATGGGCATGATTGGCGCAAGCTCTGCACATTTGTCAATCGGCAAAAGGAAGTAAAAAATACTGCAATTACAACGCTAACAAGAACAGTGACACCAGTGACAAGAGAGAGAGGGAGCATCGTCGCGCGCGCGGCATGCAGTAGAGTAAACGTTGAGGTAGAGTAGAGAGGTTTCGACGGTGGCCAATAGATGCAACGGCATTTCAACATCATAAAGATGTTTATAGGGTTGAGGGGGGGGGGGGGTGTACTCGATAGGAGAGATGTACTCGATCTCATGCATGGCCGTAGTCGTATGACCATAGACCCTCGCATCCCTACAATGCCGGGACGGAGCATGTCGGGTTTTCACCGACCAGGCAGACATTGCTTGCACCAAGCGTGAAGCGCCATGAGGTGTTGGGCGAGTCGCATGAAGGGTGAGCTGCATCGTACTAAGAACCGCTTGTGAGGCGGACTTGCATATGGATGACAGCTTCAATGAGTTAGTTTGATTTCCGGTGTGGCCACTTCCAGAGACAGCAATGGGAGTACTATGTAACTGCCTCTTGGGTGCCTTACCTTGAACACTACGTGATACGATCAATTCCCTTGTGCAGAGTAAAGGTTCTTTACTTCGCACAAATGATCTAAGTAGACGACCAGCTGTGGGCGACCGCCAAAAAAAAAAAAAAAAAAAAAAAAAAAAAAACGGTACCCTGGATGTCTAGCTCACGTGTTGAGCGGCATGTTTTACAGTGTCGTTGCCAACCGACGCCAACCCAACCCATACATAATATATATATAATAGGGCCAGGGGGGGGGGTACTCGATTACATGCACGGCCTTAGTCGAATGGGGTGGGGGGGTGAGCCGCGGCACCCAGTGGAGGCAGAGGTTGAGGGGAGTGACCAGTCGCATTCGGCACCAGCATGGGGGGGGGTGGACCGGTAAACCTTAGTGGCGTGTAGAGGTTGGGGGGCGGGGGGGGGGGGGGGGGGGGGGGGGGGGGGAGGGGGGGGAGGGGGGGGGTGATCGGTAATGACATTGAGTATAGGTTGAGGGGGTAAAGGGCGAACACTGCAAAGGCCTATAGATAGGTAGAGGGGGGGGGGGGGGGGGGGGGGGGGGGGGGGGGGGGTACTCATTATCGTGCATGGCCGTAGTCATATGCGCATCCCTACAATGCCGGGACGGAGCGCGTCGGATTTTCACCGACCAGGCAGACATTGCTTGCTTGCACCAAGCGCCAAGCGCCGTGAGGTGTTGGGCGAGTCGCATGGAGGGTGAGCTGCATCCTACTAAGAACCGCTTTAGAGGCGTATTCTCTTGCATATGGATGACAGCATCAATGAATTGATTTAATTAATTTCTGGTGTGGCTAGTTCCAGACACAGCAACGGGTTTACTATGTAACTGCCTCGTAGGTGCCTCACCATATACACACTACGTGATGCGATCATCCCCCTTGTGCGGAGTAAAGGTTCTCCCCGCCCAAAATTATCTAACTTGACCGCCAGCCGTGGTAACCGCCAGAAACAAAAACAAAAAAAAAACGGTACCCTGGCTGTCTAGCTCACGCAGTGAGAGGCGTGTTTTACAGCGTCGTCGCCAACCGACGCCAACCCAACCTATACATACCAGGTACATGATCTAGGGGGGGGGGAGGGGGGGATCAGGGTCCTGAACCACACCTCGTCGTGGTCGCAGTAGGTGTCGCAGTCGGGCCTCGTCGTCGCCCAGAAAAGCGCCCAGCTCCGCAGGAGACCGTCGTCGGCCCCGGCGGTCCTGTCCCGGACGTCAGAAGAAAGACGGAAGAAGACTCAAACAAATCGATCAAAAATGAAAAAGTGGCGAAAAAAAAGCAGCCAATCAGTCGTTCATTAAAGGTTTTGCGGCACAGAGATAACGTACCTCCCTCCCCTCCCCCCCCCCCCCCCCCCCCTATACATCCAAAATCGTACCAGAACGGGGTGTGTTTTTCTGCGCGTTATGCGGTAATCGTGAGCGCAGGAGGGAAGGGAGGTACTATTACGGGGGTCTATAGTTAACAGGACCTATGGCATACATAAAAACCAATATATTTAGGTATTTTTACTAACAATATTTGGTCCTGTTTACTATGGTCCCCCGTAATAGTGTGATGATGGTGCCTGCAAGATAGAGGGGTGCGCCTGAAAAACGTTTCTGAGAGTCCTCACATGGCCTTAAAAGAACTCTGAAGCTGATCTAGAGAAAACCCGAAAAAGTACAACCTGGTGAACTATCCCATGTCTTGAGGGATTTATTCAAAAATAATGCAAACATTTTTTTTTTTTTTTTTTTTTTCAGGGATATGGGTTAGTTTGTCAGTGCTGTCAGTGGCCTTAAGGAGCCCACCCCAGGCAGTCAGAAATATCTTCCCGAAAAATGCTTCCCCTCCTTCCTTAGCACGCGTCTCATGCTATGCCTGCCTGGTCGTTGGAAACCCGACGTGCTCCGCCCCGGCATTTGTAGGAATGTGAGGGTCTATGGTCGTACGACTACGGCCATGCATGATATCGAGTACCCCCCCCCCCCCCCCCCCCCCCCCACCCAACTCCATGCTCCGTCTCGAAAGGGATGCGTGGTCAATGGACAAATGACTAAGGCAAGCAAAAAATGAGTACCCCTCCCCTCACCCTCCCTATATCATATGACTACGGCCATGCATGATAGTGAGTACACCCCCTCCCGCCCCATCCTCACTCCCGCACTTTTGCGGTCATCGCGTCCCGAAAGTCTTAGCTAAACCTTGAAAACATATTTTTAAAAAAATCCAGTTCACGAATTTTGTTTATTTGCAGTTTCTGTTTTCGTGGAGAAGGCAGAGTTCCCATGCATCGCAGCATATATTTTTCTCGCTTGTGGTCTGTTGAAGAAGGTAATGCTTCGGGCGGGCCGATTTCATGTTCATGTATTGTCGGATCTCAAAACCTTGGAAACATATCTGCTCTTTTTCTTGCCACTTATTATCTTCGCCCTTCCTTTTCTCTCCCTCATCTTATTGTCGCATCTCAAATCATGGAAACATGCCTTCTTTGTTTCTTGCCATTTATTATCTTCGCCCTTCCTTTTTCTCTCCCTCATCCGGGTTCGATAATATTACGGGGGGACCATAGTAAACAGGACCAAATATTGTAAGGAAAAACAGGTAAACAAATAAACTTTTGTGTATAGCGTAGGTCCTATTTACTATGGTCCCCCCCCCCCCGCTACGGTTGATTCCGCTCAACTCGTTCTCCGATTTCACCGCAGAGAACAACAACTACGAGGCACGGGTTTTGTATTTTTTTTTCCGGCATGTATGCTGTAGCAGCACGGGGGTACAACACTGATATATATAGACTCACAGTATTTCCTTGAAGGCCAAGTGCTTCTGTATGGTGGCGTAGCTCATGTACAAATTCGTCTCCCAAGTGCCACCGGCGTTTTTCACCACCGCCTCCAGTCTCTGGTTCGACAAACAAAACAAAACAAAACCAAAAACCAAAAACCAAACAAACAAACAAAAAACAATCAGGCGCGCCTTAAGAACTGCAACCATTCTTGTTGAGAAAATGTACTCGAAATTAGCGCGGCACTCTTGTTTTCAGTTTTCAGTAGGTGTGAGGGTCGAAGATGCGAACAGTGAGAATGCAAACCTGGCGTGGGGAAAAAAAAAAGGCGCGCCACGGAAAAAAAATATACATAGGGGAAAACGTGCGAACCGAAAGGGTTAAAAGCGTGACAAAACACAACAAGGGAGAGCGACCGCGATGTATACCGCCAGCCAAACCGAGCGAAACACACACCGGGTAATGAACATAAAAAAAAACAAAAATGGGGCAAAAATAAGGCACGGGGGGGGGGGGGAGGGGGGAAGCGTACGTCATTTATTGTCCATTGCCGACGCACCCCCTCTCGAGAAGGAGGGGCGGGGGAGACAATCGTCACACAAGCGAACAACTCCCAGACAAGATTTGTTGACTGCGAGGAGGCGGGGGGGGGGGAGGGGAGGGGGGGGGGGGGGCTGTCCTCTATGTACATACCCTTGCACGAACGCCTGCATGTACCTTCCACAAACCCTGGGGGACCTTTTTCGTACGTACGCACATGTAACACCCAAAACAAGAGGCTGTGGTACCAATCAACTCTGTCCGGAAAAATAATGAACTTTTCTGCATTAGTAGTCAATAAAAATGTTCCCTTGTCTTTCTCGGCCAAAGCGGTAGCTGGCATGGTAGGTATGATACGTAACATTCGTAAATACTCGCGTAAAAAAACACATAAAAAACGTACCAGATACGTATATACAGCCTGTACATCATCAACACACGCAATGACGGCGCGTAAAAATACACACCAGGCATATACCATACCTGGCAGCTATTAACAGCGTGACGCGTAAATTACATTCAATGCGTACTTGCTCCGGTTTTTTTTTTAATTTGGGATTCGCTTCCGTCTTTTGGGTTGTGAAATACGCTGCTTTTTTTTTTCTTCTTTCAAAGTTCCTCAATTCCATCCACCAGGCGGGCACAAAGGCTTGAAGCGTTCGTTCGTATCTACGTTCACATCAATGTAGAGCTCGCTATTTTTTTTTTCGTATTTTTGTATTTTGAAATCGTTGCCGTTTTCTTTTGCCAGACTTTGTTGTTGTTGTTGTTGTTGTTTTTCTAAAGTTCTCTAATTCCACAAGTGGGGCAAACGGCTTAAAGCGTTCATATCTACATTCACAACAATATCCATGATACATGTGAGCGTGTGTTGAGGGCATTACTTACCTGCTCCCACTCCTGGCGAACGAACTCCGGGTCGCGAACCCACGGGGTGATCGCGGTGACGGGAATGTTCTAAGTCAAGAAGGGAAACAGAACAGGCACAGCAGACCAAGAGCGGGCACGGCGGGAAGAGAACACAGCAAGGAGGTTTTTTCGTCAGTTCCCTATGAGTAACAGCATATGCGCCGCTGGTCCTCTGCTATAAATAGCACAAAACGTTTCGTGGGGGGCATGCATCGACTAACCCCCCCCAATATGAGTACCCCACCCCCCCCACCCCCCGCCAACCAATAGACCGACCAACCAGCAATCAACCAATCAACCCGCACCAACCAACTACCTACCCCACCAACCCACAACCAACCAACACCAACTCTGCTGTTGCAACGGGAGACATGGTGGAAATTGACACGAAATCTGAACGTGGAAGTGTGGTGACCTTAAGCTATAATTTGTTACAAATCCGCCGGAGGATAGAAAAAAAAAAAAAAAACCTCTACGACACCAACCCCCCCCCACCCTCGGCCAATCAAGACCAACTAGCCGACGAACCAGCCAAAGACAAAACACTAACCCACCCCCCCACAACAGCAAGCAAGCTAGGCTAGAGGGTGCACCTACTACCACTAATGTTTTCCGAGGCTCTTATACTATTGGTCAGTCACTAGTTCTATTACGGGGGTCCATATTAAATAGGACCTACGGTACACACAAAAACCTATATATTTCATTTTTTTATTAACAATATTTGTCCTATTTACTAGAGCCCCCCGTAATATTAGGGCCGTCGCAATCGGAGAGAGTACTTTTTTCTCCATTGCAGTTTTTTTTCATTTGTGAAACAGTTTTCCGAAT
Organism: Macrocystis pyrifera; assembly: GCA_031763025.1. NCBI lineage: Eukaryota > Phaeophyceae > Laminariales > Laminariaceae > Macrocystis > Macrocystis pyrifera. The sequence continues at coordinate 3,595,723 of JASSKH010000004.1, read as the reverse complement.
CCCGTGAAACCAACCAACCCACCAGACAACTCATCAGACATGCCGTCGCCATCACTTACACGTACCAACGAACACCAACAAAAAGAAAAATCAACACCAACCACCCAATCAACCAATCAATCAATCAATTAATTAACCAACCAACCAACCAATCAACCAACCAACCAATCAACCAACCAATCAATCAATCAACCAACCAACCAAACAATCAGTCAGTAGTGGCATTGCCGTCGCCATCACATACATTCACCAACACAAACACCAACAAGAAAACAAACCAACATCAACATACCAACCGAGCCGCCTCCCCCCTCCCCCCCACCACCAATACAGCAACCAATCAATCAACCGACCAACCAATCGATCAATCAATCAATCAGTGCATGCAGTGACATCAATCAGTGCATGCAGTGGCATCAGCTCGTGTCTGACCTGGATGCCGTGGATGAACTCGACGTTGTCGCCGAACCAAGTGGTGTAGTCCACCTTGTTCTCGAAGAAAATTCCCGTAACCTTTCGATCGGATCGACCAAACGAAACAAAACAACAATACATACGCATATTCGAAGTTCGAAGTGTACGGTATTGTAGCTTCAGCCAGCCGCACAGCGTCCAATGAAACCGGGGGAGGGGGGGGGCGTGCTCCATACTCCGGTGGGGGGGGGGGGGGGGAACAAGAGGAATTCGTTTTTTCACGTTGATATTAATCAAATAGGTATCCAGTGGTGGAGTACTATTTGGAGGGGAAAAAAAAAAAACGGGTACACCTCGGCTGGGACAGATCATGATCTATCTATCTGCCTATCTATCTATAAACAGTAGATGATCTAGTTCCTCACCCACCTGCCGCTGTGCGAGGTTTGCGCAGGATCTGTACAGTACAGATCATCCACCCCAGGGATCAATGTCCTAAATCATGATGATTTATACGGGTTCTACCGGGATAACATCAGCTACGGTAGATCATGCAAGATCGCGAACAGAAACACCTACCTGCCTTGCAAAAGATATAAATCATGTCTGATCTGTTGGAGGTGAAAACAAAAGATCTTCAAAAGTAGTATTTGCAAGCTTGGTGCCCTACGTTGATCTCGCCTGCTACTGCGGGCTGTACCTCGTAGCCTCTACAGCGTGTTTATGCAACGAACAAAACAGCAAACGAGAGGAAAGGACAGCGCAGGACGACACACGACAGGACAGGACAGGACAGGGGGGGGGGGACTGGACAGCACAGGAGAGGACTGGACACGACAGGGCAGGACAAGTCAGCACATGAGAAGGATATGACAGCACAGCACAGCGCAGGGCATGCCGGACAGGAACCAGGACCGACCTTGTTCCGTACGAAGTCGGGTGGGTGGTTGGTGTTGCTGTCCTTGAGGAGGAAGTACTCCTTGATGGACCGCGTGACTACCCCTGTCTGCAGGCGGCCCAGCCCCTCCAGCTCGGAGTTGTTGGTGGCGATGGCCCACATGGTCATGCCGTAAAAGAAGTTCACGTCCTCTGAGGCCGATTCCTGTTGAAAATGCGCCAGACAGATCAAACAGATCAGATATATCAGACAGATCGGACATATACATCAGACGCATCAGATAGATCAGACATACCATAATACGAGATAAGACGCTATCACATATAGATCGAACAGATCAGACACATCGTGCATATATCGGATAGATCATATATTAAATAGTAGATCGGGCATATCACATATAGATGGGACAGGTCATCTATATCGGAAGGATAACATCAATCAGATGGATCATACAGATATAAAAGATCTAATAGATCGGGCAGATCACATATATCAGACGGAGCATGTAGGTCGAAGATATCATCTACAGCAGTAGGTCGGGCACATTATTGTAGATCAGACAGAACATGCAGACCGAACATATCAGGCAGATCAGACAGGTCAGACAGATCACATGGATTGGACAGGCCATATAGATCTTACAAATCACGTAGATCAGACAAAGCATGCACACGGGACGTATCAGACAGATCAGACAGAGCATGCCCCCATTCCAGTAGGAGGCAGGGCTGGGCACTGGCCGACTCAGTCAGTATCGATTGTACTGTCGTCAAAATCAAACACGTAGCATACTGGACCGCAGCAGCAGAGTGCGTCTCCTCTCGCCTCCCGAGACGCAGTCTGTGGGTTTCTGCAATACGTACGATAAAAAGTACTGGCAAAAATACTGGCCAGGTGAATCAGTAGATTATTACTGCCAGTAGATTACTACTGCCAGTGCCCAACCCTAGTAATTGTAGCATGTCGACAGGCACACCTCGCAACGCAGGTCAGACAGAAACACTTTTCGGTACCTGCATTTCTTCCTCCGAACTCGATCCCTGCTACCAACGTTGGGCATACTCAGGACCGATGAAGATCACTGCTGTGCCCATCATACACAAGACCATGTATCACCACGAATACCTCCTTCATCCATCCATACACAGGTATCACACCTATCAACACAGTCCACGTGAAGTCGATCCGGCGGAGATTCTGAGAACCGCCCTGATTTCTCGTCGCTCTTCCCAAAATGGGGTTGAGAAATGATACGAGCAGAGTCAATTTTGAGCGGATTTGTACCTGTTCCTTTCCCTCGCCAGCCTAGAAAAAGCAATGCCTGCCTGGTCGGTGAACTCTCGTCCCGGCATTGTAGGGATGCGAGCCTCTACGGTCATACGACTACGGCCATGCATGATAACGAGTACCCCCCCCCCCAACCCCCCCCCCCCCCCCCCTTTTGTCAATCCTCATCTTGAAAAATGGGAAAAATATGTTGGTTCATTTCTACCGACGGAGTTACCAATGGCTCCCTCCCTATTAATAGAATACACTCATCCACTCATGTCTAACCACGGAATTACTATAACGGGGGTCCATCGTTAACGGGACCAAATTTTGTTAGTAAAAATAGGCAAATATATAGGTTTTTATGTACACCATACGTCCTGTTAACTATGGACCCCGTAATAGGGCCTTGCGCCGGCTGAGTATTTGAACAGGTCGCCGACTGGTTATTCGTTGGCAATAGTTGGCCAAGGTCTTACGTTTAGTTGCGTGAGGTAGTAGACGGAGTTTTTGCGTCTACGTGTCTGACATCTTGGCGCATGTTGGGCTCGTTCGTCGTCGTGTGCGTTTTTTGTTGATGAAACTGTACATTGGGCCTATCTTCGCCGCCCAAGAAATTCAACAAAAGAACTAGCCGTGGAGTCCAGCCGAGGCATGCCTTACTCGCAGCCCTGTGTAGGAGAATAAGTTTTCGGTAGTTACCGACGGATTTGCCCCCCCTACCGACGGAAATACTAACCTGTGACCGACGGAATTATCACTACGTTTAGCGTTATCATGTTTTTTGAAGCGTTGTTGTACTATTAGTGCACTGTGTGGGGGGGGGGGGAAAGGCTACTATGTGACCCCGGATCTGAGTGACGACTATTATCATTAAGAGGAGGGGGAGCGAAAATAAGGGTGCAGCCAATAAAAGGGACAGAGGAAAAAAAACAAAGTGTGAGTCGAAAAAACCGACGACAAACCTACACTGAAGAGGCGTAGAAAGAAATGTTTATACCGATACCGATTTGACACTCAAAACGCCTCCTATACTAAAATCGTTCCTCCCTCCATCTATCTCATCCGTACAACAGCGACTGACCCCCCATCCCCCCCTCCCCCCTCCCCCCTGCCAGCAGGATGCAGCTCACCCTTCATGCAACTCGTCGAAAACCTCACGTTTCGCTTCGCGCTTGGTGCAAGCAATGTCTTCCTGGTCGGTGAAAGCTCGACGGGCTCCGTACCGGCATTGTAGGGATGCAAGGGTCTATGCTCATATGACCACGGCCATGCACGCTCCTCCAGGCACTTCCCAACGAAGCATCGACTAATTGTTGAAGAACGTGATCGGGCCGTGCCGAATGAAGACTCACCTGGTCCTTTCCGTCGCCTGCGTAGATGACCCTCTCGCCCAGCTGTGGCGCTGAACCAGTCGAACGAACGGTACTGAGGGAAGAACTTGTCGTCCTGAGCCAAAGGCACACACACAAAAAAAAAGTAAAAAAAAAAAGAAAAAGAGTAGGGTCGTATATTTGACGTCACGGGAGGAGATAACGCCTCCACTCCATTTTAGCGCTAACTGTGCCTGGCAGCCCAGGGAGGTCGAAGACATCCCAATCCCACTATTACAGAGGACCACAGTAAATAGGACCTACGGTACACACCAAAACCTATATATTTACCACTATTTACTATCGTAACAAGATTTGGTCTTGTACCGTAGGTCGTATTTACTATGGGCCAACGAAATAGGAATGTGGTGGACCAGATATTAACCACTATTACGGGGGACCATAGTAAACAGGACCAAATATTGTTAGTAAAAATAGGTAAATAAATAGGTTTTTGTGTGTGTACCGTAGGTCCTATTGCCTTTTTTTTAAATTTTTTTTTATGGGCCCCCGTATTAGCGATGTGCTGGATCAGATATTAACCACTAGTACCGGGGACCGTAGTAAATGGGACCAAATATAGTTAGTAAAAATAGGCAAATAAATAAGTTTTTGTGTGTACCGTAGGTCCTATTTACTATGGACCCCGTAATAGCAATGTGGTGGACCAGATATTGACCACTATTAAATAGTACCGGGGGCCATAGTAAACAGGATCAAATATTGTTAGTAAAAAATTGCTAAATATATAGGGTTTTGTGTGTACCGTAGGTCCTATTTACTATGGACCCCCGCAATAGTTTCACCTGGTTAGGGTTGTTGACGTCGCGGACTAGCGTGTCGACCCACTCCTTGTTAACAGTCGTGGCCCAGGAAGGCCGGAGGTGCGCCAGCACCGCCGCAGCATTGACAAGGTAGCCATAGTGGAAGTGCTGAAAAAGAACAAACACAAAATACAAGAGAAAAAACAGGAGTTCCATTGGGTAGTTAAATGCGCGCGGGGGGGGGGGGGGGGGGGGGCGTTGACAGCACTACGTAGAAACCCAGGAAGGGCGAAGATAGAAGCCAGTTCCACTGGAGCATTGATCAGGTAGCCGTAGTGGAAGTGCTGAAAAAAAAACAAATGACAAATAAAAGCAAAAAGGAGTTCCATTGAGTAGTTAGGTGCGCGCGGGGGGGGGGGGGGGGGGGGGGGGTGATAGCACCACGTAGAAACCAGGAAGGGCGAAAATAGAAGTCACTACCGCTGAAGCATTGACCAGGTAGCCGTGGTGCAAGTGCTGAAGAAAAAAAAAAAAAGAGTAAAATACAAAAAAAAATCATCGTGGGGTGGTGTTGGCACTACGTCGTACCCCAGCAACAGCGAAGGTAAGACAGTACCACTGCAGCATTTATTTATCAGGTAGCTGTAGTATTAATAGTAGAAGTGCCCTAATAACAAATATAAAGAAAAAAAAACACATAGGGGTTCCGGTGGGGGGTAGTAGGCGTGCGGGTGGTGGTGACGGCGGAGTCGAGATTTTGAGTTTTTTTACGGTGAACGTGAGGGGACGATTCATTAAAAAAAGCAAGAGGGACGATTTTTAAGGTATCTTCGCATCTGTTCGTCCCCCCTCCCGCGTGCTGCGGACATCTCGGGTGAAGTGACTGACGGCATACCTGGCACACCACTGATTAGCCCTGTTAGAACTCTTGAGAGGGAAAACTTACCGATAAAAAACATCGACACGGACGATCACAGCAACAACGCCCCCTGGATGATTTGGGGGGGGAATGATACAACGGTCGGTGTCGGAGCTACAGTGCAAGGAGGGAAGTCGTACGGCGCGAGCATACGAACGTGATCCTATTCTACTGCCCGTGCTGCTCGGCTCTGACGCGGCCCTGTAGTTCGTAGACGCTTGATATAGACACATACAAAACTTCACCAAGTGCCCACGAGCTGACGGCAGATACAACTGTTATCAAACACAAAGACGTTTGGGGACAGATACAAATATTCACCAAGCGCACAAGGACAGCTGGTGGAAGACAGTTACAACACCCTCCAGCTCGAGTCCCAGCAGACAGAGCCACTACCAATAGTATTAGGTATCGTGTCGAGTGTTTCGATGGATCGTACCTATTTTTTTTTTAATTTTATCGAACTTTCGATATATCGTATCGTTTTTTTTAATATCCAGATATATCGAAAAAATTCGATATATCGTATCGAGTGTTTCGATATCACCATATATCGGAAATTTCAATATATCGCATCGAGCGTGTTGTTGCCCTCCACCCCATTTTGGCATCGCTGTCTTCTGTGCGGACACTGAAACGAAAGCTTGGATATATCATACATCGAAGACGTTCGTACGAGTATCGAATCGTTTTTTTTTTGTTCATCCTTATCGTGCACGTCGAACTCCATTATCATACATGCCGAGTATCGAATCGTTTTTTTTTTTGTTCATCCTTATCGTACACGTCGAACTCCATTATCATACATGCCGAGTATCGAATCGTTCTTTTTTTTGTTCATCCTTATCGTACACGTCGAACTCCATTATCATACATGCCGAGTATCGAATCGTTCTTTTTTTTGTTCATCCTTATCGTACACGTCGAACTCCATTATCATACATGCGATATCCAACACGACGAGCCCCCCTATTTTCGTGGCCCTTGAATGTGTGCATTGGTGTTCGTGGTTTTTCCTCACGTGGTCGGTGTAGTACGAGGCATAGAAATCGGCACCGCGACCGCCTTCTTCCAGTCCGAGCGCTCCGATCACGCCTCCCCACGTCTGCGAGTTAAGAAGAATGTTCACAGATCGTGCAGATCAGACAGATCAAGGCAGATCAGACAGATCGGGACACATCAGAAAGATCGGTATACATCAGAAATATTAGGCATTTCAAATCCCCGTTTTGTCAACTAGATCCTTCAGGGCGGACAGACCAGGCGGATCATACACAGACCAGGCAGATCACAGAGCAGACATACCAATCCCCATTTCATCACCTATACCCTTCAAGACAGACATATGGAGTGCCGCCCCCACCTCTGCGTGTAAATTGTTCAAGTATCGGACGGATGAGACAGACGAGACAGATCAGGCAGATTAGACAGACCAGACATATCATACAGATCAGTTCCCATTTCATATTCTAGATTCTGCGAGTCACACCCCCGGTTATGGATCACCCCCCCCCTCCCCCCTCCCACTCATGTTGGACTTTGCTATGCCCTGGATTTTCCGTGAATGAAAAAGTCGGTTGGGCTTACCGTATCGTATACCAGGGGGTTGCCGTTTTCATGCTGGAGGTAGAAATCGAAGCCGCTCTCCACTTGATCCATGCAAGTCTCTACTAGATCATCCCTGAAGGTTAACAGGGAGTGAGGGAAAGGGGAGACGGAGGGAGGTGGGGAAAGGGAGGATGGGGGGAGGGAGGGAGAGTACGGAGGGAAGGAGGAAAGTCGTCGCAAGGCCTTCAGAACGCCTGACAGCCGGGCGCTTTCCTACGTCCGTAGGAGGTTGGGACAGTCGGGAGTTCGCTGGCGCAAGGGGCGGAGGGGTCGTTTTGTGCCGCACAGTTCTGTAAGAGCGCTCGGAGGAGGTTGTTCGTGCTGCTTGTTTTCGTGCAGAGCAATAGAAGACAGACCGAAGCGAATTTTTCGGCTGGCTGCTCACACTCCACGCAAATGTTCTGCAGCACCAAAAGTCTATTACGGGGGTCCATAGTTAATAGGACCTATGGTATACATAAAAACCTATATACTTACGTATTTTTACTAACAAAATTTGGTCCCGTTAACTATGGACCCCCGTCATAGGTGGTTGTCAACGCCTTTTCTTTTTTTTTTCCCCATCATTACTTTCACTTTCCAGCTCAACTCGCAAGGAGGTTTTACCCTCAAACGGTTTTCTTCTGGACATTGTCAAGCCGTGGTCACAGGTGTCGTCCCTTCCCCCCCGGTACGCGCCTTCCTTTTTTGTCGCTCTGCTCGTCGATTTTCATCGCCTCTACACCCCTCTTGAGTAATTATCACATCAAGACAGCAATACTATTACGGGGGACCACAGTAAATAGGACCTACGGTGCATACGAAAACCTATATATTTACCTATTTTTACTAACAATATTTGGTCCTATTTACTCGTCCCCCGTAATATCATCCACTGCTTCCGACCATCGGTTTTCACCTGACGATCTGCAGTAGATTAGTTCACACAGGGGAGGGAGCTGCTGTGCATTCGTTGTCTGGGGTGTGCTACTCACGGTAGGAAGGAATATCACCTAATACGGGGGACCATAGTAAATAGGACCTACCGTACACACAAAAAACCTGTATACTTGCATATTTTTACCAACAATATTTGGTCCTATTTACTATGGTCCCCCCGTAATATTTGCGCGTTCACCCTTATTGGGCAAACTGCTTGTGTGCAGTCCCCGTTTCGAGGAAAAAACCGCGCATAAATTCGAGCAGGTCTTAACCCTAAACGTGGATGCAGTTTGCCCTATAATGGTTGATACTACCGTTAATTCTTAACCTCGACTCTCTATCGTATGCACGTTTCGAAAACAAATTCTGAAAAAGTATATATTAATAGTACCAGGTATAAGAATATCGGTAAGGCATGTGGCTCAGAGGGTAGTAGTTCCTCTGTGGAGAACTGAAGTGTATCGATAGTCCACACTCCGGACAAATATAATCGCTTTCCACTTATACCCACATTCGAGACCCAGACAGAGTGGTAATACTGGAACCAAGCAGAATACAAAATCTGAAAGAAAAAAATTGGGCTTCGTAATTTCGTCTTCAAATCCCAACGCACTGACTGGTTTGTTTTTCATGTTGACACCGGGAAGGAGTGTAGGCCGTTTGCTCTTTTCGTCGAGCACCCTTGGCAGGAGCCTTATCGTATGATGTCGATCATCCAGGAGACGCTTCCCGGATCGGATCGTAGGCACTACTGTTCGTATAGATCCTGCACATCGCCTCATAACGGCAGGTTGGGATGTAGATCATCTACCCGTACATGATCTATCTGTAGATGATCTATCTGTAGATGATATATCTGTAGATGACCTATCCGTAGATGATCTATCCGTCCGAGGCGTGTAATAGTCACAAAATTTAGGCAAAAAAAAAAGCTGTCGTGTAGCACGCGTGATCTTAAGAGGGGCCAAACCAGTTCCAGGAGCATCAACACGTACACATGCGGGTGGCACGTGTACACACTCTATGTATGTACCTGGTATGTACGAAGCCATGTTTCATTTACTTCTCATTCACCTCCCACTGTCTCTGCGGCAGCAACCGGCCCTAACCCTATAACCCTAACAATGTTTTCAAATTTACACCAACACCACGCAAGCACGCACGCACGCACCTTCCTCTTTCTTCCGCGATGAGGCACAGCTGCGCGTACGCCATCAGGTGCTTGGCGCCGAAATACACGCTGTCCCCCGCGACGTTGTCCAGGGGAACGTTGATCTCGCTTTCCAGGTAGTAGTCCACCCACCCCCTGTGGTTAGACAGAAGCAACAAGCACAGAAGGTTGGTACATAGCAAAGGGAGATCGCGTGAAGCGAGCATAAGGGGTCGCCGTCGGACTGATCGATCCCACATGAGGGGTTTCCACTTTTTGGCTAAATATTTTCTGACCGGTTAAGATTGCAGTTCCGTTTTGGGGATAGACCAGTCAAATTGAGAGTGGCTAGTCTCCGAAAGGGGACTGCTGTCCTAAACGTTTCGAGAGGGCAACTACTACTGCACCGGTTTAGCGTGTTCTACCCTCTTTTTTTTCTACTGTATGTATGTCCGAATATTGCACATCATGTTATTTGTTTCTGTTGCATACGAGTCGTGTATCACCTTCGTTTTTAGGGACTAGCGCACGCAGAGCATGTAAATAAGAATTGGTCCGGTTGCGAGAAACAAAGTTCTTCTTCGAACTTCATGTTTCAGGTGAGATAATGAGCACTTACTTTAATGTGAAGAGCTCAGAAAATAAGACAACGACCCTGCAAGGCATTGGAACGCATTGATCACCGGTGGGGTTAAGAGATTGACACACATCGGACAGATTTTCGATTCCCACTTTTGACTCTCTTTTTTTTCTTCCCCCGGCGCATTCTTCCACTCCAGAGTTAGTTGGAGCCCTGTCCTGTGATTGGAGATGGGGTTTATGTGGGACGAGAACAAACAAAAAACAACCTTCATGATCTAGATACTTTCAAGGGCAGATAGATCATCTGTTCTTGATGTTCATGTCATCTGAATGATCTGTAACCTGATCTACAGTATTGATGGCTCGTAGTGCCGAGCGGGAGTCGTACGCTCTGCACGACGTACGCAGGGAATGCTTGAATCAGTACCATACATATCCCTCAGAACATCTGGTAACTGTAGGTTGGGATCTGTAGACGACCTATCTGTAATACTGTAGATCGTGTTCTGTCTGATCTGTCCGACCTGTACATACCACTGCGACCGTAAATATAAGGACCAGTTGGTATTACTATCAATGTGTAAACGGTCCAAATACTTCCAGCCAGAGTGTTCTTTAGCATTCACCGGTCAAATGTTGATGTTCCAGATCATTCAGGGAGTCCGCCTACATCTAGTTAATGACGGAATCCATGCCCGGGAGCCAATCAGCAATCAGTCATAAACCATTTTCGGCGAAGTTTCGGTCACAGCTCAAAGCAACACGGCAGCAACGCCCCCCAAACAATTAGAGGGATACGGGGATGATGCCATAAAACAACCTTCCTCCTTTTATATCTCCTGCCTTTTTTTTCCATTAGTTTTTGTCTCATCTGCAGGTATGTCTCGAGCCGGTGACAGAAATCATGCCCGAGAGGTGATGAAAAGCCGGGAAAATCGTTTTCGTTTTCGGCGCAAGACCCCAGGTAGTACCCGTGGTAAAGCTTGAAGCAACACATTAGTAACGCCTCCACAACAATTAGAGTGATACGTACGGGGGATGATACAAAATAACACCTCCCTGTTTTTTCATCCCTTCCCTTTTTTTGGTTCTACTTTGAGGGTTGCTTATACCATTTACTCGAGAACCTGGTTGACACACACTGTGTACGAGACGGACGGAACCAATACCAACCATCACTGACCCTAAGCCAATCAGAGCAACCCTAACCCTGACCCTAAGCCAATCAGCAGTCCTAACCCTGACCCTAAGCCAATCAGAGCAACCCTGACCCTGACCCTGAGCCAATCAGAGCAACCCCAACCTGGCCCTGAGCCAATCAGAGCAGCCCTAACCCTGATCTTAAGCCAATCAGCAGCCCTAACACTGACCCTAAGCCAATCAGAGAAACCCTGACCCTGACCCTTAGCCAATCAGAGCAACCCCAACCCTGACCTGAGCCAATCAGACCAAAATCCCGAATAAGCGGTGAGCTCTGCTGCTATTTTCCTCACATCTCTATCTCGCTGTTGGCGGAATCCACGCCCGGGAGCCAATCACAGTCGGGCAAGTCTTCTTCGGTTAACGTCCAAGTAGCGCCCGTGGTCAGCTCCATGTCGCCCTTCGTGGGGCTGCTGAGGAAGAACCCGGTCCTCGAGCCGGATGAGAGCAGGGCCTGATTTTGTCCGTCGGCATTATTCGCGGACGGTTTTGGTTCGTTTATGGGAGCTTTGTCTTTGGCGGGTTCGGGACCTACCTCACCGGTCAACTGCTGGATTGGGTGTGGATGGTATACAAACTGCTGCCTTGAGTTACATCCAATTCACCAAGGAGTCGTACGGCACGGTATGCAACATGATCATACCCGCACTACGAACGCTGGGCGCTCACTCGCTCCTAGACAGTTGCGGATAACACCAAGGTTATACGACTGTTTGTTTCGGTGGCTATCCTCCACGAGGTCGTTATCCCCTAGAAGGGAGCCATCACGAGTCAACATGATAGACCGTAAATACACAGTAAGTGTTGAAAAAAAGGGGGTGCTATTATCAGAAAGAAAAACACAGCTTGCAAAGACGAATTTCGACGAAATGAATCCTCGATCTCAGATCAGCTGTTTGTTTTTTAGTTTTATAAATAGAAATCGAACGTTATGTTTTCGGAAGACTCTCTCTCTCTCTCTCTCTCTCTCTCTCTCTCTCTCGTTTTCTCTCCACCAAATATTTCCGAAAACGACGTGATCGGTATTGGCGCTAACCTTAACCTTCAACTTTTGGAGACATCCTGAAAAAACGATCGGATCACCCCCTGTGCCAACTCAAGGCTCTAAAGGTAACACTGCTCTCCGGAAATAAATGTAATGGTCGGTTGGGTACATATATTATGTTTCCTGTATCACCGAAAAGTCTTTGCATTCCCGAACGCACGTTTGTAGTGAGTGGCACATCTCTCGATCTGGTATTACGGGGGACCATAGTAAGTAGGACCAAATATTGTTGGTCAAATTATGGAAATATATAGGCTTTTATTTATGCCATAGGTCCTGTTAACTATGGACCCCCGTAATAGCAGGAAACACAATCGGGACGTATTGGCCCTGGGCGTGGGGGTAGTAGGTACCGACGAGGTGCGAGAGACACGTTGCAGAGTATGCAAGATACCCTGGTACCAAGCAGAAGATACAGGATACAAGAATGTGTAACGGACTACTACTAATGTGAAGCCGCGTTCATTGTAATTAACAGATGAGAGACATGGTACAAACCGCACAAGATACCAGGTACAAGATGAAAGATACGTACAAGAATATGCAACGGGCAGGGTTGATGTGGAATCGTTTATTGAAGTTTTAGATGCAAATATATAAGTGAGAAATGCAGGAGCAATAATGCATGAAACTTACTGCTGCTGTGGAGATACCTGGCACCTATCAATAGTAAGCTAAACATACGAGACAAGATACAAGACACCAGATGCGATATACAAGATACTGAAGTATATCGGATTAAAACGATGTATATCGTATTATTAATGAGAACACCGTACCACATATCAATCAGTACCCAACGAAATGGAGTAACAATAATAATATGTAATATATGAAACGTATTACTTGTACAAGTATTGTGGAGCTATACTATTACTGTACCTGGTACCGGGTGATTTACAAACACAAGACAAAGATACCAGATACAAGATACAGGATATCAGGTATGATGGTATGATACACCAGATCCAAGATGATGTCTGACACTTTACAAGATATCAGGTATGATGGGTATGATACTCAAAATACAACATAATTTCCGACACTTTACACGATATCAGGTATGATGGTATGACACACAATACAAAGATACCAGATACAAGACACAACATATCAGGTGTGATGGTATGATACACAAGAATACAAGATGATGTCTGACACTTTACTTACAAGACACCAGATACCGAATACAGCATTCAAGACGCAAGATACGAGACACTCACAAGTATAACGGATTTTTAGCGCGAAGCGGTTCATTGTACCACATATGAATAAGCACCCCCGACGACATGCACGCACATCATTAACATATGAAACGTAGTATGCAGAGATGGAGATAAAACACGTACCTGGACCTGGTACGTATCTATACCAGCTACACACGCACTACTACGGGGGACCATAGTAAATAGGACCAAATATTGTTAGTAAAAGTAGGTAAACATATAGGTTTTTATGTATACCATAGGTTCTATTAACTATGGACACAGCCGTCATAGACAAAAATACAAAACACAAGATACAAGATACCAGGTATGATGCACAAGATGCAAGATGATAACCTGAAATTTACAAGATACCAGATACCGAATACAACACTCAAGATGCGAGACAAAAGGAATATACTTACTAGATACCAAGTACAGGATCCAAGATACAAGATACCGGTACAGGATCCAAGACATGCCCACAACCCCATATGATACATATGATACCACAATGTCCATGAATATAGGAACGGTTTGTATATTATTATTCAATCTAAGCGAACCCTATGTTACGGGCCAGTGGTACCAAAACACCATACGTGGAACAGATAATATATACGAGCCTGGTACCTGATATTCTCACACAACAAACAAGACCCAAAAATAAGTTTACATGTATACTGCTGCTGCCCATGTGTGCACGCACGAAGCTCTACATCAGCAGCAGCAGCAGCAGCAGCAGCAGCAGCAGATACAGCAGGTACAGCAGCGTACCTGGTGGTGAGGCAGCGAGTAGTGTAGGAGGCCCGATGCACTGCCGCTGGTGGCCCAGTTTATGCTGTACCGCCCTCTGTTGTCGTCGATATCGTGCGCGAGAACCTGGTACATAGGGATATACAAATATATACCAGGTATATATATGTAAAACGTCACAAACACGTCAGTTGTGAGTTCGACCGAATGCTCGATTGCTTGCGTGGTTCATGTCCAGCTTTCCAAGCTCCGTGACATGGTGTTACATGATACCGCGGCGGTAAGGGAGGCTACCAGTATGTTTTAGAGATTCTCCCGCTCCCTCCCTAGTCGTGATTCAAGACCCAAACCACCTATACATGTAGAAGGCGCCCCTCTCTCCCCCGCCCCCTGCTCCCTACGGTGCGTGCCTTGCGTTCGTTTTTATCGCGAGAGAGAGGATTTCATCCCTTTCTTCCCTCGTCGACTCGCGTCTACTTGCATCTATCACACCCACGCTACGCACTATTAATAGCAGTATGCGATCTCCGCAGTTGATTCCTTTCAAGCGTTCTTGCTTTTTTTTTTTAAATCTCTTGTCTCACCACGATGGGATTCCAACTCTACTCTACAGCAGTAGGAGCAACGCTATCCTAATTTCGATAGTATTCGAGGTTAGTCAACAGTTATATTACGGGGGTCCATAGTAAATAGGACCTACGATACATACAAAAACTTATATATTTACTTGTTTTTACTAACAATATTTGGTTCTATTTACTATGGCCCCCCGTAATAGACAAGCGGTGCAACATTCTAACTTAATATTTACTTAGGTTTTAGCGCCTATGTATCATGCAAAAACAAACAGTACTCTTGTAATTCGTACGCTCGTACATGATACGAGGCCACAATCGAAAAAAACACCAAATTGCAAAGAGGGCAACGGGGTAAAGCGACACACGCCGCGTGATCTAAACGTGGATGTGTGGCGAGCTTATACTATAAGGTTTATTTTTACCAATCCGCCGGAGGATAAAAAACAAAAACAGCAACAAAAACAAAAAACGCGCAAAACTACACGCAGAAAGAATCGGACCACCCAGCCTAATGAATTCACCCTCCTCCCCCCCCTCCGCTCCCGCCTCTCTCTCGACAGGAGCGCGTGGTCAACGGTCAAATGACTAAGGTCATCAACAGATGAGTACGCCCCTCCCTCAACCCCTTCCCTCCCCCCCCCATGCGGTAAAAAGCACGGACTCTCGACACGCCTCCAACCCCTTGCCTCGAGCGAGCCGTGTGTAGGGTAGGACTCGGCGTACTCGTCCAGCAAGTCGACCGCGCTGTTGTAGAGGGAGCTGCTTTTCTCGTAAGGGACGAGCGCCGCTCTAAGCGAGCCTGTCATGGCGGCTTTCGCTCTCAGCCTGCACGAGAGAAAAGGGAGGGAGGGAGGGAGGAGGGAGGGACGGAGGAGAGGAAGGGGGGGAGGGAGGGAGGAGGTGAGAGGAAGGAAGAAAGGAAGGACTGCAAAGTATAATAAAATAGTGTCAACAGCACGCGGCAGCACTCAAACAAATGGCAGTTGAGCCAATGGGAGAGGAGGGGGGGGGGGGGGGGGGGGGGGGGGAGGGAACGCAAGGGGAGGGGAGGGGGGGAGAGGGGAGGAGGGGGGGGGGCGGGCGAAGGGAGGGGGGTTCTCACGCTCTGGGTTCGTTGTCGGTGGCGGATTCATAAACGAGCTCCAAGTCGGGGTCGCTGGAGTACAGGATCCATGTGGTTCCGTCGTTCAAGTCCAACACGAAGCGTCCGTCTTCAGAAGTGTGGCTGGAGCTCGAAGCACTCTGTTTTTTTACGAGCGTTGACAGGAGCGAGCGAGCGACCGGGGGGGGGGGGGGGGGGGGGGGGGGGGGGGGGGTCGAAACAAGCAAGGGGTGCCGTACGACTGCTGTAACGCGGGGGAATATATGCTATTTCGGGGAGCCATAGTAAGTAGGACCTACGCTACACAGAAAAACCTATATATTTAATTATTTTTAATAGAAATAGTTGGTCCTATTTACTATGGCCCCCCGCAACAATACAGCAGCACCAAATGTGGTGTGTGAACATAAGGTCTATCGTGGGTTCTGCATGCTATGCCCTATATTTGCACCAGGTATACAGTAATTTTAATACACTAATAGTTGCGTTACATCAAGCGCTTTACGAGTCTTGACTCAAGAAGGGATTTGGGCTGCTGTGTCTCTGGAGCTGGAAGCACTGTTGTTTCTTGGCGAGGGATAGCAGAACGGGGGAGGGGTTGGGGGGGGGGGGGGTCAAAACGAGCAGCGGGCGTCATGGTACTCTCCAGGATAGGACATGTATCTATTACTACCTGGTTTCTACGTACAGTAGCAATTCAGCCTTTAGTTTACTATTTATACGACTAATACTACTGTAGTTGTACTACTACTACCACTACTACTACTGCTACTACTACTACTACTACTACTACTACTACTACTACCACTACTTCTACTACTACTGCTATTACTACTACTACTACTACCTCGACTACTACTACTACCTCTTCAAGTTCACTTCGTTGGTGAAAATTTATGTGTAGATGCGTTCGATCAGAGCTTCTCCCCAGGATTCTCCTCCGAGTAGGGTGACTCCACAGGTCTACATCTTATCTCGACGAGGAAGGACGGTTCAACGCATCTTTACCTACTACATTCTTCTCGATGAGGACGGGTCAATGCACGATCACATATCCATTTCGAGAAAGACGGGACGAAGGATTTACTATAAGTTTTTTTTCGAGGAGGACGAGTCGCCTGTTCTACTCTCACATTAATTAGACAAGTACGGGTCATCTCGATGGCGGCGGGTCAACGGATCCACCATACGTTTTTCTGCAGGAGCGCGGGTCAACGGATATATCACAGATTCATTGCGGGAAGGACGAACCAACCAATTTACCAAACATATACCCCGAGGAGAAACGGGCCAACGGATCTATCACACATTCATTTCGAAAAGGATGCGTTATCTCGACCGGGACGGGTCAACATAACTACAATACATTTACATTTATCCCAGGGAGGACGGATTAACGGATCTATCGCGCATTCACTTCGAGGAGTACAGGTCAACGGATCTATCGATCCTACATCAATTTCGAGGAGGGCGGACCAGTCAACGGATCTATCATGCAATATCAAGTCACTCGCCTTCCCGTTCACTAGAAGTAGGGAGTGGATGGTCGACACCTCTGGGGTGAAGTTGTCGTACACGACCGTCGCGTACGCCTGAAAGAAACAACGCGAAAAAAAAAAAACATATTATACGACGGCAAAAAAACGTTAGCCCTGTACGTGCTTTATAACGCGGAATCTGAAGCCTTCTCCCCTGTCTCCAGTGCGTACAGATATTTTCACCTTCGGGGGCTACTTCGGCAGCATTTTATAGGACACCACCCGCGACCGGTACGTGTACACATAGTTGACGACGCCACTGCTGCAGGCCACGGTTTATTCAGGAACACTCACTCTGGCCTTCGACATGAGGACAGTTCGTAAGGTAACATTGAATCCAAACATTTCTCGTCATTAGGGACGGGGTGGTATCGCGATCGTTCAAGGAAACTCCACCCACGAGAGGGAGACAAGAGGACACTCGGCTTTTGTGAAGGAAACTCGCTTTCGTCGAAGGAAACTCCGCCCACGAGAAGGAGAAACAAGGACACGCTTGTGTTCGGGGGGAGAGGGGGGGGGGGGGAGGAGAGCGCACTTTTCCGCTTGCGATATATACCAGGTGCCAGCCTTAACCTCGGCCTCAACTTCAACCTCAACATCGATACCGTGGGAGTGCTCCCCGATACCATACCACTCTGATCGGGATTACAAGCTCCATTTATACAATAATTATAGTACCAAGCGGTCCTTATATATACGGCCAACGCGGTACGATGTTTGGTTTTGATAAGAGCGCTTCATATGCCCCCTTGAAGCATGAGGCGAATCAGCACACGGCGACTTACCATTCCGCGCACGAGGTAGGTGGTCATGCTCCCTCCGACGGCGTCCCTCGAGGTGAACTGGACCGTGACGGACAGCCCGGCGTCGTCGAAGTCCGTCACCGTCGCCTCCTGGTTCGTCATCAGCTCCTTCTCGAGGGAGGTCAGCCATGTCAGGTGATGTCGGTGATGTCAGCGACCATCGCGGTAACAACAATCAACCATTGCGCCACAAGAAAGAGAGATATCGATTTTTCGAGAGTCGAGTCGAGTTGAGACGAGGAGCAAGCTGAGCGAATTGCGAGAGAGCTGTTGCGGGGAGATACAAACGTATTGTCACGAGGGGCTGGCTGGCTGGCCGTACTACTCGTGCGCTGTAATCAGATACTCACGAGTGGACCAAAAGGAAAAAAAATATATACCAGGTATGTGTTAAGCTCCTGCGACCATAGAAAAAACAAGTTATAGCTTGAAAGAAAGTTCGACCGGGTCGAGACGAGGGGAGCAAGCCGAGCATACAGTTGACTGGGGCGTTGTGAGAAGATTTTTCAAACGCGTTAGCCTGCAGTGCAGGGAAACGGACGGTGGTCCTACTCCCGCTCCGTCTTCAGCCAAGGTCCTGCGAGTGACCCTTGTCACCATTAAATATCCGAGTCCCAGACAGCGAGGTCGATCGAGTCGAGGCGAGGACCAAGTCGAGCGAGAGTGGGGGGAGACTTGTGGGAGGATACGACCGCAATAACACGGGGCAAAGTAGTAATCGTATCCAAACATGATGTTTGAACAAAGGGGGGGGGGGGGGGGGGGGGGGGGGGGGGGGGGGGGGGGGGGGGGGGGGGGGGGGGGTACATTGCTTCGGGTCCATCGTGGATTCTGACAACAGCAGTGTGCCCCTCGTAATAGGATGAATATCGTGGTGGTGCTATTACGGAGGCCCATAGTAAACAGGACCTACGGTACACACAAAAACCTATACATTTCCCTATTTTTACCAACAAAATATGGTCCCATTTGCTACGGTCCCCCGTAATAGTACTGCTGACGAAGGCCCATCATGCGCTCGTCGGGTTCTTTGGGTCGCTTGCAGCTCCTGCAACGATGCCGGAGCCGAGCAGAGCCAAACTTGTTGGGAGGGAGGGAGAGAGAGAGAGTTGGGAGATATATAAATCCTACAGAGAGGGTAGCCTACCACTTCCTCGACTTTTTTTTTTTTTTTTTACGGACACTACACGATAAGAAATAACATGGCAGTGATATACCCATGATAAACCCACACCACGTGACGAGCACTAAAACAATATCGTCGTCATTTTCCAAATATGGTATTATTTTTTACTACTACGAAACGATCGCATACAAATTCCAAGCAGTTTGTTTCCCCCCCCATGGCAAGCCGATTCGCCTGGTCTTGTCTCTACGATGGCCTTCAACGGGATGGCCTTGAAAAGGGTACACCACCCTTAAAAAGGGTACACCACTCTTAGAAAGGGGTACACCACTCTTAAAAAAGGTACACTACTACTATTGTGCCCTAACTAACTCCAATACCGGTATCTCCGGCTACGTAGTCTTCTTCCGTGCTGTGCACACCGTGCGTTGCCAATTTTTTTCTAGGGCGGCGAATCGGCCGTGTTCACCGATATTTAAAACACCACTTTTTGTTACCGATATTTAAAACGTCGGCTTTCGGCGCGGACGACATCCGATATATCAGCGAATCCGGCGGGTGAGCGAATCCTCGAATCCTAGAAATTTTCGATATAAAAGTGAGTGGCTCCCAACTCAGTATTGTAATCCAAATGGAAACGATGTTTTGCCGATGTTTTTCCGGTAAAAAGATCGTCCCAAATTGCCGATGCCGATTCCGATTCATCTCGCCACGTACGATTAACCGGGTGGACCGGTTCCGATTCACCCCCCTTTTTGTTTCTCAAGTAAGTGGTAAGCTCTACTGAGTACGTCGTATAGACATAGGAAAGCAATGCGTTAATACGGGGGGCCATAGTAAATAGGACCTACGGTACAAACAGAAACCTACATGTTTACCTGTTCATACTGACAATAATTGGTCCTATTTACTATGCCCCCCCGTAGCAGTAGGTGCTGGTACCTTGTACGGAAACGTATTGTATTATTTAATAGTGCGTCGGCCTCGACAGTGAAAATTGGGGTACCCCCCTATAATGAAAAGGGGGGTAACCCGCCTGACGTGAAAATGGGGATACCCCCCCTCTCCATGGTGGAAATGGGGATACCGGTGAAAATGGGTGTACCTCCTCTACTACCTTGAAAATTGGGTACCTTCCCCCCCCCATCGTTAAAATGGGGGTACCCCCCGCCCCCCCCCCCCGCCGTGAAAAAATGGGGGCACCCCCCCCCCCCCCCCCCCCCCCCCCCCCTACCGAAGCCTTGGCTCCAACGAAAGAACTATCGGCGACTTATGGCCAGCCAATTCACAGCCGTACCCGAAGTTTCACGGTAGGGTTACCCCCCTGGGCCTCTAGGCTTAAGGACTGCACTCCTGCAGTGCAGGCAAAATAAGCACTCGGAATCGGACAAACATTCAGGTTTCATGTACAGTAGTGCAGGATTAGACGCGAGTCGGCGAGGGAAGAGAGGGCTGATGTCTTCTCGCCGAAGAAAATATGCAAGGCACGTACACCATGATGGGGAGATGGGAGGAGAACCTTCTGCGTGACCCCGGATTTGTGATACACTATTACGGGGGGCCATAATAAATAGGACCAAATATTGTTTGTAAAAGTAGGTAAATATATAGGTTTTTGTGAGTACCGTAGGTCCTATTTACTATGGTCCCCGTAATAGGACGGAGAGAGGGAAGAAGGGGGAAGAATAATAAACGTGAAGAACGAACAAAAAATGCGGTGCAATGCAGTAGGAGAAAAAGGGTTACACACATGGCGCGTTTACCTGTGCGCTCAAGATGACGTCCTTGCCGGAAGCGTTCGAGTACCACTTGATCCTGTCGTCAGACTCATCCCTTGCCCCCTCGAAGAACTTGGGGTGGCTGACGTACAAGCCGAACGGGAGCTCGTCGTTGACCGTCACGACGTACGGCAGCGTCCACGCGCTGCGCGCTGGTACGTCAAAACTGCTCATACGAAGCATCGCCGTCGGAGTAGCGATTGGCCAGTCACGCACACATGCACGCATGAAAGAGGGAAGCAGCAGCACAAAAAAACCCAGGAGAGTTTTTGAACAGGGCGGAGGGAGGAGGGGTAAGACGAAGAAAAGCGGGGGGGGGGGGGGGGGGGGGGTACTCGATAGGAGAGATGTACTCGATTTCTTGCATGGCCGCGGGGGTGGGGGGGGGGGGGGGACTATTACGGGGGTCCATAGTTAACAGGACCTATGGTGTACATAAAAACCTATATATTTGCCTATTTTTACTAACAAAATTTGGTCCCGTTAACTATGGACCCCCGTAATAGAGACTTACCCAAGAAGGAACGCCGGTGCCTGTACAACAGTACTGGACACGTATTTCACAAAGAAACGGGAGAACACCTGGTCCACGCTACATTTCTTTCTCGAGAATGGGCGCGTTCTGCACCAACTTCAGTGTAAATGACCCCCGAATTTCGTCATTTCCTGTAAATCTCAGCTCGGCTTTCTTGTTGCTCGTTTTCTTTCGGTAGTAGGCGTCCTGTGGTAGTATTACGGGGGACCATAGTAAATAGGACCTACGGTGCACAATAAAAAAAAAAATATATATTTCCCTATTTTTCCCAACAATATTTGGTCCTATTTACTATGGTCTCCCGTAATAATAATACTGCTGAACACGTGCCCTGTACTGCGAGTATATTCATCTTGATATTATTCCAATGTGCATCGCGTATTCCAATCAGACCATCCAAATAATGCACCTGGAATATATTACTACGGGGGGGGCATAGTAAATAGGACCTACGGTACACACAAAAACCTTTATATTTACCTATTTTTACGAACAATATTTGGTCCTATTTACTATGGCCCCTCATAATACATGATCGGATAACTAGAATCCAATGCCTTAAAACACTGAAGGTGCTACCAATCAGACCTGAATAGTGGACAAAATCACGCCAATATAAAAGTCCCCTTATGAACGACTCTACTTCTGAGTCCTATATGTTTCACCAAGTCACATCAGAAAGGGTGACATTACCTTACGCCGAACCAAGCAGATCGAACCGAGGGAATAAATCTAAATTGTGTCCCCCTCACGAAAATACCGATACACTCAATATACAGCAGTATACATTCCAGGTAGTATAGAAGGACTCCTGTGTACTTGATTACAGAACGGTCCTGCCAACTAAAAACGCCTCATCCGAGCGAGGCTTTCAAAAGTGGTTATACCGCGACGCCAACGTTAAGCAGTCTTTTTGCTTGATCATAGACCTTTTGTAAATCTCGATCATAGACTTTTGAATACCGGTAGGATTTACTTAGTGTACATAGCGCTCGCCGCACGCTGAGCACGATTTATCAATCAGTTTAAGTAGTTACAGTAGGGTCCTCCCACCCTAAGAAGTCATCTCTTTATGATCTTGTGTTCTTATTTGCTCGTTTCTTATTCGTTGCCCTATACTACTACTACTACTACTACTACTATACTACCACTACCACTACCACTACCACTACTACTACTCCTACTCCTACTCCTACTATTACTACTATTAATACTACTACTACTATTAATACTACTACTACTATTAATACTACTACTACTATTAATACTACTACTACTACTAATAATAATACTACTACTACTATTAATACTACTACTACTATTAATACTACTACTACTATTAATACCTACTACTACTATTAATACCACTACTACTATTAATACCACTACTACTATTAATACTACTACTACTATTAATATTACTACTATTAATACTACTACTACTATTACTACTACTACTAGTAGTACTACTACTACTACTACTACTACTACTACTACTACTACTACTACTACTACTACTACTACTACTACTATCAATACTACTACTACTACTACTACTACTACTACTACTACTACTACTACTACTACTACTACTACTACTGCTACTACTACTTTGTTGTGTGTTGTCTTCACATCGAAACAGCAGTGCACCAGTATCTGTCCTGATCATGTATCCTACTAATAGTAGAGACACTAGTTATATGTAGTGACCGACTAACTGTGAGACAGCAGTAGTACGTAGTGAAACCCAAAAGGTGCAGTAATCGCAAAATGCATGAAAAAAGGTGAATCATGTGAAAAATCAACATAACGAACGGGTTTGAGAACAAAACAGCGTAAGCCGCCAGACGAGAAATTTCATTGCTTAAATCGTCTGTTGCATCCATCTCCGAGGGGGGGTGTACTCGATAGGAGAGCTGTACTCGATCTCATGCATGGCCGTAGTGGTATGACCATAGACCCTCGCATCCCTACAATGCCGGGACGGAGCATGTCGGGTTTTCACCGACCAGGCAGACATTGCTTGCACCAAGCGCGAAGCGCCGTGAGGTGTCCGGCGAGTCGCATCAAGGGTGAGCTGCATCCTACTAAGAACCGCTTGTGAGGCGGGCTTGCATATGGATGACATCCTCAATGAGTTAGTTTAATTTCCGGTGTAGCCACTTCCAGAGACAGCAATGGGAGTACTATGTAACTGCCTCTTGGGTGCCTTACCTTGAACACTACGTGATACGATCAATTCTCTTGTGCAGAGTAAAGGTTCTTTACTTCGCAAAAATGATCTCACTCGACAACCAGCTGTGGGCAACCGCCAAAAAAAAAGAAAAAGAAAAAAACAAGGTACCCTGCATGTCTAGCTCACGTAGTGAGCGGCATGTTTTACAGTGTCGTTGCCAATCGACGCCAACCCAACCCATATATAATATATATAATACCTGGCATGTAACACACTACCGTAGAGACCATTACTGCCTCGCACCGCGCTCACCAAGAAATTGGAGTAGAACTTGTTTGTCTGCAGCAGAGCGGGGCTGGCGCCGAGCGCGCTCGAAACGCCCGCCGGGTCGATGATGTTCTCTCGTCGATCGAAAGAGGCCGGCGGGTCGCCGTCCGGCAAGGCGGTTGCCGACGGCGATACCACACTCCACTGCGCAAGAGCACCACGCGAGAAAGCGAAGAAGGCCACAAGGGCTGTTCGTAGTCCCGCCCTACTGCTGCGCGCCATGGCTGCAGCCGTTTTTGTTGCTGTTGGTGGTGGTGGTGGTGTTGGTGATCGTTCGTGGTGATAGGTGTTCACGTGTTCACTTGTTCACGTGTTGAAGTCCGTTTGTATGCGTGAAGTAGCGGGCAGGAGGCGCACGTGCCCGGGTTGGTGCGGTCCTTCCGGCAAAGCGCTTTGAAAACGTTTTTTTTTTTACCAGCGTCGACAGAGACCGGCAGAGCGGCAGCAACAACAGAGGCGGAGAACGGCCAACAGAAAACGATTGAGAGAGGGGGAGAGAGAGAGAGAGAGAGAGAGAGAACAAGAGTCAGGTGTGGTGCCAGCAGTAGAAATAAAACTCGTGCTACCTGGTTGTGATGCCGTTGGGTGTGTGTGTTCTCTTCGCCTTAAACCGTCATTTCTACCCGTCGACACCCAGCACACCCAGTGCCCTTGCTGGTTTACATCACATCGTCATTTTTACCCGTCCAGCGGTGATTTACCACAACGAACGGTTTCATGTGAAGACAAGCCACACAGACATTTTGTTTATTGTTCATTTTCCATCCCATCTACAGGTAGTGTTAGTGGTATCAGAGCATCAATGTCTTCACCCTGCTTCTCCACTCCCTTCCCTTTTGGAGTCGGGATTCAGATCCGGGGTCACATATTATAGCAGCCCCCCCCCCCCCCCCCCCCCCCCGGGTTGGCGTCGAGTGGCGACGACGCTGTAAAACAAACAAGCCACCAGGCACTAGACATGCGATGTACAGCCCTGTACCTTCCTGCACAAATGGCACGTAGACCAGACATAGACACCACGCAAACAACAACAGTTCACAACCCGGACCCACCGCAACAGCATCCACAACACAAAAAAACATGGAACCACAACAGTTGTTTTCCCATACCAGAACACAAACCAGACGCAGACATAAAACTTGTCTACTAAATATTAATAACTTTTGTTTTTCCCCATACCGAAACACCTAAAACCAGATTTAGACGTGAAACGATTGAAGTCACCAGTTTTTTTTCCCCCCTCATCAAGGCACTAACCGGATCTAGACTTGAAATTTCTCAACTACTAGTAACTATTATTTTTTTTCTCACACCAAACATAAAAAAACAGATCTAGACGTGAAACAATTGAATTCACCAGTTTTTTTTCCCCTCACGGTTAACACAAACCGGATTCAGACATGAAATTACTCTTACTCAACCAACCATTTTTTCCCCCCATACCTGAACACAAATATCACAATTAGACATGAAATTGCTCACCGAACCGTTTTTTCCTTTTCATACCAGAACACAAAACCAGATTTGGACCTCTTAAACAGTTCAACTAAACAGTTTTCCCCCCCCATATCAAACAAAGCAAACATAGACATGAAAAAAAAAACCCAAAAAAGTATATAGTTTCTCCAATATCGTAATACTGGTGGTGTAGATATTAAAAAATAGACCAAAAACCTTGCATGAAGGCGGACCACCTCACGTGCACACACGTACAAGATACAGCGAGGAGGCCCCGACATGTTCAGCTAGCATGAAGATTGGGTCTCGTGGTGAGACACCCGTAAAACTTCACCGATTTCGATCTCTGGTCTGACATCATTCCTAAATCCCCGATATTAGGTGCACATACCAATCGCCAAATGAAGGGGAGGGGTGGGTGATGCGTGACATCAAGTCAAGACCTACAGCATTATATTCATGAGACACCTGTATTACAATCATGAAAACACCTTGCAATTGACCAACCACATGATCAAAGTAATAAGGAGCACCAAGCGGTACGTAGGTATCTTGATATCTTGAAGGATGCTCGTAGAAGCCGGTACAAAATGTGGGGGGATCGTTGGCCAAGATTTCGACAGCGAAGGTCTACTCGGGAGCATTAGCGGGGAAGTTACCGTGCATACTACGCAGAACGCGACGTACGGGATATATCCCGAATTGTGAGCAAGACTTTGCGTTATGCAAGCCGTCCTTGAACCTTGCACGGTGAAAGTGACTTCCCTGGAGGAAAGTAACCAGTACCGCAGCGGGGCAAGTAAGATAGAAGATACGATCGTGGGACGCCTGGACGGTTACCATGCAGATCGTCTGTCACAAACGTGGGATGTTTGTGTTAAGCGTGTTGTACTTGGCTCCAGGCTACGAGCCCGTGCTGGAGACACTATTCAGTGTGGTGCTCCGACGAAATATCTGAAAGACACCAGACCCTCAACGAGTACTACGAGTAGGATTGGGAAGTTCCAGCTACAAAATATGAACAGAAACAACCTGGACATATTCTCGGAAGAGATTAGGAGAGATCCGGTGAGGAAGGGTGGGTGGAGAAATAAAATTGGCAGGGTAAAGTACTAGTAGTGCTGATATTTGGAGTCCCCAGCGACATGACGAGGATGGACATCAAGCGGAAGTGCGACGAAGGAGAACCGTACTGTTTTGTAGTAGCAAAAGTAGAACAGGAGGGACAACACTTTCGAGTCACGCTAAAGCCGAAAGTGAGCATGGAGTGACAGAGGATAGAAACAGAAAAATATATCGGCATGAGTTAGAAAAACTAGGATGGAGAGCATGCGTAGCAAATGAATTAGCGGAACTAAGACGTAGTCCTAGGGTGAACGAAGGTAAGGAAGGTAGGAAACAGCAAGTGGCTCAACGCGAATGGGGCGAAACATAGGGGCGCAGAGCAGGCAGACAAACCAGAAACATGAATGGAAAGAAAGCTCAAAGAAAGGGGAACATAAAAAAATACTCGTAGCGACAACGGAGAAGGAACAACAGACAATAATAGAGTGGATAGTCGAAACGAAAAAGAAGCTCAGAACAGGATCATGCAACGCATGTGGATTCGCCACGGAAAAGCGCAGAAGGATAGAATTTTGCCGAACCAGCAAGTAAGTGCGACCTGGACATTACTGGGAATTCAAGAGTCGTGGGAGAAAGAAGGGGGGGGGGGGAAATAGGATGCAAAATTGGAGAGTACGCATGGATAGGGAAAAAGAGGAAGGGATACTAAATTCGACGAAAACATGGCGATAAATATACCAGGGGAGCGGGGAGCGAAATGTTACTTTCTAGGAAACATCTATATGCCCCCAGAGTCGAAGAGTATGGCAAGATATGTATACAGAGCAACTTCAGAGGGGTAGCAGTAGATGTACACAATTGTTGAAGGCAAAGATAAGTAGCACTATTGTAGTGGAAGGTTTTAATTCAAGAATTGGGAAGGCAAGCAACCCGAACGAGAACATTGGACAATATGGGGAAGTAACACATCAATAAGAACGGGGAAGAGATGTTTAAGGTTCCTTAAGCACAACGAGATGAATACGTGGAGCGACAGAGTAAAAAAGACAGAGCCAGGATGGACTAGACAGTGCATAGAAAGGGAGAAAGCTCTTATCCTTGATCCTTGACTTTATAGTGGTAGAAAATGCAAGTAGTAAGGAAAAATATATATCCATGTGTGCACAGCGGACGTAGGAACTACGGATCACTGTCTGATATGGACAGGCAGTCAGCAGACGAGTCATCAAACATAGGAGATAAAGGAGATTGTACAGACAGAGACTAGATACACTGGAAGAAGAAAAAAACGGGACCAGTTTCAAGCAAGAGTTGGCCAAAACTGCAGAGCAATTTTCCAGGCTGTTGGAAATAATAGGTACAACAAAAAAATGATGTAGAGAGGGAAAATGCAGGAGCTAGAATACTAGAATGATGGGAGCAGTTGGTCAGACCACAGCAAGCAAAGCAATAGTGAAGTTGATAGTTTGCAACAAATCAGTAAAATGGTGGGATGAGGAAGTCAAATAAGCTACAAGAGTAAGGAGAAAGGCACAGAAAAGACTTAGACGGCGGGATGAAGCAGATGTGAGTAAGGACAAACAGGATACTGAGCAAACAAGCAGGAGAGGCAAACACGGGAAGAGATACCTCAAGAGCACAGAACGGCAAAACTGTTAGAAGCTGGAAGGGCTGCAGGGAAGTAATATAATAGTAGAGTTATACCGTACCACTCTGACCGAAAATATACCGCCCATTTGTACTCTGGTTTCATTATCAAACGGTGACTATATTTACGGTCGGAGTGGGAAGCTATTACGGGGGGACATCGTAAATAGGACCAAATATTGTGGTGTAACAACAGGTGAATGTATAGGTTGTCGTGTGTGCCGTAGGTCCTACGTACTATGGTCCTCCGTATAAGGAACGCTCGCAGCCGACGAAGCGTTCCAAGCATAATTTGGGAACGAAATTAACGCGTGGGCAGAGGCGACCGTAGATGCATCAGAAAGGGAAAACAGTAGTGGTTCAGAAGGGATACAGAGAGAGAGAGTTCACACGGGAAGAAGTAAAGAAGTGTGTAGCTAAACTTAAGAAGAGAGAGGCCGAGCAGGGGCAGACCAAATAGTGAATGAACGTATGAAGTACGGGGGACAGGCAATGTTTGCCATGATGGTTACGTTGTAAAATTGGACATGGAAAAACTAGTACGCACTTAGGAGGTGGAGAGGAGGAGTACAGTAGTAGTAAATTTATGTAAGAAACAAGATAAGGCTGATCCGGGAGCTATAGAGGGACAGCGTTTTTAACCAGAGTAGGCAACACTTGTTGTATGATTTTGAACGACAGCATGGGAACAACGATGCAGAAGGAAGACAAGATAGCGAAGGGCAATCAGGGTTTAGGCCAAACCGTAGCTGCGTACACCGTACGTACACATCAGGTAAGATAGTCCAAGGTGGGAAAGACGCGGGACTACCAACGTACAGTTTCTTTCGAAATGTACATAACAGGGCCTACGACAAAGTATGGAGAAACGGATTGTGGAAAACGTCTTGGGAAATAGGGATACGAGGAAAGACGCGGAGAATGATGCAACATATGACGGGATGTGCGGGAATTGCGGTGGTGCTGGACGGGGAAATATCAAAGTATGTTGGTATTTTACCAGGAGTTGCACAGGGATGTAAGTAATCATCTCCCGTAATCTGTTCAAGAACGTGATAGTACCGAAGGTAGAACATGGAGGAGAAAGTATGGGAAGGGAACTCCAAGTTCGTAAAACAGTTGGACACTGTACATATTAAAGCAGCGAAAAGGATAGTAAGATGCTCAGGTATGACGAGTAACACATCATCAAGAGAAGAACTGGGAATGCACCCACCCAACACAAATAGAGACATGAGAAAGTTGAACTGGCACAAATGAAGCAAGGTAAACATGCCGAAGAAGAAGTTGCCAGCCATAATTGATGCCTGTAGAGCTGTATGGGAGAAATTAACTAAAGGGAGAGCAGGAACAAGGTGGGATATCGCAGTTGAGAAAGCATGGAAGGATATAGGAGGAAACCAAGAAGATATGATGTCCGCAGATAAGTTTAGGAGGTTCAAGACAGACGGAATAGAAAAGACAGTACGAAGGGAAAGGTTACCGCTGAGAAACGAGGTGAAATCGGATGAACACTTCGAGAAATATGCGGGGGATTAAGCGAAGCGAAGGGTTTCTTGTTGAGTTGCCCGAATCTATTTTCTAGGTCAGACGGGCACCCATGTTACCATCACCGTCTGGAGAACGACGTTTTCTTTTTTCTCCCTTCTCTCTTCTTTCTTGTTTTTCGCCTTGGCTCTCTCTTTGTTTCCTTTCGCGTCCCCTCGCCGCCGTCCGTTTGCCATCATCTTCCCCACCTCCGGGTTGCTTCGTCCGTGCAGCAGCTATTTGCCATTCCTAGGTACGTATGCTTTCCGTCTAGCAGTCTTTCTGGTCTCACTGAGTCATTCGTATTATGCTTGATTTCAGATTTTTTTTTTTGTTTTATCGTCTATATGTTCTTATTTTCTAGCCTTGCTTGTGTTATTGTTTGTGTTTTCGTACCCCGTACGCTGGCACTTCACTTGCTTGACACTAGGATTTGCGATTGTTTTCGTTTTTTATTTCTTCTGTCTCATAGCCTGTAACCACATAATTCATTACTATTTCTCTAGGACACGGAATCAGGACACGAACAACAGTGGGCGTACTGATGAAGATGGGTAGAAAGGACGATTGGATGTGAAGGCAACACACAGAGGAATGTAAACTCATTTATTAAGCAGCCTAAATGGACTTCGTGAAAACGCTCAAACTGCGATTTCGTATAGGGGACCTGGACCTGCCAGGAAGAAGGAGGTATACCAGCAGCCGGGAGGAGGAGGAAGTAGATGCACAGGTGTGCCCGTGTGGCAAAGCATTAGAGCAAAACTCACGTAGGAGAATGTGAGATTTAGAAGAAGGAACGGGATGTGTTAGAAGAGATGTAGGAAATAGACGAATGTGACATGGAGGAGTTTGATACACCAGAGAGCAACGAGAAAACGATCGCTATCCTAGGAGATAGATGGTGGCCACAGGCGGCGAAACACGAAGGGGATAAAGTTTGGCAAAACGTTTCTATGTAGTATTTGGAAACGACGTAATGAGCGCTCTAATGTTGGAGGTGTCTCTATCAGGAGTAGGAGCGGTTCTCCGTTTCGAAAGAGATGCCTGGTCAATGGCCAATGGTCAAATGACTGAGGCAAGTAACAAAAGAGTGCTCTCCCCCCCCCCCCCCCCACCTTGGGTGGGCGTCGGTTGGCAACGACACTTCAAAACATGCCGCTCACTACTTGAGCTAGACAACCAGGGTACCACTTTTTTTTTTTTGGTGGTGGGTCACAGCTGGTTGTCGAGATAGATCATTTGTGCGAGGTAAAGAACCTATACTCCGCACAAGTGGGAATGATTGTATCACGTAGTGTTCATGGTAAGGCACCCAAGAGGCAGTTGCATAGTACTCCCATTGCTGTCTCTGGAAGTGGCTATTATACACCGGAAATTAAATTAACTCATTGAAGCTGTCATCTATATTCAAGAAAACCCCCCTCGCCAGCGGTTTTTAGTAGGATGCAGCTCATCCTTCATGCGACTCGCCGGACACCCCACGGCCCTTCGCGCTCGGTGCAAGCAATGCCTGCCTGGTCGGTGAAAACCCGACATGCTCCGTCCCGGCATTGTAGGGATGCGAGGGTCTGTGGTCATACGACTACGGCCATGCAT
Organism: Macrocystis pyrifera; assembly: GCA_031763025.1. Lineage (NCBI taxonomy): Eukaryota > Phaeophyceae > Laminariales > Laminariaceae > Macrocystis > Macrocystis pyrifera. The sequence continues at coordinate 3,564,360 of JASSKH010000004.1, read as the reverse complement.
GAGATCGAGTACAGCTCTCCTATCGAGTACCCCCCCGCCCCCAACCCAGCTTCCTAAAAGAACACACGTAATGTACACATATCATAAAATACGTAGTAGGTGCAGAGCGCTAGCGCAATCCTCCCCCGAAAAGGCGTTAGAAAAGTTTTGGATCGACCGACACGCACAGCAGCAGCACTATTACTATTACTATTACCATTACCATTATTATTGTTAATATCATTATAATTGTAGTTATTACAATTATTATGCTTGCCATCCGACAATGTGCAGCATGAGCTTCAACGTTGAATTACTCGAAACCTTCCTGAAAGAAGAAATCCCCGGATACAAAGGAAACCTATGCACAAGGTCGATCTGCCTTGTCTACTTACTCCTATGCTTTATCTACGATCCTCTGTTTGGTGTCGTTGCTCCTTCCTCTATCTCAATAAGTACTCTTTACCCTGGTGTCGTTGCTCCTTCCTCTATCTCAATAAGTACTATTTACCCTGTATTCTTCAATCCTAAGCCGCATCCAAGCTCCACCCCCACGCCGTCGGTGTGGGTCTGCCATCGCTCCTTCTCGATTCCTGTCGACCCCTCAGCTGCGGTTTGAATCGCGACACCGTCCTCGAGATGACGACCTGTGTAGTCACCGAGACGATTTGGAGTATGCGTTCCTTCACCGCTCTATTCCTCCCCATCGACTCACCGTCCCTCCCCCCCACGACACTAGCTGCCACCTGGTCGATGAACGTACTGCCCTCTTCTCCGAGACGTAAAAAACTTTCCGCTGCTAAAGTGGCGAGTTTGTGACTCCGTTCGTCAAAGGACGCATGTCCCGGACGAATTATCATGCCATCCTTCAACAACCTTGAGCGCAGGCTAATGCTATATTGGGTTTAGTGCGGTTGTCTTAAGCATCCCCCGAGAAGGACGTCTTACGTTCTTCCTTTTTTTTGTATCCTCCGGCGGATTGGTTCAAATAAACGTAACACTTACTGGCAACCCTTGCAAGGACTGCAGTCCCGTTTTGAGACAGACCACTTTTTTAAAAAATGACTCGTTTGTCCCCTAATGGGGACTGCGGTTCTAAAAGCTTGCCACACTTCAGTAGTGGACAAAGCATGATAGTAGATCTTCCTGAGGTAGCTAATCAGGCACTCTGATTGGCCAGGGGCGGGTATGTTTTACGCCGATTAACCCCTTTAGTACCGCAGTCTCGATTTGGGGACAAACCACTCTAATTCCAAGTGATTTATCCCCAAAACGGGACTGCAGTACTAGATACGATACCGATCAACCAAAACTTTATCAACATCACTGTCCCGAAATATGAGCATAATTCAGTTTAACAATTAGTGTGAAACCGGTGCTTACATTATGGTACAGAGTGGTAAAATGTACGATTTCGATGCCTCTTCCAGATAATCTCGGTGACCACCCAGGTCGCGATTTTGCGCCGAGTACATACATAGGTATCAACTAGCCCTGAGGGACCGCCGGGGCGCTAGGGGAAGGGAGGAAGAAGCCGGAGGAATGCGACCTATGACCTGGGGATGGAACGTTGATGAGGAATAGGATATATACTATATCGGGGTAGCTAAAATGAAACGATATGGTGAATGGAAATTGGGAAACGGCTGGCAGACGAGCGTATGTGGGATACTACTGATTACGGAAGGATATTCGGTTTATGTAGGAACGGCATCTACGCTATGTTGTCGGAAGGCAAGCACCTTAACAACGCTATTATCCACATGGAAGCGCTGCTTTATCTGTCAGCAGCATGTTTGGCCCTCCATCTCCTTGCATCCCCGTCTCTGTCAGTATGAGAAAACGGGGATGCAAGGGGATAGAGGGCCAAACATGCTCGATAGTACGATGTATTTCAAAGTTCGATATTTTGATACACTCAAAACTTTCGACACGATACCCCACACCATTAATACCAGGTAGAGTAGGGGCCCGCCAATAAGAAAGTGCCTAATAAGAACATAATGCTCACTTTTTGGAGAACGCTAAGAAAATTGGGTCAAGATAAACGGCTCAGAGGTGAACTCTGCACTAAATCCTATGTAGTAGCCTATGCTCAAGGTTGTTTGAAGATGGCGCCCCGATAAGAATCTCAGACTTGCCCAGATTACGAGCGTAGGTGTTTCTCTTGTTGGAGCGCCCATACTGCTGTCTATGGTCATCATGTGATATTATGATGCAGTAATATATTCAAGCATTGGCCCGAAGGAACTATCAGTTGGCGTTCATATCGTACGTATATCCAGATAATCAAAATTTCCAACACAGCAAAGCAAACTCGGGGGGGGGGAACATCAAATCTCCGCCCGAGAGGCTCACCAGCCGACCTTTGAAATATGGGCAGCAGTGACTGGTGCTGCGCACGTATTTTGTCTCCGCACTTCACAGCAAACCATTCTTTCTACTCGTGCTTATTTCATGCATGCATGCATACAGCAGCGCACACAGCAGTGTCCTGTTTATTTTTTGAGCAGTGGCCAGAATCGGGTATACCCGATGCCTTTGTGGCCTATGGCCTCTGCCAGATGATATCAGCAAGAGGGCTTCCAGCGAGGGACTCCACCAGTCTCGCTGGCCTCGCACTCAGTAAGTCTTGTTCTTAGAGCTTGTATTATCACGGAGTGATCCTCATCGGACCACGAGCCAGGTGGCTAGGGGACATCACACAGGATCCCCGGCCACTGCTCCACTCACACATGCGATTACACTGAAACCTCCACGGCTTGGTATCTTTTGGCTACAGCACCCCCAAAGCGAGTTCACTCGACACGAACGAGCTTGACAAAACCAAAAAACCAAGACGAAATCGCATGCGGCAAATCACAAATCAATGCTGAACTCTGAAGCAATTTTAATCTTGAGCGCACGGGTCATCCGTAATTTGCGCAATTCCTTCACGACGAATTCAGGCGCAGCAGAATAAATCGACCGCAAAGACTCCCACGTGCGCTCCTCTGCTTCGAAACCATCCCAATCGACCAAGACAATCACCTCGTTGGCATCATCTTCGGCCACATGCACCAAAGCATTCATGCGGCATTCACCCTGCGCAAAGGAATGTTGGAAAACATCCTTCAGATCAGCGGTGACGTTCAACGTCGCATCCGCATAAAATCGTAAACGAGCCACGTGAGCTTGATGCACCTTCCCAGAAACGATGTTCTGAACTGAGTACACATGATCATGATCAGCTGCTACCACACGCCACGGACCAGTCCATGTGGACAACAATTTCGGTGTGACACCCTGCCGACGAACACGAGCATACAACACGAAATCACCAACCGCAAATTTTGGCAACACCACCTGGCCCTGAGCCTGTTTACGTTTGTTGTCGCGAGACACGGCAACAGCTGCGCGAATATCGGCGCAAAATCTCTCCTGCTCTGCAACGACTTCACGGACGTTCGCACGCAACAAGTCAGCATTCATCACGTCAACATTCCACCTGCCATCAGACTCAGAAACGAGCGCCGAGAAATCGGTACGCGGAGCACGCCCAAACATCACGCTGTACGGAGTGCTTCGGTAACGTTCACGAAACGAAGTGTTCAAGGCCCACTGAGCGGCCGGCAAAACATCAACCCACTCCGAAACCTGACGACGCTGTTCTGACAGAATGGAACGCAGAGCACGTACCACCTCTTTTACCATGCGTTCACACGTACCGTTCGACCACGGCGTGTAAGCGACAGCAAAACGATGTTCGATGTGCAACGCGTCGCTCAACAAAGCAAGCACCCTGTTCTTGAAATGCGTGGCGGTATCACTCACCCACACACGCGGCACCCCCAAAGTCTTACACCAGGCTAGCAAATGCTTCGCTGTGACCTCGGCTGTACAAGCCTCGGCCGGTTCCAACGCCACGTAGTTGGACAAATCATCCATGATGACCAAAACATATCGGAAACCATCCTCATCAGGCAGGCCATCGCTACCTTCGGGCCCGCTGTGGCCAACATACAAAAAATCAAAGTGCACCACTTCTCCCGGAGCGGTACCATGCACCGTGTCTCCGTAGGGACGAGGAATGAGTGCACCTGCACGCGTGTCTACACAGTGCAAACACTGGCGAACGAATTCGCGAACCTGAGAATCCATGTGAGGCCAAACACAATATTCCTTCAGGCGAAACAAAGTCGGCGCCACACCACGGTGACCAGCCGAGCGCATGTGCGCGCACACCATCAAACGAGTTTGAAGAGCAAGATCATCCGGCGGAATCCACAAGACGTCACGCACCCCAACACGCACACGAAACAAACCATCATCGGCCAAGGTAGCTTGACCGAAGGTTGTCGAAAATTCATGAACACCAACGCCGATACGAGCGACAGACCTTTGTTGCGAGGCACGAATCACATCCAATGCGGGAAGCGAATCGTCAGCATTACATGGGCTGTGCACGGCAACCGAACGAACAGGCACCGTAGGAACTTTGACCCAACGAGACAACAGATCCCCCCAACAGTTTCGATCGCCAGGGATGTGTTCGATTGCATAGCGGTATTGTCCTAAAACACCCTTCCAATTCTCTAGGCGTTGTGCCATGGTCTTTGTGACCGTCGTGACACACTTCTCCGGATTGAAAATGTACTGCAAGTTTCGATGATCAGTAAAGATATGAACACCACCCCAAAGCAGGTATTCGAGCCTCCGGAACGTATTAACGATCGCAAAACCTTCTTTGTCGACAGTCGCCCAGCGCAACTGCGAACCTGTGAACGAACCACTCAGAAATCCGAGAGGCTCGTGAGACATGCTTTCCAACGCCAATCCACTGCGAAATTCGTGTTCAGGCACTTGGGTGAGAAAACTACCCCAATGGAAATCAGAAGCGTCAGGAAACATCAAAACAACGCACCCGGGACGAGGATGATGAAGCGGCACTGCTTGCGCCACCAAACCCCGTGCGGCATTCCACGCCCGCACCCGATCCTCCGTCCACGCGGTATCCTTGATGACACGATTGCGCGCCACTCGCTTAGTCCGACGTGTAGCCCCAACAAGGAGCTCCTCCAAAAAATCACGTAACGGTGCTACCGTTTCCGCTAAACGTGGTAACGATGTACGCAACCAGTTGACAGCCTGCAAGAATTGCATTAGTTCTCCAGCGTTTTCGGGACGACGCATTTCACTTAAACCTTGCACTCGAGCGGGGTCATGGGACACGACACCATTGGAATACACCTTACCACACCAGACCAGTTCACGAGAGAAGAAGGTACACTTGTGGGCGGCGACAAACAGTCCAACATTCTCCAGGCGTTCAAGAATGTCATCAAGCAGCTGCAGAAGAGCTTCTTCGGTGTCTGCGAAAAAGAAAACGTCATCGACCCAAACTTTGCAATCCAAACCACGCAACACTTCAGTCATGACACCTTGGAAATAAGAAGTCGCATTCAAAACACCTTGGGGAACACGGGTAGGCGTGAACAAACCGTCGCTTGTCGCCATGGTGAAGACGTCTTGCGCCTCCGGAGCCAAAGGCATCTGCCAGTACCCTTGAAGTAGGTCCAGCTTGCCGAAGAAACGCGCCCCCAGCAGATCTCCCATGTCTTCATGGTTGGGCATGACGCCCGGGGACTTCTCCACCTGTGCGTTCACCGCCGAGTAGTCGCTCACCAAACGGAAAGAGTCCTTCTTGGGCACCGCCATCGCCGGACTCGCCCACACCGCCTGGATGTTGTGGTAGACAAAGCCAAAAAACACCAAAGCAGCAATGCACTTCGAGAGCCAGTCCCTTTTCGTCGGTTCGTACCGACGTGGCGTTGCCTTGACAGGCTTCGCCTGTTGCTTCAGCTGCACTCGCATCGGCTCCACTTGCGCTGGCGGATCACCACACAGCGCACGGCGAAAAGCACCCACGCGACGAGCCAAAATTTCGCGCAAACGGGTTGCTCCGCCGACGCTTAATCCACTCTGCTCTGCCTGCTGCACGCTGTCCTCCAACGCCCGTTCTCGGGCCGTCCGCTCCTCCTCCGGATCCATGAACATGTCTGGCCCCCGGTCGACCAAATGTTCCACCGCCTTGTCCTCCGGAGTATCCACCGTAGCCTCGGTCTGAAAAGCACGCACGGAAACCGTCACTCTGCGCGCCGCAAGGTAACTCGGAGTCTCCACACCGGTCGATACCGGCACTGCGCGAGGGCGAAGCTTCTCCAAAGCTTCACGGTAGACGTCGATGCCAAGAGCTTTCATGGTAGCCATGCCAAACGAAACGACGTTATCTGTACCAGGCATGACCGCGAAAGTGATGGGCTCCAATTTCACCGCTCCCCACGGCGTCCGTACACTCACGGCAATCGGCACCGTTTTGTGCGTGACCATCACTGAAACACCCGTAGCGGTTTTCGCCTGCTGCGGGCCATTTTCGAACGGAATTTGCAGATCGGCGCCGCCGAAATGCGAAGACAGCTGCTGAAGTAAGCCGACACCGATGGACGTGAGCGCCGACCCCGAATCAAGGATCACACGCGCCATCAGCGAACCAACCGACCCTGGCAAAGAGAGATCAGCGCGTAAACACTCAGCGCTGCGATCGACAGGCACTTCACCTGCCGTTGAACTCTGGTCGGTACCAAGAGTCACCTGACGCCATGGCTGCCCTCCTACAGCCGGCGCCGAAGAAATAGAATCGGCGGTCCACCCCGACCAAGACGTCGAATATACAGACGGTTCCGGCGCTACCGCCCCTGCAGCAGCACCAGACACTGACTCCGCCCGCTCGGTGGATGGCGAAGTTCTCGCTCCAGCAGCACCCACCGATGTTCCAGCTCCTCCAACGTATACAGCTCGGCCGGCAACAGACGAACCAGATCCCGACCCAGCGGCTCCTGCCGCTGGCGCACCAGAAGTTGAAGAAGCAACAGCAGAAGTTCCACCGCCCGCTGTTAATTGATTGCCACCACGGCCACCGCGCCCGCGTCCATGGTTGAATCTGCCCCGGCCGCCATTGCGGCCCCCGCGATACCCTGACGACCCGCGCCCACCACTGCTGGGAGCTGTGCCGCCACCGCGAGCTTTTGGGCAATCAGAAACATAATGGTTGGGATCACCACACTCGAAACAGACGCGAACAAACGACTTTTTCGCGGACTGCTGCTGTTTCGGTTTCTGCTGCTGTTGGCGTCGCGGTTCAGCTGCCCCTGCAGCATCTTTCCGACCATACGCCTCGATGAATTTCCACTGTTCTGCAGCAGAAAAAATTTGGTCCATGACCAATGCCGGGTCCTTCTTCCACCCTGCAGCGTACGTTAGCTGACCTTTTACGTACTTTTTGAACTCGGACGGCCATAAGCCATCCACCAACGCCATGCTCACAAATTCCGCCGGTCCGGGCAACCACGAACGGTCCTGCGCGCGGTACATGGCATGCACCGCGTGATTCTCCGCAAAATACTTTTCCATAGCGGAGTTTACCATCATCGCGCGGTCTTTGACGGATGTTTCACCGCCCTGCTTTTCATCGCGCCTCATTGAGAGAACGCGACGCAAGTCCGCTGCCGCCCGCGAGGTGTCAAATCTGTTGCTGGTGGTTGTGTAACCAGCGTGCTGCCTAACAGCGTCCAACAACTCCGAGGCGGTCATCGTAGTCTGATGCTTGTAAAATCCCTCAAAACACCGATGAATGTAATTGGGGATAAGCTGGCCCATGCTCACTTTGGAGTGCTGAACCACCCCCTGAGCGTTGGCGAGCTGCAGCCGTTCCTCATAATCGAGGTACGCTGCGTAAAAAACACGAGAGGCCTGCTCGGTCCACACCTCTCCGTATTTCGGTGGAGTCAGAGACTCCCCTACCACCAGCGGCGTGCTTGCCGTGTGCGCCATAATCCACAGCAGTCCACCTGGACTCTACTGTAATAACGGAGAAACTGCCGCCTGACCTGTGCGTCCTCCAGCTCCGGAGCGTCCTCCCCTGCTGTGCGCTTCAAGCCGTTTCGATCCGTCCAACGGGCCAACTGCCTTCCCAGCTGTGACCCAATACTCCGCAGCCGAAAACTCCTCCAACAGAAGTTCCGCGAATATCTAGATATTATGGCCTCTGCCAGATGATATCAGCAAGAGGGCTTCCAGCGAGGGACTCCACCAGTCTCGCTGGCCTCGCACTCAGTAAGTCTTGTTCTTAGAGCTTGTATTATCACGGAGTGATCCTCATCGGACCACGAGCCAGGTGGCTAGGGGACATCACACAGGATCCCCGGCCACTGCTCCACTCACACATGCGATTACACTGAAACCTCCACGGCTTGGTATCTTTTGGCTACAGGCCCAAATCGGGTACCTTTTGATTTCAGTGACCGCAACGGCCCCAGGACGCCATTTCATTGGCCAACGCCGGCCTCCACCCGATGCTAGTCACATTTGGCGCCGGGTCATGCCGGATCTTGGCTACATACGTATTACCCCCCAAGAGGTACCCGATTATTGTACCTACCTACCCGAAAAAATGGCCTGACTATTCGACCACAGCGACCAACCACCCACCTCGGGGTTCATGCCTCTATGCCTCTCGTCTCGACGAAGACGGACAATAACCATCTGCGTGACTTCCATTATTTAAAATTATGGTTCAATCTCGTAGACTAGTTCCTTCGAATTGTCTTCTCTGTTTTTGTTTTTTTTTCTCTTTTGTTTCGTTTCGTTTCTCTAGGTCATGGAACGTGTGTGTCGTGCCTACAAGCACTATGATGGCATGGCATTGCATTGCATACGTGGCAACGTAGTATCTCTGATGTGGCGTAGCTTTGTGACCACAGAACTTGTATCTCTCTAGGATTGAAGAATCGGCACGGACACTGGTTGTGCTGGATGTCGACGGGTAGAAAGAACGGTTTAATGTGAAGAAAACAACTACAACAACAGCTAATTTATGCGCTCTCTCATTCGCTCTCGCTCTGCTGCAGAGTGCCGTTGTACCAACCAAACACAAACCACCGCTCTCCCTCCCTCCCTCTCATCCCCTCTGTCAGACCAAAGCTAGCACAGCCCTTTCTCCCCTTCTCCCGAACTAAAAGCAACCTAAGCACAGCACTAGTAGTATAGTAGTAGTAGTGACAGATCATGGGCGACGCTACCAACTTCGTGACAAACAAGGTGTTACTATCCAGACATAAAGAGTGGGTATTATTATTAATAAGCAACATCTCTTCCTATTTCTGGCCACGCTGGACCTCTTATGTACGGCAGGGCGTGTCTCACCCTATTTTCAGTACAAAAAATATAATTTTCTTATTTTCGTCCGACCCTCGAGACTGAAATTCTTAACAGTCAATGTCGTACGGGTAAGGAAGTGCTGTCGCGTAATTACTAACTGCAGTCATCATGCATCTTTTTGACACGCACGCGGCGGGTTTTGTTCGACGCTTTTTATTAGCTGTTGTAGTTGTTTTCTTCACATTAAACCGTTCTTTCTACCCGTCGACATCCAGCACAACCAGTGTCCGTGCCGATTCTTCAATCCTAGAAGATATGCAAGCTCTGTGGTGACCATCTGTATACGTATCTGGAATAAAAACTTTCGTATACGTACAGGTATTAATACTACTGAAATGTTGGTCGATGACGGACGAGAAGTACTCGTTCAAACCAGGGGTATGACACACATGAGTCAATTTGTTGGGAAGTTAATGTTGCGTATCGTCAACAATTTTGCAGAATACGCACCTGAGTTACCTCCTGTAGTAGTACTTATAAAGTTGGGAAATATATGTTATTAAAGGTTATTATCTGCCAATATCCCCGGAGTATCGAGACACGAAATGACTATTAATAGTACTGGGTGTGTAGTGGAACTCGCACGACCTTTGGAGTTGTGCGTGTGCTATTAATAGCCGACTTCGTTCGTTTTAAATGCAACTAACTCTGGCACACTGCTAAAAATGGTTGACGATACGCAACATGAACTTTCTATTACGGGGGGGCCATAGTTAATAAATAGGACCAAATATTGTTATTAAAAATACGGAAAAATATACGGAAAAATATGTTTTTTTTTTTGTGTGTACCATAGGCAGTGTAGGTCCTATGGTCCCCCGTAATAACAAATTGACACATATCGTACACCTCGTGACGAACGAGTAGTTCGTCCGTCGTCGGCCAACATTCAAGTACTACTTGTACTTTATACGAAAGTTTTTATTCTAGGTAGTACGTACACGGCACCGAACAAAACCCGGCGCGTGCGTGTCATCAAGATGCATGATGACTGCTGTACAGTCAGTAGTTATTAATAGTAAAATAGTACGCGACAGCACTTACTTACCCGTAGGAGATTGACTGTTAAGAATTTCAGGCTCGAGGGTCGGACGAAAACAAGAAATGACATTTTTGCGCTGAAAATAGGGTGGGACACACTCTGCTGACACAAGAATTCCAGCGTGGCCAGGATTAGGAAGATATGTTGGATAGCAATGCCCACTCTTTGTGTGTGTCTGGATATTACGGGGGACCATACAATTATAGTGAATAGGACCAAATGTTGTTATTACGGGGGACCATAGTAAATAGGACCAAATATTGTTGGTAAAAATAGGGAAATATTTAGGTTTTTTATGTATACCATAGGTCCTATTAACTATGGACCCCCGTAATAGTAAAAATATGGAAACATATAGATAATAGGTGTCTGTGTGTACCGTAGGTCCTATTAACTACGGTCCCTCGTAATAGCAACACTTTATTGGTCACGAAGTTGATATCGTCGCCCATGTTCTGTCACTACTATCAATACTACTGCTGTGCTTAGGTTGCTTTTGGTTCGGGAGAAGGGGAGGGAGAGCGGTGGTTTGTGTGTAGTTGGTACAACAGCACTCTACAGCAGAGAGAGAGCGAATGAGAGAGCGAATGAACTATTCAACGAGAATGAACTTAGTAATTTTGAATTATAGACATCAAGCGGCCCATCAAGCAGATGGTTATTGCCAGTATTCGTCGAAACGAGAGGCATAGAGGCATGAACCCCGAGGTGGGTGGTTGGTCGTTGTGGTCGGATAGTCATGCAATTTCGGGTAGGCGGGTACAATAATCGGGTACCTCTTGGGGGGTGTGTAGCCAAAATCGGGCATACCTGGCGCAAATATGGCCAGCATCGGGTGTGGAGGCCGGCGTTGTCCAATGAAATGGCGTCCTGGGGCCGTCGCGGTCACTGAATGAAATAGAAAGGTACCCGATTTGGGCCACAAAGACATCGGGTATACCCGATTTGGGCCACTACTCTGACGTTTTCATAAAAAATGAAATACGTCAGCTGTGAGTTCGACTGATGATTAAAACGAGTATTATTATAGATACCTGGTACATTCGAGTAGAAGGGAAACCGCGGTAGAAGAGAGTAGCAGAGAGACCGCAGATAAGGTAGCAAGGCACCAGGCCGACTAATAATAGGTTGGACTTTTCTTTGTTACTCGTACCGCCAACTGTTGCGGCCGTTCGGTATGTGTTTTGTTTTTTTTTTTCCATGACCTAACTTTTTCCTATATATTTTTTCCCTTATCCTTATGAAAGAAGTACTACATAGTGGGTGGGTGACGAGCGTATTTTGGCCCACTCATCATTGCTCTTTTTACTTAGTTAAGTGTTCACCGGGATGCATAGTCCCCTTTTTCCTTCTCGTTTGTTCCCCCTTGCACGTCCCTTTTGGCTCATGCTCGGGGTAAGTATGTATGTATGTGTCTGTGAGCTTTGGCTTCCCATTTTACTTATTTTTTGGGATTCTTCTCCTTTTCTTCTTTTTCTTTTTCGGTTTAGTTTCTTCGTTGTTTCTCTTTCTTAATTTTTTTTTTTGGTTTTTTTTTCATCATCACTTTTACTTTCCAGCCCACTCGTAGGAGGTTTTACCTTCGACGATCTTCTGGACAAGCCGTGGTCACAGGTGTCGTCCCTTCTCCCCCCCGGTACGTGCCTTTTAGTTTTTATCGCGCATAGGGTTCAGCATTCCCACTGCTCGTCGACTTTCATCGAATGTACAGCTAACTCACGCTCTCGCGCTTTCCGCCAATCAATTTTATGAAAAAGTCCCTACGAGCATGCACTCGGTGAGACTCGAACTCACGAAATTGGTCTTGGTAGGCTTGCGGACCACCTACCAAGCCACCGGGGACGCCAGTCTTTATGGTGTATTTTGGTTGCTGGCGCATGTATGCATGTTGTGTCGGCCGCACCTAGTGCGAAGGCATGGTATTGCCAAGGCTATTAATGCATTACGGTGTGTTATCGCTGTGTCGTAGTCTGTGACCACAGAGCTCGTATCTTTCTAGCGTGAAGAATCAGCGCGGACATTGGGCTTGCTGGATGTCGACGAGTAGAAGAACGGTTTAATGTGAAGAACACACACACATTGCAAACTGCGAAATACGTCTCGTCTGTATCCCATTTTACTGACTTTTACAACAAGTGTTACGATAAGCCGATCGCGCGTATTCGTATATGCAATTCCTTGTATAGTAGGTCAGAAGTCGCCCCCCTGGATGCTACCGGGGTCAACCAGGACAACAGAAAAGTCCATGGCGTATGCACGTTTAAATATAGCAGTTCGTATCTGTCTGTGATACGCACAACATCAGCAGTGCCATACGTACGCACGAGCCACAGCCGTTCGAGGGTTTTGATTCATCCTCGTATCCTCGTCCCACAGAAGCTTCCAGCGCACGGCGGGTTGCTGCCGGGATTGAGACAGATGTGTGGATACAGCAAGCCTTCCTGCTGACATTCCGCCTTGGGCGACGCAGCAGCAGCAGCAGCAGCAGCAGCAGCAGCAGCAGCAGCAGATCGCGGCCAGAACACCTCGCATGTAGATAGATATCCGCTTCTCATTACTATTGATATGAATACTATTAAATTAATCCTACGGCAACAGCAGTAGTACTTACTTTGAGGCCCGTCCACATGCAAGTTCTTCCACTTTATTCTTATTATGTGTCAAAGGGATCTCGAACACAGCAAGAAAAAAACATGTCGAGCAAGTAGTGAACAGGTCACGTCATTTACTATGGGGACCGCGGTTTGATGCCTTGACCGACCGCTATGAAATACTAAAAGTAGTATATTAGGGCTAAAATAGGCCTTGACGTGACCCAATTGACCGGCTCCTCGCACTCGTACTATAGTGACGCCTTCGGCCCATGAATTCCTCCAAGCTGCACGAATGGCAGAGACTACCGGTATAGCGCGAATAAACGTCCGTGGAGATCGAGGACAGTGCTAGCCGTGCAAAAGAACTAATCCGCGATTACGAGCTCGTAGGCGCTGGGGGGTTAACTTCAAGATCGAATCATCATGGTAGCGGTGTTTACCGAATGTATCCGGAAATATAAGAAACGTATCGATTATGTTACGAGTACATAATGATCTTTAAATATCCGCATACACAGCAGTATGTACCACTGCCCGTAAATTTAAGCACCTTTTAATATTCATATCAAAGACATAATGATCCTTATATATACGGACAGAGGTACCAATTGTAACTGTTTTGAGAGCTTCTCCGCAGCGATTTCGAACGAAAAACAGAAAAGAAAAAGTTGAAGCAATTCGTACCAGCCATCTGTGGCCGTCTGTCTGAGAGAGATGTACAAGCTGGACACGCTCGTGGCAAACTTATGGAAGGAAGCACTGTTGCTTGCTGCTGTATGCTGGCTTTTCTGCTGCTTGCTGCTCTTGCTGCTGGTGTTGTTGTTGAGCGAGCTCTACGCTGTTCTGTCTTGAGGAGTGTTTTGTTTTCCCATAAAAACAGAGCTAATAAAAACAGCGAACAGGAACAAGCAAACAAGAGAGATATTTTTTTCTCGGGGGAATCGACAGGTCGAGACGCGAGTAGGGCATACCATATGAACGACGCCGTGACCTGCCCCTCTCGGCTCTCGGCTCGACGTTGAACAACAACATCACATCGTCGAACGCGACGTGACATAGCAGGTAGTAGGTATATGTGACACTCTCTCGTCTAATCATGAAGAAGATACCGCGATTTACTCAAAGGTAGGGAGTGTGAGAGATTGCATGCACCGGTTTTTCTTCGAAGCCAAGCTGTGCAACATGAGAACAAAATGAGTCTATAATGTACCTGGTATAATAATTGTAACGACAGCAGCAACAAGTATGCAGATCAGAGATGCTACAACAACAGCAGCAGTGCACCAAAAAATAATAAAAATGATCCGAGACAGCTTACCTCTCTCTGCTGCTGCCGCTTTGAGTCCCGGCGCGGAAGAGAACCACAGCCACAGCCTTGCCGCGACTCAGCTAGCTGTTCAAGAAGAGGGGAGGAGGGTGCTTCTCTCTCCGGATCTCTGAGGGGGTACAAAAATCAGGCAAAGCAAGCGTGGTTCGGACGAGCTACTACTGCTGCTGCTGCTGTAGTACAATTCGGTCACCAAGAGGATGGATGTACGTATGTGTGTCTGCCTCTCGCGGAGTAGTCGCTGAGGTGAGCAACTATTATTAATAATAGCTGCCATTAATAACTGCTGTATCAACGGCGCTACATATGTTTGATATGATCTTATTAGATGGGTATTAATAGGTAACGTATATATATCGACATATTTAAAAGTATTGCGCAGGTAACACTCTCACAGAAAATGAAAGTATGAAGTTACCTATCTGCTATATATATGATACGCTGTTGTACCATGGTACGTAGTCTCATACGCGGGAAAATGCCATGAACAATAAAATAATTAAATAATTCACACGAGAAATAATATCACTCGTGTGTGTGTGGGTGCGCTATCAAATAAATGTAGCGGAAAAAACCGTCGTACGTACCGTTCGTATTCATCTACGATCTAATTCATGGTACATGACATAACTATTATTGGATATTAATATTACAGCGTCGTAGCATCATTCATGGAGGTTTTGATCCACTATTTATTACTATTAATTGATATTGATACTATTATACGTAAAATACTCCTTACTCCTGGGTTTGTTTATTGGATTTTACGGTACATGGCATACATACACAACACACTGACTGACTGGCTGTCTGTACACAAGTACTGCTGTAGCGCGCTCGAATAGTGCAGCGAGACGACAACCACCCCGTCTCCGGCGCTGTTTCCCCATGTTTTGCTGTAGTATGTTATTATTATGTTTTGTTGCACGTTGGGTATCACAGAGCGAGAAGAAGAAGCAGCTGCTAGCAAAAGAAGAAGAGGAAGATGCACCTTTTACTACTTCTGTTGTACTACCACCATCAAGGCCAAGCGTGTAGCAAAGCATCTATATACTACTACGTACAGAGGGGGAGGGTGGTGATTTTCGTTGAGCGTATCCACGTATGTATGCACGGACAGCTCACAAACGACATACACATACATACATGACATACAATAATAATACCAGAGGTACGATACACATCAGGCGATGTTTTGCCATCTTGCCAGGGTGTTACACTGCTGCTGTTTGACCTTGTCGTGGGCATGCCGTGGCATTGCCATGGTACCGCCCATGGCGTACCATGTCATCACCACGGCATCCCATGGTGTGGCATAAGATTCCATGGCACGCCGTGCGTGGGGGCGCCATGACATGCCATGGGTAGTAGTACCATGGCAACCCCTGGTGCGGCTACCGCCACGGCACTCTATGGCAACCCCACGGCATATCATGGCAACCCACACGGCACCCCAATGTCCACGGCATCTAGGTTAGGGTTGGGGTTGGGGTTAGGGTTAGGGTTAGGGTTAGGGTTAGGGTTAGGATTATTAGGCTTGCCATCCGACTATGATGTATGTTAGGCTTGCCATCCGACAATGTGTACTATAGATAGCATGAGCACGCAGTACCACGGAGAATACGTAACGTACGTGAGAGACAGATTGCCGTCGTATTTTTATTGCTTACCTCTTTTGGTCCCTATTAATAGTAGTATGCTGAGGGTCCCTGTGGCCCTATCGCTGTTTCTTCTGCCTCTGCGCTGTGTGATTGTGCGGGAAGGGGATCTTCGTTGTGTGTGTCGTGTGTGCATGTGTGCATGTGTATTATGCGGTATATAAAAAAATATGGCGACGTTGTGTGTGTCGGTTGGTTGTAGCAGTAATAATTAATTATTGTATTAATAGTTAGTTGTTGTGATTTTTGCGCATTCATTTTCTACTACTCGTAGGCTTTTTAAATGGTCGCGGATTAATGTTGTTCAATGTCTTATTCTTTCTACCCGTCGTCATCCACTCATTAAGTACGAGACGGTGACAGCATGAGGGCGAAGCAGCGGGCTTTGTCGTTTGCGTCCATCACCGCATCATCTACGATCAGGATCACGCATTACTATCAATACCCCACAGTGTGCTCTCTGTCTCTCGCGAACAGCCATCCACAGACCATAACAAAACGTTCAGTCTGTCTGTAGCGTACCAGGTACGTAAGAAGCATCATTCCATCTTCTTCATTCATTCACCTTTTTTCGCTGCTTGTTGCTATTACGGGAAACCATAGTAAATAGGACCAACGGTAAACACAAAAACCTATATATTCACGTTTTTTTAGTAACAATATTTGGCCCTGTTTACTATGGTTGCTCGAAATATTCATTCACACGATCATCATGAATACATCATGTGATGAACAACGTGAAAATAACTTCATCATGTGATGCATACATACCTGGTACACATCATGAAGCTGACACACACCACACACCACTATCCGGCGCAGTACCGTACTGCTGTTGTTGTAGATCATGTGGAGAACATACACATATACTACACCCATACTGCTGTAGTGCTGCTGTAGTACGTGAGGCGTGCATGAATCAATAGATAGGCCGCCTGCCACCAACAAGCACAGCGCAGGAGACATGTCAAGCAAATACATACGCAAAACGTGCGCTATATCAAGGGTGAAGGGCCGAGCGTCCACACTAAAATCTGTTTATTATAGTAGTTTGGTGTCAGTCAAGGCATGTCAAGGAAAATTTTGCTGTCTGTCAAAAGGGGTGAAAGTGCTGTCTCTCGCTGAGTCAGGAGAGATAAAATCTAGACTTAGGTGCCTACATCCTCGGAGTACACCACACTTTAATGACGGCACGGTCAGAGACAGGCCCGACCAAGGTGGAAGAAACGAACCGGGTTCGAACCGGTGCACGAAAACTTGAGAAATAAGTGCGGACAGACAGGGGTTTCCTCTCGCTCTCCGGGGCATTAAAAAAAAAAGAAGTGCTGTCTCTCGACATCTTGGCCAACACAGAACAAGCGATCGACAGAGAGAGACAGAGAGAAGAATCGGCACGGACGCTGGTCGGTTAAATTGTGCTGGATGTCGACGGGTAGAAAGAACGGTTTAATGTGAAGAACACACACAGACGGAGAGTGGGGATAATTTTTTCGACATTTTTCTCGGAAGCTCGCGTCACCTGTAGCATGATAGATTCGTACACAAACAATGGTTGGTCATAACCAAACTTCAAAAGTTTTCGAAATTGCAAAAACAACACGCCTACATGAACGAACACTTGTGTGCCTGCACGTGTTGTGTGTGTTCTTCACATTAAACCGTTCATTCTACCCGTCGACATCCAGCAAACCCAGTGTCCGTGCCGATTCTTCAATCTGCGAGATAAAAATTCTGTCTGGTAGTCACAAAACTACGCCACGAAGATACTACTATTATTAGTAAGTTGTTATGCTGTAAGCAGAGTAGACGGTGGTAGTACTAATATTACGGGGGGCCATAGTAAATAGGACCTATGGTACACACAAAAACTTATATAATTACCTATTTTTACGTCAAATATTTGATCCTATTTACTATGGTCCACCGTAATAGTGTTGTCTGATGTACGTACACGCGTCCTTGCATACACATATATACATTTTTTGTAGGTTTTCAAGCAAATATATTTGTTTACGTCCGAGCACTATATACATCAGTAGTAATACTCTCTACAGCACCGCGTGCTGTGTGTTGTTCATCGACGAACAGAACACAGCACAGCAGTAGTATTAATATTAATATCAATATAAATCAGTACCTGGTACACAGCAGCAGTCAGTGTCCGTGCGGATTCTTCGTCCGTGTGTGGGTGTGGGTGTATTCGGTGTATTCTTCACATTGCAGCAGTAAACCGGTCTTGCTTTTCACCCGTCAACGCATGTGTGTGTTCTTCACATTAAACCGTTCATTCTACACGTCGACATCCAGCACAACCAGTGTCCGTGCCGATGCTTCAATCCTAGAGAGATAGTTCTGTGGTCACAAAACTACGCCACAGAGAGAGATGCTACGTTGCCACGTACCTGGTATGCAGTAAGCACAGCAGCAGTGGACAATGCAATGACATGTCATCATACTGGATAAGACAGGCACGATATGCACATTCCGTGAAATAGAGAAACGAAAGAAAACAAAGAAAAACTGAAACGAAGACAAACCGAAAGAGAAGGAAGAAACAAAAATAAATAGAAGAAACAAACTGTCGTGCCCCCCTGCAGGGGATGTGGCAGACACTTGCAAAGAACGAGCTGGCAAGGAAAGAAAAAGAGAACAACACTACTGCAAACTGCTGCTGCTGTGCTTGTAAACAGAGTAATAAAAGACTAAGAACCAAGGGAAAATAACGAGCAAACCAAAGCACAAAGCACCACCCTCCAGGTAGCGGCAGCAGTTTGTGGTACGATTAGCATTGTCAGGTTCTCCCTGCTAGTCCCCCTGGTACCTTGCTATCCTGTCTGCCGTTTCCGTCCTGCGTTCGTCAACTGTCCCCCCCCCCGTGGCGTCAGACAATAAGAAACAGGCAAAGCAGGCTCGTCATCCACCCACGCCACAAGACTCCTTTAATAAGGCTTAGCAACAGAAGAAAAGAAGCGAAAGAAAGAAAATGAAGATCAAAGAGGATCAGCGCAAGAAAGAAAGAAAAGAAGACAAAACGAAGACCACGTTCGAACCAGCTGCACCACTTGGCGCACATAGTAGAACAGGCGGCACGAGTAGAACAGGCATGTTCTACCTCCTAGTCGGCCTGGTGCCTTGCTACCGTGTCTGTCATCCCCTTCCTACTTTCGTCCACAACAGTTTGCCTTCTACTCGAGGACCTCCTGTCCCCCCCCCCTCCCCGCATTTGCTTGGTCGGGTTTTCTGCCACTCCTGCTGTTGCTCCCCCCTCCCCAAATTCCCTTGGACACCACCCACGGCGGATGCGCGGCGCTGCCTACTCAGCTCAGCCTCATCCTCGTGTCACCTCGCCATGAACCGTTCGGCTGCTTCGAGGATCCCCCGGTACCACTTTCCCGCCTTTTTTGCTGCAATGGACCACAACAGGGCGGTCTCAACTCCAAACACCCAGCGGGCAAGTTCCGTTGACCCTTCGGTGGCTCGGAACTCCTTAAGGTCTTCGACTATGCATCTATGCCAAGTTTTGAACTGTCCGCCAGGCCTCAGGTTCTCCTCACCAGCCACTATCCCGAACATTACCCGGCTGGGTAACCGCTACTTGCTTTGTCGTGCCACGCCCCTAGCAAAGGAGAGCCGCCGTTTACGAATGGTCGTTTCGATGCTCTCGCAACGTGTCATCTTGAGGGCCTTCTCGTACGAGAAGGTGGAATGGTCAGTACGAAGTCGGCGCTGGAAGCCAATGACTCGCAACAGGACTTGGTGGTGAGCCGTTCGAAGCTTGGCAAAGTGTTCCGCTCTGAGGGCCCACGTCACACACCCTCACAGCAGGGTCTCAATCACCTCGGCCTTCATCATTCTGACTTTCAGGCTAAAAGGGGCGGTCGTCCTATTGCCCTATCATACAACTCCGGGACAAACCGTTTGAGGCATGCTCGCGTGAGACGGATCCGTCGGTGGATTTCGAGCGAGAGGTCGGCGTTTTCGTGGATAATGCCGCTTAGGTATAAGAAATGGGCCGTCTGTTTACACCTCTGGTGTGATATGAGTGGAGTACTCATGGGCTATAGATATATCTCCTCCGCTTTGAGTTATGTCTCTCTCTCCTTTAGTCTCCCTTTTAATGCTTGTTCTCAGCGAACACCCCCTCTTCGTAGTGTTTGGGTCTTATTACGAGGTGTGGGGGGATCTATAGCCTCATTTCGTTTGTTTCGAATAGCCGCATCTTCGACTACCTTTTTCCTGCCCGTTTGGGATGAACGTTGTCATCACCCTCCGACCATCTGGTGGTCTGCGTATACGACTATTCAGGGTGGGCCAATGTGATATGAGTGAAGTACTCATGGGCTATAGAGATAGATAATATGTTGCAGTCTTGTAGTCTCACGAATACGAGAATGATCCGAAGAATGGATCAACCCGGCGGATATTCCGTTAGTCGAGAGTAACGTTCTTTTAGGAATGTTCCCTAGGGCGGATAACCCGTTAAACGAGAGTAATATTCCTTAACGCAGATTAGACCACGAAGTGAGAAGTTCTTATATTAGCAGAAGAACGATCGGTAACCATAGGAAAGTTTTGTAGGAGTACATCAGATAAGAGGAATTTAGGAGAGCTTGTGGCGTGGGGTGGGACGAGTGAGTATATCTGGGCGTCGAGTCCCTCCCCCCTACCTCTCACTTCTCTACCAGAGCACCTCCTCAGTTCTCGTCATCAATACGAAGATCTAAATCAGAAGAAGCGAAGCACTGCTTTCCAGCCGCCAGAACCACCTGCGTCCCTTGCCCTTACCCTACCCTAGGTCACCGCTTCACATCTGGCCTCCGGCTTCGACAACGAGGGGTCGTGCGAGGGTTGTCTGGTCTGGTGTTTGTAGAAGCAAACCATTCCGAGTGCTGACCGTCACTCGTACGCACGCGAGCCCGCATGCCATCGTGGAAATTACGCATGATTCTCAGCATCTAATCTTCTTGGTCGGTACGCCAAAGTGTGTGGGTACCTCCCATCATGGCAGCTCTCGGTCGACAGAGTTGTACGCTTCCTGCAGATCGATAAAGCACACGTACAGGGGGATTTTCTCTGTCGTCCGAGCTCTTGCAACCGGCGCACGACGAACAACATATCAATCGTTTTGATCGTGCGGGGCGGAAGCCGCACTGTCCTTTTCCGGGAGTAATTCCTCGGTCTCGCAGTAGTTGCTGAGGCGGGACGCGATGATTTTCAACAGAACTTTGCCTGCGTGGGCAACAAGCGAAATCCCTCTGTACATGTTGCAATCAGTGTAGTGTGTTGGTACATGGTACTACTATTTCTGCTGTGCTATAATAACTACTGTGCCATGCGAAGGTCAACCATTGTACATATATACGACCTTGCTCCTATTAATATGGTACTGTCAATATTAATACTTCATGTTACACACATGTTGTTTGTGCTATTTTTCATTTTTTAGCGAAAATGGGTGAAGTCCGGGGTAAACGCCATACCATTGAACAAAAAAAATGTGGAAAACGACCCCGTTGTCACGGATATCGCTCCCCCCCCCGATCATTTTTTGGGGGCAAGTACTCCTGTTAAATATTAGTAGAGGGCGAGCTGGCAAGTCAGTCAGTCAGTCAATCATTTGTTACTGCTGTCGGAGACGGAGCTGTTCCCAAGGCAGGCAAAGGGGCCGTCGCTTCACAGGGGCAAGGTTCTTTACATACTACTAACGGAAACTTCTTGCCCAGTATGTGGGTCAGTAGGCACCGGTATATGTTTACATGTTTAGCGCAAAACACCACCAGCTAAACAGACCAAGTCAGACGTGGACAGAGAACCAAACATGTTCGTACGTTCTGCATATATTTGAGAAATAATCGGAAGTGCCCCCCAGCCACTCGAACGAGTACTCATATCACCGTGTTCAGAAAAATAGGCTCAGACCGGCAAGAACAATACTAAGAAAATTAGGTCAAGAAACACAGCTCAACGATGAGACCAATTCTAAATCCTGCTGGTACACGATAGAGTTAGATCAATGTCGGGAAAAAAAAACATAGCATTGAGCTTGGACGCCACACAAATTGGCGGGAACATTGGGGACCACTGTAAGTAGCGCACTTTGGGGAGTAGCGCGTATAACAGCTCGTCGTCATGCTGGTGCGTACGCAATGAATGGGGATGGACTCGTCGTCTGACGACCAGATCAGGTAAGACGCAGCCCAAATGCACCGACCCGCGGGGCAAAAACGTTCAGTCCAAGTTCAGTCAGTACAAAGTGAAAAAACACATCCATGTCGTTGTTTAATTTAGTCCCATCCAGTATCATCATAAAAATACTATGTCCAATCTGCCGGCACTGACTGTTGCTGCTCCTGGTGCGAACCATCTATCTATCTGCAATCTCGACCACACCGCCATTACCGGTACCTCCGGTGCCAAATATAAAAATGAGTTCCTGGTCGGTGCTGCTGGGTAGCGACACGACCAACACCTGCTTCTTCTGCGCTGTTTGCGTGTGTGTGCGCGTCTGAGAGGTATCATAGATAGGCTTGCGCGTTTTCCCTTGTTTTTTCCGTATCGCCCCACACACATGCGAGAGGGTCCGCTTTTTTCGTTTCTTCGTGTTTTTTTCGTGTAACCCCGGGGGGACCATAAGAAGACCCGAACTATTTTTTCGGACAACGCCTCGGTATCGCAGTAAACGCCCCGGGGCGTTTTTTTTGTGCCTTGAAAGTCGTGGCACCTCGGGGGGCGTTTACTCGCGTTGGTACGCGTTACTCTATTATCTATCACGCATGAAACCGCACCCCCGTGGTGGCTTGTCGACCTTTGAAAACGTTGATGTTATCACCGGGTGTGCTTTTTTTGTAGGTGATTGTGCCATCTAACGTATCCCCCCGGTCATCAGCACCATTCACGGGAGCCCCGCACCTGGGGTGTGTGGTCATGAAGGGGTGTGACAGCAAGGGGGCGTCATGATAACAGAATATTGCTCGCTCCACGTAGCGACGAGTGCGCACAGACTCCGCCAGATAGATGAGAGGGGGGTGTGATAACGAAGGGGTGTGCAAGCGGTACCATTTTGGATCGCTATGGAGTGCCAACAGACCTCGGATTGCAGCGGGGATGACAAGAGGGGGTGCTACTAGGGGTGTGAGAAAAAAGGGCGTGCTAACGCATGAGGGGCTTTGGTCTCAAACCAGTTTGCTTTCCAAATTCCACACGTCGCCCGATATAGTAAGGCACGTGCTTAATACCTGGGGATGGCAGCAAAAAACCCCCCGTCTTGTTGAGATACTGGAGGGCGGTTTCCGGTACCACATTCGATGAGGTTAAGGCACGTGCTTAATACCTGGGGATGGCAGCAAAAAACCCCCCGTCTTGTTGAGATACTGGAGGGCGGTTTCCGGTACCACATTCGATGAGGTGCGCACCTCAGAGGCGTTGCCACTGAAACACTGACTGGATCATGGCGACATCTTGGTGTGAAACCCAGAGCTTCCTTCCTAACCCGCACCCAGCACAAAGAATATCGCTACAGCAGCAAAAATATCGTATTTATAGCTGTCTCGCTGGTTTGTATCGGCAAGTTCGATGATCAGCCCACTGTCTGCCTGTGGTGGGACGCAGCGGTTGCCTCCATGCTGGTACCGGTATCCATGCCGGTGCGTACGTGCTTGTTGAGGGCGACTGGTGTCCACCGGGTGTGATGCTTGTTCTTCGGAGTTTGATGTGTTTTGAGGCGCACGTCCGAAGGGGTTGTGTCATCAACGTACCCCCGGTGGTGAAGTGACTGTCGAAAAAATAAAACAAATATTTACCCCCGGCGGGAAGGTGTGGGGGGGTGATATCTCTGGGGTGTGTGCTATCATGCGTGTTGCACGTGTAATGTACTTAATATTTATACTATTAAATAGTGTTTTGGGAGCTATTAATAGTGCTTTATGATAATTTCAGAGAGTCAAGTGGTTAAATTTCTTGGCGCGTGCATACTAAAGCTACACTGGTACTTGGTATACAATTCGCATTCCTGTTTGAGAGAAGTTCGGCTTTGATATTGATAGCTGCAACCTTTGTTTGGGGACGTTCTACTTGGAATTAATTCCGGACACTTTTTTCAGTAGTAATGTATCAGGGAAGTTTTACCTCCAATTTGTGCATACAGATATATGCTATGATATGAGATTATGTATTTGAGTCCTGAGGGCCGTTGTTATCGGAGAGCTTCCCCCTAAAGAATTTCCATATTTTTTGTGCTTCAACCGAGATCTCGGGGTTTCGGTGTTCGCCTTTGCGCACCTCAAACCAACCGCCACCGCATGGCCGGGAGGTGTAGGATGGGGACATCCTCGCTGAATAAAACGACGCGACGGCGCGACACTCGTCGTGCCGCGCGGTGCGTGGTTCGGGAGAGCGGCGTCTATCGCGTCTGCTCTGGTGCCCAGGCTGAGGGGAGCGGCGTTTGAGGCGCGGGCTTCCGACGTCGGGGAAGACGCCCGGGGGCTCCCCGGTAGAAGCAGTGGAGCTGAGTCGCTGCGTCGGTCCGAAGTACGGAGTAACGCGCGGGGCGGGAGCGGAGCAGGTCGGCGCTGAGCGATGAGCGAGCCTGGGACCCGAGCATCTTGTGAAATCAATGTTTTTTTTCTGGCGGCGGGCGGGCAGGAAAAGTCGAACCACAACCGACCTGTCAGTTACCCTCGCGGAAGGTGCCTGCCTGGCGTCCGTTCGGGTTTCCGCCCGAGTTATGCGAGGCACCGTAGTGAACCCCCGAGACGGGAGCTGGGGCGGAAGAGGCAGGGGCGGTCGAACCACCACCGTGATGGCCGGAGTCAGACGGCTGGCGTCCTCGTTCCGCGTGTTTGTTGTAGCCGTCACCTTGTCTGTTCTGCTGACCCTGGCCGTGATGTTGCCCACGCGAGTGGCCGGGACGACGCCTGTGTTTCTTCTGGTTGTGTTTGTTCGGTCGTGAGTTGTTCTCGCGGCGGTGTCTGATTCAGCATAGTGGTGTTCTTCAAAGCGCCAGCGGTTTCGTTGACGATTTCTTCCTGCCCCTTAAGGCTAGGTCTTCCTTTCATTTATTTTAAAGTACTCCGCCGGCTTCGTTGCCTTGCCGTTCAGAAGTGTGGGAGTGGGTTTTGAGGGGCTGCATCTTCAACTCATGTTCTAGTTCGTGGAATCGGGGTTTCCATTAATTTCACATACTTCTGCATATACCGCTCATCAGAGCGGGCTAGTGTTATGATACTGCCTTGAATGAGGTTGAAAGCCCGGTAATTACCTGGGTTCAGGCAATGGGGCCGTATTAATAGTGCTTGGAAGGCGTATCTTAGGTGAAAAACCAGGGGTTTTCCAGAGACGCACGCGAGCTTGGTCTCAGTCTCCGCGTGCACGAAAGGAATAGAACAGCTCTTCTTCTATCTCTAAGCAAATAACACACGTGAGTACCAAGGAGTACCGACTTAACAGGCAAACCTGTCCAGGGATGCAAAGTGTCCCGCCCGCATGATCTTAACAAATAATTTCCATCTACTCACAAAAAAATGGAACATTTGTGAAATAATTTCCAAGTACATATACTTTGTATGTGAAATTTAACAGCACACAATATCGGGAGCGTTTATATCCACAAATTTGGGAATTCTTTCACAAATATGCAAGAAAAGGCTCTACGACAACAACGCTCCTACTGCAATTCCAAGGATTTTGTCTCCAAAACGGAAGTAAAGTGCAGTGGGTCTAAAGTGACCAACCCGCTTCGGACTTCGAAAGGGAAAAATGGCCGCACAAAGTGACGGTTACAGCAACGATGAGATCATGATTGATGTCACTGCTGCATGGTAGGTAGGGCTGTGAGTCGGCACGACTTAAGTCGCCGACTATTAATACTAATAGTTACCAGTTGAACGAATAGTCGGTCGTGAAGCGGAGGTGCCAGCTATCCGACTTATAGGATGTTTTAACCGTAGTTGGAAGGCGTTTTCTAATGCTGGATGCAGCTTTGAACGTGAATCGCCACTGGTTGCGGGTTGTAGTTAGATCTGGGTGGGACTCAGACCCTCATTGTTAAGTGTAACAGTATGGACCTAGGTGTGCCTTTGACTCTGCTCTGGTCACTCACACAAGGTAGGTGCTTGGCGCAATGTTAAGAATTTTGAGGCTCTTGCTTTTGTTGCTGCTTGCCTCGCCAGCTGTCTTCTGAAAGAGGAGGCGAGGCATTCATCAGTAAGGCAGGTGATACCGCCTGCCAGGTATGACGAGGGGTCGCTTGCTACAAATCATGATGCCGCAACAGGGGAGAGGGGGTACCATAACACTAGCCCACCCTGAAGGGCCGTACATATGTGCAGATTCATAGAATACTCAGGCGCGAAACTAACCCATCTATCTGGAGAATTCGGAGAGTAATGGTTCGAAGATGCGGCGCATCACAACCCACTCCTCCTATACACCTCCACCTTGTAGGGCTGAAGCCGATTACACGTGGGCCTCATCATATACCAATCAGACAACAACTCCGAAAGTACGCGTATGCGAAAGTAGGCGAGACAAGCTAGAACTATCCGCACACTAAATCGAGGAATACAACTCGAGGAAGCGGTGTGGCTCGAGTAACCAGGTCGAACCTGCGCCACACACCTATCGCACATTTTAATAAGGACTGCACTTCCGTTGTGTGGACGGAATATTTGAAAACAGACCCATATTTCGGTTTCTGCGAAGTGCGGTACAAAACAAGATAAAACACCATTTCGAAAGCTATGGTACACTAATTCCAAGTAAGTTTTAATTCAAAACATGAGTGCAGCTCTAAGAAGGGGTTGAACCGTGAACTCGATTTCTGCGGTAAGAAAACGGTATATAGATACGCATGGCCCGTTCGATCAAGTTTTCAAGTTTTCACCTCACTGGACCCCACTTTTTCTCACCCAATTTGGAGAGTTAGCCGCTCAAACAAATTTTATCCAAGCCGCATCCATTTCCGTCCAAAAATCGAAGACCACTATCGAATGCATGTCAATACTGCGTGCGGTGAACCCTTCACATACCAAGTGTGTTCATATTTTAGCTGTAGCTTTCCAATTTTCTACAGCCAGCCGTAATTTTCCGATTCTCAAACAAGATACTTCGAGCGAACGCAATCGAGTTGGGAGAAAACTTAATGGGGGTCGAACTCTTTGCAATCAGAGGAACAAGATGGCAAAAAAAATGTTGTTGAAAGAGTACCTATTACGGGGGTCCATAGTATATAGGACCAAATATTGTTAATAAAAATAGGTAAATATGTAGGTTTTTATGTATACCATAGGTCCTATTAACTATGAACCCCCGTAATAGGGGAAAAGACAGAAAATCTCCCTTTTGACACCCATCTGTGAGAATCGATTTCTCTCTCCGGCGAAATTGTGCAGTTGAGAATTCCATGAATGATACCGAAGGGCCAATTTGCATGAATAGGTGGAAGGATCTGTCTGCTTGATTTCGTTAACTTATTATCCCTCGGAATTTCTGCTAATCGGTGATTTCCCGGCACAAAATGGGTACGTACTATATATATATGAGAATTATTCTTCTTCCCAGGGGCGAGATCTTATTAAATTACGGTTTCAAAATAAAGAGGCGAATACCCGTTCAGCCATCATATTACATTAATAGCACAAAATGTAACAAAATATAATATAAATCGCAATTACCATTTTCTGTGGTGAGCCCGCGGGCGAAAAAAAAAGAAGTGATCCTGCCGCCTGAGTCACCTGGAACAGGGCGTTTTGACCTAGGGATTGGGGAGGATACGTCAGACATCTCGAACATTTCGAATTGTGAAATTTTATGGAAATTTGATAGGATCGACTATACTAAATCGCGATTAACATTTTCTGCGAGCCCGGGCGAAAAATAAAGAAGTGATCCGGCCTCCTGAGTCACCTGGAACAGGGCGTTTTGACCTGGGGATTGGGGATACGTCAGACATGTCGAACATTTCGAATTGTGGCTATGAAAACTTGATAGGATCGACTATATATGCTCAACTCGTAACACGAACGAACCTGTGTTTTGCATGCAGTGCATACATTGCCGTCATATGTGTGCATTGTATGTGTGCATTTTATTGAGCTTGACGAACGAGGGGTGGACAGACCTTGATAGTAGATCTTTATGTGGGTTTTGTGTTGGACGCCTGAAGCCGACCCTCCGACCCGAACCCTGACCCGAACCCGAACCCGAACCCTATGCCAGTGGTCAGTGCTGGGATGCTGTGCTTGTTAAGACTCTAGGTTGACTCGGCCGGCGTGGATGCTGAGCTTGGGAAGACTCTAGGTTGATTCGGGATAACTCGGGATGCTGCGGCTGGGAAAGACTCGAAAGTTGATTAAGCCGCGTAAAACATACCCCTAGCCACAATCAGAGTGCCTAATTAGCTACCCCAGGAAGATCTACTATCAAGGTTTGTCCACTACTGTGACGAACACGGAAAAAAAGCGAAAAAGCCCTTCTACCCAGAAAAAATACTTCATTCACAAACAATGACTTCCAGGTCGTACCTTTTCTATCCGAGAAAAAATACTTCATTCACAAACAAACAATGACTTCCAGGTCGTACCTTTTCTACCGAGAAAAAATACTTCATTCACAAACAAAATGACTTCCAGGTCGGACCTATTCCGCCGAGAAAAAATACTTCATTCACAAACAATAACTTCCAGGTCGTACCTTTTTGACCATAATAAATGATGAATACTCGTAGTGCTGTAGTATTAATATTGTTATTAATAGTACAACACATACTCACTCGTAGTCTATACTGTGAAGAAAACAATAACAACAACAACAACAACATGTAAGGTCGAGTCTTTTAGATATACCTGTCGGATAGATGCTCGTACATTTACTCCTCCTTACTGCTGTCGTACCATAAATATTACTATTACGGGGGTCCATAGTTAATGGGACCAAATTTTGTTAGTAAAAATACGTAAATATATGGTTTTTTATGTACACCATGGGTCCTATTAACTATGGACCTCCGTAATAGTAATAGTTGTACGTACCAGGTACATAATTTCTGGCTGTACACTCAGAACCGACGCCGCGCTTCATTTTTTCTTCTTCTGATTTTGCCGTCCGTCGCCCTGTCTCTCCGTTCGTTGTCCGTTCGTTGTGCGCCCCACCGTCCACCGCCCCACCCACCCCTCCACCAGGTACAACAAAGAAGCAGAAGGGGGTTCATTCATTCGTGGACCCGTCACCTGAGCTAACAAATACACCGCGACTGACTCTGACTGACTGCGCATTGTGCGTGTGGTCGTGCGACTACTTGTACACGTGGTCATGCAACAGCAGTAACTATGATGAATACTGCTGTACTACTGCTTGCTGTGTGCTGACACTAGTAGTTTAGTTGTGTGTGTTCTCCGTTCTTTCTACCCGTCGACATCCAGCACAACCAGTGTCCTTGCCGATTCTTCAATCCTAGAGAGACACAAGTTACTATGTGGTCACAAAGCTACGCCACGGAGATACGATTATTAATAATTGTGTTGTTCGTACACTAATACTGCTGTACATTGTTACGTACCTGGTAAGGAGTAAGCACAGCAGTAGGCACGATGCAACGCCAAGCCATCATACTGGATATGACAGGCACGACATACACATTATATGAAAGAGAGAAAAAAAACGAAAGAAAAAACAAGGAAAAACAAAAACAAGTAAAAACAGAAAACACATCGAAAGAGAGAAAGGAAAGAACAAGAAAAAAAAAAAAAAACTGCAGTGCCTCCCCATGGCAGGGGATGTGGCAGACATTTGAAAAAAAAAGCGCTAAAAATAAACAAAAAAACGCCACTCTACTTATAAAAAAAAACCAAGTGTGAGACAAGAACCAACAAGAGGGAGAATAACAGGCAAACCGAAGCACAAAGTACCCTCCAGGTAGCGGCAGCAGTTTTGTGGTGCGAGTAGCATAGCAGCCAGGTTCTCCCTACTATTAATGTCCGCTTGGGACCTTGCTACAACCCTGTCTGCCGTCTCCGTCCTGCGTTCGTCAGCGGTGCCCCGCCCCTCGGCGTCAGACAATTACGAAACAAGCAAAGCAGGCTCGTCATCCACCTATACGCCACACGACTCCTGTCTTAAGGCTTATCAAAAGAAGAAAGGAAGAGGAAGAAAAAAATGAAAAACACAGAGGATAGAGCGCAAAAACAAAAACAACAAAACAACAAAAAGAATACCAAGGAAGACCACGTTCTTACCAGCTAGCTGCACCAGTAGGCGGCACGAGTAGCATGGGCATGTTCTACTTCCTAGTCGGCCTGGTGCCTTGCTACCCTACTGTCTGCTATCTCCTTCCTACTTTCGTCCACCGCGGTCTCCCTTCTACTCCTCCTGTTCCCCCCCCTCCCCGCATTCGCCTGGTCGGGTTTCCTTCCTCTCCTCTTGTTACCCACCCTCCCTTCATTCCCTTGGACACCACCCACGGTGAATGCGCGGCGCTGCCTACCCAGCTGTGCCTCATCCTCTCGTGCCACCTCAGACTCGTGCTATACGATAGAGATAGCACATTTCCACGAAAATGTTTTCTGAATGACTTGGTTCCTTAACCCAAAATCGTCGGAATGTAGATCTTTTTTCGATTTTTTTTTGGAATACTTGGCCCATGGGATTATTCATCGGGACGCAATTTGAGTTTTTCTGAAGTCAGTTTTCGGGTATGGTATGGAGCTCCTTAAAGTCAAGAGAGGAGCCCCAGGAAAATATGGGTGAACTGTTATCGTAGAACACCTCATCACCATGAGCCGCCAGGCTGCTTCGAGGATCCCCCGGTACCACTTCCCCACCTTTTTTGCTGCAGTGGACCACTGTGCGGTCTCGACTCCAAACACTAAGGGGGCAAGTTCCGTTGACCCTTCGGTGGCTCGGAACTCCCTAAGGTCTTCGACTATGCATCTATGCCAAGTCTTAAACTGTCCGCCAGGTCTCGGGTTCTCCCCAACCTGCCATCGTCCCGAACATTACCCAACTGGGTAATCGCTCCTTGCTTTGCCGTGCCACGGCCCCCGCAAAGAAGAGCCGCCGTCGACGGATGGTCGTTTCGATGCTCTAGCAACGTGTTATCTTAAGCGCTGTAGTATATTACTCCTCAATACACAATATATACCACTACTATATTAAATATTGTTATATTGATATATATGTAATAATGCTATCATTCGGGAGGGGGGGGGGGGAAGAAAACAAAGCCCAAGAGCAAAACTATACCGTAGCCGAATAAAAACATTAACTGTGATCACTCTTTGGAGGACGCTTGAAAAAGCAAGGGAGTAAGAAATCGCAATGAGAAATCGTGCTCAGCGGCGAGCGCAATGTACCCTAAATCCTATCGTACCAGGTATAAACTACCGCGGTACGTCATGCAGTACTTACTCATCATGTGTATAGCCTGCTTGACGTAGGTATGCAATGCTCAACAAGGTAAACCCTTTTATTACGGGGGTCCGTAGTTAATAGGACCTATGGCATACATAAAAACCTATATATTCTCCTATTTTTACTGAAAATATTTGGTCCTATTTACTACGGTCCCCCGTAATAAGTGGTTTGTGCCCAAAGCGGGACTGCGGAGGTACCAAAAGAGTTGAAGGATGACGTCCCAGCCGTACCTGGCATGGTTCGCAAGCCTTGCTCATGTTAAGAGGTTTCAGGTGCTTCTGATGTGTACAGTATCACTCTGTCCGGTAAAAACCGTAACGCACTTTCGGGTACTCACACGAAACCCAAACGGAACTCTAGCGTTAAACGGTCCTTCAAATTCCCGGACATACGTACATACATACATATGTCGGCAGGTCAGTGATGACAATAATAATGCGTTTCAAAAGAGAGGACGCTCTGCCTCGATACATGCAGACCATCAAGAGGGTCTGGTTTGATCTATTGCGCTACGTGATTGAATGGACGAGTCAAAGAAGAGAGACCGCAACACCGCAAAAAACAGACTAAGATCTAGTCCGGTCACTCGTGTGCGGCTCACACAGAGTTTTTTTGTTCGAAATAACGTAATGACATGGGTTTCCGAGCTACGAGCAGTATGGGCAGCTCTGTGATGCCTGGTACATATGATATGGCCCTGCAGAGCCCCGACGTTTTGGGTACGTACGAGAAGGGGTATACGGTATATGATATCGTATCGATTTTTTCGATATATCAAAACATGAAATATCCAACTTTCCATAGAAAATCATATATCGAAAGCGTTTTGCCTCCATCCCCTGGCACCCCCCTGTCTTTTCGAGATTTTCATCCAGATAGATATTTATATTGCACGAATGCTTCAATCCATCATACCTACGTACCTGGTACCTGGTATCAAATATCGAGATCGTGTCCACTACCTGGTGGTTTTTGTTTTTGCTTTTGAGCAGATAGAATAGTGTTAATGAACAAATTGCTTCATCTGTTACACCAAGTATCGAGATCGTGCCGATCGCCCAGGATTTTTTGTTCATCGGTATCGTACACATATCGAACTCGATAATCGTATACTTCGTATATAATAGTATCCTTTGATATTCAACACTAGTACAGTCTGATACGTATACACATCGAGACAATAATTTACAGAGACCGGCCAGGCTGCCTTACGTACGTACATCGAGACCATGTTTTTACAGACGCATTTCCGGAAGAAAAAAAAAGCCTCGTCCCGATTTGTCGATTCACAGTTGAGACGTCCTTTTTCATTTTTCTTTTGTCAAGATACTCCACGGGTAATATTAAGTCAACACTCAGAGCTGCTGAGCACGGTTTCTGGTCAAAATACTCCTCGGGTAAGATATCGTCAACACTCAGCTGCTGAGAAAAAAAAAAAAAGGTCCTACGGACAGTCCCGAAGAAAAAAGCGAATCCCAGCTTCTCACAGCAGTGCTATTTTGTTTCTTCTCGCGTGGGCTTAGCCCACACAGTCAACGCGTGGGCTTAGCCCACACAGTCAACGCGGGGGCGGCATAGGAATCGGAATCCCGCGCTGGGCCTAGAAAGCGTTTGGATCGCTCACGTTTACAGATCACATTGTGTTCGGGTTGTTATCTTCCCCCGAAGTAGTACAGGAAATCTGATAGGAAAACGGGCACTAAGAAGCCAGGCTGGCTGAGATCGACAGGAACAAAAAATAACTCTGGTCGGTCGCGCTCTAGCGCGAAACGCGCCCATTCTCCCGTAAGAAACCCAGCCCCGAACCCACTTGACTGTTCCATAATGCTACTGTCAGACGAAACTAGGAACGGGGCTATCTACCCAGAGGGGCGCACTCGACCACCCTGGCAGCGTGCCTATCGGGCAAGGCGTCCATTCCTCCACCAACTCCCACGCATCCTCAGCCCCCCCCCGCTCGCCGCCCCAATCTCCGCCTACTTCCGCACCCTTTGGCGTAGCTTCGAAGCCTCCTCCTCCTCCTCCTCCTCCTCTTCCTCTTCCTCTTCCTCCTCCTCCTCCCTCCTCCTGCCCCCCCTCCTCCTCCTCCTCCTGCCCCCCCTCCTCCCTCGCCAGCAGCAGAGGGGTCCACCACCGCCGCCACCCTCGAAGAACCCCCCGGAGAAACCGAACACTCCTCGGAAGACCGGTCTCCGTCTAGCAACAGCTCCAGCGAGTCCAGGTCCATCATCATCGTCGTCGTCGTGACTGCACCGCCCCCCCCCCTCATTTTCGCTCCTTCCAGAAGCCGCACCGGCGGCGGCGGCGCCAGCGGTCTCGGAAACCGTGGCCTTGTCGCTGGCGAAGTCGCCACCCGAAATACCAACCTTCTTATCATCGGGCCCGCCCCCTAGGCTAGAACGAGGGTTGTCACCACGCATCGGAGGAGGGGGGGACGTAGCGGAAGCTGGAGCGGGAGCGGGAGCGGGAGCGGGAGCGTGAGCCGCAGCGTGGGCCGGGGCGCGGGAGGAATTCACCAGGCCCTTCCCCTGCCCCGGAGGGGGCTTTCTCTTGGGGGTAGACGTTTGTTGTCCGCGTCGTCCCGAAGAGGAGGGGGGGGGGGGGGGGTGGCAGCGGCACCGTGGTGGTGGTGATCATCGTCTCCACTGGTGCTGTCGCTGTCGCTTCTGCTGCTGCTGCTGCTGCTGCTGCTGCCGCCGCCGCCGATGTGCGACCCGTGCGCGTCCCCTGCGTCGGCGAGGGCTTCGTCTAGCGCGCGGCAGACCGTGTCGAGGCCTGGCTTAGCCCAGTGTGTCCTCCCGCGTGCCGGGCGACGATCGTCGACATCATCGCGGGTATGGTCATCACCCTCATCAGCATCATCGGCAGCAGTGACATTACCAGCAGCATCAGCGACATCATCATCATCAGCAGCAGCAGCAGCATCCACGACACCATCAGCAGCAGCATCCACGACACCATCAGCAGCATCAGCGGCGCCATCAGCAGCAGCATCATCATCAGCAGGAGGAGGAGGAGGAGGAGGAGGATGAAAAGTGGACACTCTCTGCTCGCTGTTCACACCACGGCCAAGGCCGGCGCACTCTTCGCCCGAGGCCGGCGAGGGCTGACAATGACCATGCGGCAACAGCGCGGCAATTGAGCGACGGCACCGGCCCGACAGCTCGCGCAGAGGGAAACACGCAGCTTGCAGTGCCGAGCGCGGGGCTGCCAGGACAGCAAGGAGCGGAAGGAAACGAGAAGAAACGATAACGTCGAGGAAGCGAGAGCGATACGTCAGATAGCTCTGCTATGGTGGTAGTAGGGGTCTATGGCGCCTTACTTTTTGCCTTCCGAGGCTCCGCACCGGAAGAGCTCCACGCTATTCACCACTCTGTCCGGAAAAGTAAGGAACCGTATATTATCACATTTATTCTTGAATAATCCCTATATTTCCGGACAGTGATAGTCAGAAGTGCAACCCGACGAGGAGTGGGTGTGTCACGAATAATATTATCATTAGGGGGGACCATAGTAAATAGGACCAATTACTGTTAGTAAAAATAGGGAAATATAGAGTTTTTTGCGTGTACCGTAGGTCCTATTTACTACGCCCCCCCCCCGCACTAGTGTAAATACTAATGGTATCCCAGCGATATTGGGTTGTAAGGCCAGTAATAAACATTTCCCCCCAAAAATGTCCGCGTGGTATTAATAGAATTTGTGTCTCAATTTCGGAAGTGCAATTCTGATTGTTGTTGTTGTTCTCACATTAGCTCTTAAATCAAGGAGTCCGTGGTCAAACGAAGCTTTAAGGCGCTGGAGCCCTAGGAAGATTCGAAAAAACATGCAAAAAAAAAAAAAAAAAAAAAAAACGGCTGGGAAGCACGATCCTTTCCGACTACTGCTGTAAAAAGGGTTAGAGCTCAAACGAATTGAGTGGATCAAAAACACACATACCTGGTATGCCGGAAGATTTCGAATGATTGTATCAGAAGTACGTAGCTGCAGCAAAGTGTGAGCTGTGTAGTTGACGATATACGTTCGCCAGAGAAGGCAAATCAATAATAGCCGAAACTCAACAACTACGGCGAGGCAACGACAAAACAAATGATGCAGATATCGAAAGCCATTGATGACAGCTATTGTAAGGCACCACACTCGTCCTCGAACCCATTCGAGCTGTCGCCTACAACATTCAAAACAAAACCTGAAGAAAACAAAAACAGCCTTTAAATTGTCGTACAAAGCCCGTATGGGTTTTAAACGCACATTCTCGTAGCTGTTTTCGCCTGCTTTCACCCCGTCAACGCCAACACTCCCAAAACAAAACAGCCTTGTCGAGAGTCGAGCGCGTACAGCACCACTAGTTGCCAAAGAAATAGGTTTTCGGTTCATCCCCCCCTGTTGTCCGAAAAACTCTGTCGTCAATTTCAACTTACTGTAGATATTATTAGAATGAATTAACAAAAAAAAACGAAATCCAGTATGAATTGAGAAGGAGGTACGTACGGCCCGCTCAAAGAAAGCGAGCAACACAAAAAAAAAAATCTATACGATGCGTCGGCTCAGAACACAAAACATACCGGTAGGCAACACAAAACATGCCGGTAGGAGGCGTTACCCCCTGCAGGTGGTTG
The DNA here is from genome assembly GCA_031763025.1 of Macrocystis pyrifera. Taxonomy (NCBI): domain Eukaryota; class Phaeophyceae; order Laminariales; family Laminariaceae; genus Macrocystis; species Macrocystis pyrifera. The sequence goes on along the minus strand of JASSKH010000004.1, from coordinate 3,528,481 downwards.
TATGATATACAAGCTACCTCGGTGATAAACCGGGTTGTTGTTTTTGCCCTATCACGGGGCACCATACGAGTAAAAACGACAAATTATTGTTGGTAAAAATAGGACAATGTGTACGTTTTTGTGTAAAAAACCGTAGGTCCTATTTACTATGGTCCCCCGTATTTTTTTTTATCACCACCACCCGAGTGGTAAACTCGGCGGGGGCGGGGGTGATAAACATCCGTCGTATAGTCGTACGAGTATAGGGTAGTACCTTGCATCGTTTTTTGGGTCGAAGTCGCTGGGCCCTAGAACGGGTGAGGGATACAGGCAACGATTTCTTTTTTTCGGAAGCCTTGGTATTGAAAGACAGCTACTGGGCTGCAAGCAGTACAGCAGTAGATGGTCCCTCGATAGTGCCGGTTGAGTAATGCCGCCTGCCCGCTACAGTTACAGTGGCCGTTAAATCGCTTTCATGGCACAGATGGGATTGGCCAGTGTGGCAGCGTGCGGAGCAAATAAGACCGGTTGGTTGCCGATAAAGATAGAGCCGGTACTTTGTTGCCTGGCGGATATACACCGGCATTACAGAGGGAAAACATTGGTGCGTAGAGGGCGTTCTTTTCCAATATAATATGAGAAGCAAAAAAAAAAAAAAAAAAGTTGAGTCAACGCTCCGGTTCCTTGCAAAATAAAACACAGATGCATCAATAATTGTAGTCTCTTTCCATCCCGTACTTTTTTGTTCGCCCTTCATTTTCTCTCTCCCTCCTCCTACTACTATTAATATTACGGGGGACCATAGTAAATAGGACCTACGGTACACACAAAAACCTACATATTTCCCTATTTTTACTAACAATTTTTGGTCCTATTTACTATGCCCCCCCCCCCCGTAATAGTCGCTACTAAGATCCCCACAATGGTTCGCGACCCTTGTTCTTTCTTTATCGCGAAAATACTCCAGCCCATACTTCCCCCGTCTCACGTATCGCGTCGAAAATGCGCGTACCCAGCAATTCATGCGCCCTCAGCGGCTGACTCCTTGTGCGTTTTTTAGCAAAGTGTACACAAAACTCTCACCGACCGCAGCAGCGGGATGCGACCTGAAGGGCCGATCAGCTCTAGCGACCATTCGAGAGTTGCCGCCAGCACTAGTGTAGCGCTGTCTCGTAGTTTGGAATTCACACAGCCAAAAATACTCGCTGGGGAGACTTTGTCGGCGCGGACATCGGGCGTGCTGGGAAAAGAAAGGTTTTGCTATTACGGAGGACCATAGTAAATAGGACCAAATATTGTTGGTAAAAATAGGGAAATATATAGGTTTTTATGTGTACCGTAGGTCCTATTAACTATGGTCCTGCGTAATACTGAGAAGGGATACAGACACTATTACGGGGGTCCATAGTTAACAGGACCTATGGTGTACATAAAAACCTATATATTTGCCTATTTTTCCTAACAAATTTTGGTCCCGTTAACTATGGACCCCCGTAATAGTAATAAAAGGTGTCGAACCTCCCATCAACGAGACACTACTGCCGTAGCACCGACTGCTGTGCTTGGTGCTTCAAAAAACGCAACACCTGGTTTGTCCGCCCAATCGCGCTCCTCTTGCGTCCAACCCTCCTCGTCCTCCTCCCAAAACGTTGGCGAGAGGCCGGAGTCGACAGCGGCCTTCCGCATCACCACTCGCACTTGCTCCTAGGTGGCATTGCATGCATGTGCGGCAGGCACGAAGTTATAACAAAAAAAAAAGTTCCAGGTAGAAGGTGAGATACAAGGGACGGGGCGACAACAAAAATACTGATGCTGTGCGTGCGGTCTAATCGTTGCCTGGAGAGCGCGCAGCAGGGTATTTGCACATCCTCGGACACTCTGTCGGTGCTGGACCTTAGAAGCCACATGTTGGTGTGTATGGCTCGGCTCATGTTTTCTCCTTCGTCTTTCGGGTTCACAGAAGACATGTGTACCATGGGTACGCACCTGGTACTATGCGGTTGCAAGTGATGAGGGGTGGTATATCAACCAAAGCTAGTTTGTATCGCTCCCTTGCGTGACCTTGCGTACTGCTTGTGACTGCGGTTCACGTAGCTTTCATGTTGTGCTTTGTTCGTTTTTATCCATACCAGTACATACGTTCGTTTTCTGTTACGGAGGGCCATAGTAAATAGCACATACGGCACACACAAAAACCCATACATTTCCCTATTTTTACTAAAAAAAATCAGTCCCATTTACTATGGTCCCCCGTAAATAGCTGGTTTGGTAACCACGGGCTGCTAGGTTTCAGGGAAACGTGCCTCGTATATGTGAGAACGCCCTCATCGTGCGTGCACAGATAAGCTAAACTTCTGAGGGAAAAAAAAAAAAAAAACAGTTTCTTATCTTTCGGCAGTTTCTTATTCTTTTCTGGTTCTCTCTCTCAACAACCGATTGGTTTCTCAACAGGGATTTTCTTGTCATTATTAAGCTCTCAAAAGACCCCTTTTTCCTCGGCTCATTCTTCAATGTCCACCCCCCCCCCCCCCCCCCCCCAAAAAACGCTTTTTTTATAATTTTCACAACATTATTTTTCATTTCTTGATTTCGCTAGAAACCCACGTACAGGACGCCACACCTCTTCCAACCAATTCGCCTTGTCTCCGTTCGCCAACTCACCGCGCCAGCTCGGAGGTGCCATCGGCAACTCAGCAGATACCGCACCCATAGCCCGATGAAAGCGGATTGTCGTTCCAACCCTGTCACACTCCCCTCCCACCCCCCTCCCCCCCCACCCCTCCCAAAACCGCCACTACCACCCCCTCCCTTTCGCTCTCCCCCCCCTCCACCCCGCCGCCCGCCTCCATCTCCGCCTCCAAGGCTCGAACACCCGGTCGGCCCAGCGACTGCGCCTGGTTCGACTTGACGAGGCAACGCATTGTCGAGGAGCGCTTCCACCAGCCGAACCAGGAGCGTTGCTCCGAACCCCCTCCATCTCGAATGAAATATGTCCAGGAGAGGAGCCCATCTGCAGAAACAGAGGCGTTTTTTTGTTTGGGGGTGGGGGGGGGGGGGGGGGGGAAGGGGGTCGGGTTTTTTTTTCGGCGGAGGGTAGAGGGTGGGGAGGGGACGGATGAATAAGCTTACAAGATTTTTCTGCATGTTCGGCAGATCAACGATCTATTACGGGAGTCCATAGTAAATAGGACCAAATATTGTTAGTAAAAATAGGTAAATGTAGTAGGTTTTTGTGTGTACCGTAGGTCCTATTTACTAGGGTCCCTCGTAATAGTAGGCTATATCCACATCTTGTTAACCTGTCGTCATGATATCTTGTGCACGACCTGTATGTATACTGTAAAAAAAAAACTCTTTTCAGGGACTGCAGTCCCGTTTCGAGGACATAGCTACTTACAATTAGAGCGCTTCACGTCCACAACACGGGACAGCAGTCCTAATAAAAGGCTTCAAACCAGGGAACGCGCCCTCCACCCCCAAAGATTTATGTCCAGGAGAGGAGCCTATCTGCAGAAACGGAGGCGTTTTTTTGTGAGCGGTTTGTCCTCAACAGGGGGCTGCAGTCCTAATAAAATGCTTCAAACCAGGGAACTTGTCATCCACCTCCAATGATTTATGTCCAGGAGAGGACCCCATCTGCAGAAACGGAGGCGTTTTTTTTGTGAGAGGCTCCTATTAAAAGGGCCACAAGTACATAGAACCAGGGAACATGCCCTCCACCCCCAATGATTTATGTCGAGGAGAGGACCCCATCTGCAGTGACGGAGGAGGCGTTTTGGCTGTTGCTGTTCTGGTGGAGGGTGAGGCGGCGGAGGGGATGCGTTTCAGAGGGGTACACACGTACTCTTGAACACCCGAGTACCCGCATCTGTTTTTTGTTGTTGATGTTGGGGATACTCTGGCATATTACCCGGGTATCCATCTTCTTTTTTTTTCCTTTTTTTTATTATCACTTTTACTTTCCAGCCTGACTCGTAGGAGGCTTTACCCTCAGCGATCTTCTGCTAGACAGGCCATGGTCACAGGTGTCGTCCCTTATCCTCCCCGGTACGTGCCTTTATATTTTGTCGGGCATAGGGTTCAGCATTCCCCACTACTCGTCGATTTTCATCGAATGTAGCTACTAACTCACGCTCTCGCGCTTTCCGCTTATCATTTTTGTTTTGCAAGAAACTGTAGACATCTGTAAGATTTTCATGAGCTAAAAAATAGCAGACGTTCGCCGAGTGGGAGGCTTCGTGACCCCGGGCGCCCCCGAGGCCTAACTTACGATAAGGAGGGACGGAGGGAGATGGAGAAGTAGGACAGATATAACAGATTGGACGGGAAAGGATACTACTGCAAACATTCCACACCATAGACAAATCATCAACTTATCATGTACAGATCATTCCTACATTTCATGATATAGATCTTACAGGGAAGATCGATCTATTCCTGATCTGTACGATATGTATTATCTAGCTCACGCTGCCGGGTGGGAGTAACACGATCTGCATGACCTGGAACGTGCATCCTGGGCTGGATCTGTACTCAAACAGATCCTTTACAGCACCCTAGAACAGCAGCTCAGGATCTAGGCGATCTACAGATAGATCGCGATCTGTCCTGCAGTAGGCGTGAAAACTTATCCTATACCAATCCTAAGTCATTTGGCCCCGAAAGCGTGGGTTCAGCTCGAAAGGAAACACCACTATGGTAAAAAATATAAGCACCTTGAATACATCAATATCAAGACCAAGCGTTCTCCATATTCACAACCAGGGTGATACAAAACACATAGTGTTCAACTGAGACATGGTGCTCGCATAAACACTATTGCGGGGGGGGCACAGTAAATAGGACCAAATATTGTCGGTAATAACAGGTAAATATATAGGTTGTTGTGCGTACCGTAGGTCCTATTAACTATGGCCCCCCGTAATATTATCAAGCTACGGCATGACAGCTGCACCGGCGGTCATCGTCGGCAGGAACGCCGAGGCGCATCGCACTGAAAACCAACGCCATCGAAAACTCGCCGACCGAATTGAAACCCACCATTGAAGGCCTCACCTCTCGCCGAGACCCAATCAACACTGGAAATCACGGCTTGTCAGCTGACCTGGCGCCCCTCACAAGAGAGGGCACGTCTCGTCGGCAGGAACGTCGAACAACACCGAAGCTACTATTGGAGATTCGACAGAATTGAAACCATTTTATCGAAAGCCTATCTCACTTGAAAATCTATCAACACCGGAAAAAAACATCGAACAGAAAAGGAGCATCGAATGAAAACCACACCGGGCAGCGACATTGTCGGAATTCTGATCGAAAATGGGCAACAGAATGCAAGAAAAAAGGGTTACCGGGCCTACAAAACGGCCTTATTAAAAACCCACAACGAACGTGAAAAACAAAAACGAAAAAATATTAGAAAAATAAAATAAATCGACAGGTCAAACCAGGACAACGAATAAAAAGCCCCCATCGAACGAAAAACCGACACCGGACATGAAAAAAACCACGCAGACACGTAAAAACCAGCGCTGAATAGTATTACGGGGGTCCATAGTTAATAGCACCTATGGTATACATAAAAAACTATATATTCACCTATTTTTTGCTAACAATATTTGGTCCTATTTACTACGGTCCCCCGTAATAGAAACTCTACCGAACTAAAAAACATCAACAACGAACGAAAAAAATTGCATCGAAAAAAAGTGTTGAGCAGTGCTGAACAAGAGAGGCAGCTCGTTCCGCGCAACTCGTACCTGCCGGTTATCCGGCGGCTAACCTCGTGCTCGTCGACTCCCGGGGTACCCTTACCCTTAGCCGCGGCCAAACCAGACAGCGACATCAATATGGCACGGACAAAAAATGAAGCATGGGAGGGGAGCGGAGGGTAGGGTAAGGTAGGGTAGGGTAGGGTAGGGTAGGGAAGGGTAAGGTAGGGTGGGGTAGGTTTGGATAGGGTAGGGGAGGGGAGGGGAGGGGAGGGTGGGGTAGGGTGGGGTAAGGTAGGGAAAAGTAGGGAAAGGAGGGTGGAATGGCGGCAGCAACCTCAACAAGGTACGCACAAAAACACGAAGCGTGCAAGGGGATATTGACGCTCCCATTCGCTGGCCTATCAGCAGAGCGGTGTAGTAGAACTCTTGTGTATCGGCGTTAAGGTCTCATGTATGCATCGGTCGACACTTTTACGTATGGCATTAAAAAATGATTTCCAGACGGGTCATAGAAACCACTTTCAGAAGATATGGTTGAAGCCTTCTAGCGATAAAACTGAAGGCATGAACCGTGGCGGGAAGGGGGGGGGGGGGGGGGGGGGGGGGGGGTGAGCCTGCTATGTGGCCCCGGATCTGAGTTACGGCTAAAGGGGAGAGAGAAAAAAGGGCCGAAAATAATCAATAGGACGAGAAAAGAAAGAAATCAAGAAATATCGTCTCATAAGAAACGAAAACTAAAAAAACCAAACGGTTTCAGTATATATAGAGCGAAAAGCGAATATAACTGGCCACCTTTGGCGACATCTTCAGCATTCTACGTATTGGAAAGAGGAAGAAATAGAGAACCGGCTCTACCAAAACATCCGCTGTTTTTGCTAGTGGCTTAAGGACAGCTCTAGTCGCAGAAAAAAAAAAAACAGACAAACTAGGGGCGCGGAGCACGCGCCAAATTGTTCGATTCCTACCGTTCCCCCATAACAACGTAAATATCACTCTGGTTGGATATATAAGGACCGTTTATGCATTAATATTAATACCAAGTGTTTCTTACATTTACGGACAGAGTGAAAGCAAGCACAGCAAACCAGAGTCGGAAACACGTACGTTCCTAATTCCTTGACAAACCCGTTCGTTACGCCCCTTCGCTTCTTGCATGTTTTGGTTGGGTATGGTATGGTACGGTATGGTTGGCAGTCCACACTATCAGCACTAAATAACGCCACCATACATATTAGGTCAGTCATTTTTACTCATACACACCATCAGTACTAAATAACGCCCCTTCACCGATAAACTCGGTCAATTTTGCCCAGGCGGCCGGGGTTAAGGATTTCATAGAGGTCGGCTTTCACGCCAATCTTTCTTTTTTATTCGTTTTGAAGAAACTGGCCGCAACCTCAACCAATGAGGAGCGCGTTCCTCGACTCCCCGCCCCCCCGAAATCCGCCTCACAAGCGGTTCTTAGTAAGATGCAGCTCACCCTTCATGCTACTCGCCGAATACCTCATGCTTCCCTTCCCGAGGTGACAACACGACCTGCTCCGCCCCGGCTCTGTATAGAAGTGCGAGGGTATACGGTCATACGACTACCCCGGCCATGCAACACACGAGTACACCCCTCTCTTTCCCCGCCCCCCTACCCCCCTCCCGCGCTCACCAGTGCCGGAAACTTGTCTCTCGAGCGAGGAAGCAGGTGCCCTTGCCCCCTCTTCCTCGTCGGGTGACCTCCCCCAACCCCCCCCCCGCCCCCGCCGACCTCGTATGTCCCGCCTCCTCCGTCAGCGAGCAGGGACACCAGCGCCCACGACAGCGCGGTGGGCGTCACGGACAAGGAAATCGCTTGCGCCGCTTTCTGCGCCGCTGCTAGTGCTGCTGCTGCTGCTGCCGCCGCTGCGGCCCCTCCCGCCCCCACCCCCGCTCTCGCGGGCCTAGAGAGCGAGAGCACCGCCCGGCTTGGCGTATGCGGGGCGGGGGCGGGACCAGAGCCAGCTGGCAGCGCGGTGGAAGCAGCAGAACCAGCAGCTTTAGCAGCAGCTACAGACGTCGCGCGAGCACCGAGTTGAGGAGACGCGCTGGTATTGGCCCGTCGTTTCTTGGTCGAGGGGGTGTTGCACGGTAAGGAGGCGTCGCTGTCGCTGGTGGCCTTGAACCTGGGCAGGAACGAAGATGGGGGGTGGAGTTGGGAGGGGTTGGATGCGGGCGGGGGGGGGGGGGGGGGGGGGGGGGGGTGAGGGGGGAATGTGGGTGACTCGACCGTGTCAGCGAGAACACGGAGAGGGCGATGCAACCAGCAGCATCAGCAGTAGTGGATACTGGAGCGGTGCGGCGTATATCTGGCCCAGGGCGGGGTCCTTCTTTCTCCTTGCTTCCCCTGTCTTCGTAACATAGATCCGGGGCCACATAGCATAGCAGCCCCCCCTCTCCCCCCCCTTCCCTCTGCGGTACGCGCCTTGTATTTTGCTTTTGTCGCGAGAAGGTTTCAGCACTTTCTCCCAGCGTCGACTCGCGGCGAATCACTTACATCATGGTTCCACTGTGGTACGTAAAAGGCTCTACGAAAGACGCACAGGGAAACGTGCCAGGGGGGGCGGCGGCGGGAAGGGGGGGGGGGGTGAAGCCCTTCCTGGGCAGTCAAGACCCTTCACACATCCGATAGATAAGATGGGTCATGTACAAATAGACCATCTACACAAAAATCATCTACAGATAAATCGTCTACAGATAGATCATCTACAGATAGATCATCTACAGATAGATCATCTACAGATATATCATCTACAGATATATCATCTACAGATCATCTACAGATCATCTAGACCCTAATTTGTCGTTATGAGATGGTTGTGCACGATCTGCGTAGTACAGATCATCCCCAGGAAACATACTCTTGGAGCATGTACGTTATACGTCTCCCACCCGTCAACACGACCTAGATCATACAGATCTCACAGAACAGGAATATATATACCTACCTATCTGCCCTGAAAAGATCTAGATCGTGAATTGTGGGAATGATCTGTAGATGATCTGTAGAAGATCTGTCCGAGGAGCGAACACCCTGCCAAACGCACGGCCAGCCGAACCGAACACAGGGTCTAGAGTCGCAGCAAAGTTTCCTGCAAAATATCAGAGACGACTGACCGACCCCCCTCCCTCCCCGTTCCGTACCATACCACCGGCTTCCCTATCGCCGCGGACGCCTTCAGTTAAAATCACCGGGAAATGAGTTGATCGAAAGCGCTGCGCACGAAGCCAAGATGCTCCGCCTGTGGGCCCCAGTAGCGCCTCCACAAGTAGTCCACTAAGAAATCCGACGCAAGCCGAAGGATCACCAAGCCGGGCAACTGGAACGTGCAAAAAAAACAAACACACACACACACGTGTTGAGTACATGGGGTGGGTGTAGCAGGGTAAAAGGGTGAGGGCAGGTCAAGGTCGCGATCACACTCGAGACAGAAGGCGTTCGGCATAATGATATATCGAAAGTTTCGATAAATAAATACGATATATCAAACGTCTCGTGTCCTCCATCACCTGGCTGACATCATACTGAAAACCAACGCATTTAAATCTATCGAATATCGAGATCGGCTTATCGGGTATCGAATCGAACTCGATTTGAAACCGATTTCCAACAATATTTAATAGTCCATGTACATATATATATCGGTATTGCATCAGCTATATATCGGTATTGCATCAGCTGTCTCGGAAAACGCGCAACAGCAGCAGTATACGAGCACAATCACCATGCTGCGTGCGTGTCGCAGGGTCCAGGGCAGCTGCCGCTGCTCACGGCTCGGGTCAAAACTCGCGGGCATGGTCTGCTTAGGACTGGTAAAAGGGGGACCCCACCCGATCTGTGAGCGTTTGAAAACCTCCTCCTGCGACCCGATCTATCCCGACCCAACCCGACCCGTGAGATTCCAAAACGCCCTGACCTGATCGCAGCCGCGGGCTCGGTGGGGTCTCGCTCCCGTGAGGAGCCTTGAAAAAGTACCATAAATAACACCAATAGCAAAAACAGATTCGATGCGACACTCAACACCAAACCAGCAACGAACAGCAACCATAGCAGAAAGCTGTCGACAGATCGAACGCACCTGTTTGTGGGCAGCCTCGTGACGGATGTCGACCAACCATGTAGGCAGTCCGATTTCCCGGGCGAGGGAGGACACGGGGAGTGCGTGCGCCGTCTGTTCCGCCGCACGCGTTGGTTGGGGGGGGGGGGGGGGGGGGGGGGGGGCAGGCGGAAGGCATAATTTTAGCGTATGACGGATAAATACCGCTTCTGTCAGCCGGAATTCTATTATTTACATATAACTACTTACCTAGATCTCACTCTCTGAGCGTGCTCGGTTGGTACATCCCTGGCTTCTCAGAGCTCCCACTTGGAAATCGCCTCCTTTTATTACTTGCCGGACCTTTCCAGCGGGTCTTTGTTTTCTCCATTTCTCTTCGTACTTTCAGTCCTTCTTTCCTTTTTCCTTCTTTCGTTTCGTGTGCGTACGTGTACTCCGAGCACGGTTCCGCGGGCGAAACCGGCACCGTCGCGGGTGTCAGCGGGTGCTGGCGGGTAGAGGGGGAGTTGCAAGGAGCGCGGTAGCCGCTTTCGTGCCTAGGTGTCGCGTGTGCCTCGAGACACGAGGGATGCATCAATAGGCTCTGTCTGGCCTCCATTTGTGGTTTTACATACCAGTACGCACGACAATTTAAGGGTCATTTGGGGTTGTAAGATAATATTCAAGCGATGCTTATTTTGCGACCGGGCCGAAAATCACAGGAGGGAGGTACCCAGTCTGAGCACCAACATTGTCGAGCTTGCGAACGAGGTCCACGGTGAGCACCGGGCTTCACGCGAGGCGGGCGACAGGGCTCACCGTGGAAGAGAGGGAGGAAAGCTTTACCCGGACCGAATCGGTGGCGAGATGGTCGCGAGAGGGGCGGGCGGCGTACGAGGCTGAGAGAGAAGCTCTGCTGTTTCATGTTTTCTTTTTTTTTTTTTGACCGGTGTAAGGTGTTCCAATCAGGTGGTAAATTATTACACGAAAGGGGACGGGGATTTTTTTTTCTTTCAGAAATTTTCGGTTTCATTTTCATTGTTTTTGCTGTGTTGCTGTGCCGTGCTGCGCTTTATTTTTCTTTCGTACATACGAGTACAGACACATACAGCGTCTCGAAAGAAGAAAATAAATACCCTACCTGGGGTATGTACGTACGTACGACATGTGACGAGCGTAGCGGAAAACCTCCCGCGGCGCGAAGCGTATGTGGCGTCCGCGCTGGTTTCTCCTGAATGAATGAAGCATGGCGGCGAGACTCTTGGCATTATCAAGTGGCCAGTTTGCAACTACAGTCATGAAAAAAATAATATTCAATCATGGACCTCTGTCCGCTTCGCATAATATGATGTACCTTTCCTTCCTGAGCGAGCGTAGCGGGCGGCGCAGGCCGCCCGCGGAGCGAAGCGCCTTGTACGTACATACCTGATACGAACCGTGCTACTGGTACAGCAGTAGCGGTAGCTCCTACATTTCCTGAGGATGCTGACTTGATTGTAGCATAGGAGCTCCACATACCTGACCCAAAACTGACTCCGAGAAAATAGGTTGGCTTAACCCGACGACCAATCCCACGGTCTACGTTAATAAAGAATAATACGGCGCAACACAAATGGGACAAGGCGCACGTATTCCTTAATCGGCAGGTCCTCAGTCGAGGAGCAAGCGGGATAAGACGAAGAACTTGGTTGAAACCATGTTGGTTGAAACCAAGTTGGTTGGGTTTGTTGGGGTCTGTTTCCTATATATATTAAAAAAAAATGACCCCAGCCCACGTTGGTTGAAACCAAGTTGGTTGGGTTTGTTGGGGTCTGTTTCCTATATATATATACTAAAAAAAAATGACCCCGGCCCACGAAACTTGAGAATCTTCTCCAGATTGTGGCGAAAAGTGGCCAAAAATGCCACTGTTAACCGAATACGGGGGGCCATAGTAAACAGGACCTATGACATACATAAAAAAACCTACACATCTACCTATTTTTACTAACAATATTTGGTCCTGTTTACTATGCCCCCCCCGTAAAAATCGTTTCTTGCGTTAGGAAGGTTTTCGTCTGTTAGCATTAGGAGACAGACCAGAAGAAATCCACCACCAAATTGGTTCCCACCGAACTTTTCGCAACCACTCCTTATACCTGGCAGAGGGATACGAAAGACGTGCAGGATGGCGCTCCCTTTCCCAAGACAAAGTACTTGAAATTAGACTGAGACACATGTGCACTTGGTACATGTGCACTTGGTACGTACAGTAGTCAGCAATAATTACGATACCATTAATAATATATTTGTTGACGCATGTACCGAGGGCACAGAAACAAAGCAGAGAGCGAGAGAGAGAGAGAGAGAGAGAGAGGGGGAGCCACAGTCGCCACCATGTCGGAAATGAAAACAAGCTATATCGCGGGTTGGGAATTTTGTCAGGGGAGCCACTGGCCTATATCTTTGACAAGGGATTACTTATAGAATACGCGCGTTCGGCTAACTACAGCACTTGTAAAATTCAGTAAAAATGGGATATAGACGAAACGTCTCACGCAGCTGCAAAGTTGAGTATCAAATCACTTAATGAGTCGAACTCACAGCTGACGTATTTCATAATTTTATAAAAAATAAAAAAAAAATGATACTTTTTCATTTTTCGTTTTCACTTGATTTTGGCCACCCCCTTGGAAAGGGGTGCGTGGTCAATGGTCAAATGACTAAACCAAGCAATGAATGAGTACCCCCGCCCCCCCTTCCCCTGTATACTGTATATAAGTTGGGTTGGCGTCGATTGGTAACGACACAGTAAAGCATGCTGCTCACTACATGAGCTAGACAACCAGGGTGCCGTTTTTTGTTGATTTCGTTTTGGCGATCGGTCACCCGCTGGCGATCGAGTTACAGTAGATCATCTGTGCGGGGTGGCGTACCTTCGTCCCGCACAGGGGAAATGATCGCATCACGTAGTATGTATAAGGTGAGGCACTCACGAGGCAGTTACATACGAGTAGTACTCCCATTGCTGTCTCTGGAAGTGGTCACACCGGAAAATAAATAAACGCATTGAAGCTGTCATCCATGTATGTGCATGTCCGCCTCACAAGCGGTTCTCAGTAGGATGTAGCTCACCCTCCACGCGACCCGCCGAGCACCTCACGGCGCTTCGCAAAGCTTGGTGCAAGCAATGTCTGCCTGGTTGGTGAAAACCCGACCGTGCTCCGTCCCCGCTCTGTAGGGATGCGAGAGTCTATGGTCATACGACTACGGCCACGCATGATAAGGATTACACCCCCCTCCCCCCCCTCCGGTCTGGGACTAAAACAAATAAGGTGGCTTGGCGTTTGTTTTTTTCGTCTATCCTTGGTATACCTGGTACCTGGTATACATATTCCGAGCACACGCTTATCTTGTACAAGCTAAATGCGATGGCGGCCCATATCGCCACTTACATGCTGTACCTGGTGCGAGACGTCGCCACAGAAGACGGATGGCACTTGTCTCCCAACAAGCGCCGTTTCACCTCACACGGGCCAACATAACGCCTTGATATATAAGGCGTGCACGCAGTTCACGTGTACAGCAACGATCACTATGAATAGTGTTGGATATCATCATGAGTATTAGTCTTTGCTTGTTTTTTTTTTTACTTTTTCCCGAGGTATTCTTCCACTCACACTCCAGACAGAGTTATTGGAGCCTATCCTGCGACGACGGACTGCATTGTATTGTGGCGATGAGTTAACGCGAGAACAACAACAACAACAACAACAACAACAACAACAACAACAAAAAAATAGTATCGAAACTTTCCACATACCGCAATATCGAGTGTTAAGTCTTCCATCCCTTGGCACCCTCCGTGTTTTTTTTTTATCTAAGTACCGAACGAAAGCTTCCATGTATCAAAACATCGAAACCCTAACGAATAGTTTTGATTCATCGTATTGAACTGGATTCTCGTTCGATATCCCAGCATTACTCTCCGGAACACCCTCGCCTTCTGCTCGTGCCCCGTGAGCCCGTTGACCGCCCTTATGATGAGCGCGCTGTACACCAGCCGCAGCTCCTCCTCGCTTCGACACGGGCTTGCCACTCCGCCCCCCGCCTGTCCCGCGTCATTGAGGCGAACCTCCACGAGCTGCAAGCACGCGAAACGACGTACAGGTAGTAGAAACGCACGGCAACTGGTTGAGATACACTCGATCTTCACAAACGTTCAACACACACCCGGCATACAATCGATATCTACTTGATCTACTGTCGATCTTTCAGGGAACATTCACTCCGTGATCTGATCTGATCTGATGTGATATGATCTGTGGGATCTTGTCATCATGTGGCCGGGTGGGAGCCGTAAAACTGCACGATGTGGCTCCATGTTGCCGGGTGGAAGCCGAAAAAAATCTGCATGCATCTGGGACATGTTTCCTGGTTTGCATCTGCACTGTGCAGATCGTCTGCAACATATCAATAACAACGGCATGCTAGATGGTCTATCTGTAGATGATCTGTCTGTAGATGAACTATCTCTAGATGATCTGAATGTGGATGATCTATTTGTTGATTAGCTACCTGTATAAGATCTGTCTGTGGATGATATCTCTGTAGATGATCTATCTTTAGATGCTATGTCTGTAGATGATCTATCTGTAGATGCTCTACCTGAAGATGATCTATCTGTAGATCACCTATCAGAGGTGTGAAACGTTCTGATGTACCCTCCAGCCCCAACTATCATACAGAGATGTTGCCAGTCGGTCACCAAGCAGCTTTCTGTATACCAGAATGCGCTGCCGTAAGACCCGTTTCTCTAGAGTAGTACACTTCGTATCCTTGTTTTTCTTCTGGATAGGAGTTTAATGACGACAATACTCGCGCTATCCAAAATGCATCCCCTAACCGAACATGCCTCTTATCGGCATCTTACGATTGCACCGAACAAACGGTTCCGTACACTTATACCCGTGAACTCAGCAGGAGTCCCGGGGCCAGCATCGCTGCGCAATAATCCAAGGGATAGTTCCAGACTGGTGTTGGATATCGTATCGATCGCTTCGATTTATCGAAACTATCGAATTTCGATAAAACTATCTTGAACTTGTTTCGCCCTCCATCCCCTGGCATTCTCATTTTTTTTAATGCTGACAATGAACAAAAGCTTTTGATCATCAAATATCGACAATCGTATCGATTTATTTTCTTCTTTGGATTGTCCGTATCGTGTGTAACACGCTTCTCGTTCGATATCCAGTCCAGCAATACCCAAGACGCCACATCGTCTTTCGACTTCAACCTGCTGTGCATAAGCACGAACACGCAAGATCACCCCCCCCCCCCTGTCGAGACGGATTTTCCAAGCTGCATTTCTAGACAAAGTAGACAGCAGAAACGCAAACGCCGACCGCTGCGCCTATGGAATCATCTCGACGAGGTCTTCGT
Source organism: Macrocystis pyrifera (assembly GCA_031763025.1). Lineage (NCBI taxonomy): Eukaryota > Phaeophyceae > Laminariales > Laminariaceae > Macrocystis > Macrocystis pyrifera. The sequence goes on along the minus strand of JASSKH010000004.1, from coordinate 3,513,306 downwards.
AGATAAAAATTGGAACTTTTCCGTTGTGTGTGTGCCCTCCCTCCCTCCCTCCCTCCTCGTTTTGAGAGAAAATCGCCCCGGACGTTCATCCCTGAGGCGTTATATTGCGTGCTGTATCATTCCGTATGGTTCTCGTGTTGATGGTACCTGAGATGTCGTCTCAACGGCGTGTGGGACTCGCTCCCGGCTCCGCCACGCCGCCACATGCTGGACTCCAAGGAACCGCAGGTAGGGCTCGGGAGAAAACAGAAGAGCCTGCCGAGCGGGAGACACAAGAGAGACACAAGAGGGACACGAGACAAAACGGTGAGAGATTTACGATAGAGAGCCAGGAAGGGGCGAGGGAGATACGAGACACACGAGGGAAGGGAAAGGCAAGGGACAGGTATACATGCCATCAAGAACATACCATAAGACTTTGAACTTCCGTGAGACGAGCACTTGGCGAAGCCTTCCAGCGACTGACCGTATTTGATACACACGGCATACAGCATACAGCAGCTTACTGAACCTGTGACTTGGAGGGGCATCGGCTGCAGTAGATACCATTAATACTAGTTGGATGGCGAAGCGCCCGCCGGAAGATTCTGCTCAAGGCCGCCACCACAGGCGAAAAACAAGCCTTCCTACATACAAAGAAACCAAAAGAGTCGAATAGTGGGCACCGCTTCAACCAAGGTAATACGACTCGTATGATGTGTACCAGTACCTACGTAGCCAACGATGCTACTGCTGTAACAAAATAACTACTACAGCAAGTGGACTGGTAATAGCCGACGAACTCACAGCAACGCTCACTCAGGTCTCAATACTACTGCTGTAAATATGGCAAGCAGAAGAACACCGTAACACGTTAGAGTCAGCAGCTGTTTCGTATGTCGCCAGTCGGTGCGACGTGGTTATACTCGTTCCTCCCAGGAATGGTGCTGTTCCGCAACCACAGCAAAAATAACAGCAGCAGCAACTATTATGGGGGACCATAGTAAACAGGACCAAATATTGTTGGTAAAAATAGCGAAATATATACGTTTTTGTGTGTACCGTAGGTTCTGTTTAATATGGTCCCCCGTAGTAGTAGCAGTTTCAGGAGTTGCCGCTGACCAAAAAGATCGCGCCTGACGCCTCACGAGGCCAAGTTATGAAGGTTACACGCCTCGGACAGATCAAAATCTATAGCAGATCAGACAGATCATCCATAGATCTAGACCCTTACCTGCTGGTATGAAATGCTGTGCAGTATCTGTGTATTGTACAGATCCAACCCAGGAAATATGCCCTACGTAGATCATGCAGGTTATACGGCTTCCACCAGGTAACGTGAGCTAGCTCCTACAGATCATACAGATCAGGAATACATCCATCTACATATCCCATGTGTGGGAGGTAACGAGTACCACTCTGCATTCTAGACGGGAAGATAAGGAATGTCTAGGCATTAATAGGCGTATTGAACTCTCCTTACTTCTCCGTCCAGAGTTCAGAGTAATACACGAGTCAACGGAGGCACTGCTGCTGTGTATGTCATGGGCCTCCTGTACCAGGACCGAGGACGGCAGTCAAGGTCTGCTCTTGTGGAAGAACGCGAACTTCCTCTCAGCTCTCGGCATGGTTCACGTACTTTGTGCCCACAGAATACGGCAGTGGTGGATGTTCGTTAGGGCTGAGCCCGCGCCTCACGAGTCAAACGCGCCAAGGTTCCTCGTAGCTACGTAGCGAGGGTACAGGCAGGAGGGTCGTCTACCAGCAGCCAGGACTCTCAGGATTGCTGTTGTGGGAACGCACGACTCCTCTCGTTGCTCATTTTGTCTACCCTTGACTATACCTGGTACCCTAGTTAGTAGTACCCAACCCGCCTATATAAACGATAGGGATGTGAGGTACGCATGGCGAGCCAAACCTCGGCAAACACACTCCAGTTGTCTAGGCTCGATCGCTGCCTGCTGAGCTCTGACGGTCACTAGCCTCAAGAGGCTGGCAACTGGCAGCCAAAACACGCGTGCGGTGTTGTATAATTGCTGTGGCAGGATAGCTCGCAATATCGATGCTCAAAATGACTCCTAGCTCACCTTCACCCTGTACCACTCCTCCCAATCTCGCCAGGGGATCATCCGAGGGATGCACACGCTAGCGTCGGCAGTGAATGCACGAGACATGTCGGTGTTGGTCACCCTGTGCACTCTGTTCAAAACTTCAAAACCGCTTGTTGTGCCATCCAGAAAAACATCATAGAGTTCGTAATGATTTAGGAGGCCATGGTAATACGGGGCACGGGGGTAGTTTCTCTCCCCCAACCTACCTCGCTGCTGCACAGCTTGCCACGTAGATATACCCATCTTCGTGGCAGATCTTGCGGAAACCAGAGCATTGGGTCCAGCCTTTGAGCGAAAAGTGCTGCCTGACAATGCTTGGAGATGAGCTTCAAGGAGCTGCAGCAGTATCAAGTTCGCCGCTCGGTAGCTTGGGGCAGTTCGACGACTGCAGAAAAACTGAAACTTTTTTCGCGCCCGGGCTTCTTGTCGGTTGGTTGCCGCGACAGGTGAGCAACGCGAAGTCGTCGTATCAAGAGCAGACGTCGTCAGAAGCATGTACGATCTGCATCAGCTGCATCCTGCCCCAAGACTTGCGCAGGAACAGGCTCGGGGCACCATGCCTGGACCTGAGTTTCCCATTGATGTACCAGTATATCCTGGAGCGTGGAATTTGAGCGCGTCTAGATCTTGAGATCTTGATATATCTTGATATCTGGCCTGGATGGGTTCGTACTCGTTACCAGAGGTATACGTACGAACACACCCTGGACAATAGACAATAGCCCCTGCAACAGCAATAGAATATGGTGCAATGGACGGGTCTATTGTCGTCGGCAAAGGCTATCGATTGGAACGTTCCTCATCCGTTGTCGTCGGTAATGCCTATCGATAGGTTGCGTTCCCAACATATTGTTCAGGCAGGAGTGTGCTGAAGTACCTGGGTTGGAAGCTATTGTCACCGACAATGGCTATCGACGGATAGGTTGCAGAATCGACTGCGGTCCACAGTGGCTATCGATGAACACGTTTCTTGATTTATTGTGGCCGGCAATGGCTATCGATAGATGCACTTCTTGATCTGTTGTGACCGGTAATGGCTATCGTTAGATATGTTTCTGAATGTATTGTGACCAGCCATGGCTATCGATAGATACGTTTCTAATCTGGCTATCGATAGATACGTTTCTATTCTATTGTGGCCGGCAATTGCTATCGATGAACACCGTTGAGAATCGATTGTGGTGGACAATGTCTATCGATGGACACCATCACCAGCCTATTTCCACACCTACAATGCACTCTGATTTACTAAGCAACGCAACATTTTGTTCCGCAGCAATGTCGTATTTTCATCTTGTGATCACCACCAGTATGTAATGAGTGTATGGTGTATCGTGATGAGCAGCAATGTCGGTGCATGGCATAGCGTGAAGGAGGGCTGCAACGTTGTGTGTCTCAACAAGGCAGTGGGCATCATGGGGGTTAAGTGTGTTGCATTGTCGTGTTATGGTATCCCCTCTCCCCTGTTGCGGCGTTATATTCCCCTCTCCCCTGTTGCGGCGTTCTGATTTGTAGCAATCGTCCCCTCATCATAGATGGCAGGCGTTGTCGCCTGCTTTTCTGATGAGCGCCTCGCCCCTTCGTTCAGAAGACATCTGGCGAGGCAAATCGCAACTAATACAAGAGCTTAAACCATCCTCAAGCACCTCGTGTGAGTGACCAGAGCAGAGCCAAAGGCATCAACCTGCTAGCAGTAGTCGGTCCCTAGGTCCATACTGCCATACACTTAACAGTCGGCTGTGTTGTGGTGGTTAGTACTCTGTGTTATTAGTAGTAATTCCAAATCGGTTACACTCTGTACGGATAAGATAGATGAGGTAAGATGTGCATATACCCTGGACAATAGAAAGGGAATAGAACATTGTCGCTACAGTAGCCCCGAAAAAGCGTGTGCCAATGGATATTGTTAACGACAATAGACTGGCAACGCTGGCTAGCGATAGACATTGTGAACCACAATAGACTGGCAGCACTCTCTATCGATAGACACTGCTAACCACAATGGACTGGCAACGCTGTCTATCGATAGATGTTGTTAACGACAATAGACTGGCAACGCTGTCTATCGATAGATATTGTCTGGGAATAATACTTTTTCGGCAGTGGACACAATATGCCTTTGCCCTAACAATGGAGTCACAAGGTTGTCCATAGATGGCCATTGTCCTGAACAACAGATGTTGGGGAAGCAACCGTGATAGATATTGTTCGAACAATAGACCAAAACGTTTGCCTATCGATGGCTATTGCCGCCAACAATATACACGCAATTGTATCCATCAATAGCCATCGTCACCCACAGTAGACTGTCGGGCGTGTTTTCGTAATAGACTACTACCTAAACCTATTGTATACCGTGGAATGATGTATGTCGATGGCCATTCTTGACGACCGCCGAAGCTTCTATTGCCGCCAACAATAGGTACGCGATTGTGTCCAACGATAACCATCGCCACCCACAATAGATTGTTGGCCGGGCTCCGAAAAATATGAATCTGGCTTACGTCATTTCAGTACGAGACAAAAATCTCGACTTAAGAAACGGAAAGCTGATAATTTTCTTGTCAAGGTTGTTTTATTTTTAGTATCCAGATTATTTTGAAAGTGCAGTTAATCGAGGACAAAGTAAGGGTAACAAATCGAATTTATTTCCTAACAAGAAAAAAATCTAAATTATAGATGACCAGCATCCGAAAAAATAACTCTTACTTACTTGGTTTCAGTATGGGACAAACAAACTCGAGATGAGAAACGGAAAGACCAGAATTTTCAGGGTAAGGTGGTTTGAGTTTAATGATGCACGTTTTATTCGAAGTGGAGTTAATAGACTTGTAGGACAAAGCAAGGGTATTAAATCGAGTCAATTTCCGAAACTAAGAGCGCACACAAGTTGATGACAGTTACCAATATATTGGTGCACGAGTTTCTATTAATGGCGACATCTGTATTTAATGTATTCTTCAAATGAGTGTGAGAGCGTATGGTGTCCACAACATGATGACGTCGGTTCAAATTACCACATACATACAGAACATGACATACCTCGTATATCGTGGGATGAGTGCAAAATATCCTCGAGATGGCTATCGATGGATAGCTTGTACAGTCTATATGGCCGGCAACGGCCATCGATAGACATCTCGTACAATCTATTGTGGCCGGCAACGGCCATCGATAGATATATCGCACAATCTCTTGTGGTCGACAATGGCTGTCGATAGACCTCTCGCACAATTTATTGTGGCCCGCAATGGCCGTCGATATACCTCTCGCACAATCTATTGTGGTCACCGATGGCTATCGATAGACATCTCGCACATTCTATTGTGGCCGGCAATGGCCATCGATCGACATCTCGCACATTCTATTGTGGCCTGCAGTGGCCATCGATGGACGCAGTTCACCGTCTATTGTTCGATCGACAATATCACCAGCCCATTGTCGCCGACAATACCTATCGATAGATACCTTCCACAATCTATTGTCGCAGATAATGTACATCGATAGATTCCCCTCCTCGTCTATTGTCGAAGCAATAGACTATTGTTGTGTCCATTGTCCAGAGTGTGGTATACACTGCTGTCAGTAGCAGTAGAGTTCTCCACATGGTCGATAAATAAGTTTATCGGAATATTCTCCATGAAAACGGGAAAACAAAACAGGACCCTGCTTGGCTCTCCTGATCAAAGATGTCAGGAGACATGTCAATCAAGCAAGGCAAAACGTGCGCTGCCAAGGGTGTGGGGTCGAGTGTTTTAGAATAAAACCTAGTAGTTTGGTGTATGTCAAGGCATGCCAAGGGAAAGTTGCTGTCTGTCAAGGGGTGAACATGCTGTCTCCTGACATCTTTGCTCCTGATCCCCTTCGGACCCGATCCCACCCGGATGTGATCCCATTTGGCACCCTGCTCCCATCCACAAGGCGCAGAAATATAATTAGCCCCGCAGGAGCCGCCGGAGGCCGTGAACGCGAAGCGCGAATCGTAAACGGTAAGAAATCGTCGAACGGTAAAAAATCGTCGGATGCAAAAAAAAAAAGCGTCGCAACCTGGGATCTGAACCCAGCATCGAAGTCATGGTGCTGGGCACCATAGAAGAGCTATATCCCCCTCCGCCCCCCCCCCCCCCCTCCACGTTTTTTTCACGCTAAGCAACCTAATAATAATTACAAGGCGCTTCGCTACAATCATGGTGCTGGGCACCATAGAAGAGCTATATCCCCCTCCGCCCCTCCACCCCCTCCACGTTTTTTTTTACGCCAAGCAGCCTAATAATAATTACAAGGCGCTTCGCTACGCGGGCGGCCTACGCCGCCCGCTACGCTCGCTCAGGAAGGAAAAGTACATCAAATTATGCGAAGCGGACAGAGATCCATGATTAGAGTGTCTGCGCATAATATTTTTGTTTATCAAAGATTTCCGTCGGAAAGGTAATCATAATCGAAAGCCATAATCGTAGACGAAAAATAGCTAAATATGGGATTCTTATGTTTGAAAAAAAAAAAACACTTGCGCCAGCGGCAGCACTTTTGCACCAAACGAGCCGAACACAAGAAGTCGTGCAAGCAGCAGTACCTACCTGCAGCAGCAGCAGCAGCAGCAGCTGCAGCTGCAGAAGCAGTAAGCAGCAGCAGAAGCAGTAAGCAGCAAGCACGAACAAGCAGAAGTGCGATCTATCTTGCGCTCCTCGACACTCGCTGTGCAAGCAACGCCGCCACAACGAGAAGATCGCCCTCCTTCTTCGTCGTCCTCTCTACCCGAAAAGGGGTCGTAGCGGCGAAGATCAGAGGCGTGGCGGCAAGGGTGCACGTGCTTGCAGCACCAGCAACGCCTGCGACGACAGCTCCTGCAGCAGCGCTTGCTTGAGTCAGCTCTCTCGCTTCCAGCAGCGCTTGCTTGCAGCATTGCTTGCTTGCAGCAGCGCTTGCTTGCAGCATCGCTTGCTTGCAGCAGCGCTTGCTTGCAGCATCGCTTGCTTGCAGCAGCGCTTGCTTGCAGCATCGCTTGCTTGCAGCAGCGCTTGCTTGCAGCATCGCTTGCTTGCAGCAGCGCTTGCTTGCAGCAGACCTTGCTTGTGTGCAGCAGCGCTCGCTTGCAGCAGCGCTTTTGTTTGCAGCAGCGCCTGCTCACCGCAGCGCTTTCTTATTGCCGCAGAGCTTCCAGCAACAACAGCACTTACTTGCAGCAGCAGCAGCAGCAGCAGCAGCAGCAGCAGCACACTACATGCAGTAGTAGCAGTAGTCGGTGACGTACAGCAGCAGCAGTAGCAGCAGCAGCAGCAGCACCTACCTATCTGCTGCTGCAGCAGCGGGCAGCAAAGGCATGCAGCATCAACGGCAGCAATTCTTCTCGCAAAACTCCGCCGGTAGCAGACGGGTCCGAGGCCACTCTGGGGGCGAGCTTGGCCAATCCAAAGCGTCCGGAGAGTTTTCGGCCAACAGAATGCAGCGGTCGAATCTCATATCACACAAATATGGCTCTAGTATAATATGCTGACCAAAAATGCATAACTTCGTCATTTTTATGCAAATTTGATTAGGATATTTGATTAGTCGTCGGTAACGGGGGAATAGATAAGCAACATTCGTAATATTTTTTATTTTGCGCAGACACTCTATTGAATATCGTTTTTTTTATTATGACTTATTCATAGTTGCAAACTGGCGACTTGATAATGCCAAGAGTCCCGCCGCCATGCTTCAGGAGAAACAGCTCGGACGCCACATACGCTTGGCGTCGCGGACGGTTTCGCCCGTTACGCTCGCTCACATGTCGTACGTACGTACATACCCCAGGCAGGGTACTTATTTTCTTGTTTTGATATGCTATATGTCTGTACTCGCATGCACGAAAGAGAAGGCACAGCACGGCACAGCAGCACAGCAAAAACAATGAAAATGAAACCGAAAATTTCGGACATAGAAAATATCCCCGTCCCCTCTCGTGCAATAATTGCCTGCCTGTTTGGAACACCTTACACCGGTCAAAGAAAAATAAAGAAAAAATCCGACAGCAGAGCTTCTCTCTCAGCCTCGTACGCCGCCCGCCCCTCTCGCGGCCATCTCACAATCGATTCGGTCGGGTAAAGCTTTCCTCCCTTTCTGCCACAGTGAGCCCCGTCGCCCGCCTCGCGTGAAGCCCGGTGCTCACCGTGGCCCTCGTTCGTCAGCTCGACAAAGTTGGTGCTCAGACTGCCTCGCTCTCTCTGTGATTTTTAGTTTCGTCGCGAAAACAAGCACCGCTTGAAATTTATTTTGCATATCAAAACGACCCTTATACACTCGTACATATTATGACCGGAACCACACCAGGAGGCCAGACAGAGCCCATTCATGCTTCCCTCATGTCTCGAGGCCCAAGCGACACCTAGCCGCGAAAACGGCGACCGCGCTCCTTGCCCCCCTCTACCCGCCACCATCCGCTGACACCCGCGACGATGCCGCGCTCGCCGGCGGTGCCGTGCTCGGAGTACACGCATGCACACGAAACGAAAGAAGAAAAAAGGAAAGAAGGACTGAAAGTACCAAGAGAAATAAATGGAGAAAACAAAGAACCGCTGGAAAGGTCCGGCAAGTAATAAAAGGAGGCGATTCCCAAGTGGGAGCTCTGAGAGGCCAGGGATGTACCAAGCGAGCACGCTCAGAGAGTGAGATATTTATGAGTATTTCTATAGTGGCAGTACAAGCATATACTCGTACAGAAAATAGGAATATTCCTCGAAATTTATTACATCTACAAAGTGGTGAACCCAGCTCAATGCTGTTACCTGGTACCGTATACTACTAATAGTAACACGCTAGATAGCACACCCCCCTGAGAGAATTGCTCAACAGGTTTCTCTACAGAGCGGAGGGTGCGAACTCGACACCCTCCAGCCAAACCCACCATTTATTTCGCTGCGTGTCCCCCCCCCCTTGAGTTTGGAGAAAATCGTCTCGGAATTCTTCGCAGGGGGTACATACTTGCTACGTGTTGTACTGGGAGTTGGTATGGTATGATGTCTTTGGTATTTACCAGATACATTATTAATAGCAGATACACGGGAGTGGTCTACGTCTACCAGCAAGATTTTCATGAAGGCTCCGGCGCCTGCCGCGGGCAGCTGTTCTGGTATCCCCTCTCCCTGTTGCGGCATTACGATTTGTAGCAAGGGTCTGCTCATCATACCTGGCAGGCGTTGTCGTCTGCCTTTCTGATGTGCCTCGCCCCTTCGTTCTGAAGACATCTGGCGAGGCAAGCAGCAACTAACACAAGAGCATATTACTTGTAACATCGTCAAGCACCTTGTGTGACTGACCAGAGCAGAGACAAAGGCATCACCTGCTAGAAGTAGTCGGTCCCGAAGTCCATAATGCCTTACACTTAAGAGTGAAGGAGGTCAGATTCACGTTCCCAAGACGGCCTGAGGAGGCCTTTCCAGTGTGTTTCGTAGAGAACGGCGATGACTTTGCCCCGGTCTCGTACGGACCGATGGCTGGAAATCTTGTCGACCTCCAATCGCTCAACTGGACGGGTCCTTTCAAGATATTAGCTGGTTTGTTCAGCTTCTTGCAATTCGCCGTGATGAGAATGCCACCGGATTTCTTCGGGATGACAACCACTGCGCTCGCGGTGAGCGTCGACTACTGGTCGTCGCTAGTGCGAGTGTATTTGCGTCGAAACTTGGTTCGGAAGCGGGCAGCATTTTCGCGGTGTCCCATGTAATCGGCTACAGTCTTGCAAGTTAGAGGGAGTGGGCTGTGAAGCTCTGCATCTTCGATTCATTCTCCGAATTCTCCGGACTGGTTTGGTTCGTGCCTGAGTTTTCTATGGATCTGCATGTACGGTCCTTCAGGGTGGGCTAGTGGTATGGTAGTCCCTCTCTCCCGTTGCGGCATTATGATTTGTAGCAAGTGTCCCCTGATCATACCTGGCAGGCGTTATCGCCTGCCTTTGATGAGTTTCCTCGCTCTGAAGACATTTGGAGAAGCATGCAGCAACAAATACGAAAGCCTATAACTTCTACCATCGTCAAGCACCTCGTGTGAGTGACCAAAGAAGAGCCAAAGGCATCATGGTAAGGTCAACCAATATCCCACCCAGTCTAGGCCTTACAACACTCTCGCCGCTTCGGAACAGCGGGGTCCTTGAGCTTCGTATGGGGCCGTATGTGCCTACTCCGCAGTTCTCAACAATCTCTGGCGACTCAGGAAGAGTGTTTTATCAGATTCTTGACATGAGGAAATTCACTTTTATTAAAAACGCGCTTTCATGGTGTACGTGAGATTCGAACTGCCGATATACACCATTTGTTAAGGTCATAGTCCGTTGGGCTATAGGTAAAAGTTAACCAATTCACCACCCGATCTAGGCCCGATAGCAATCACCTGCTAACAGTAGTCAGTCTTCAGGTCCATACTGCCTTACACTTGACACAGCGCAACACGAGCGGCGCGCATCTGCAGGAGGCTGCCTCCCACGAAGGCACCGCCGGAGGCCGGAGGCTAACAATCGTGATACGTGTACGCGCTGTGTTGCACTGTAAATTAACACCATGTATTCGTGGATATACGCCCGGAAGCCACTTGACAGAGCGTGCAAAAAGTTTTTCTCCGATCGCAGGCAGAAAACACTAACTTACCGTACCGTACGTACGTAGCGTAAACAGTAAATCGAGTTCGCGCGAAAACGATAACACACACGCTCGCTCGAACACTCGCCTTCCGACTCCTGTTGCACTAAACCGCATTTCCGACCCGAAAGTTGTGTCGGCGCAACAGCGCAACAACGAATTAGTGCTCTGTTACGTAGAACCCCCCCCCCCCCCCCCCTGGGTTTGCCCCTCTCTCTCTCAATTCGTATACTAGAGAGTTTCTCCGTCCAACTTTTTTACAGCAATATTGTACGTTATGATGAACATTTTCGCTCTCGTTAGTTGCGGGGCGTTTTTCGGCTGTAAAAAAATCACAATCAATTGCCAGATCAATTCGCGTGGTTCGATTGGTTTAGTGTTTTTTCTCCATTCGAAACGACTGCAGTGGAGTGTATAGAGCCGACTAGCCCGATCGGTGTTCCTACAGTTTTCGCACTTTTGAGCGACAGCGACAGCAACAGCAGAGCTGCAGCAGACAACTCAAGCGAATGCGGCAGCTATCACGCCCCCAACCGTTGAAACTTAGCAAGACCTTGGTCCTACTACTCTTTCCGCCGCCGCAGCAGGCGGGCAAGGATGGTCTTGTCTTGCTTGTGGCGTGCGAGCGAGCTCCGTCGTTCCGAAAATACGGTTCGATCTCATGGTTGTTGCGTGCTGCTGCTGGCTGGAATTTAGGCTTGCTTTTTGTTTTGGAGACCACGATCTCACTCCGCTCACGACTACGGCAGCTGCCCGGCCCACGACTACCGAACAGCAGCAACCACGTGTTTCTAGTACTCATGCCACCGCTGTCACAAGCGCGTAGGGCTTGTCTTGTCTTGTCTTGTGTCTTGCGTCCTAGCATGCTTGGTGGTTAGGAAAAAGCTGCTTCGAGCTCAACGAATTTTCTGTGCTGTGGAACACAGCAGACAGGAGAACGCTGATTTGGAGAGGTCACTTGACACCACGGACGACTACAGAAACTACCGGGCCCGCCACTGCTCAGAAACAGCACCGTCGTGGTTCTACTACTTACATCGTCGCTGTAACAAGAGGGTAGAATTGTCTTCTCTTGTCTGTCGTGCTGTAGACAGCTTGGTGCTTTCAATCCCAGTTCGGCATGTCCGGTTCGCGCACTCATGGTGTTTCTCTTGCGCAGCTTGCCTTTGGGGAGGGGGCTTGCGAAGAGCCCTTCAACGGCGGGGGTTTAAATGCAAGCGGCGGGATGTTTGAATCCTGCAGGCCTTTTTCTCATGGGTGAAAGTATAGGGGGAATCCTGTATTAGTTTTCTAAATTTGACGGTGCCTAGAAAAATAGGGACCCCTTTGGAGTTGCCTGGAGGGTCCGACGTACGCCGGTCCAAAAGTTCTATCAACACAGACAAGTTGGCAACATTCACAAATATCCTATTGCACGAGTTCCAAATTACAACCATGTTATTTTCCGAGCCTGGCATATTAATATAACCCAATTCGGGCTACACATAAAATATCATCCGTACATTTATCGTCTCCGTGAGCATAATTTTCATCAGTGGATGTACTAGTATGAATATTAACGTTATACCCGTTCCCCCCGCTGCTGTTGTAGAGACGTAACGTTTTTTCCCACTCATAGAAGAGCAGTGCTTGCCCCCTCTCCCACTCAGAAGCTCGGGAGAGGCAATGAATCGCCAATATGATACCAACAAGTGTAAGTGATCAACAGTATCCAGAGCCGACCTGCACAGTAGTCGGGCTTGTCCCATACCTGGTGCCTCCTACTCGTATGCTGATGCCTGGCTAAGGCTACATCTCTTCACACTATTAATAGACTATAGACCAAACTCGTGACATGAAACTGCGCTGCTGACCCTGGAACTGCATACTTTCGTAGGGGTGGGGGAGTCGCCGATCGCGTAACAACACCACAACATCCTTCACCAGGAACGTAGACAAAGTGCTGCGGTTGTACCAAGCAGCTTGCAAAGCTGATGCAGACTAGGCTGTGAATCGCAACCGATTCATCTGATTCAATCGCACGACTCTGTTGACATCGGAAGCGCAAAATGATTGCGTTCGTTTTGCGATGTTTTTCTAATGCCCTTTACCGGCTTTGTAGCCCCCCTCACCAGTCGGGGGGGGGGGGGGGGGGGTGATTGAAGCCGCGCTTCGCTCCTTAAACTTCACTCAAATTTCAGGCGAACTTGTTTACAAAACCTGTTTACTTAACCTGCTTCGCCGAAACCGATTGAAAAAAGGTAAACAGAACTTCCGCTCTGATTCACATCCCTATTCTCACAACAGAACAACGCGATGCGTTTACGCTTAAAACGCTTTTCTACCGCCAACAAAATCGCCGACACTATCGCCGACAAAATCTCCCCAAAAACGATCGTTTCGCCCTTTTCACTGCCAGGTGCATCAGAAGTAGCTATGGCCGACATCAGCCTTGGCGACGCCGGGGTGGTGGGCTTGATCCCAATCCACATTCTCCGCATCGTGCGATGGGAGAGCTCGTGTATTGCCCCCGCCGCCAGCACCCCGACTATCGGCAGAACGTATGAGCGGCGGCAACGCCGACACTTTGTAGCACCGTCAGAAACATCACGATGGGTCGGAGGAGCCGACTTCGGCGACCTGGACTACTGGCATCATGCTATGTTGGGGAGGTGCAGGTCTCTTCGCCTGGCTCGTTGTCAACTTTGTGGATGGTTAAGGTGGTCGTCGGAACTGGCATATACAATGTCCCCGCGGAGACCCTGGTTGTCAACATTGCCTTCTACGAGCTGTGCTTAAGCTGGTGTCTAATGGGAAGAAAGTGGGTGGAAACGTTTGATGTGGGCGTTAATGGTTGATCTGGTCAGCCCGTGCTATCTCTCAAGCGACCCGGGCTGTCCATAGCACCCAACCAAACCCACAACGAAACGTTCTACCCACCTTTTGCCTAATGGACACTAGCTTGTGCAGCAGCTCGTAGCAGGCGATGCTAAGAACATCGTATACAGCCTAGACGGCAATGTTTCCGTCGTTCTCGCGGGGATCCTGGTCGTTAGTATCGCCTGCTGCAAGCTGCTGCACAAGCTGGTGTCCAATTGGAAGAAAGAGGGCAGAGTGATAGGCTGTGGGCTTAGATGAGTGCCCTGGCCAGCCCGGACCGCTGGAACAATAGCCGTCCACGTCGTACGGCGGACAGCGTGAACAGTCGTTGTACCTGTACATGCAGCGGGTTTCCCCAGTAACTATACCGCAGACCAGGAAGCGAGCAGGGGCGCACCATCTATAGGACGTGGATTGTGCGCTTGACTCCCATCTTTATCTGAGATGTATTTGCGTTCGGGGAGACAGCCGCCTTTAAAACGGTTCTTCACTTTGGCCGAAACACGGCCTAGACGACAAACTGTCGAGCGGATTGGACTGTCCAGGGCGTCCATCCGACTCCTCAGCTAGTTGTTCTACCCTACCTTCTTCCTATTAGACACCAGGTTATGTGGCGCACAACGTAGATGGTGTGCCTGCCCCCCTTGCTCATCTGAAATATAGTCTTGAAGAATTTAGCGGTATTTGCAACGACTCTTCCCGCTGCCCGGATCACAACTTACGTGCATATGGTCGCCTGGCTCTTTTCTTTGTTTGAAATATAGTTGTCTAGAGGAAAGTATTCGCGTCTGCGATGACTCTTCCCACTGCTCGGGGCACGACATAAATGGCGCGCCTGGCTCCCTTCCTTGTCTGCGATAGCTTCGCCTTGAGAATTCCAGCCGAGTTTTCATTGAGGTTACCCGCTGTCTGGAGCACGATGTAGACGGTGCGCCCAACTCCCTTCCTCGTGAGGAAATGAGTAAGGCGCACCATCTACATCGTGCTCCAGATAGCGGGTAACGTCATCGAAAACTCGGCTGGATTTCTCAAGGCGAAGCTATCTTAGGCAAGGAAGAGGGCCAGGCGCACCATCTATGTCATACGCCGGGACGTGCGAAGTATCATCGCGAACGCGACTTCCTTCATAGAGGAAACTATCGTTTACAGCAAGGAGAAAGCTAAAGTCACTTCCTACGTCGTGCTCCGGACAACGAGAAGAAGCTGTTGTATAAATGGACGACCTCCTCAAGGCCACAGTATAGCGAACAAGAATCGGAGCCAGGCTCGCTATCTACCCACGTCGGACTCAGCGTCGTGCTCCGGACCGGAGCCCAGCGTAGATGGCGCACCGGGCTCCATTTCTTGTCTGAGATGGTTATCCTGTGGAAGTCAGCCGCATTTGCAACGACGTTTCCCGCCACCCAGAGCACGCGTAAACGACATTTTTTTCAGCTGCCGGGGGTGGCCAAAACACCCGTCCAAGCTCCCGGTTAAAATCGGTTCACTGTCTTTTCTGTTGAGCACCAGCTTGCGCAGCAGCTCACTCACGACCCTAACCCCCGGCGGGAAATGGCCATCACGACAAAGTACGATGTCCCCTGGAAGAAACAGACATCTCGGCAAAGTACGACGTCCCCGGGAGGGTTGTGATCGCCAATACCGCCTGCTATGGGCAGCTGCGCAAGCTGGTGTCCAAGAGGTAGACGGCGAATAAAACGATTACTGTGGGCTGCGAGGGGTCATCTGGACCATCCGGGCTGCTGAAAAAGTAGCCGTCTACGTCGTGCACCGGCCAGTGGGAAGAGACGTTGCGAATGCGCCTGAATTCCTTAAGGCGGCTATCTTTTCGACAAGGAAGGGAGCCCGGCGTACGATCTCTATCGCGCTCCGGTGACGCGGAACACGACGTAAATGGTGCGCATGACTCCCTTCCTCTCTGATATCCTTGCAGTGGAAAAGCCAGCCGAGTTCATGACGATTCTTTCCACTGTCCGGAGCACGATGTAGACAGTGTCTTGTGACCAGGACAGGGCAGGACACGATTGAACAGCACAGGGCAGGCCGGGCTGGGCATGACTCGCAGAAGAGCGTGTGGTTTGTAGTACACAGCACAGCAAGACAGGACAGGCTAGGACAGGTTGAGACAAGGCAGGACAGTACAGGACAAGAAAGGGAACGAAAGAGCAAGGTATGGCAGAACAAGTTAGGACAGGACCATGTAGGAAACGTCGTGACGGGACACAACTTGTCAGGAAAATACCTATTATTCGTGTACGTGATACGGGTGAAGTATGGTAGACTGGGTATGGCAAAACGAAACAAGACAGGAAAAGAACGGACAGGGGATATCAGGACATGGCTGTTCAGAAAGCTTCAGGACCTGGGAGAAACAACCACAAAGGGTCGACACCGGACATGACACAGCTGTGTATTATAGAGCAGGACAGGCCGGGGCTGAAAGGACCCGACATAACAGCGTGTGATCTGCAGGGCACGACAAGACAGGGCATGGAATCAAAACAGGACAGGACGGCTGAGGACAGGGTTGAACAGAGCAAGACAGGCCAGGAAAAGGAAGAACAACACATGACCCGTCAGAACAGAACCGCACCGGACAGGATAGGACAGTGACGGGACAGGACAAGCCAGGGTACGATCAGACAAGATGTACATCATAGCCCTGGAAGCGAGAGGACCATCCAAGACAGGAAAGGACATGCAAGAACATGTCGAGACAGGATAACACTCATTATGATAGGACTGGTATGGATACAACATGACGATAACAGAGCAACCAGGACGTGATACGGTGTCAAATACAGGACAGGGTAGGGCAGTGAACGGACAGCACACGACTAGGCAGGGCGGGGAAAGAGAGGATAGTCTAGTACAGGCCAGGAAAGGGCACGGCGCACTAAGAAATAAGACAAGACTTAACCAGACATGGCGGTGATGAGAGGTCAGGAAGCGAGAGGATAAACCCAGACGCAACCAGACAGGATGTACAGGACAGGTCTGGAAGGGAGGGGACAGGGCAGGATGCGCGATAATATGGTGCGGCAGGATGGGGCTCAACAGGACAGGGTTGGAAAGGGTAGGGAAAGCAAGACATGGCAGAACAGGACATGGCTGGAAAACACGCCGTAGACCGAGCCAGGACAGGAAAGTAACATGCCCAAACACGATAGGGCAGTACAGGCCAAGAGGAGACAAGACAGAAGATAATAGGCCAGGAAATGGCAAGGCACGACAGGACAGGGTGCGGTTCAAGTCCGGACTTGACTAAACAGGACGTACAGGGCAGACCAGGAAGCGAAAGGACAAACACAGATACAACCATGCAATATGTATAGGATAGGCCTGGGATCGAGAGGGCAGACCAGGACAGAACGTGGTACAAGATAATACGACGCGACAGGATAGGACACAGCCAGACAATGGAAGGGATAGGACAGGACACGAAAGGATAAGCCAGGCCAGGATGCGACAGGACAGGGGACGGCAGGCTAAGCTACAGTAGGACGGGCCAGTGACAGGGAAAGACGCAACGGGGCAGGACAGGACCGGACTGAACAGCACAGGAGAGGGTCCGGACAGTATGGTACAGACAGGGCAGGAAAGGCCGGACGGGAGACGATACGCAAGGAAAGGAGCGGACAGGACCGGACAAGCGATGACAGCATAGATCAGGCCTGGAGCGGGCAGAACAGGAAAGGGCAGTCCAGGCCAGAATACGACACACCACAACAGCATCAGGCACGACTACGTATCACAATGCATAGGACAAAATACCACAGGACAAGACTGTGCAGGGCTCGACAGCACAGAACATGATACGCAGGACGGGACAGACAGGGCTCTGTAGGGAACGAGAGCACAACGTAGCATACAACATAACCGTAGTGGCCTGGCTGCACAGAATAGACAAGACGAGGCAAGACAAGGCAAGACAGGTCAAGTCGGGACATGAGAAGATAGTGCACAGTACGAGACAAGACGCGACCCGACGAGTCAGGACGTACAAAACAGGCCAGGAAGCGAGAAAACAAACCAGGATGTAACGGCGCTGGACGTGCGGGACAGGGACTCAGTCCCTAAGTTTTTGAACGTTGCCGGCAGCATGTACAGCTCTTTCACTCGCGGCCGGAGCGCTGATGCCCCGTTCTGGAAGGTAAGGTTGTACCCTCGTTGGCTTCAAGCGTGGATTTAGGGTCAACAGCACAGGTGGCCGGGACCCCCCCTCACCCTGCACAACATGGGCGTAAACAAACCATTTTGGAGACATGGAACAATGCATGAATATTAGCAAACTCCACCAGGTGCGTTCGTTTATAAAGGATAGGTGTTACCGGCGGGAGGCCGTATCGAGCCCAAATGTACTTCTTTTGTTCGTTTATAAAGGATAGACCAGTGTACTTCTTTTGTTCGTTTATAAAGGATATACCACAGTTCTATCCTTTATAAACGAACAAAAGAAGACCGTGGTTCGAGTCCCGCCAGACGTCGTATTTCCGCTTTTTCTGCCGTGGGTAGAAAAAAGGGAAATCAAGTGGAGAGAACCACGATAAAATAACACTCGACCAGAGAGTCGAAAGTGGAGTGAACCACTTGAGCAAAAGAACGCACGACTAGGGAGGGGGACAATATGAAGGAACAACCAGGCGCTGATTAGGGGCTTGATCAACCCCGGAGGATGTTATCGGCGGGAGGCCGTATCGATCCCAAAGGCATTTCTTTTTTGTTCGTTTATAAAGGATAGACCACTGAGCTACTCAGTCAGCGCTGACTGAGTAGCTCAGTGGTCTATCCTGTATAAACGAACAAGGTTTCGACAGCCTCTCATCTCAATTCGGTACACCTAATGGTGTGCTAAATTGTTCAATGTCTCCACAACATAAGTTTTACGCCGACGTCGTGCAAGGGGAGACATCTGTCCCGGCCGCTTGTGAGGAACGCCCATGGTGTCGCTGCTGCCATACACTCTTGCCGATTTTCGCGGGTTGTCGGAAGTGCAGGGAGCGTGCTATGGAGATAGTGGTACTGTGGAAGTCACCAGAGCGGGACGGAATCGGCATGACCGCCCGAGGAGGAGCGTACCCGTGTCGAGCTTTGACACGTTTCATTCACGCTCTGTGCGAGACGTACATGGGGCCGATTCGCCGCACTTCACTTCCAGTGCCGCAGATGACAGAAAGGCAATAGACCTGTCGACCGAAGATGTTCATAAGGCGTCTCCTGGTAGAGGCACGCGGGCCAAGAGAGACTTCCACCGATTCCGATGGCATGGGTCGAGTGGTGGCGGAGCGTGTCTACGACTTTCAGGAACCGTGCTGGCGGGCGCGCTCTGACCCAGGCTTCTAGGAGTAAGCCAACCGCCGTGAAATAACCCCGGGGGTGATGACTTTCGTTCCCTCAACGCCAGAGGTTGACAACATCCGCCGCAGCGGCTAAAAGCTGAAGTAAAACACGCAGGATCTGCTTCACGGAAGACGCACAGGGTTGATGAGATGCCTATGTGTGTGCAAGGACGTTCATACCGGCGGGGGAGTTATTGAAACGCCGTGACGAAAGGGTTTGATGTGTTGCAGTGATTCATCATAATATCCCGAAGTAGAACAGTAGAAGTCGCACATGGAGGATCCAAACGTACGGGTAGGGCTTGTTCCGTCGGCACCTCGCTGTCACAACCTCAAATCGTTAAGAGGAGATGCTGTCTCCATGGTGAAGTCATGTTGGAACGCAATACAACCCCACATGGTGTTAGGTCAGTATTGTACCACCCACACCAGGGGTACATGACCAAATAAGAGAAAGCTAACGACACCGCACTCCAGAACAGGTCCGAATGGGGGGAAAAAACAATGCGATGGATTTCTGTCCGAAGGTTGTAAACCCCATTTCTTTTTATTTATGTGCTTCGTTTTACAGTAGTACCTCTATCTCGTTATCACAAAGTGGGGTGTCCATTGTGTTTCGTGTACTTCTGCCAAAACGAAGAAGGCTTACCATCCACAGCCAGAAGGGTACTCAATCAGACCTCGAAATACAATTGACTATTTTTTTATAGGCAAAAAGTTGAAGCAACATTGGCAAAACTTTTCGGCATATTCTTGACCCGTTTTTTCATTCTACTACAATAACCATCAAGCGTGACTCTCGAATACTGGTACACATCTGTGCAACGTGCTCCGTCTAACCTCGTGTCTCGTCAATTGACCGCCGTGAGCGTTTTTGGCATATGTACCTAACCTTGTTGACCGTTTGAACAACCTGACTCGTATTGCAACTGTGGAGATTTTCAGGAGTTAAGTGGGATAATGCCTGTAGTTCGTCGAGACTCAAATAACGGAAGAGACGGCCAAAACCCTCGAGGATTCTCGCCTGAAATTGGCCTGGAGGCTTAAACCTGCTGTAACACACATGCGTGCATCAAATGTACTTTATCTTGACGTTCGTGTTTGTAGCATGCGACTGGTAAAACATACCTGGCAGTTATCAAACCTGTTTGCTCGGTTGTTGTAGAATTATTGCTGCTGAAGGAGCGATGTCTGTTTTCCCGGACCAGGTATGTGCCTAATTTGGTGGGGGGTGAATCATGTTGGGGCTGGGGTCTTCCTAGCCATCGGTCACCACAAAGAACAATACCCACGCAAGTTAAAACTAGAGAGGAAGAGCAGGGAACTATATTAGGCGGCAAGGATTAGTGAGCTTTTAATGGGCAGCGATTTCGTCATGATCGTATGTAAATGTGTTCACCACGACCACCGTGTTTGTGCAAAACTGATATACGTAGTCTGATCCCCTTAATTCTGAGCACGCGGCTGCTGTTCCCTGTCCCGTCAGAGCTCAGTCTCATTTCTTGCTGGTACAAGCCGTCCAACCCCACACGGTAATAATTCTTCCGGGGAGTTCGAGTCGATAACTATAGTCCTCAAGTGTACTGCGCGCCCCAATCCACTGCCGTACAATACATCCTATGGTAGCGTCATGATCGTATGTAAATGTGTTCACCACGACCACCGTGTTTGTGCAAAAATGATATACGTAGTCTGATCCCCTTAATTCTGAGCACGCGGCTGCTGTTCCCTGTCCCGTCAGAGCTCAGTCTCATTTCTTGCTGGTACAAGCCGTCCAACCCCACACGGAAATAATTCTTCCGGGGAGTTCGAGTCGATAACTATAGTCCTCAAGTGTACTGCGCGCCCCCAATCCACTGCCGTACAATACATCCTATGGTAGTCAACGGAGCATAGTGAACACAGACAGGCTAAATTTCCTTCCTACTACCGTTTTTTTTTTTTTTTTTTCCCCCTTGTTTCGCTCTTCTGTCCTTCCGGCACATCCCCGTGACCGTATCCTGCGTTCGGGGCCCGAGCATTGGATATGATTATCGTGCACTCAGGGGTGCGAATGGTGTTGGTAACAAAACTCACATTCCTTTCTGTATGGTCGGCGATATAAATGTTTTGCTTCTTTCTTTCCCACAGCCTCCCCCCCCCTTGTTTCGCTCTTTCGTACGTCCGGCCCATCCCGGTGCCCCGGCCCTATGCTTGGGGCTCGAGCATTGGATATGATCATTATGCATTCATGGGTACGAGGGCAGGCAGTGTACCAGGGGAGAGGCCAAGAGAGACAACACAATATTTCTTTTTTCTACGGCGATGCATGCTATATACGGTAGAGGGGTGCACCATGTTTCAGGTTTTCCTGATGGTCCCCATTTGAAGAGCTCTACACCAGTAGCAAGCCATTGGTAACCCTAACCAAATTAAAGTGTGGTTTAGAACTGCAGTCTCGTCTCGGCAACAAACCACTCAAATTCCAAGTAAGTTTTGCGTAAACGAGACTGCAGTCCTAACACAGGGTTAAGTTAAACCCTCTTGGGACTTCAGCGGGAAAAAACATCGATACAAAGTGATGCTTACAGCAACGGCTACTGCGTGGTTTGAGGTTGATCTTCAAATTAGTGTCCGAGATACAATGGTTGATGCAAGGAGTCGTGACGGCACGGGCACAAGATGCTATGCCTACTTGTGCTGCTGGGCGTTCGCGCTTCTCGTAGACGGTTGGTTGGTAATCCCAAAGTTACCAACCATTGTTCTGGTCGCTATTTTGGGGCCCAAAGAGGGTTAGTACCTGATCAGCAATCATACAGCCAACGGTAGGTTTGTCTCAAAATATATTGTGAAAACAAACGGTATCAAGTGTGTAGCGAGTGTTCTTCAAAGTTGAGAAGACCCATCAGCCAAAAGTATTTTCCATCGAAAGCTCTAATCCAACCGTAGCACCGCCATACCTGTCTGCTGAGCGAGTGAGATAGCGTCACACGCCTACCTCATCGTCTGGCACAAGAAAGAAGTACGGGTTCGTAGTGGACGTTCTGTCATGTCAACGTGTACGTTTCGTCTGACTATGGTTGGGCCACGTGGAGAGGGCGTTCTTGCAACGTCTCATGACAACCTGCAAAGTTTCGTGCCGCATACGCGTCTTGGTCCAGTGTCACCACATATTATATACCAGGTAAATATATTATCTACTCTAATACCCAAGAGCCATGCCTCTACAGTGCGTTACCATCCCACTACAGAGCGGTAGGGGGGGGGGGGTACTTTGGGGGGGGAAAATGTCCTACGTGACGGGGCCCCTCAGCTGAGGAAATGCTCAATAAGGTATCAAAGCATGCCTTATCCCATGTATTTGTGTTTTGCAATACTCTAACCTATAGCCCAGCGAGTTCGTTGGGTTGGGGGTATGTTTTGTTCTCGTAGATGACGTATAGCGCTCCACTCGTTGCTGGAGCCTGAGAAAAAAATGGCAGTTCCTCCAACCGTAACCAACCCGACTTTACTCACCAATCTTGACCCAACTGAGGCAATGCTCTGAATTGAAGCTGCAATCAGGGATTTGTGTTCACTATCCCCCTCGACGAAGCTGTACTTGTAGGCCAAGCCGTGGAAAATCCTACGTGAATTATCCACCAAAGCGTCAGACTCCCGATGGGTCAATCCCTGTCCATGAATACTATGGACCCTCCGCATGTGACCGGTTAGGGCGGTAACGGCGCAGCTTAATACCTGCCCATGTATATATGTACCCCCCCCCCCCCCCGCGCGCGCGAACTTACTGAAGCTGTCATCTGTATGCAAGTCCGCCTCACAAGCGGTTCTTAGTAGGGTGCAGCTCACCCTTTATGCGACTCGCCGGACACCTCACGGCGCTTCGCGCTGGTGCAAGCAATGTTTGCCTGGTCAGTGAACGTCCGACATGCTCCGTCCCGGCATTGTAGGGATGCGAGGGTCTATGGTCATACGACTACGGCCATGCATGAGATCGAGTACATCTTTCCTATCGAGTACACCGCCCCGCGAGCGACTTGCTCGGATAGTCGCGAGTTAGACCCTCCGCGTACAACTGGTTCGGAGAGAATGGGTGTTCAGCGGTTGTTTGGCACTATGCTATGGCTGAGAGTCACAATGTACGATATCAACGCTACTACAGTAACCCCAACTCTAACCCGAAGGAAGTCAGATCCAATAAACCGTTGGTTAGCAATGGAAAATCTGTCTCAGTATTTTTGAACCGCAGTGTAAAATAAATGGTGAGACTCTACTCTGTCAGAGAAGCTCGGAGAGTCACGACGCAGAAGCCCCCCCCCCCGGCCACACATGTCAACCCCCCACGTGTAACCGGTTCGGAAGAGTCACGGCGCACAGCCCAACCCGTGTCCATGCACATACCTGGCACCTGGTATATTTTTATGTTCGTACGTCATCCGCGTGGGGTTGGTTCGGACAGTCACGAGGCAAAAACAACTCTATCCCTCTGCCCATACATGTGGATCCTCCGCGGTGCGATTTGTTTTGGAGAACCACGACAAACAGCTCATTCCCTCGTGCCCGCCGCCCCCGGCCATCCCATCCACCTGGTGTCACAATGCGTGCCCTATCCCTCCACCCCCGCTCCCTTTCGTAGCTCAGACCCGGCGGCACACAGTGGGCCGTCCTCCCCTCTCCCTCTGCCCATCACATATGCTCTTAATTCTGTGGGAGATCGTTTCTTTTGGGCCCGTCAAAGACTTTTTTTGACTTGTTTTCTTTTAGTCGACTTGTCCTACTAAAGGGCTTCTCTCCTCTTTGTTTGTGCCAGGCTCCTTTTGCCTGAGGACGCGCCTATACCTTGAGCATAAAAAACCTGGCTTTTAGAAAAACGAACGGTCAATTCAATGAAGACTTATCTCACGGAATATAGATATGACGACACTTACTGATAAATGGCATGCCTTATTGAGCGTACCTGGTCCGTCAGTCCCGGTGACAGTTTAGCCAGACATTACTACCACTCTAGGCGAGTATACAGGGATCGTTTGAACGTAAATCT
This sequence comes from Macrocystis pyrifera, assembly GCA_031763025.1. Classification (NCBI taxonomy): domain Eukaryota; class Phaeophyceae; order Laminariales; family Laminariaceae; genus Macrocystis; species Macrocystis pyrifera. The sequence continues at coordinate 3,489,389 of JASSKH010000004.1, read as the reverse complement.
GAATACGAACAGGTCCTTATTTTTATGCCCATAGTAATATAAGGCATGTTCTATCGTAGCATACGCGCTTACCACGGGTACCATACGCTTGAGATAGAGGAGGGGGGCGGTCACCCGACGTAGAGGGATCAGACTGCCTTCTCCTACATTAGTATATATTCGCTGCCCGCCTATTTAGACATTTACACCATCAGCGAAACGAGGGTTTTGCTCACCGCTTATTCGAGGAAATAGTTGGCACACACTGCTGTGTACGAGACGAATAGCGCCAGACCTACCCCTGAACCAATCAGAGCAGCCCTAACCCTGTGACCATCAGCAAGGCAGACCAAATCTCGGATATTTGGTACGCTCTACTGCGCGAAACAGGCTCAGATAATATGACCACACATGTAGACTCTCCGGGTGCAACTGGTTCGTAGAGCCACGACGCAAAACTCTCGTTTATTTAGACCCCCTAACAACACGCAACTGGTTCTGGGAGAGTCGCGACGCACGACTCGATCCATGTCCATGGATTTATTTATTGTTTCTGTGTTCACCATCTGACAAAATACATCGTGATGAGCGCCAACAATGATACCAGCCTGGTATCTCCTGAACATTCATCGAAATGATAGCAAAACCTGTACCATAATACCTGGTCTTGCTGGTATTTTATATACGCGCAAACTACGCCGTAGATCACGCCGCGTGGGGTTGGTTCAGACAGTCATGAAGCAGAAGAAGCAGAGCTCGCCCCCTCTGTGCATGCATCACTTACAGTAGAGCCTCCGCGTGCGATTGGTCAGAGAGTCACGACGTGGGACTCAATCCTTCTGACCACCAACTGTGCTATACTCCTTCCGACCGAGTCTTTTCGGGCGCGTCAAGGCCTTTTTGTCCCTATTGTACTGGTTTTAGTGCAGGAGACGGCTAGTCAAAGGGTCAAACTGCGGTCTTCTACTCTAGTAACATATTCGCTGCCGATTCATATAGACATTTACACCTTCAGTACATGCAACCGGTTAACAGTATTACAACCTATTAACCAAACATGTCCGCTGCCCACACGTGCGTTTGGACTTTCCCGCACGCAAGTGGGGGACACAAAATAATGTGTGCCCACGAACCAGTTACATGTGGACGATCTAAATGTCTCGGGGCGACCCACTGCCTTCGTATACCCCACACGTTTAGACCCTTTCCGTGTGTAACTACTTCATAGATTCACGGCGTACCGCGCACATATTATGGACACTCTACTATTTAATAAAGGAAATGCAACTGGTTCAGAGCAAAATGTGCCGGGAGACCGCAGTTTTATACCCGGTATACATGGTTGTGGAGATAGATATTGAATCATGTTACAAACCCCAAGAGGTGGACACCCTCCCAATTCGATACGCCTAACGGTGTGCTACACGTTCAATGCCCCCACAACTATTTAATTTACTCCCACATATTGTGCTGTTGTTGGCAAGTGAGGGTCCCGGCCACACCTCAGAGTCCGTGTATAGGACCAAATCAACATGCTATTCTTGCATTCTTTCGTGGACACAGGGGAGTGTGTGTGTTGGTGTGTTCTTCCGGTATTTCAACCCGTCGGCACTTTCCTGGTGGTTCACAGTGTGTTATCAGGTACCACACTATTTATACTACTGCTGTACTATTAATACTGCTTTGCTGCTCTTTGCTGCCGTTGGTGTTGAAGTATGTCTTGAATGTCATGAATGGAATACAAAACATGATGACAAGTTCGTACCCGCAATAAAGCCGTCCCGCAGGCATTTGTTTTCGTTCGTATCTACTGTTACTGTTGTAATACAAGTAATACTCGTAAGCATAAAAACTAAAAAAAAACGTATTGAGAATACCGAGAGTATGTTACCACCGCAAAAAGTGCCGCCGTTGCAGCAGTGGTATTAATAGTGTCACCATGCATAAAGTGGATATCGCGGGTGGGTGGGGTTACCGCGATTGGCGACAAATTTTGCGGATTAAATTATTTTTATTGCACAATAAGACAAGAGACGATAAGATTGTTCCTGCCTCCACTAAACAACCCTCGGTAATAATACTAACCATTCTGGAACCCTGGCACCTGGTAGGCGCCTATGCACTCTGTACCTTTGCGGGGTTTGGTCGCACAAGCGACATAATATATATAGTTCGTAGTCGTCTATTTTTTTTCTTCATCACTTTTACTTTCCAGCCCACTCGTAGGAGGTTTTACCCCCGACGATCTTCTGGACAAACCGTGGTCACAGGTGTCGTCCCTTCTCCCCCCCGGTACGTGCCTTTATTTTTGTCACGCATAGATAGGGTTCAGCATTCCCGCTGCTCGTCGATTTTCATCGAATGTGTAGCCAACTCACGCTTTCGCGCTTTCCGCTTCAAGAAAAAATCCCTATGAGTATGAGCATGCACTCGGTGAGACTTGAACCCACGAAATTGATCTTGACAGGCACGCGGACCACCTACCAAGCCACCAGGGACGCCGGCGTCTATGGAGGTTCTCGACCGCACATGACACCTGATTGCATGAAGATCTGACTGGTAAAACAAATATCAACCCCGTTGAAATAACGCCTTTCCAAGACTTAGATATTACAAAAACGAATAGCTGTGGGCGCAATGGCAGAAAATTGAACTTTCTAAATAGTTGGTTGGCCAACGACCACCAGCTGTTTACCCCAAGGCCTGAGAGTTGGACGATTTCCTGGCGGCGAACCAGGCCATCAGCAATCTCAGCTTCGGGAGGTTCCAGCGTGTGCGATCGAAATGAAAGAAGAGAGCAAAGTCGCTGAGGTGAATTGAACTCTTGTATCATGCCTGGGGTATCAATATGTTGAACTATGTATAGTCGGCAAGTTCCGGCGCGTTGCCGATGTTTGGCCGAATTGCTTCGTAGAAAGACCACCGTTCTTCTGTGTTCCTGCTGTACCTGAATGGATGCATGATCGTTTAGAGACTGCTGTCTTGCTTGTACTCCGAATGTCGGGAGTGTCGCCGTATAGGCCACGGCTTCTTCGCTTTCTCTCTCTACTGCACGCCAGAGAAACATTCGTTTGGTCCAGACACGGCTGCGTGTAGGCTCATTTTGTTCTTTTGTACAACCGCTTGCCAGGTACCTGGTACGTGCAGAGTCGTTTTAGTGGTGGTGTTGCTTCTGCTTGTGGTACGCTCTACTCGCGTAGCTGGCACGTACACCACGTACCGCTCATTACAGCTCCGCGGCTGCTGCTGTACACCAGGCCAGGTACCAGGGAGGCACGCGTGTGTGAGCTTAGTCGCCCCCGTCTTGCCTATCCGTCTCCGCGCTGCTTGTTGTTCGTACATACCTTGCTCCGCGCTTTCGCCTGGCCAGCAGACAGGCAGCATGCAAGCCGAGGTCCAGACGCTGATCGATGGCAGCCCCGTGCTGGTGATGGCCACCAGCACCTGCCCTTTCTGCATCGAGGTGAGGGGTGACATCAGCATCAGCCGGTCGTGCGCTAACTCATTGGAACTATGGCCTCTGCCAGATGATATCAGCAAGAGGGCTTCCAGCGAGGGACTCCACCAGTCTCGCTGGCCTCGCACTCAGTAAGTCTTGTTCTTAGAGCTTGTATTATCACGGAGTGATCCTCATCGGACCACGAGCCAGGTGGCTAGGGGACATCACACAGGATCCCCGGCCACTGCTCCACTCACACATGCGATTACACTGAAACCTCCACGGCTTGGTATCTTTTGGCTACAGCACCCCCAAAGCGAGTTCACTCGACACGAACGAGCTTGACAAAACCAAAAAACCAAGACGAAATCGCATGCGGCAAATCACAAATCAATGCTGAACTCTGAAGCAATTTTAATCTTGAGCGCACGGGTCATCCGTAATTTGCGCAATTCCTTCACGACGAATTCAGGCGCAGCAGAATAAATCGACCGCAAAGACTCCCACGTGCGCTCCTCTGCTTCGAAACCATCCCAATCGACCAAGACAATCACCTCGTTGGCATCATCTTCGGCCACATGCACCACAGCATTCATGCGGCATTCACCCTGCGCAAAGGAATGTTGGAAAACATCCTTCAGATCAGCGGTGACGTTCAACGTCGCATCCGCATAAAATCGTAAACGAGCCACGTGAGCTTGATGCACCTTCCCAGAAACGATGTACTGAACTGAGTACACATGATCATGATCAGCTGCTACCACACGCCACGGACCAGTCCATGTGGACAACAATTTCGGTGTGACACCCTGCCGACGAACACGAGCATACAACACGAAATCACCAACCGCAAATTTTGGCAACACCACCTGGCCCTGAGCCTGTTTACGTTTGTTGTCGCGAGACACGGCAACAGCTGCGCGAATATCGGCGCAAAATCTCTCCTGCTCTGCAACGACTTCACGGACGTTCGCACGCAACAAGTCATCATTCATCACGTCAACATTCCACCTGCCATCAGACTCAGAAACGAGCGCCGAGAAATCGGTACGCGGAGCACGCCCAAACATCACGCTGTACGGAGTGCTTCGGTAACGTTCACGAAACGAAGTGTTCAAGGCCCACTGAGCGGCCGGCAAAACATCAACCCACTCCGAAACCTGACGACGCTGTTCTGACAGAATGGAACGCAGAGCACGTACCACCTCTTTTACCATGCGTTCACACGTACCGTTCGACCACGGCGTGTAAGCGACAGCAAAACGATGTTCGATGTGCAACGCGTCGCTCAACAAAGCAAGCACCCTGTTCTTGAAATGCGTGGCGGTATCACTCACCCACACACGCGGCACCCCCAAAGTCTTACACCAGGCTAGCAAATGCTTCGCTGTGACCTCGGCTGTACAAGCCTCGGCCGGTTCCAACGCCACGTAGTTGGACAAATCATCCATGATGACCAAAACATATCGGAAACCATCCTCATCAGGCAGGCCATCGCTACCTTCGGGCCCGCTGTGGCCAACATACAAAAAATCAAAGTGCACCACTTCTCCCGGAGCGGTACCATGCACCGTGTCTCCGTAGGGACGAGGAATGAGTGCACCTGCACGCGTGTCTACACAGTGCAAACACTGGCGAACGAATTCGCGAACCTGAGAATCCATGTGAGGCCAAACACAATATTCCTTCAGGCGAAACAAAGTCGGCGCCACACCACGGTGACCAGCCGAGCGCATGTGCGCGCACACCATCAAACGAGTTTGAAGAGCAAGATCATCCGGCGGAATCCACAAGACGTCACGCACCCCAACACGCACACGAAACAAACCATCATCGGCCAAGGTAGCTTGACCGAAGGTTGTCGAAAATTCATGAACACCAACGCCGATACGAGCGACAGACCTTTGTTGCGAGGCACGAATCACATCCAATGCGGGAAGCGAATCGTCAGCATTACATGGGCTGTGCACGGCAACCGAACGAACAGGCACCGTAGGAACTTTGACCCAACGAGACAACAGATCCCCCCAACAGTTTCGATCGCCAGGGATGTGTTCGATTGCATAGCGGTATTGTCCTAAAACACCCTTCCAATTCTCTAGGCGTTGTGCCATGGTCTTTGTGACCGTCGTGACACACTTCTCCGGATTGAAAATGTACTGCAAGTTTCGATGATCAGTAAAGATATGAACACCACCCCAAAGCAGGTATTCGAGCCTCCGGAACGTATTAACGATCGCAAAACCTTCTTTGTCGACAGTCGCCCAGCGCAACTGCGAACCTGTGAACGAACCACTCAGAAATCCGAGAGGCTCGTGAGACATGCTTTCCAACGCCAATCCACTGCGAAATTCGTGTTCAGGCACTTGGGTGAGAAAACTACCCCAATGGAAATCAGAAGCGTCAGGAAACATCAAAACAACGCACCCGGGACGAGGATGATGAAGCGGCACTGCTTGCGCCACCAAACCCCGTGCGGCATTCCACGCCCGCACCCGATCCTCCGTCCACGCGGTATCCTTGATGACACGATTGCGCGCCACTCGCTTAGTCCGACGTGTAGCCCCAACAAGGAGCTCCTCCAAAAAATCACGTAACGGTGCTACCGTTTCCGCTAAACGTGGTAACGATGTACGCAACCAGTTGACAGCCTGCAAGAATTGCATTAGTTCTCCAGCGTTTTCGGGACGACGCATTTCACTTAAACCTTGCACTCGAGCGGGGTCATGGGACACGACACCATTGGAATACACCTTACCACACCAGACCAGTTCACGAGAGAAGAAGGTACACTTGTGGGCGGCGACAAACAGTCCAACATTCTCCAGGCGTTCAAGAATGTCATCAAGCAGCTGCAGAAGAGCTTCTTCGGTGTCTGCGAAAAAGAAAACGTCATCGACCCAAACTTTGCAATCCAAACCACGCAACACTTCAGTCATGACACCTTGGAAATAAGAAGTCGCATTCAAAACACCTTGGGGAACACGGGTAGGCGTGAACAAACCGTCGCTTGTCGCCATGGTGAAGACGTCTTGCGCCTCCGGAGCCAAAGGCATCTGCCAGTACCCTTGAAGTAGGTCCAGCTTGCCGAAGAAACGCGCCCCCAGCAGATCTCCCATGTCTTCATGGTTGGGCATGACGCCCGGGGACTTCTCCACCTGTGCGTTCACCGCCGAGTAGTCGCTCACCAAACGGAAAGAGTCCTTCTTGGGCACCGCCATCGCCGGACTCGCCCACACCGCCTGGATGTTGTGGTAGACAAAGCCAAAAAACACCAAAGCAGCAATGCACTTCGAGAGCCAGTCCCTTTTCGTCGGTTCGTACCGACGTGGCGTTGCCTTGACAGGCTGCGCCTGTTGCTTCAGCTGCACTCGCATCGGCTCCACTTGCGCTGGCGGATCACCACACAGCGCACGGCGAAAAGCACCCACGCGACGAGCCAAAATTTCGCGCAAACGGGTTGCTCCGCCGACGCTTAATCCACTCTGCTCTGCCTGCTGCACGCTGTCCTCCAACGCCCGTTCTCGGGCCGTCCGCTCCTCCTCCCGATCCATGAACATGTCTGGCCCCCGGTCGACCAAATGTTCCACCGCCTTGTCCTCCGGAGCATCCACCGTAGCCTCGGTCTGAAAAGCACGCACGGAAACCGTCACTCTGCGCGCCGCAAGGTAACTCGGAGTCTCCACACCGGTCGATACCGGCACTGCGCGAGGGCGAAGCTTCTCCAGAGCTTCACGGTAGACGTCGATGCCAAGAGCTTTCATGGTAGCCATGCCAAACAGAACGACGTTATCTGTACCAGGCATGACCGCGAAAGTGATGGGCTCCAATTTCACCGCTCCCCACGGCGTCCGTACACTCACGGCAATCGGCACCGTTTTGTGCGTGACCATCACTGAAACACCCGTAGCGGTTTTCGCCTGCTGCGGGCCATTTTCGAACGGAATTTGCAGATCGGCGCCGCCGAAATGCGAAGACAGCTGCTGAAGTAAGCCGACACCGATGGACGTGAGCGCCGACCCCGAATCAAGGATCACACGCGCCATCAGCGAACCAACCGACCCTGGCAAAGAGAGATCAGCGCGTAAACACTCAGCGCTGCGATCGACAGGCACTTCACCTGCCGTTGAACTCTGGTCGGTACCAAGAGTCACCTGACGCCATGGCTGCCCTCCTACAGCCGGCGCCGAAGAAATAGAATCGGCGGTCCACCCCGACCAAGACGTCGAATATACAGACGGTTCCGGCGCTACCGCCCCTGCAGCAGCACCAGACACTGACTCCGCCCGCTCGGTGGATGGCGAAGTTCTCGCTCCAGCAGCACCCACCGATGTTCCAGCTCCTCCAACGTATACAGCTCGGCCGGCAACAGACGAACCAGATCCCGACCCAGCGGCTCCTGCCGCTGGCGCACCAGAAGTTGAAGAAGCAACAGCAGAAGTTCCACCGCCCGCTGTCAATTGATTGCCACCACGGCCACCGCGCCCGCGTCCATGGTTGAATCTGCCCCGGCCGCCATTGCGGCCCCCGCGATACCCTGACGACCCGCGCCCACCACTGCTGGGAGCTGTGCCGCCACCGCGAGCTTTTGGGCAATCAGAAACATAATGGTTGGGATCACCACACTCGAAACAGACGCGAACAAACGACTTTTTCGCGGACTGCTGCTGTTTCGGTTTCTGCTGCTGTTGGCGTCGCGGTTCAGCTGCCCCTGCAGCATCTTTCCGACCATACGCCTCGATGAATTTCCACTGTTCTGCAGCAGAAAAAATTTGGTCCATGACCAATGCCGGGTCCTTCTTCCACCCTGCAGCGTACGTTAGCTGACCTTTTACGTACTTTTTGAACTCGGAAGGCCATAAGCCATCCACCAACGCCATGCTCACAAATTCCGCCGGTCCGGGCAACCACGAACGGTCCTGCGCGCGGTACATGGCATGCACCGCGTGATTCTCCGCAAAATACTTTTCCATAGCGGAGTTTACCATCATCGCGCGGTCTTTGACGGATGTTTCACCGCCCTGCTTTTCATCGCGCCTCATTGAGAGAACGCGACGCAAGTCCGCTGCCGCCCGCGAGGTGTCAAATCTGTTGCTGGTGGTTGTGTAACCAGCGTGCTGCCTAACAGCGTCCAACAACTCCGAGGCGGTCATCGTAGTCTGATGCTTGTAAAATCCCTCAAAACACCGATGAATGTAATTGGGGATAAGCTGGCCCATGCTCACTTTGGAGTGCTGAACCACCCCCTGAGCGTTGGCGAGCTGCAGCCGTTCCTCATAATCGAGGTACGCTGCGTAAAAAACACGAGAGGCCTGCTCGGTCCACACCTCTCCGTATTTCGGTGGAGTCAGAGACTCCCCTACCACCAGCGGCGTGCTTGCCGTGTGCGCCATAATCCACAGCAGTCCACCTGGACTCTACTGTAATAACGGAGAAACTGCCGCCTGACCTGTGCGTCCTCCAGCTCCCGGAGCGTCCTCCCCTGCTGTGCGCTTCAAGCCGTTTCGATCCGTCCAACGGGCCAACTGCCTTCCCAGCTGTGACCCAATACTCCGCAGCCGAAAACTCCTCCAACAGAAGTAAGGCGGAATATCTAGATATTATGGCCTCTGCCAGATGATATCAGCAAGAGGGCTTCCAGCGAGGGACTCCACCAGTCTCGCTGGCCTCGCACTCAGTAAGTCTTGTTCTTAGAGCTTGTATTATCACGGAGTGATCCTCATCGGACCACGAGCCAGGTGGCTAGGGGACATCACACAGGATCCCCGGCCACTGCTCCACTCACACATGCGATTACACTGAAACCTCCACGGCTTGGTATCTTTTGGCTACAGAACCCAGAGGTGCTGCAGTCAGCGTACCGTTCTTTCCCCACATCGACATCTGGCAACACCCAGCGTCTGGAGCTGATTCTTTTTCATTCCCCGACCGACCAGAACCTGTCACCACCCGGGGACGAATTTCGGTGTCGATTTTCTCCCCCCAACGAAACCAAGCGACAAATGAATCGTAGCTTGGGATATATATCGTTGAGATCTTGCTATTAATAGAGAAGACACGTTGCTCGGTTTTACCGGCGTGGTATACTCTTGATAAACCAACCATCCTTGGAATTGGTCTGAGGGTGTGTGTTATCTTCCCACCCTTGTGACACGGAGGTATCAGAGCTCTGTGGCCACTAGGCCGCACAGCCACGAGACTATGCATGTGAACTTCGCAAAATGTGGAATACGTAGGTACAGCAGTAAGTAGCACTGCTGGTATGCACCATTTATATTTTTTGTTCGTAATGGACAGCAGCTGCAGTGCAATGCCGTCAAGGCAGAACATGTCTTACGTGCCCACTATACACTCTGTTCTTATACGAGTATGAAGAACGTTTTTTTTTCAGTATCAATGTTGTTGTTTTCACACTAACTCTGCTCAATCTAATAATCAAGGATTCCGTGGTCAACACAAAAGGTGCTGGAACCCTTCACAGGTAAGATCCGAAAAAACGAATAAACAGTTTACCAGTACAAATTGTCAGATTGGCCAAACACAACATTAGGGAGTTGAGAGGGGAAAAATTACGATTATTCATATCGGCACTCACGGCCACAGCATTGCTGCAACGAACGGCCATGCATGGCATGCATGGTTGGGGGGTGGTTCAATTTCGTGTTCAGTAGCAATATGCAACAGCCCAAGCGAGCAAGGGAGGAGTCGGACGGGACGGGTAGCAACGCGATCTTACCGTTGTTGCTTGACTCTCGCGCTGATTGTAGATGGTTGATATCACCGAAACTATTATTGTGTTGGTCGTTATGTATGTCACTACAGTCAGTACATATCCACCAGGATCCGGGGGCCCCAAAAAGGCTTTAAAAGTTCTCAGCTTCAACTATTAATATTAATAGCAAGTTAAGGCGATTCATTTTTTTTACAGTTATATAATACCAGGTATGAAACGAGCATAACGACATTTTCGCTCTGTTTTCAACCATCTGCTTACAGCAGTAGTGTACAGTGTACAGCAGTATACATGGCACCAGGTCTTTTTTGTGCTTTTTTTTTGTTTTCCTTTTTATTCCCATTCCTTTGTTTGTTTTGCTCTTTCCTATTTTCCTGTTTGCCCCTCTTTGTGTCTCTGTCTGTATCTTCCTTCTTGATTTTTGCCATATTACGTATGTATCTGTTTTTTCTCTTGGCTTTGCTTCGTCGTCTCCCTTTTCATTTTTTCTTGTACGTATTAGTTTCGTTTTCGCTTCCTCCTTGGTGTTCTTTGTAGCGACGTATGCTTGTTTCCTGGTTCTTATATCTCTGTTCTACACATCTCGGTAGCTTGCGAGCCTGCGATCTGCGAAAATCTGAGCATTCTCTAGTGTGTTTCCTTTCTTGATGTCTTGCTTTCTTGCTTGAACTGAACTTTTTTCTCTCTTCCCTTTTTGATTTTTGATTTTTTCGATTTCGATTTCAATTTTTCGACTTTGAGTTTTTTTTTTCTGGGCAGTATGAGGTCTTCTCGGTTTCTGTGGCGACCTGTACAGCGTACCGCATGTACCTGACTGATCGTACTTGCGCGGACCTTACTTTTTTTATTCAAGTCTGAGGTGTAGACGTGCTTCAGTTATCATAATCCATTATTCTCTGCTTGTTTTTATTTTTTCCCGAGGCATTCTTCCACTCACACTCCAGACAGAGTTATCTGTTATAGGGGCCTGTCCTGCGACCACAGAATGCATTGTATTGTGCAGTGTGGGGATGAGTTAATGCGAGAACAACAACAACAAATGGTATACTGTACCAGGTACAGCTGTACACACGTGCGCACGTACCAGTATACTTTATCGGACAGACGGTCGGTATGATATACGCCAACAGATGGCATACGCGTGAGCGCGCATCAGCGTGATTACGTACGTACGCACCAGATATACACCAGCAAGATCAGGCCGCACCTTGCTGTGAGTGCGCCTTGCATCCCTTCAGAACATAATGTATCATGCCCCGAGCAAAAATATTTATCATTTTACGATCATCATGCATTTTTATAGTTGCATCGTGTTTTCGTTCGTGAAGTCGCCTGAAAACGCTTTGATACTACAGTAGTACTGCAGGTTTGGTTCAAGAAAAACATACCCAATACATACGTCAGCTGTGAGTCTGTGAGGTCGACCAATTGAGTGGTTGGTACTCAAACTTCGCAAGCCAAGAGATCAATCGGGCAAGGGATACTATTAATACAGACAGCAGTATATTGACATCTCCCCGGTGGGGGCTACAATGGTGTCGGTAACTACCGTGCATGACGGCAGTCGCGGACATACAGATGCGGCTGCTGTTGTACAGCAATAGTTCACCCTCGTGATCGTAGCTCGTAGCAGTCTCTTGGTACGAACATTGCACACCTCGCACAGATGATCTACTAATACTAATTTATCATGATCGAGATCTTTCAGGGCAGATAGATGCATGTATTCCTGATCTGTATGGTCTGTATGATCTGTATGATCTACAGTAGCTCATGCTGACGGGTGGGAGCCGTATAACCTGTACCGACTAGGACATCTTTCCTGGGTTGTATCTGTACTATACAGATCCTGCACAACGTAGAAACAAGCGCGCCCGATGTATCACACGCCATGCAAAGTTGAATGTCAACCACTCACAGCGTGTCGAGCTCGCGGCTGACCTACTTGTTGTATTTTTCGAAAAAACATACCACGACGGCAGGCTAGGTTCGAGATGATCTACAGTACACAGATACATCATGATCTGTCTCGCGAATGGAAGATTAATAATTCTGCTCTCTCTCGGCTTCTAGAGGTCGGTATACTACGAGCAATCCAGCGAAAGGGTTATTCGTTGCTCACGATTCCGCGGTTTGGTTGGCCTCCCGTGACCGCCGTGTTTGTTGTTCACCCGTTGATTTGTTGCAGGCGAAGCGGACGCTGGCGGCCCATGGCATCACAGGCCGATTCGTCGACATGGACAAGGTGCGGTTATTTTTCTGTCCTTTACTGCTGCCTACCGAGATGTTTATGGTGATGGCGGTCTGTCTGTCTGTCTGTCTGTCAGTGTGAAACGCGTGCGAATCGTTCTGGTAGGGTATACGATCTGGGCCACCCATCTTCCAGCACAATGGGTGAAAATACACATAAAACCTTCATCGCGCTCAATTCGAGAGCTTCCGACACCTCGGACAGATCAGATAGATCAGATATGTCATCTAGATCCTAACCTGCCGTTATGAGATGCTGCGCAGGATCTGTATGGCTCAGATCCGATCCGGCAAATCTGTCCTAGATCATGCAGATCAATTACATGGCTCCCACCTGGCGACATGAGCTACATCACACAGATCATACAAGATCGGGAATATGTCTGCCGTGAAAGATCTAGATCGTGAAGTGTGAGAATGGATGATCTGTACATGATCTGTCTGAGGAGTGAAATTTTCCAGGCTGTTGGGGTTAGGGTTTGGGCTTCTGGTTGGAATCAAATATGACTTCAAGGGGTTTGTCGAAGAAGGGCCAAGGCATGGTACCACAAAGAGCGTTCAGTTCGGGCAGGGATATTTTAGGGGTGCTACCATCCTTTTCAGCGCTCGATGTTTCCAGGACGGAAAATTTGTCAATAAATACCGAACAAGTACCGAACAACCTGTTTTCGGAAATATCTGGTCGAGAGCCTTCCGAAAATATACTGTTTCGATTTTAGCACTCCTACCGTTTTGTCGAGAAAACGACCGATGAAAAACGGTTGTACTCCTGTGCGAAGTCGGCGGTCTTTACGGCACTCCTCACGGCAAGTAGACACGGCAGAACCGTCCCGGACAGTCGCGCTTCGTTTTTATGTATCGAGAGTGTTGGCGTGTTCGTACACGATACATACATAGCCGCTGCTCGTGAGAGCGCTTGCCGCTGCTGTGTACGATGCCCGGTGTGTGGCGTGTGACGCTTCCTGCTATGGTGGGGGGCCGTAGTTGAACTGTGTGTATACAGTAGCGTCTACCAGGTACTCCTTTACTTCTCTGTAAGTCGAGAAACTACCGGAAGACGCCTGCTACTATATAGGGTTAGAGTGAGGTACCCGATTTAAGACCGACCGTTTTATGACCTTTCGGGAGATGAGACCACAGGTGAATAGAGTTGTACCGATAAATAATCTACTTGGTATTACTATGGGATGATTTATGCAGTTGCTGAACTACAAGACAAAGACCCCGAGTAGAGAGAGATGAGGCCACGTTAAAGTCGTTGTCACGGAAGGGTCTTGAAGTGGGTAGGTAGGTACCCTAACTACTGTATTGCGTACTTGCACTTTTTGAAGGGGCTCCTCAACTTTGTGCCTGTTGAGTGTTGAGTACTAGTAGTGCCGCCTGCCCGCTATAGTTACAGTGCCTGTTAAATCGCTTTGTTGGCACAGATGGGATTTTGCCCAGTGTGGTAGTGTGCGGAGTAAATAGTGCCGGTTGGTCGCCGCTGAAGATAGTACTGGTATTGTTGGCTGGCACATATACTTGCACACCGGCACTAAAGAGAGACCATTTCTGGAAATGCACTTTTTGGTTAAACCGTTTGTGACTGACGGGAGACCCCTCAACTGAGCAGGTACCCAATGTCGCCGGAGGACGAGTGTCAGTACTTGTGTTTTACGCACAAAGAAAAAGGAAACACCCCTAACGATAGGCCATGTCATTGTTTTTTTTTTCGGGTTACACGTGGGTAGGCGCACTTTCAGACGCGAGTCGACGAGGGGAGAAATGGCTAAAGTCTTCTCGAGATAAAATGAAGGCACGAGCCGTAGTGGGGAGGGGGATCCATAGTAAATAGGACCTACGTTACACACTAAACCTATATATTTAACTATTTTTACTAGCAATATTTGGTCCTATTTACTATGGTCCCCCGTAATAAGAGGGAGAGAGAGAAGAAGGGTAAATATAATAAATGGGAAGAAGACAAACCAAAACCAAAACGTACGTCTCTAGTTCGGTTTTCGGGTGAAGTATGAACTTGCTCAAGTGAGGAAGGCAGGCAAAGGTAGATTCGCCCTCTATCGTAGCATGCACCGGAAAAGTAATGGTACTATTCAATTCTTGATCCTGAGCACAGTTTGTCCCTGAAGCGCGGAGGTCTAGTGCGAAAGGGTTTTCATGTAGAAGAAAACGCCTACTACTGTAGTTTTCAAAGCTTGCACACCTCCGACAGATCATCTACAGATCATTCCCACAGCTCATGTACTAGATATTTCAGGGCAGATAGATGTCTGTATGATCTGTGTGGTCTGTATGATCTGTGTGGTCTGTATGATCTGTATGATCTAGCTCATGTTGCCGCGTGACAGCCGTACTTCCTGCATGACCTACAGTAAGACAAGTTTCCTGGGTTGGATCTGTACGGTACAGATCCCGTGCAGCAGCTCGTAACGGCAGGTTGGGATTTATACTATGTAGATTTCCTTTGTGTACCCGCCCGAGCGGGAACTATGGTCATACGACTACGGCCATGCATGATAATGAGTACACCCCCCCCCCCCCCCTTGGAGTTGAATCTGCTCGCTGTCTCCTCCTTGCTGGGTGTGGGGTATTGAGTAAAGATGGAACTGAGTCCTGACGCGTTTATTTCCCGTTTTTTTCTCGTCTGGCGTGGTTTTTTTCGGGGTGCCCAGGAGGCGAATGGGTCGGAGATGCGGAAGGCGATGACAAGCCTTGCGGCCAACCGCACCTCAGTCCCACAAATCTGGATCAACAAGAAGCACATCGGCGGCTGCGACGACCTTAAGGTGCGTTTCCCCCCCTTTTCGGAAAGTTACGAAGGGGGTTCACTTTAGAGGCCCTTTATGTTTAGCCGCTTAGAGCCACTAGGCCGAGTGACAACCCTATGTAGGTTCAGTCTTGAGCATTTTTTTTATTTTTCGGATTCGCGATATGCACCGCCACGGGATTGCTGGGTACGCTGCGCCAAAGGCAATATACTCAAGTCCTCTTTTGAGTGAGGTGCGGGGCCGCTCGTCGGAGTGGCCCAAAGGCGGTAATAGAAAGCAATGGCATCATACCCCCCCCCCCCCGTATTGTATACCTGGTATATATATGGGTTGGGTTGGCGTCGGTTGGCGACAACGCTGTGAAACACGCCTCTCACTGCGTGAGCTAGACAGCCAGGGTACCGTTTTCTTTTCTTGTTTTTTTGTTGGCGGTTACCACGGCTGGCGGTCGAGTTAGATCATTTTTGTGCGGGGAGAACCTTTACTCCGCATAAGGGGGATGATCGTATCACGTAGTGTGTATATGGTGAGGCACCCACGAGGCAGTTACATAGTAACCCCATTGCTGTCTCTGGAAGTGTGGCCACACCGGTAATTTAATCAATTCATTGATGCTGTCATCCATATTCAAGAAACCCCCCCTCACCAGCGGTTTTTAGTAGGATGCAGCTCACCCTTCATGCGACTCGCCGGACACCTCACGGTGCTTCGCGCTTGGTGCAAGCCATGTCTGCCTGGTCGGTGAAAACCCGACATACTCCGTCCCGGCATTGTAGAGATGCGAGGGTCTATGGTCATACCACTACGGCCATGCACGGTAACGAATACACCCCCCCCCCTACCCTGACCCTAACCCTGTGAGTACACCCACCTCCCCCTATTGTGGCAGTAGCCAAGCGCGGATTACCTAAGTGCTTATTTCTTACGATATCTGGGCAAGTTTGGGGTCGCTCCATAACTCCGCTTGAGATTCACGAGTGGTGATGGTACGTCCACCCTGAAGTCTTCGGCATGTACACATCCGTTGATTTAGTCCCCGTTTCGGCTGTGATGTGAGTATCAAGCGGGGGGTTTTGTTCCCTGCCACACCGCGCTGGCGGTCGCTTCGTGCAGTGTACAGCTCGAGACTAGCGTAGTACGTGTTTTCGACCCTCTTGCGTGCGTTTTGTGTTTGCTCCGGTCCCGCCTTACAGGCCTTGGACGCCACGGGCGACCTCGGGCTGCAGCTCAACGGTGTTCCCAGAGAGAAGACGATGGCGGATGCCGAGGCGGGGGCGCCGAGCCTGAAGGAGGTGTGATCTTTTTTGGTTCCCTTGTTTTTTTTTTTGCGATTTGTGATGGTGGAAAAATTGTGTTGTTTGTTACAGCAGCACCGTGGTGTTGGCCTTGGTGATGTTTCCTTGACCAAGAGGGTGATGCGTTGCGTCCATGGTGTTTGCCATGTTGTCGTGGTGTCTGTAGGGAGGAGCTGGTGGTTTATCGACATGGCTGTTGGCCATTTGTGATGGTGCCTTTACTGGTCAGCCAGTCGTAGGTGAACAGTTCTTGGCGTCCGCGACCGACGCACAGGAGTCGGGGAGTCGGGGACTCTTGTATTAATAGTAGGTGGTGCGTTGATTAGAGATGCACCCCATTCACTAAGATAACAGTCAGCGGACGCTGAGGGTTGGCTCAGTGGTTAGGGTTCGCTGAGTGTTAGCTACGTGGTCGGGGTGTATCTCTAAGAGGGTTGTTTCCATGGTGTTTGGTATTTGCGATGTTGTGAGAAGAGTCTACGCAGCGAGTGCCCGCCGCTGCGATGGTTGGGGTCGCTTGCCGCCGCGGTCGTCGGTGTTTTGCTCCAGTGCAGCAGCAACGGCCGTGTTACGATTGTGTCACCAGTAGCAGCAGTCCAAAGCGGCACGGAACGGCAGAGGTTCGTGCGGTCAAGTTTCCCTTCACAAACACTTTTCTTACATGTTTTTCTCGTACGGAGGCTGCGCTGCCCAAGGGACCCCGGAAACGTCCACCACACGGGAAGGAAATTGTGCGTTGGCGCTTTTGGGATGTTCCGCGCTGGACGTTAATTTTATACCTGCTTAACGTTTACATCAGAGTGCAAACGGGTGTTGTATATCCGTCCATTGTATTTTCGGCCATAGTGGTACACGTTTACAGCAGAGGTAGACAGGGTATATACCAACGTTCTATCGAGCGGTATCACGCGCGTCTTGTATCTACTGCTGAGCAGACATGGTGATGCGACCGGTCATATCACGATCTACGAAGACAATCTACTGGTACAGCAGTAGCCTCTACCCTGCCGTTTTAGGATGTTGGTGCAGGATGATCTTTTTTCGCTTGTTGTCTAGCACCCTTGTGCTAGTGGATAATGTTATATTAGTCGCTGTCGTCAGCTGTGTGTGCTGCTTGCAAGTGCAGGCACTAAAAAAAACAATAACCTTGAAAAAATCGGAGGCGTTTTTGATCGGACGGCACCCGGATCTCCCGCTTCAGGTCTTCTGTAAGTTGTCCGGCTTCACCCAGCTAAAAACGTTAAAAGGGTGACTTAAGGCATGCCCCATATTTGAGGTGGCCGTGTAAATAATGCAGATCCAACCAAGGGAACTTGTCCTAGATCGTGCAGGTTATACGGCTCCCACCCGGCAGCATGAGCTAGATCATACAATCCATACAGATCATACAGATCGTACAGATCAGGAACACATTTATCTATCCTGAAGGATGTGTTAATAGATCATCACGTGGGAATAATCTGTAGATGGTCTGTACATGATCTCTCCGAGGTGTGGAAGTATTACATGTCGCTTGCAACCATGAGCTTCGAGGCATTTTTCGGTCTCACGGTTGAGGAGTCCTTTGACTCATTTTCATACGCTTGAATGGTTTCGCCTACTTAGACAAGCCGTTACCGATAGGCGTTATTCCTCCTACGCGATTGTGTTGTCGATCCCAACTGTAGACTGGTTTCAATATCGTAAATCACGAAAGGGATGTCGAAGGCAATAGGTAGTTCCTCAATTTGGGTACTTACCGGTATAGGTTATGAGCCCCGCCAGTTAGACCCCCTCCCCCCCCTACCGTACTGTAGAGGAACCGCACTGTGGACGCATGGCTCTAGCGCCGCGGTTACCCTTTGCCTCCAATTCTCGTGCCCGGAAAAACGTGGCCGACAGCGCTGCCTCGCCCTTTGCCGCCGATTATCGTGCCCGAAAAAAAAAGACTTGGCTGACGACGCCGCTCTCGTTATTATCTTTGTACCTCCCGTTTGTCGTGCCCGAAAAACCGTGGCTTGACCGTTTTCTCAGCAACAGTACGCTGGAGTGTCGAGGGATGCGGCCGTCGCCATCTACCCCGGCCCGGAGGCGGCTTTCTTTGCACCCTTCCACTCCCCTGCTACAGTGGACCACCGGGTGGTCCGCGTGAACGGTGTCATCACGTTCATCATCGCGGTCTTCGCCGTCGTCTTCGCCGAGCGCCGCGCGACTGAGTGGGTGGTGAGTTATTCGCCGTACCGTATAAAGATGCCTCCAACGATATCGTAGGGGTGCTTTACCGTACCGTAGACAGATGTCTGTAGCGATGGGGGCACTTGACCGTACCGTTGAAATGTGCATTCAACGGTATCATAGGGATACTTTACCGTACGGTGGAACGGTGTTGGCAACGACGGGAGTACTGTACCGTACGGTACGAATATGCATGCAACGATAGGGGTACTTTACCGTCCCGTATGAAGATCTACCGTACGGTGTAAAGATGCATGTGACGATAAGGGTACACATAGTAGTTTCTCAGGGTCCTCCTAACTTGAAGAGCTTTGTACTTCAATACCTGCAGAAACCCGAACCCTGACTTTGAGAATAGCGAAAGCGCATCCCGATGAACGCCATGGCCTACTTACTGCCTATAAGAAAAGCAGGGCGAACACAGCAAATGGGAGGGACAAACAAATCGAAAACAAAATCCACCTGCTCTCACCAGCTATACGAGAGTGCATACGAAGGCGGGACAGCCGGTGCGGAGAAATTGTATATTGATAAAACGCACCAGGTAGTCGTGTATTTTCTGAATTCAGGGAGACGAAATATATCTAAATATAGGAGCGTTGAGGTCGTTCGCACAGCAGAGGTGAAACCGTTTTTTTTTCAGGGCTCGATTTCTCTCGACAGCGATAACGGGTGCTACTAAAAATCAAACTTTTCTATTTTCGGAAGACTCTCTCTCTCGACGAGCTATTTCCTTTCGAAAACACCTTAGTATTGTTCGATTTTGGCACAACCTTAAGAGCCTCCCCGTTTTTCTGGGAGAATCGAGCGCTAGAAAAAAACGATCACCCCCCCGGGCGAATTCAACGCTCTTCTTGCGGTAGTGTAAAACACGAGTGATGTTCCTCTGCCTTAAGGCATACCAGGTATGCCTTATCAGGCAGATGGTTTATGGGGTAATTCCTTTGTTGAGGAGCCCGGTCAGCCAGAGAGATTTTGGCACGGAGCACTGTGATACTATGATGCTTGAAAAGAGCAGCTGTGTTGTTTCTTAACTCCCCCCAAAGAGCACTGGAACGGTTGGAATGGAGCGTGATGCCCCCCTGGAATTGTTGCTGGTTGGTCGTGAATTATTTTCAAAGTTCACGAATGGATTCCAAGCGTTTGTTTTTTTGGGCTAAAGAATTGTGGTATGACACGGGTGATCTGATCAGGCAACACGACCCCGCGGACGGGTTTCCAATATGATTGTCCCGAGGGGGGGGAGGGAGAGTGCAGACTACGCCGAGCGATGCGTGTGTCTATGGAAAGGGCTTGGCGATATCTTCCTCCCATCAGAGCCCCCACCATTTAACGTCTCCCAAAGAAAAACGATTGAGTTCAATCAATATCCCTCTGTTGTGATTTTTTCCAAATTCAACCCCCCCTTATCTCTGCTCCGTTTCGAAAGGGCTGCGTGGTCGATGGTCAAATGACTACGGCAAGCAACAAATGAGTATGCCCCCCCCCCCCCCCGCCCACCCACGTCGTTATCCTGACAAAAGTAGAACTAGGTAATTTTCGTTGTGTGTGCCCTTAGGAGAAAATCGGCTCGGAAAATCAGCCCAGGGGGTGTGTTAGCTTACCACCCCCCTGTGATAAGGTAGTCGTTTCTGCGCGACAAATGTGGTGCCTCTTTTTCCATACGGGCTTCCAACTCTGCAGCATTATGTGGTGACGAGTAGAGAGAAGGGCGGGAGGCGGGGGGGAGGAGAAGGAGGAGGAAGAGTTTTGTTTTTTGGGTAAAGTGCGAGCCTTGTCATGACAGCGAAGGAAAGGTTGCCAGAAACCGTGCTTGTTTCCTCGTTTTTCTGTGTTGGTGTCAAGTGCCAGGCGTCATGGAAGACTGCCTGTTACGCTTGCATTTGGGGGGCGACCGTAGTCGGGGGCGGCGGTCGTTTTGTGCTGCCGTTCTTATCTGCCGCGATGCTTTTACTACCAGATATTGATTTCCGTGTTTTTTTTTTTCGTTGTGCATCATTTAACATTGATTAAGTTCAATACGCCACGAAAAAGTTGTGCGTATCATGGTTGTAACCCTTTTTCATTAAAAGAAATAAACGGGCGATTAGAGCCGCAGCCGTTGTTGCTTGGGTTGGCCGCGGTGGTTCGTCTGATCTCTGGACTGCATATCCAATGGGCCCTATATCACGTATGACGCACGCGCATTTATGATCCTGCTCGTGCTGCTGCCTGCTCCTACTACTCGTACTCGGCTGGCCGTCAAGATAAGCTCCGTTCGATGTTCAGATTAGAGTCTAAACGGTTACTATATTCACGGCCAGAGTGCGGATTTCATAGGGTTGAACAGGAATAATGAAGAACGTCTTTTCCAGGGCGGAAGAGATCTGTTCATTGCGGCGTGCATGCACGATAAGATCAGTTGTCCTGTCGATTTTTGAACGCTGGCCCTTGCTAGTGGTGTCTAGTGGTGTCTTACCCCACCTCCCCTCCTGCTCGCTCAGTCTCGAAGGGGATGCGTGTTTAAGGGTATAATAACTAAGGCACGCAACCACAATGACAAATGAGAACGCCCCCCGTCCCCCCCCCCCCGTCCCCCGCTTGTCTTCTCTATGCGTGGCGCAGGTTCTCGGTCTCTTCGTGGACTTCGGGCTGAAGCTCACCGGCTTTCCGAGCCCTGTTGGCCTCCTCGCCGCCCTTCCCTTCGCCGGCACCCAGCCGCATTTCTCGTGAGAAAAACCCGGTTGAGCGTATCGCCTGTGCTTGCGCGGTGCCGTGCTTGTGGAATTCAGCTCGCTCTTGTTTCTTGTCGGAACCACTTGGCGCGAGAAGCGCGGGTAACGTCGAGCGGTTTTTACTTATGTTTGGTAAACGGAAAACTGTGGATACCAGCTCCCCCTTCCCCCAGGCAACACCGCCTCATTGTACCGATGTCCAAGGTCACTCCGTCCCGTGTACACCCGAGGTACCGACCGACCTCGACGTGTACTGCACACCACGACCACACAAGAGAGAAGCCTGCCCGGGGCGTCCGCCTCACATTGGCGTCGTCGGCAAGATCGGCCCCCGAAACCCACATTTTTGGCGGTATATCACAAAATTACCGTGTCGTTTTTTTTTTAATCCTCCCCCGGTAAAATCACCCCGGTAAACCTACCGAGGAGTGTACCGTCTGCTTATAATAGGGGATTTGTTTTTTTCGAGATTGCTCTTGTGGAGCATAATGCCGCGTGTTGTGCTGCGGCATTGGGAGATATTAACGCCGTATATAGGAATTTCTGACAATCAGATTGCGAGATTACGAAATTTCTTCGTTGGGGTAGATGTCGCGTGTTGTTCTGCTGAGTAAAGTTCTCAGCAAGCGTCCCACCCAAGGCTTAGCAGCCATCGCGAGTCCACCCCGAGAAGATGTTCTTAGCTCGTCAGCTCGCCGCCTGCCGTCCATCTGGCTGAAGCTTGTAAGGACCGGCTGTTACTCGGGACGCTTGCTTTTTTTCTTTACACCCAAAGCTACGAGGAACCCATGCAGCTGTGTGCTCCAGATTGGCAGCAGCAGCCGCATCGGCGGGGAGGTTCACGCGAGCTGTGCGTCATTGCCCCTTGCCTTCGCCGAGTAGTACGGTCGTGCGTGTCGTGCGTGTCCAAAACACTTGATTTTGTCCTTCGTCCCCCCCCCCCTCTCTTGTTTTTTCCGTTCGCCTACGGGGTTGCTTTTATTGTTTAGGGCGGGAGCGTCGAAGCAGTTTGCCAACCTTTGCGGCATATTTTTCGCGTCTGTGTCCTGGGCATGTCTCGTCGGAGATAAGTCTATCGGCGCCCGCATCATGCTGGTGAGTTGTCCGCGCCTCTTGGTGGCAGTGACCGACGAGGGCCGCTGTTGTCCCGCGACCCGGTGTCTGGTCGACTGTTTAGTTGCACGAACAACAGTATAATGCCGACTATTGCGCAAAGGGTGTGATAGGATCGACTGTTGCGCAAGCAGCAAGTATGGGCGGTAGTCAACGGCCCTACGCACATCATTCTCTTGGCTATTGTATAGTACGAACGGTGTTCTGCCGGCTGTCGTACGATAGTACTGTTGCATGAACGGTGTACTTCTCGGCTGTTGCGCAAGCAAAATATGGAGTGCCGACTGGCACATGAACAGTACCGTGTCAATTGGGTTTAGCGAACAATCTATGGCAAGGCCACGACTTATATTGTCAGCCGTGGCACAGACAGCACATTGCGCGAAAATCAACTATATGTTGAACGCCGGCGCGCAGGAAGCAGCATCTCTCTCGACGTGAAATGCGCCTGCTCAATGCCGACGACAACGGGATCACGCAGCATCAAAGCCCCACCTTCGCTATATTTTAGCGTTTTGCATACATACCGCGACGGCGCGCGCTTTGCTGGGTATGCACCCCTACCGCGCTGCTCCATGTACCGCTCTGCTGTACCGCGGTGCTTGACGGTACGGTACGTGATGACATGCGGGATCGGCACCCTCCCCGAAATAAAAGAGGTTGCTCATGTTATTGTGTCACAGTAGGTGTAGAGCTGCCTTTTGACGCATACTTCGGTAGGGATGCAGTAGGGGTCCCTCCATAATGCGGGTTAACAATGCCGGTGCCCTATATAGTGCCGGTTTTGGCACGGATGGGATTAACCAGTGTGGCTGTAGTGTGTGGAAAAATGCCGGTGCCCGCTATAATGCCGGTGTATTGGTCGGGCTCATACCGGCATCACAGAGGAACCGCTACTCCACCTATTTTGTGTGAAGCGCGTTAGCTGAGGAGCCCTCTACTACTAGTCACCCAAAACCTGACTTTTGACACGTATTGCAGAACAACCCCAAGGACTACGGTAGGTTAAATACGACCAACACTGAAAAAATACAACACGGGAGTCCGACGAGATTGGGTGGTTGTGTGGTGCCCTTAGTGCTGCCTTCATCATAGCAGGCGTTTGTTGTATGCGCAAGGCGTAGTATTAACACCCCGCTTTTTTTTGTTTGAGCGTGCGGCATGGCATGGCGAATCTGCCCCCCGACCAAGGGTGGAATCAGTGCCAGAAACTTTTTTTTTCCGAACTAAAAATATCAAGCGTTTTGGGGGGGATGTGCTTTGTTTCGATGCGTCTAACGACTCGACGAGGTAGGCCATGCTGAAGGAGTTTTGTTTGGGGCAAGTTTTTCGGGCGTACAATAACACAGGTACTAACTAGGTAATACGAACGGTGCAGCAATTTTCAAAGATTTGGCAATATGAGAGTTTGTTTCGGATTGAGATTAAAATTTGAAGGGGAGTGTCCGGTAGCCGTGAAGGCCAAGAGGGCAAGGAGAGAGAATAGAGTAGGATACCTGCTTGAAGGCCCGCCGGTTCAAGAGTTCCGGGTAAACAAGACCAGACAAGTCGGATTTGTCACACATAAAAAAAGTGTCCGGAATAACTATGGGACCATTTTTTCAGTAGTAAAACACCCTAACGGAGAAAGTACTACCTAAATTGCCAGCCCCGAGCTAACCTTAATGAATGTGGGTATAACACTGTAGTCAAATCGCTGTGACCTTTCCCGTGTACTGTTTGTTTTCCGTCGCTCTTGCAGGCCATGCTTGCCGGCGCGGCGTTCCTGCAGGGGTTCCTCGACTTTTGCGCGGGATGCTTCATCTTCGAGTACCTGCTCAAGTGGGGCCTGATCAGCAAGTCCGTCTACCGCATGCACGTCAACACCAGGTGTGTACTCTCAATAGTTTAGAACTGGTACAGTAGAGTGGAAAACGTGTAGTCATGTCATGCATGGCCGTAGTCGTATGAGCATAGGCCCTCGCACACCTACCCGACTGTGTAACGCGTTATCTCGGTGCGTGTTTCTCCCGTGCGATTGCCGCTCCTGCACGTGCATGGTCTCTTGTCAGGGCCGACCTCGTCTACGCGTGGAAGAAGAACAACGTGTCCACTGGAAAAGAAGTGTCGCCGGACGCCGTGACGTATCCCACCAGGGTAGGTTGTGCGAGGGTGCGCGGTTCGAGATCCGTGTTGCCTGCCCTAGCGGTTGCCCTATCCGTAACCCTCACCCTATTTTTGAGCGACGGTTTTCGTGTGTTCCCTATGTATCATTACCGGCGACCCCTTGACCCCTTGAGGACTCCGAGGGAGGGAAAGCGTTGAAAACATAACTGGTGGTTAATTAACGCAGCGGTCGCACTTAGCTAGCCCGGGTCCCCGATAGAGGGCTGAGAAGACCGCCACAACTGGCTGATGCTTTCCACATCGGGCAGATCATCTACAGATCATCTACAGATCATCCTCACGTGATGATCTACAGTAGATCTTTCAGGGCAGATAGGTCATCTCTTCTTGATCTGTACGATCTGGGTTACGTTGCCGGGTGGGAGCCATATATTCGACATGATTTAGGACATGTTTCCTGGGTCGGATCTGTCGTATACGGACCCTGCACAACATGTCGTAATGACGGGGTAGGATCTAGATGATCTATCTGTATACGATATATCTGTCGATGATCTATCTGTAGATAGTATGTCTACACCCAGGCCCCGAAAGGGTGAGGAGATTCTGCTCGGTTCGTTGTGGCCGCTAGCCCTGCCCTCTCGTTGCGAGCGACGACAATCAACAGTCCTTTGCCTCAGCTTTTCTGGTTGTTGTGTGATGGGGCGCTAACGCTCTTCTCTATTTTGAGTGACGGCATCCGCCTTTACTTTTGTTATGGTTTCGTGATGGGTGCTAGTGCCCTCTTCGTGAGTGACGTCATCCTTTCTTTTTTTTGTCCTGCTGTGGCTTTCTGAATTTTCCGTGAATGTTTGCTGTCTGTTGCCGGTGCAGGGCCTGCCACCCAACCCCACAGACCTCTGCGCCAAGTCCGGAAAGGAAGATGATAAATGGCAACGTTTCCACCCCATCAAGTGTGAGTTCCGGCCGGGGCCCTATTTCTTCTGTACGATGTGTGTGTTTGTTCTTTACACTAAACCGTTATTTCAACCCGTCGACATCCATCGCACCCAGTGCCCGTGGCTACTCTTCATCCTAGAGACTTGCAAGCTCTGTGGTCACAAAACCACAAATAGAGATACTGCATCGTATTGCGGTAAGGAGCGTAGTCAATGCAATGCCATGTGATCGTACTGGATACGACGGGCACGCCACCAAACCAGACACATTGAGGGAGAGAAAAACGAAAGAAACTGTTGTAGTCTGGCGTGGCCTTTTGTCTTTCCTTTCCT
Source organism: Macrocystis pyrifera (assembly GCA_031763025.1). Classification (NCBI taxonomy): domain Eukaryota; class Phaeophyceae; order Laminariales; family Laminariaceae; genus Macrocystis; species Macrocystis pyrifera. The sequence continues at coordinate 3,463,507 of JASSKH010000004.1, read as the reverse complement.
TTGGGAGTTTTTTTTTTGCCGGACGCAGCTGCTGCACACCCGTGTTTTTTTTAGGAACGACGAGTACTCATGCCGTCTATTGAAGTGCGATCGCGAAGCAATACGGCGAGTGTTCATGCCGGTCGCGTCTCGTGCAGTAACCCTACCACTTGACGGAACGCTGTATCATAGCCCGCTGGTTCTTGTGGTCGATGGTGTGATGGTGATACGCATTCGTCATGCAGTCCTCCTGGTGTCCCACAACAGTCGAACCTATCCCCACTTCGAAACCTCTGTGACTTCAAGCACCATAGCTTGCCCCTAAAGCGCAGGTCCAACAACAGCATATAGAGGTCAACGAAATACTTGATATCGTTTGGTTTCGCCTTGGCCCGTTGATTGCGGCTGTGAGAGGCCTCTTAATGTTGAAAAAAGTGCCTACAATGTCGACGTGTTTGCAAGTCTTCGTCGCACCCGTTTATAGGCCAAGTATGCAGCAAGGGCCGCAGGAGATTGCCCGGTGGCGGTACGAGGGCAAGCGCTGATTGCAGATCTTCTCGATGGTAGCTTATTGGCAGCGGACAAACCGTCGTTTTTAACGTTCGCCCCGCCCGTGCGTGCGCCATGTACCGCGTTGTTTTTTGCTGTCCAGACTGCCACGTGAGCTACTTCATGGTGCCCCTCTCCGTGCTGGGTCTCGCGCTTCCGTGGGCTCTCGTGTCTGATATCATGGGCACCGACCCTCGCGTGTGGCAGGTACGGTCGACGCTGTCGTTGTTCGTCCTCTCTTGGCTGGGCGGTGCCCCCCCCCCAGCCTGGCCGTGCTTCTTGCCTAAAACCTGAGTTCGATATATATATATGCCACCAATAACTTTTCTCGTACTGTACGTATCTGACAATGTACGTTAGGCAAAAGTTGTGTGGTGCAACCTGATCCAAAATGCGGCGCGACCTAAACCAATGGGGTTCGAGACATGTAGGTCATATGTTTATAAAGCGTAATATCTGGCGGGGTGCGGTATTCCCGCCGTATAACTGGGGTCACTATAACCATCACGACCGCTAGCACAACCAAAACCACAACCACAACCACCATCTAGTAGGAGCATCTCCTGGTAGGTATACTTGGTTTGTGACAGGGTACGGTGTCTCCCCTGAAGAACGGGGGTACCATCACCACCACTACCACCACCTCTACCTCTATCACCACCAACACCAACACCGCCACCACGACGACCAAGTAGGGTAATCCGTCCCCTCCCCTGGTAGGTATGCTTGGTAGGCGTATTCAAGAAGTCGTCAGTCACCCTCTGGACAATATCGGTTCGAGCTGTGGTAGCGCAGTGCTGCATATGCCGTGCTTGCACGTGGGTACTACTGCACCCATCGGTGCAGGAACCGGCGACAGACCAGATGAACCACGCCGCTGTGTCCGCTGCGAAACAAACATCACATAGGTGCTACGATAGATAACTCACATTGCAGCACCTTTTCGCCAAACTATTTCTGACCGATGATCGCGCTCCTTAACCCCAATATCGCTGAATCAAGTATCATTACTAGAGTAGTCTTTGGGATTGTCCAGCGGGTTGGCCGTTGAGGGTTTCAATAAAAAATAAGTCCTCGGGTTGAGTTGAACAGTCGGGGTTTGTGCGAAGTATTTAGCTCCATAATTGAGAAGCCTCAGAAGGCAAAATTAGCTGCTGCCTCTGCCGTAATACCACTTATAGTACTGTATAATCAAGTGAGGAGCCTGAGAAAATTAGTTGCTACCCCCACAAGGCAAGCACGCATCGTCACGGCGAAGTAGTTCAGCACGGCGGCACTGTTTCAGGCACGAGAGACCCAGACCCGGCGAGACTAAACCTGCCGAGCACGCTGTGCTGCTCGGAACCCCCTTTTTCGATGTGGGAGCTAGCTGTACACGAAGACCAATCCTCAGAATGCGTGCGCGCTTAATCCCGTCCAGTCCGCGCCTCCTCTTTCCGTTTTGTCGAAACATGGCAGACGTTGGCGTGGGCAGGTGTTTGTGTGGACGCCACCCTTTGGACTCTTTACGTCTCGAAGTGCTTCATGTACACCTCGAAGGTGAGGTCAAAATGCTGTCAGGCGTTCACAGCGTGCTTTGTGTTTGGCCGTTTTTTTTGTCACAGAGCAACCTTTCGTCATTTTGTGTTTTGTCACATACCAAACTTTTGTCGTTTTTGTGGTCAGATACCAACATTTTTGTGTCTTTTTTTTGTCGCACACCAACCGTTTATCGTTTAATTTCGTCTCATACAACCATTGTTTTTTTTAGTCGCATAACAACCGTTCGTCGGTTTTTTTCGTTCCCCGCCCATCGCTTGTCTTTTCGCGTCCTAACCAGGTGAAGAAGGAATGGTACAACCCCATTCAGCACAACTCTTTTGCGCTACCCTTCCTCAACTGCATCCTCATGTCGTGGCTGGCGACCAGGTGGACCGGAGCAAGCTTCAGCGGAGACCTCGCGAAGGTTCTGTTCTGGATGGGAACGGTCCCTCTGTCTTCGTTGACTATTTTCACGATCGCTAGGTGTGTATGTGTTATTCGATGCGTCTGTAACGGGTATTTCGGTTTGGTGCCTCTTCACACGTGTTCGTTCGAAGGTCTCCTACCCCACAGATGTACGAATAAGAGAGCCTGTCCGAACAGGAGCGTGACACATGCATGCCGGTATAAACGTATGACGGAAGGTTTTGTCAGCCTTCTCGAGTTCTGCGTCCGTACAGCTCGATCGAAGTAGGTGCAGCAGCAGCCTCATCCCCCCTCCGCTAGATTGCTTTTTTTGTTTTAGCTGTGAGAGGTGAGTTGACATCAACTACCGACGTAAGGCAAGGTACCTTACTGTAGTAGCTGGCTGTTCTCCGCCACTCGTCCGCGCCAAAGGTATCCACCAGACCCCGCTACGTATGGTACGAGCACAGCAAGTAATTCGCCAGGATTTTGATCCAGCGTGCCACAGGCGAATTTAGGAAAACTGGCGTGTGTTATGCTTTATGTAGTCGGTGCCAGGGGCCACTAAGGATTTACCTTGGCTGGCCCCTCCCGTGTACCGTCCGCCACGCCATGCGCCTATGCGCCGTCCCCGACGCCGCGCAACGATCACACGCCCGCGCGATGTGCCCAAGCGCCCTCCACCCCGCCGCATAAGTATCGATATCACACGCCCGTGTCATGCACCCACGCGCCCTCCCCACACGCCGCACAACTATCGATATCACACGCCTGCGTCATGTGCCCACGTCATGCGCCCACGTGCCCTCCCCCACGCCGCATACCTGTCACACACCCGTTGCGCGATTGACGCCGAACCAGCTGGGTTGCTGTTCCTGTCGACTTGGAGTACACGAACCCGAGCTGGATGCTCATGCCCGTCGGCAACCTGTTAGGGGCGGTTGCTGCGAGGCGAGTTGACCCGGACTACGCCGAGTGGGGCTGGTTTCTCTTCAGCATCGGCGCTCTCCTTTGGCTCGCTCTCTGGCCGATCACCTTCCGCAGGGTATGGTATTATTTAAGCGTCTTTTTAGAAGGTTCTCCTCGGGAGACATCCCCGGTGACGTTTTATGTGCAAATGACGAGAGCGAAAGGCCCACCAGCCGTTTCATGTCGTCAAGTCTTTTCAGCCCAAGAACCGAAAAACATATCGACCAGAAAAATTGTATCGGTAGATCTACCTACTTGCGCTGTTGTCTAGACGGCTAGGTTGGGTGGGGGGGATTGGCCGCGTTTTCTTTTTCATGTGTCGGTTGTTTCGATGCTCCTGGAGTTGTGTGATGCGCTTCTGCTACCGTTTTTGTTCGGGAGAATGTGTGCGCGCTGAGTTTGCATGACGCTCGCTCCTGCTGGTGCATGGGGACCGTGCATGCTCTGCTGAGGTTGTATGTGACGCTGCTGTCGCTTTTGCGTGGTGAGCGTGTGTGCCGTCGTGGTACTATTGAGGTTTTCCGCTCCTGGTGCTGGTGAATTTAACGGGAACATGTGTCTCGGCGTCTGCCGCCGATGACCTGGGACATGCCGGCTAGCGTTGGCCACCTCCTACTCAGCAGTCTGGCCTTTGCGACCCCCTTCTCGACTCGGTCTCGGCGCGTCACAAGAGGCCAGGTCAACCGCACACTCACGAAGTACAAATATGTGCGTAATTTAGTTCATATCCCTTCCTGCCTGCCTGTCCCTTCCCCCCCGCCCCCCGACACAGGCTGTGGCCAGCCAGCACAGCGACTTCCGCCTTCGCAGCCTTTACGGCGTGTGGGTAGCACCCCCCGCTGTGGCGATGCTGGCGTACTCTAGCCTGGAAGACCTCGACACTTTCGGCCCCTTGCAGCGCGTGCTTTTCTGTGAGTTTTTTTTTTATTTTTGAACCCACACGCACGGCATACTACAATACGACGACTCGTCAAGCTGAATAAAATATACCACTGCGTAGATCGAATAAAATTCAACACCACTCTGTAAATGGAATAACATAGCTACATCAGCACGCCCGGCGGATCACGCAACTTGCAAAGTTGAGTTCCAACCGATGAATTGGTCGTACTCACAGCAAACGTATTGGTTGTTTTTTTCTTAATAAAATGTGTATTGCGACGTTTGCCCTCACGGTTTTGCGCCCCCTTCTTGTTTCTCACGTGACGGAGCACCGGTTGTCGTAGGTCGTGATGCGATAAATTTTCCGTACGCTTGCTATCGCAAGGTTCAACTATCATCGCTGTTACATTTTCTCTACAGCGGCAGTGAGATAGATTTAGGCGGGGATGATTCCTTGTCCTTCTCGAGCGTCGGCAACACAGTTGCTTACCGCCGATAGATGGATGATGTTGAGCTCAACTTTGCGGCCGCAATGCCCCCCCCCCCCCCCGCTGTCGTCCATTGCATGTCCGCCTCACAAGAGATCCTTAGTGGGATGCAGCTCACCCTTAATGCGACTCGCCCAACACCTCACGGCGCTTTGTGCTTGGTGCAAGCAATGTCTGCCTGGTCGTGCTCCGTCCCGGCATTGTAGGGATGCGAGGGTCTATGGTGATACGACTACGGCCATGCATGGCACGAGAACCCCCCCCGCTTGTTCGATTGGTGCCTCCAGCAGACGGTTTCGTAACTTTAGGCTCATTTTTTCGTCCAACATGGCCTCCCCTCTTCGCTCTTTCTGTGCCTTTGGTTGACAGTTTCGTTTTATTTTGACGCTAGGCTCACTTTTTTGGCTAACATCGCCTCCATCCCTTGATATATAGATAGTTTTGTTACGTTGTAACGTTTGGATTACTTTTTCAGCCCACATCGCCTTCTCGCCTCGGTCCTTCGGTGTCTCCGGTGGGCAGTTTGATAACGCCAGGCTCGCTTTCTCGGCTAACGTGGCCTCCCCGCCTCGCTCCTTAGACAGTTTTGTAGCGGTTGGCTCACGTTTAGGGCTAACCTCGCCTCACCCCTTGCTCCTTTGGTGTCTCCAGCAGACGGTTTGGTAGCTCCAGGCCCATGATTTTGGTCTGACATCGCATCCCCGCCTCGCTTTTTTTGGTGTCTCTGATGAAACGTTTCGTACTTTTTACGTTTGAGGGTCATGTTTTCGGCTAACGTCGCCTGCCCCCCGCTTGCTCCGTTGGTGTCTCTGCTATTACAGGGGTCCATAGTTAACGGGACCAAATTTTTTTAGTAAAAATATTTAAATATATAGGTTTTTATGCATACTATAGGTCCTATTAACTATGGACCCCCGTTATAGACATTTTGGTAGCACTAGGCTCAGTTTTTCGTCGAACATCACGCCCCCCCCTAGCTCCGTTCGTGTCTCCTGTAGACGGTTTGTTAAGGCTAGACCCACTTTTTTTTTGGCTTAATTAACATCATCGCCTGCCCGCCCCTTTTTTTATTTTACTGGCGTGTGTCCCCGGCAGACGCGTCGCTGTCGATCGCTCTTGTTCTGGCGGCGTGCGCGTGGCCCATGAACTTCTTCCTGGAGGGTAAGTTCGACATGTCCTGCTGGGCCTTCGCCTTTCCGCTCGACGCGCTCGCCGGAGCCGCCGTCACAGTTTACGGGATGACCCGCTACGACACTATGAGGGTGAGCGGCGCGGCTGTTAAATAGTGTCCAAAAAAATAAAAATAAAACGACACGCCGTGAAATCGAGGGGTTTTTTTTGAAACTCATGTTTGCAAGCTCTGTGTCATAGTTCGATCGCGCTCGAAGTCCGAGTTATGAGGGGAACAAAAATAGGAGAGCTGCGGAACTCAGGGGAGGTTGTGTGTGTGTACGGTGTACGCCGTGAATGTGTCGCAACCAGGTCAGCAGACAATTCGTACATGAACTACAGCGCAAGCAGCGAAAACCACGGAAATCACTTGTATAAGGTTGTGTTCACACGCGCCTTTCATCAGCGGATTAGCTAGGGTACGGGCAGGGGGAGCCAATGAACGAGCGCTATTTTCTATGTTTGGGTTGTTCTCGGCGCAGACATCAGAGCAACAACTACGGCGCGAGAAGCGACCCAACGAAACGCCGAGTTGTAGTTTTCATGCTGTGCTCACGCCGCCGGCTTATGGTGCTCCTTGGTGGCAGGTTCCAACCAACCACCCAAGGTCGCTGCAAGCGCTCATGTGTGGTTTAGTTACACGTTACGTTGTTCCTTGGTGCGCTTCGGCGGCCGCGTTTAACCAACCATTTAATAGTTTACTTCAATTGTTCATGGGGTGGTCGGACTTGTCTTGGTGCTCCATGATGCGCTGTGGTATCATGGCAGCTGGCGACGAACCACCCGGGGTCGTCGCAAGCGTTCATGCGTGGTTCACTTAAGCCTTCGTTGTCCTTGGCACGCCTCGGTGACCGCTTTCTACGATTCGTCCGAGGTGCTTTCAAAGTTTGATCGACTGCAGCTGTGTTTCGAAGCATACTAGTGATAACAGGGTGAGACGGTGACGAAGTCAGCGTACAAAGAGATGGTTGGGGGGGGGGGGGTGCTTAGTTCAGCAAAGTGCTTTGTTTTTCATGGTGGGTATTGGTAGCCACTTGCGAACCAGCCACCCAATGCCATTGCGAGCGGGATCCACTTTAGCTTCTTTGTCCGTGGTGCCCCTCGGCGAAGAACACTGCTGCTGTGTACTGTAATTTCCTACTTTTAAGCGTCCATGCGTAGTTTCCTTGAACTTTTGTTTTTCCAAGGTGGGCGTCGGTAGTCAATCGCCACTCAAGATATTTTGCGAACACGCGCGCTTGATTCATCCATCCCCCACTTTCTGTGGTGTGTGCGTGTCTCGGTTTTCGCCCCCCAACCATAGGTCATTTACGTGGTGGCGTTGACAGCGGCCTGCCTCGTGAACACGGTGAACATGCTGTTTACGCTTGGGGCTTTGAAGGGAAAAAACATATTCACTCCTTTCGGAAAGTGGTCTCCCCTTTCCTTCATGAAGCTTACCCACGAGGTGAGTACCTGCCGCTCACACCGGGATGTCCGCGTTGTATGGAATACCTGGTACCGGAACGTTGATTCGCGAGTCGAGTGCCTGCTCTTACGCTGACATTGTCCGCGTTCTATTGGAAATACCTTGGTTTGTGGTTGTGCGTTTTTTTTTACCCTAAGCGATGAGACCGCGAGTACTTCGTACCTCCGCATTGAGACTAGCCACGTCGTATGAAAAAAAATGACTTTCCTTAGCCCTTGCTGAGAGCCAGACATGATGACGAAAAAATGGAGAAGCTTGGTGTTATTCAACAATCTGGGAGAAGCCTTCGAGGAGCGTGAGCGCGCCGCAAGCAATACGAATACTCGTAGCATCATGCTGCCTCCGGTTTCGTACGGCCTCCTTGCATTGTGCCAATCTGTCCCGAAATATAGACAACTTTTGGTTTACAAAAATAGTGTAGAACCGGTTCTTATATAATGGGACAGATTTGTATAGAAATTGTATACATGGTTCGGACACAAACATGTATCATCCGCATACAAAGTTGTTGGCAAGTAACCGCTCCGTTCCGGGTCTTCCCTCCGTCCCTCTCTCCCTCCCGCCCCGACTTTCCCATCTCAGGCATTCCGCGAAGCAGTCCCGAAACTAGATAAGCTAGCGGCGTCGGCGACTGCTGGGGCGGAAGGGGCCTCGACCCTCCGCGAAATCGCTGCCGCCTGGTCTTCCATGGCTAAGGCGCACGACGTCCACGCCATGCACGAAGACACGGTTATCTTCCCAGCCCTTGAGAGGTTCTTCCCTGGCCAGGTGTGTGTGTGTCTGTGTGTCTGTCTGTGTGTCTGTTTGTCTGTCTGTCTGTCTGTCTGTCCATCTGTCTGTCTGTCTGTCTGTCCATTTGTCTGTATGTATGTGTCGCTGTGTCTTGTTTGTGCAACTTTCAGAATGCGAGTCGGCGTATTCTGTTACGTATTATCGCTTGTGTTCTCTCTTGCTTTTTCTGTTTTTGGCTTGATGGATTTCTTTTATTTCTTTTTCCCCTTTTGGTGTATGGTCCTCTTGGTCTCTGCTGCAGCTCGTACAACGTTATCTATCCGATATGATGCGTATGTACGCACGCTGGTTTCACTCTTCATTTCCTTGTCTGGGGTGTACGATTTGCTCCAATTGTCATGCGTACGAGTACCGTATCTCGTTTTTTCCCCCTTTTTTCCCCCTGAGCTATCCTTCCACACTTGCAGAAGTTTTGGAGCCTGTCCGGTAACCATGGGGTCGGTTTTGGTGATGAATTCATGTGGGAACATTCTTCAACAACAGCTGGCTTGAGCGACGCAATGGTTACTCGTACGTACAGGGTGTTAAGTTTCCCAGACCTGGTTGTGCTTCTGGTCCTCCCCTCACACGATCGCCGGACACAAGCAAGCACCTTCGCGCTATGACCTGAGGCAGCTTCGACAAAGTGGTTGATGGTCCGCACTTGAGCCCTCATTACACCTTCGTTCCGAGAGTTGCCCCAGGCGCTTCGGGTTAGGGTTGGCGTTTGGGGTTTCAAGTCTAGCGTTTGGGGTTTCCAGTGTATTGCAGGGGGCCATAGCAATACATATTAGTATTAATCTTAATCCACGATGGCCCCAGAAAGCCAGGTATCGCGTTTTATTTACACACCATACATGTTTATTCTTGGTTCTGATCACTACGTTCCCCCGTAATGGGATATTTAGTACACCTCAACCATTTTGTCGAAGCTGGCTGGGCCAAGTCGTGAATAGCTCTCCCCCATGCCCACCGCATCGGTGTCCTGTGCCTCGTGGCGTGGCGAACGAAACGTGTTGACGCAGACACAAGTCGCGTCCGAGGAACACGAAGAGCACGATAAGCTAATGAAGGCGGTTCAGGCTGGGATCGACGCCCTTCTCAATGGTTCTGATGGCAATGGGAACGGCGGCGATGACGAGACCACCCGCGCCGCGCTGTTGAACGACTTGAAAGCCAACCTGAGCAGGTTCGGAAAAGAGCTTATCGAGCACTTGGACCACGAAGAGCACTCCTTCGCCACACCTGTGGCCCGCAAGGTCAGTCTGGGCTTTCTTGCGCTGTGGGGCAACCAGTTAGTAAGAGAGCGGACCCGCTTCTCTCAGATAGTTCAAAAGTGCTTCCGTCTGCGAAGTGCGGCCTTCTGGAGCTGAGTGGTTTGTTTCGAAGTCGGTGCTTGGTGTTATTTTACTTGTAATTAGAAGGCTCGCGTTTCCAGGGCTCTTGCAGCGACGAGCGTGGGCAGGCGCGGTGCGAGGCTCTTTTTCACTCATGGTGGCGCTCCTACTAAACCGATCGCTATTCAGAAGATTGATGGTGGCAACAAAAGGCAAAACAGGAAGGGGTTATGGAAGACATTTTTTTTTCAATGTAATGAAATAATTTTGTTTTACTGAAATGGAAGACATTTTTTTCAATTTAGTATCTGGTATTCGCGTGGAAAAAAACGTTCTGAGCACCCGAACGTTAGAGGTTGTCTCTACTAGAAGTAGGAACGGTGCTCGGTCTCGAAAGGGATGCGTGGTCAATGGCGAAACGACTATTACGGGGGACCATAGTAAACAGGACCAAATATTGATAGTAAAAATACCTAAATATATAGGTTTTTATGTATGCCATAGGTCCTGTTAACTATAGACCCCCGTAATAGGGCGAGCAACAAATGAGTACGCTCCCTCCCCCACCCACGCCCGAAGTCAGGGCCCAGGCACTCCAGGATGCCGTCCGAAGAGTCGACCGACGAAGATGACGACGACTTTTTAACATGAACAACAACCCCACCAGCAGCAGCAGCAGCAGCAGCAGCAGCAGCAGCAGCAGCAGCAGCAGCAGCATCATTCCCTTTATGGATACAGATACCGCGGAAGTCGCAGGCTATGCTCGTAGTTTTGCTTCAACTTATTTCATGTTTGGTTTCGAGACGTACCACGTGGACGATTGGGGTGCATCGGTGCCGTACATGTCGGATCGAAAGTTCCTGCCGGACTCAGAGATGTTTTGCAGCACCAGATAGAACAAGCTGCCAGCAGGAGAGGGGGGCTAGGGCGCGAAACACCCCGAGTACGCTGGGGGGCTACTTGTACAGCGAAAGGAAATGACGGATCACGCGCTGGAGCTAAGCGAACAGAGCCCCCGATGGCAAGCTTCATGGGCAGGCTCCTGTACTCGGAGCCCTTCTCTGCCCTCGTTATCTGTACTCCGTCGAATACCTTAGAGGAACGCAAACAGGCCGACTGTCGAACAATGCACATGCTCTTCAGCCGGTTGCTGCGGTGCCTTCATCACTTCAGTCTGATCGTCAATCACGCGATGGAGCTTAGGGTAGCTAACCAAGCCGCTGTGGCGAAGTGTGTCACGTCACCTCCTCACGTGAAGAGCTCAGAGAATAAACCACCGCCCTTAGACGGCAGTGCTCTGTCATCCAACCATCTTCATACCCCCTCTCCACCAAAGAAGTCAGGAGCCAGAACGTTTTTGCGCCCCTTAGAGACAGCAGGAATGTACCTTGATTTGCCTTGACTAACACCAAACTAGTAGGTTTTCGTGGGGAACACTCGGCCGTACGCTCTTGACAGCGCACGTTTTCCCTTTTGCTTGAAATATCTCCTGACATGTTTAGACACGAGGTCCTCATCCAAGCATTTCATTGGTTGTTGCGGCACCAGTTGGGTGTCGCTTCTGCTCTTGCTCGTGTGTTACACAGTAGTTCACATCTCGGACACGTCATGATCTATCTATCTACATATCATCTAGATCATTTGGCTCCTCACCTGCCGTTATCAGGGGTTGTGCAGCATCTACATACGGTAGTACTGATCCATCCCAGGAAACCTGCGCTATTGCATGCCGACTATACAGGCCTTACGCGGCAACATGAGTCAGATCATATAGACCAGGAATGGATCTATTTGCCTTGAAAGACCCAGATCATGAACTGTGGGAATGATCTGTAGATGATCTGTACATGATCTATCCGAGGTGTGCAGTGCTTACCACCGCTGAGGGCTTCGATCTTAATTAACATGCTGGTCGGTTTTCGCTGCTTCACCGTATCATTTGCTTCTTGCGGCTACTTGTTTTGTGTGCCTTTGCAGTATTTGCCACTGCACTCATCCAAGGAGCTGGTTCGCAACAGCTGGGACGCCACCTCTCACTCGGACATGTCCGAGTTGTTGGCGTGGGTCATGGCCACCCTGCGCGCCCGTGGTCAGAGGGTGAGAGCGAGAGAGGACGCATTTTTTTTTTTTTGTCTTCTTTGTAATTCATAGGCATTAGGGTGTTTCCTCTGCCACCTATTAATAATAGTACTATTACTGGGGACCACATTAAATAGGACCTACGGTACACACAAAAAACTACATATTTCCCTTTTTATATTATCAATATTTATACCTATTTACTGTAGTCCCCCGTAAATACTACGGCTTCTTCATTCTGCGACGACGCCTCTCGCGGTCGACGCGAGTTTTTTTCTAGAGTTTTACGTTTGTGTGCTTGCTGGTGTTATTTTGCCACTTGTTTCGGCGTCATTCTGTGACGCCTCTCAAGTTTGGCGCGAATTTTACTGGAATGTTCTGGTAACCCCTCTACAGCTGCGCCCGCGTTTTTTCGGGACAAACTACTTGAATTTAGTTTAGAGCCATTTTTACCTCGCCACACGCTCTGGAAACTCGGTGATTGCGCGAGTAAAGCTTCGCCTTGGTTGTTGGTGGTGGTAGTGGCGGTGTCGGCGGTGGAAAGGTTACTGTGATTGGAGAGGAAGTGGGGCAGCGCCTTCAGAGGAGGGCGCGAAGACGTCCGCTTACCCTCTGTTCGCGTTGCAAGGAGATGGTTTTTTTACTCAAGTATAAGGGCAGTAGCCAATAAGGCATGTTACTGCACATCCCCGACAGATGATGTACAGATCATCCACAGATCATCATCAGCTCCCATTGCACGATCTATATATTTCAAGGCAGATAGATGCATTCCCGATCGTGCATGTTCTAGCCCATGTTGCCGGGCGGGACTCGTGAAGTCCGCATGGTCTAGCGCATGTTTCCTGGGTTGGATGCGTACTGTATACAGATCCTTGCGCAACCGCTCCCAACGGCAGCTGAGGAACTGCTGTACGAGATGATCTAGATCGTGAGCTGCCCGATGTGTGTATTGTTGGTAGTGGGGGTTATTTCCCTTTTAGGACCGCAGTCCCATGGTTGAGACAGACTGCTTCGAATTTGACTGCTTCGTCCTCAAAAATGACTGCAGTATATATATATGCCAAGAGGCTTGGACGCTGTTTTTGTTGCACGCTTCTATGTCGAATGGGTTAGCAGTAGCAGGATTGCCTGTTCGGGTATTTTATCAGTCCGCCGGCACCAAAGCCCGTGCCGTATCCGCTCGGTTTGGCCATTTGCCACGCGATCAGCCAAACGGAGGCCTGCCGACGAAGGTACATCTCCAAACATGCCTTTATTGTATTGGTGTGAATCAGCACGCCTCCTTTCCTCTTGTACGAGCATAGCACGGGTTATTATCAGAATGTTCCCCATCTCAAAACAGTACTCCTCTCTCTTTTTTTTTTTTTGTGAAGACAATATTCTACGATGCAGGCGTTGTTCTCGAGGCTCCGCTGACGTATGTAGCAACCCGACCCTGCCAATGGTGTGGTTAGTCACTTCGACAAGCCAAGCCGGATATGTTCCTACCGCGAACCATAGTAAATAGGACCTATGATAGACACGAAAACCTATATATTTCCGTATTTTTTTCTAACAATACTCATTACGGAGGACAACAGTAAATAGGACCTACTGTACACACAAAAACCTGTATGTACCCCTATTGTTACTAACAATATTTGGTCCCGTTTACTATGGTCCCCCGTAATAGTCCTTTTTACTATCACGGGGGTCCATAGTTAACGGGACCAAAATTGTTAGTAAAAATAGGCAAATATGTAGGTTTTTATGTACTCCATAGGTCCTGTTAACTATGGACCCCCGTAATGTTATCCCCCGTATTGGTGAAGTACAGTACATTCCCTGTACGGTCCCTGCTCTTGGGAGTTACGCCTGCGGTTCCGATGGTTCGTGCTTCCCAAAACATCCGCCGGCACATGCGTCCGTTGTCGCCTTACGGTGGGGGTGGGGGACGGGGGCTGCGATATTGTAGGGGTATAGCACGTTTTTGCCCTGCAAGACAGATATTCGTGACTGATGGGGTTTCTCCACCAAGGAACTAGCCAACATGCCATGCCTTATCGTTTGTTTCTACAGCTTTTTTGGATGTATACCTACAGCAGGCCATGGGATTACTCATACGGTGAAGCGTACCTTTTTTTAATATGAAAACCGTTTTTTTGGGCGGTGCAGGGCCTCCCTCCGCAAGCGAGGATGGTCATCTATTGATTATTTTACTATAGGTATGAAAACCGTTTTTTGGGCGGTGCAGGGCCTCCCTCCGCAAGCGAGGATGGCCATCTATTGATTATTTTACTATAGGTATACACCATGGAATTGAGTCGATGGCAAAACATCATTTGCCGTTTGCGCCATTTAGGCCCCTTCCCCCCCACCCCGTAGGGTTGCTCCGTCTCGAAAGGGATTCGTAGTCAATGATCAAGTACGAAGACAAACGACAAGTGAGTACTCGCCGAACACCTCACGGCGCTTCGCGCTTGGTGCAAGCAATGCCTGCCTGGTCGGTGGAAACCCGACGTGCTCCGTCCCGGCATTGTAGGGATGCGAGGGTCTACGGTCGTAAGACTACGGCCATGCATGATAATGAGTACACCCCCCCCCCCCCCTCCCCCCGCCGCCCGGTGTCCCTGTTGTCCGCCAGACGAGGTTCTTGAAGACGTGGGTCTGGGCGATGCCCGAGCGTGCCCAGCAGATCGGGCTGATGGTTTATCGCGTGGTGGATGACGTCACTTGGGTAGAGGTGGCTCGTGACCTGCCGGAGGTGATACCGCGGGGTCTTCCCGGATACCGCCGTTACTTCTAAAAGGACTTTTTTTTTCTGATTTCCAACACAAAAACCAAACGAACGTCACGAGTCGCGACCAAAAAACAAAACGTGACACATTTCGCGAATCGTGAGTTATCTTTGTTCGTCCCGAAACGTGGCCTAGGAAGAACTCGGACATTTTTTCGCGAATCGTGTTAAAGTTTGTGTTGTGTCTCTAATCGTACGAGTAGCAACGAAAAGTTTCGAATGCCTCGAAAACCGCCAAAATTAAGGGAAAATGGTTTTGTCACTGTTCCTGACAGAACAAAAAAACGCCACGAGAAACAAAACATTGGTTGACGTTACCAGCGCCTACTTCAAGATGTCCTGTTTTTGGTCACGTTACTAGCGCCTACTTCAAGAAGTCCTGTTTTTGTCACGAGGTCGTGTTTTTTTTTTTTTCGTTCGTTAGAGATGACCCTAAGGAGCGGCAAATCTTTGCGATACATGGTGGACTGGCTGAAGGTCGCCAAACAGGCGTCCCTACAGCAGTGGCCCCGACGACAGCGGAGGGTCTAGAGCATTAGACAGCCAGCGACCGTCTATTTTCGACGGATGTGTTTGTTTTCAGCGCCGGTCTGAAGAGAGTTGTAGACCTAAGAGTAGTAGAGGCGCATGGGTGCCACCAAAAAATACGAGGCAACGCTTCGATCGTACCAGGGTATTTAATAGATGTTTCCGAAGTTTATTGTCTTTTCGGTGTGGATGATGGTATCTATACCCCCCCCCCCCCCCGAGTATGTACTCGTGTGAAAACGCAAAAAGCTTCTAAAGCATTTTCTACTGTAGCTACCAGGCTTTTTTGCGATTTTTTTTTAAGCTTATTGTAATTTCTGTTTGTACGGTGGTATCTACATTTCGAGGTTTGAATGTCCCAGCACGGCACACCTTTTGTTGTTGCCGGCCAAGCGCACGAGCCCTCCGCCAGCGCAAGGTGCAGAAGCAGTGTATGTGTTTTCAGCAGCGATTTAACCCTGACGCTTATGTTTGGCCTGGGTCGATATTCCTCTCGCGCATTAATTTCTCGGCAGACGGAGTTATGTGTCGTTAGTCGTCAGCCGTCCCTGCTTGGCTTTCCATGAATGGTCATGCTTATAGTGCTGCCTGCAGCTACGTAGCTTTGAACTACGAAACATTATCACGAAAAACAATCCCATTATTTTTCAAGACACGCAGATGTATCCGTCCAGATTCGTCCATGCAGGCAATAGTTAGGGGTTCGTAGGGTGCATCGTTTTGTGCTCATCATTTTTTTTCACAAGAGTGTAGCACATTCTGAGCCACTCGGCACAGGACAGCATGCTTTTTTTCGAAACACACGTTGTGCGGGAAATAATACCGCATTTTTTTTTTTTTTTGGTATAGTCTTGGCAGTGCCGGTCAAAGGGTGTGGGCAAGTATGCGAAGGCGGCTGGGTGGGTGGGTTGTTGCCCAGAGTTCGAGTCGGCGCGTGACTGCCTGCTGGGTCCAGGCCGCAGCTCAACAGTTGTTTTCCACGGTGGTGCTGATTCTCACGCATACAGCCAGGGTCAACATTGTACGAGTAGTGCTACGCGGTGTGTGGGGCGGATGCTCACGTATTTAGCCGGGGTTATTTTCTTACGAGTAGTCTTGTATTGGTACGAAGTATGGGGGCCATCGGTAGATAATTTCAAAGACTATGTAATGGGCACAAGCAAACTTTTTTTTTTACGCGCTGATTAGGGGCTTGATCGGCCCCGGAGGATGTTATCGGCGGGAGGCCGTATCGAGCCCAAGGTACTTCTTTGTTCGAAGCATTTAGGTTAAACCACTGAGCTACTGGGTCAGCGCTGACTGAGTAAGTAGTTCAGTGGTTTAATCTGAATATTTCCAATGTAGCACCCTCCTCCCGCGACCCGCAGAAACACGCGTTTTCCTTTTGCGCGTGGTTTGTAGCCATACGAAGTAGAACTTGTTTCCAGGCCAACCCCAACACATGTCTGGGTTGGCAAGGGTGGTTTCTTCTTCACCCTTTCGGTCAATGGACGTCCGCGTGAGTCCGTTCGCTTGAAGGTATGTGCCAAGCATGACCACAAGCTTGTGTTTGGAGCTATTATGTAAGTCGTCCGGCGTGGCTTGATCGAGCGTAAGCCGCAAGTCGTTTGCAATTTATGTCAAGGCCAAGACAACATGGTAGATGGTTGACAGAGGGCAAAGACTGCAAACATGGTGAACCTGAGAGAGCTCGTCTGCTTTTCTGTCCACAATCGATTTTGTTTCAAGGGCCGGGCTCACGGCTTTCTCTGCCTCTTGTATGCGATGTTGACGGCATCAGCAGCCTTGTCCCGTACCCGCCATATGATGCGTTATTCACATCTGCCTACGAAACCCGGGGATACATCTAGGATGTCCCCTGGCGACCGCAGGACCCGGCGCCAGCCTCGGAGTTCACGGAGTGTATCATTTTGTTTGTGGAGCTGCGAAGGGAAATTACGATGGGGAAGACGCGCACACACATGCTGATCCACTTGTCAGCTTGTCAGCCTCTCCGTTCCCCCCCTCTGTATGTGCGTAGCCAACTTTTGCGGTTCCGGGTAAACTCGTCTTGCAGCGTTGTAATAATGTTGGCGCGAGCGTTCCCTGTGCGGCGTGTTTGAAGGTATCAACCGGCGGTGCAGGATTTCCCCGCTGGACTTGGAATATTTTAGGTGATTTTTGCATGACTTGGAGTAGTATGCGCAGGGTTTTTTCTACGGAGAAACTACTCACTATACTTATTGTGGGTTCGATGCAGATACGCTACGCTACCGCTCATCAGGTGCGGGGGTCGCCCCCCTTGCACGTTGTACTAGAGTAGCAGCTTGCCAGCTGTTCCGTAGAAGTCAGACAGGCCGTGTGTGCTGCAGCCTACTGATGCAAACTGAACTTCGCACGGACACTTTTCGATTCTTGATGTTTTTGGCCGTGTCCGTCCTTTATCAACAGCCGCCGAGCAAAGCACAGATGTCGTGTTTGCTTCGCGTCCTAATCGTAGAAAATATCGAAGTGTATATAAATTCCCGGATTTCCCACGCACGTGTCGGTGGTTCTTGTTTCAGACCAAGGCCGTTCCCTACGCAGCCGTCGCGCGTCATGACTGTTGTTGTCTCGAGCGCGACTTGTGCTACGGATTGAAAAAAAGCCATTTCAGTGGCCGTGTAAGGGGTTCGGTTGATCCATCTCTCCGCCTTGCAATGAGCAGGTAGGTAGCAGTAAGTATATAATATACGGGGCCCGTCTGTTTTTGGTGTTAAGCTTGAATTCTGAAACAACTACCAGGCGTTCAACTGTGGAAACCTCCGAGCCCGCGGCACATATTTTTGTTACGATACGGAGCAGTGTAGACCTGGAGTAGGTGGGGCCTGGCTGCGGCTGGGCAGGCTGCTTCTGGCTCTGTTCGGGTCACTTGCCGGTACACGCTGTGCTTGACTGACTTGTCGCTAAGAATACTGTAGCCGCCGATTCTTGGCTATGCAACAACGGGCTACCACGAAAAACAGTCACCAGGTAGGGCGACACAAACACCAACGTTAATCTGGCAAATACGGCAATTATCCCAGGCTTGGAACCTGCTGTACATGTTATGGCTGGAGGCGGTCGGAAAACATTGCGGACTCAAAACATAATGAAGGGAAGTTATGACATGTCTATGGATGCACCTCTCGCTCTCAGGTATAGTTACGCGCAAGCGTTGAGACGGCCAGGCAGGGCTCCGCGTATGAGAGGGGTTCGGAACGCTCTCGCTCACAAAAGTAGTCGGCATCGAACATCTATCTATCTATCGGTACAGCTTTGAATTGCGAAACCAAACCTTCACTTTTTGGTACGGCACCAAAAACCCGTATTGCCCAGTGTCTGCTGGAGTCGCTGTGAGAGAATTTTGGATGTTGTGTGTCCGCCTGCCTGTCTGTCCCCCCTTTCTCGGCCCATTGTCCTCCAGGCATGACTCTCGCATATGTGCATTTTTTCGGGTTTTCGAACGATTCTTGCCAAGTACACAACTTCGAGTTTCTGAACCCCCCCCTCTGTGTTCGTGAGCTACGCCCGCAAAGACTGTTGCTCGCTCAGACTGGCTCTGCCACGTCCAGCGGATGACCGTCACGAGATTTCTCGACGATTAATCTACTAGTTTTCGCGGGAAGAGCCTGCAAGCTCGTCAATCGTAGGTAGGCCGTAACAATTCCGTCGCGCCGGATGCACAAGAGGTGGGACCTCTGTGGCTTGTTGGAGAAGCACCACACCCCCTCCAGAGCCGGTGGTCTCTCCCTTGAGTTGCTGATAGCCCTTTAGGGATTTATAAGAGCGAGCACGTAACGAAACAAAACAAAACTTTCAATACAGCATCCCGCCCCTGCTTGGTTCAAGAATGAGAGAAATATGTGCCTGATTTTTACACTGCATGGGATCGCACACGACACTGGGGCGCAGGCAACATGAATGGTCTTCCCCGTACTGCGGTCGTGCACACCTTATACATGCTTCGGGGTCGCTATATTTGGGCCTGCGAAGGTTTACAACGTAGCGCCCTGGTCGCCGCATTCATTTCTATTTTTGTGATTTTATTGCTCCGACGCATGATAAAAAAGACCGCTTATCAAGCTCGCCACATTTCCACACACGCGAACTACTGTATAAAATACTCGCCGTGTGTCGATTTGACCCGTGGTTTCCGTGGCAGAAGAGGTTTGAACACTTCGGCCCGACATACCAGAACTTTACCCCATACCCTGACGAGCTACGTGGAGAGCAATCGGAACGTCTGACCGGCCTAGTCACCCCCCACCCCTCCTCCCCCCCCCCCATTAATCCGACGCCGTCATCCATACGCAAGAAAGTCTGACCCACAGGATGCAGTCCACCGTTCATGCCACTCTCCAAACACCTCACGGTACCTCACGGTGCTTCATTAAAACATCAAGTGTTCCGTCCCGGCATTGTAGGGATACGAGGGTCTATGGGTACACGACTTCAGCCAAGCATGACATGAGTACCCCCCCCCCCCCTCTCATAGGACACGCTGTGCTCTTAAGCGTCGATTGGCCAGGCACAGCCCGCTTCTTCTTCGAGTTCTGTTAGGTCGACGCACACGGGCTGCGGGGGCAGAGATGGGCGGAGAACGTAGCGTTGAGCGAAAAGTTTGAATCAACACATAACCCACCTCAGTGATGACGGCACTTCGTGATTGTTTGCCACATGGTACAACAGCTGTATGGCTAGTGCCGCCATCGCTCGCCCGCCATAAAACTACTGGCGCGTACGAGTATCAGGGTAAGGCTGGAAGCAATTAATAACTTACTTGAGCTACAGCAGTGCACGCTTCGGACAAATGATCGATTCTCGCTTCATAATCTACTGCAGTAGATCTTTCAAGGCAGATCTATCCTCGATCTTGTATGATCTAGCTCAATTTGCGGGGTAGGACCCGTATGATCTACTTTTGCTATTTGATCTACAATAGCGCATGTTTCCTGGGTGTGATCTATTTGCCCTAGAAGGCAGATCTTGCACAGCCTCTCACAAAGGCAGGTAGGTGAGGAACTAGATCATCTACTGTAGATAGATCAGATAGATAGGTCATGGTCTATCTGTCCGCGGCGCGTAGTAGTGTGAATTAGTTATGTGTTTTGGTTTAGGAGGCGACGTCGACGACGATAAGCCCATCGCACAGTGCAGGCAACACCGCTCCGCAATAACATCGCGGTAAATAATATGTTACGTCGATATATACAACTATATACGGCAGGGTCCAGACCACAACCCCTAGCTCGCCTCTTTTGAAATCGTTGGATTTTGTTGCGGCTTTGCCGTCGTCGGTAGATATCTAAACGCATCGACGCAACACTAATGTTGCTTTGGACAATGTGACGGAAGGCTATGTATATCTCTCTAGAGTAGTGTCCAACCAGAGGTACCTGTTATTGTGTTTTCTCTGTTTGTGTCTTGAAGCTGAAAAACGCAAAACAATACCGCGCATGCTCTCCACGGCACGCTACAACCATTGATGCATACCACCAACTGCATGGTTGTCAATCATACCACCAGCCCGGAAACAAAACCAACAGGAATTGGAAGAAAGAAAAACAAACGAGGCGCCACAAGAATACATCAGACCGGGTGAGAGTCCACGCCAACCAAGATGCTACTGTAGGATACCCCGACCTCTTGGGGCTCGTCAACGTCGTTTTAGGCCTTAATACACTGCTGTACGTTTAGTATAGGGGGTAGTCAGCCAATAGGCCCTTACGTCTGGCAATTGACGATCTAGATCATCTAGATCCTAGCTGTTAGTCGTTACGAGATCTTGTGCAGGATCTGTAAAGTACAGATCCAACCAAGCAAACGTGTCCAACTGTAGTTCATGCACGCAGCAGGGTTATACGACCCCCACGCGCCAACATGAGGTACTGTAGATGATACGGATCAGGCTGCTAGGTTGGATATATCTCTGATACACAGATACTGCTCGACATCTCATACCAGCAGGCTGGGATCTACTGCGGGGGACCATAGTAAATAGGACCAAATATTGTCATCAAGAGGAAAATATATAGGTTTTGCGTGTATCGCAGGTGCTAGTTACTATGCTCCCCCGTAAATAGATGATCGACAGCGGACAGATGTTAAATCTGCCCTGGAAGGTCTTACTCAATGAGTGTGAATCGATGATCTGTGGATGATCTGTGCATGATCTGTCCGAGGTGCGCGATCTCCTACTGGTAGCATAGCTTCTCACCAAGAATAGATCATGGCGTCGACGGCCTTGTTGGTGTTTCGAGCCACTCCTCCCGTCACCTCTAACCACCCCGGCAGGGGCAGGGGCAGGGCGAATCCCTCCTGCTGTAAACACGCTGCCGCGTTCGTTTCGCAACACCTCCGCATCGTCCTCAGAGAGATCTGCTTCTTGCTCCTCCCTAGTGGAATGGTTCTCGCCATCGAGCGGACACGGTGTTGTTGTTCCAGCGCTCGAAAGCGAGGAACCGTCTCCGCTACCCGTCCCCTGCTGCCCCTTCCTGAATATCTGTTCGCTCATCGCCTTGCTGCGCTCCCGGTAGGAGGCTATCTTGCTCTAGGAAACAGGAGTCGCGGATCAGGCATTTCGCGGTCAAGCGCATGGCGGGGTACGTTAGTTCGGCTGGTATCCGTTTGGTAGTAACGTCATATTTTCACTTGTGGCCACCAAACGCTAACGATGGGGGGGGGCGGGTGTATTGATTACCATGCATGGCCGTAGTCGTATAGGCCCTCGCATCCCTACAACGCCGGGATGGAGCACGTCGGGTTTTCACCGACCAGGCAGACATTGCATGCACCAAGCGCGAACCGAAACGTGAAGTGTTGGGCGAGTCGCATAACGGGTGGGCTCTATATTAAGGATGGGGGGCGGGGGCGGTGGAGGGTCGAGCATTTCGGACCTGTCCTCCAGGAAAGGAGCAATCGAGACAGGTGCATTTATTTTTCTGGTACCGGCGGTGTATGCGTGCCACTTCTGTCTGCAGCGTACAATACTTTGGCAGTGGCTAGACCTGCACGTTGGCCGCGCCAATACCTACCCTTTGTATGCGGCCTAGAACACGACCTCCAAAAACAAAACGGCGACAAAATGGCTGCTACATACGCAGTATCGTACGTGGCGGTTTTTTCTTTTCAGACCAGCGCGACCGCACATAAACTCCGTTCTTTTTTTTTTTTCAAGTGGAAGGGGGGGCATTTCCTCGTGCCTGGGTGGATGACCGGTTACTGCCCAGCCTTCAACTTCCAGGCAAGAACAAAAAAAACAAATGACACGCGCAAAACGTAAATCAGAAAATGAAAAACACGAAAACTCATCAACAAAATTAATGACCCGGAATAGCGTAATAACGAGAAAACCCACGTAAAGGGAAAAAGCCATTTGCACTTCTGTAGGCAGAGCACTTTTGAGCACGTGACATGCCGGGAAGTGTTCTCAACACTGGCAGAGCTCCCGCGCCCATGCTTCACCTTGATGATGATGATACAGAGCATTTTTAACGG
Organism: Macrocystis pyrifera; assembly: GCA_031763025.1. Lineage (NCBI taxonomy): Eukaryota > Phaeophyceae > Laminariales > Laminariaceae > Macrocystis > Macrocystis pyrifera. Next base: position 3,441,085 of record JASSKH010000004.1, on the reverse strand, counting down.
GGTTCTTTTTCTTTGCGGGCATGCTCAACACCAACGGTTATCATCGTGCGCTCGTAGATGCTAGCACAAGGCGAGGGGGGAGCCCCGGAAGACAATGCTCGACTGTGAGACTCATCGAACCCGGAATACACTATACTTGGTTATAGATGTCTATACATAACCGATTTACTTTCGCTGGTCGTTTTTCCTCTCGCTTTTTCGGGCTGTATAAACTCCCAACGTTCGACAGCTGGCGGGTTAGGATTTTTTTATCAGCGGCACAAATGCCACCAGATGGTACCTTGCGTCACCCACACCCCCCTCGTCGGAACGCCTCCGAAGGGGAGCCTCTCTACTAGTACCCACGAGCCTTGTAAGTGACTTGGCTTTGTACGCATATAGCACCAGCGTACCTTGAGTATCGCGCTTTCTTTCCGGAGCGCCACTTCATTCGGGAGCTGCGAGAGTGCCCTCCCGAGGTCCGCGGACGCCTCCCTGCAAGCAGCAACAGGCGCGGCGGTAACTAGAGCGTGAGTGCTTTGGCGAGGGGGTCGACCGAAAGGAATCCAATGATGGAATGATACCGTAATCCGAAACCCAGGCGATCAGTGCAATACGCTTGCCGATCAAAAGGAAATCAGGCGGCGACCCTTGCGAGTCGCGCGTTGGTAAAAAAACGAATCAGGGCGATCAGTGATGAATAATGGATACGGGAGAAGACCTTTGCGAGTCGATCGTCAAAAGTAAAAGATAAAATAGGCAGATTGATCAGTTGTGATTTCGTCACTATGCTTGTCAATTTCAAAACAAAATCAAGCGACCCTTGCCAGTGGCATGTTAAAAATCTAAAATAAATCAGGCGATCGGGCTGTGGCTGGCGTCGCTTGTCGACGAAAGAGGAACCAGGCGACCCTTGCGTGTCGTACGCCGATCAAAACGAAACTAGGTGATCTGATCCGCGAGCATCGCTGCATGTCCCCGAGAGTGACGCGAGAGGTGTTTGGTCGTACGAGTTTGCTGCCTGAGAGGGCCTCTGACGCTTTGTTGCGCGCTTTCTGTCGATATTGCTTGCAGTGAAAAAGGTCGCCAGCCGCAGAAGTAGCCAACAACTACACTACCACCGTAATTCTGTGTCCCTGCAGAATATCCCGTGCTACAGCATCAGTACGCATCGGCAACAACTTACGCACACCGGTTCATGTCTACGTACTGGAGCTTATCACCAGGGTACGTGTTTCGTATTTCTGTGCGAGGTTTTGTACGTTTGTCTGCACCTTATTTCAACCTTTGAAGTTTTTTCCTGATTGATTGAATTGTCCCCCTCCAGGATTATCGTAGTCCATTATCGTAGTCTGTCTTGCGACCATGGGCTAGACTTAAGACGATCACTACTAGTGACAAAAACAGCAAAAACAACAGAATGGCAACAACAGCAGCCACGCCACAGGCACAGCCACAACAAACAACGAACAACATAAACACTAACACCACCACCACCAGCGCTCGCACACTCACTTGAACTGATCGCGAAGACGATAAACCACCGCTCGCCGATACAAGGCCTTCACGTTGTCCGGCTCAACACGCAGAGCCTGCAAATAACGCCAGCCACAGTTAGGAGTACAATCATCAGAGAACATGAAAACGATCGCTGTAGCGTACTATTGATATTTCAGCGCCGGTGCTAGTAGTGGACATGCAGAACGAGGCAGCTCCGACCAGAGCGCGGCGCAACTACTTAGGAGTACACCCACTCATTCGAGGGGGTCCAAACGGCTTCAGAGGAGCGCGGACCGAGGAGGCCCCAAGAAGGGTCTTCGGAAAGACTGCGACTGCCTCGGTCGGGTGACTGCGTTGGCAGTTCAAAATATCGCAACCGTGCCCCTCGTCGTCTACAACCTACCAGTATTTGAAGCCTCCAGCAGGAAAATAGCGTACAAGTTACATAACCCGCGCCTGGGATACCGTTTTAACGTTGGACGCATATATTATATATATATATATATATATAAATATATATATCACCGGGTGTGCTATCGTTGGGAGTGTTGTGGTACCTATAATGCATCCCCGGTGATATTTTTATCCCCTCACTTCGTGGCACAGAACCGTTGTATATACGTCATGCAGGTTAGGCCACTGAAGGCGGAGCGCACGAACAACTTCTGGAACAACAACAGCAAGCAAAACCAAACCAACCTACGACCTGAGTAATCGAACGGGGTTATCTCGACAGTACGAGAGCTTGCCACTTATTCGAGAATAGGGTGGACACACACTGTGTGCGAGAGAAAGGAGACACGAATGCTAACCGTTTGGTTGACCGGGTCTGTCTGATTGGCGTAGACTCGGGCTTGGGGTTAGGGTCATATAGCTCTATTTGTGTCGTGCACAGAGTATGTCAACTATTTTCTCGCGAATAAAGGGTACAGTAACCTCCGACAGTATCTCAAACTCTCGTGTCTCGAGCCTGCTTAACTACCAACACGAAACAATCAACAACAGACAGTGGAGGGGGTGGGGGATGAGACAATCTTCATAGTTTACCTGGTAGCAGCAGTCCATGGTCTCATCGAGCTCCCCGCAAGCAAGGAAGCACGCGGCGGAATTGAGTAGACACGCCTGCTGAATGTCGTCCAACTCTTGCTGATCCTCCTCTTTGTCAGGGAAGCAGAAGTCGTAGTATATCAACGCCTGATACACCGCGCGAACCCCAATAGGTGTCAGACACGCGGTGCATTTACTTTTCGAAACGTGTAGCAGTAAATCAAGAACGGGGTCTGCTTGTTGAAAAGGCCAGCGGCGGGGGGGGGGGGGGGGGGGGGGGCGTTCAAACGACTTCAGATACTGCTCTCCACCCGCTAGGCGGTTATCACACGCTCGCGAAAGTTAACACCACCAGGGGCAGCACCCTCACGACTCCAGGCAGGCAGCTACTACATCAGTCCTAAGAGGAGCCGTCCCATGATGGTAGCGACGGGGGGGCGGGGTGTATGTGCTCATGTCAGGCATGGTCGTAGTCATATGACCATAGACCCTCGTTTCCCTACAATGCCGGGACGGAGCACTTCGGGCTTTCACCCACCAGGCAGACATTGCTTGCTTGCTCCAAGCGCGAAGCAAGCGAAACGTGACGTGTTGGAGGGGCGGGGGCAGTGGACTACCGTACGCTGCGTCTTTTCGCGCTTGCCAGGCCTGCGCAAGATTAACACATAGTCTCGGAAGTCCAGAGTGCCCATGTCTTATGCATAGGAGGTGCTCCCGGCGCCCAATAGGACAGGGGTAGCACTTCATTATCACTTGATTATAGTATAGGAGCTCTCACCTAAAAACTGATTTTGATCAAAGATAAAAGCTATCCGATGAACTAAAGTATTTAGCCTACATAGGTACTCGTACGAGTACATCACCAACACTACTCGTACAAGTATATCACGAATACTACCAGGTATCGTACAACAAAACACAGATGGTGTTCGAACGATATTGGGGTATGGAGTCTGGACAGTCCCAGTGACACATTTTGGCCAAAATAAGGCACAGTACCCCTATCGTGGCACACAGAAAATATCAACAAGTACCCCCTTAAAGTACCCTATTCCACTGGGCATGCTTAGATTGATCCTGCCGCGGGCTATTGGAGAGGAAAGGAGAATGCTTGCGGCTGCGAGAGTGCCTCCCAAAGCCACAGATGTGAAGGTACGAGGCACCAGCAGTGCACGCGCCTGCCGCAGCAAGTACATACTGCTGCAAGCAGATCGTGCGACTAGACAGCGCCAGTACACGCAAATCAGCGGCACGCGTGCGCATTTTCGGTGTGAGTGGGACTTCCTGCGGTGGGTGCGATTTACGCGGAAGCTGTAAAAAGCGGTACGGTATGTTGGCGATGTAGGTGGCCCACCGTGATGATGGTGCGGCGTTTTTGAGTGCCAGAAAACCCCAGCCCTATATCAAGAACGTAGCACGTGGATAGATCGTACTACTGATCACTGAATATGTTACGGGGGACCGGACCAAATATTGTCGGTAAAAATAGGTAAATATGTTTCTGTGTGTACCGCATATAGGTCCTATCTACTATGGTCCCCCGTAATAGTTGACTGCTGTAACGAAGTACCTACCCCCAAAAACAGTACATAAATGGCTCCTCTATAATGCCGGTATACAGTGTATGCGCCAGCCAACAATACCGGCACTATATATAGCGGCAACCAACCGGCACTATTTACTCCGCACGCTGCCACACTGGCTGGCGAATCCCACCTCGTGGTAGGCGACTTAACAAGCGCTAACTATAGCGACCGGCCGCCACGATTCACCCGGCACTGTAGAGGGACCACCAACGCTGTACACCTACTCGCATACCTGTCGGTACTGCAATGCCGCCCGTCGGTACTGCCCCTCTTCGTGGAACAGGTTCCCTTTCCGTCGGAAGTCTCGGCACACCCCCAACTTCTCCTCGATCGGCATTTCCATGAGCTTTCTTTCCTGAGCGCATGAACAATAAGCGGCGAATTAGATCGTGGAGTGGTGTACATATTGTACGTATAGTTTGTGAAAAGTTTCGTACATTTTCGAACATACTTCTTCGTACGAGCACTTCCTGGGAAAACGCTAAGTAGTCGACACGGAAAGCCCGTCCGGACATATTGGTCGAGGTCCGGGCGCGATCCGTGCCCTCTGGAGCGCGTGGTAAGCCCTCAAGGTTTTTCGTTCGGCGGGTGTGGATAAGACGATTTGCTTGGTTTCAGTACAAGAGGCCTTATTTTGTACGTACCCCCTAGGCTCTCATGAGCACACACCCAGACATACACCAGGTAGACAACACACAACATGCACAGAGCACAACGGTACAACGAGGCCGCCCATACGCCGCGCGCGCGTGACGCACCCATCTGCGCTGTACTGCTGTGGCTGGTTGTGTTTATTGGCGCCTGCGGACCATCTACCTATCTTTGCTGCTGCTCTATGTGAGACAGATCCACGCATACTCTGGACGGAAAAGTAAGGACCGTTTGGATTAGATACAAGTGTTGTAACTGTGCTTATATTTCCGACTTTTTTTTATTTCTTGCCGCAGCCACACCCAAAAAATCTAGAGACCAGACAATTCGCAAACAACAAACACAACGTTACAACTCCGCCTGCTGTAGCAGCACAAGCAGCAGCGGGCGACACCACGCGCGTGTCGCAGGTAGGTCCGTGGTGTACTGCTAAGGCTAGTTGCTTTATCGGAGGCTGCGGTCCGTCATCTGTCATCTCCACCTCTCTTTCTCCTGCTGTGTTGCTGTGCGCATGTGTGTGCGGTGTGTCGCGCGCGCCGTGAAAAATAATAGCAGGAAATATGGATCTTTGTTGTTAATAATACAGTATAGTGACATGGTCGCGATGCCCGATTTTGATCTTGAAGGCGCGAGTTCGATTTGTCGCAGAGATCATGCCTATCTTTTTGCATCACGTACGTAACCTAGACACCACAGACAGCAAGCAGCACATGAGCAGTGCACCAAGAAAATATCTAAAAGCGTTTCAGTCACAAGTAACGGTTCCACACTAGTTCCATGTATATATTTGTCCCGGTGCAGTTCTTAAAAGGGTCTACTGCCGTACATGTCTATGCATGTACGCAGCAGTAATGCATGTATTTCATAAAACGTCGTGATATTGTTATCATATGCGTGTGATGCAGAATCGCATGCTGAATCGTTTTCAATTTCGTTCTTGCTCCCCTCCTACAAAGTCTCGGAGGGAAACCTTGTGTATATACGTATGTCATCGTCAGCCGAAGCAAGCGAAAGGTGCTGGGACACGCGGCTGGGGGATCGATACTCCCAAGAGAATCGTCTCTGCTGTTGCTGATGCTCCTGCTGCTGCTCCTGCTCCTGCTACCTCGACTGCCAATAACATCGGCACCGGCACTGCCTCGATGCGGGACAGGATAGGGGTCGCGATGTTTTTTGCCTCATGAGGCAACATTTCAGACTGACGGGGCTTCCTCCGCAACTGGGGGACTAGATGTCCATTAGGGCATGCCTTGTTTTGCTTTTACACTATACCTGGTGCCTGGGTACACCTTTCGACGTATCCTGGGCGATGGACATGGGATTGATTTTATTTCTTAGCGGGTTAAGAGCAAACCTTTTTCATATAGGCCGCTTCTGAGTGACACATAGAGCTCCTGCTCAAGCGAGAAAGGAGCCCCAGGAAGACTGCAGGGGCACCCACTACGGTACGTAACATGTGCCCCGCCGCTACTGCCCCTATCCCCACCACCGCCACCACCTTGGCTCAAACGCGCCGCAGGCAGCCCATTCGACAACGTTATAGAGGCGAACAAAGGACGGGGGGGGGGGGGAGGGGGTGCTGTTCCGTGGAGGCAAGTAAAAAAACAGACAAGGACAACACAAAACAGTGTTACTATTACGGGGGGCCGTAGTAAACAAGACCAAATATTGTTGGTAACAATAGGGAAATATATAGTATTTTGTGTGTACCGTAGGTCCTATTTACTATGGTCCCCCGAAATACGGAAAAACGAGAGTGAAATCCCCATAGGGACACGTCAAAGACGGACGGGGACACACGGGACAAAAAATAGCTGCTTTGTCTGGGGCAAGGATGCACTGCATTGAACTGGAAAATGCGATTGCAGACAGAGAGGAAGAGGGGGGGGGGGGGGGGCACGAGACGAGGATGGCGTGGGCCACCAACACAACTGTCCTGACAGAGTTGGCTGCCAAGGAGAATGAAAACTGCGCACGAAAATAAGTTGCTATTGGTGCCGTCGCAGCAGCAACCATAAAAAAGCGGCACACTCAATACGATCCTCAGCTGCTTCGAACAAGGATCAGGGATACTTCTTGGACTCGGGAGGCGAAGTAGGACGAGCAAAACGTTGACTACAGCCTCCGCCACGCGTAGGGACCATTTGCCAGCGCACGGCTGGGTTTGGGGATGATCCATGTTGCTACTGTCAGCAGTTGTACGCCATCCGCGCAGCAGAATGCTGATCGTACTGCAGCACCCGCACGCTGAACTCAACAAAAAGACGGTTGATCAGACCTTACCTCCGATATTTTTGAGCGTGTTCTTCCTGGATCCCACAAGGGTCAGGCTTAACACGGAAGAGACTGTTGAGTCGGTCACAAGTGCGCGGCCCGCATCCCTAGGACTCGCAACACACGACGGAAATGTCATAAACACCAAATTCGACCGCACTACAGAGGTACCCCACTATAGAGTTATCGCACTATAGAGGTACCGCACTATAGAGGTACCGCATTATATAGGTACTGCACTATAGAGGTAACGCACTATGGAGGTACCGCACTGTATAGGAACCGCAATGTAGGGGCATGGCTCGTGAACATCAATTCGATTGCCGTTGAGGTGGTTGAAACGTTACGAAAGGCGGCACTCACGGCTGATCGGTCGTGAGCGCAGGCCATGTTGTTCTCTCTGTAGTTCTTGATCCGCTTCTCCTCCTCTTCGCGTTTCCTGGCTATTTCGTCGGGGTCCTTGACGCATTAGAGAAATCGACAGGAGCAGCAAAAGCAGCAGAAACGTGATCAGAAGCAGCGGCGGCAGCATCAGAAAGTAAGCAATAGTAGCACCAGCAGCGTCAATGCGGGCAGCAGCAACAGAAGCGGCATCATCAGCACCAACAGCCTCAACATCAGAGTGTCAGCACTATCATTAGCAAAACCACCACCACCATATCAGCACCAGCAGCGACAACACTAGCAACATCACCACCAGCAATAACAGCATCAGCAGCAGCACCGGCAGCCGGACCAGTAGCAGCCGCAGCAGCATCATCAGCAGCAGCATCAGCTCAGCATCGATGCCGGAAGCTGGGTCGGCGACCTCGGGTCAAGCCAACGTTTCAACGACCGGTACCTTGGTTGGCAGATCGGTTCCGCATGTAAGGAGCGGTACAGAATTTTCGCATACATTGCGTTGCATGTTGTCTACCACCAGTACAAAGTTCCAGCGCCTGAGGTAGAGTCCCCATCGGAAACGCAAGGTACCAATCGTCGAGAGTGCGGGGGAAAATCCATTTTTTTTTATTCGCGAAGGTTGCAAATAAAAGGTTTTAGGCTGCCAGTGTACCTGTACCTCTTCTCACTGTCAATCCCTTGGGGACCCAGACATAGCGAACGAACCAATAATGCATTTGTTATGAATGCCCCGCAGTGACACGGGTAGGATCATGTTGCGCGCGTGCCGTACGGTTCCTTGCATTCAACTCGGGACACCAGGTTCTACCACCCGCCAAATCACGCAGTGAGCGGCCGTCGCCGTGATCGTCAATTTCGTTGTCGGTTTCCCCCTCTCAAGCTCCCAAGAGGGTCGAGGTCAAATCCGGTCGACTTTGTACGACTTGGTCCCAGCTTCGACACAATGGTTGGCAGTCCACACCAATCTCAAACTACTAGAGCTGTGAGTAGGTTGACTCAAGTGGCCAGCTACTGCAGGTATCAGATGGCTAGGTAGTCTAGTTAGTTGCAGCGGCGCTAAACCATCCGACTATTTGGGTACGTAGATACCTGTCAATGTCCAATCACACCAGCCAGTCATGAAGGTGCGTTAGCCAACGTTCGGTCTACGGGACCTGCCATCATGGATGGTCTTCAAATTGGTTAACGTTCGGGAATACAAACCCAGAACGCTACCAGGGAGTGAAGGGTCCTCTTCCACGAGAACGACCCCCCACTCTCTCTCTATCTTTTGAGATATCTCCTCGCGAGATGCGAGGGAGGTTTAGTGGAGGCACCTCCTTGCCACAAGTACCAAAGAAAACGTGCGCGTCAAGGCCTCGGCCGAACCCGTCCAATATCACGACAAGGCCGACACCAGTAGAGGAGGACCCTGCCATGTATTCCTTGATCACGAAATGCTTACCTGGCACCACTTTTTACGGGGGGCGCATTTCCCCGTGAGACCACTCGCTCAGAGAGGGAGAGTGAGCCGAGAGGTGTACTGCCTCGTCAGGCAGCTGACAACAAGCGGGAACGTCCAGCCAACTCACAGCACCACTGTGGCTGGAAATGTAAGGGCCGTTTCGTATTCATATTAGTGTATAAAAGATACCTATATTTCCGTCCACACAGATTGGTATTCATTCCGAGCATTTTCCACCGTTGACCATAGTCTACTGTGCTGTACGAATGTACCGGGACGAGTCAGCGCAGCGCCTGCCGCCGAGCATTTTTTCACCAACCAAAAACTCCTTAGTGTCCCCGAGAGCTGAATCAGTAGTTATTAAATGGAACATTTTGGTTGCTCGCGGGCCCATTCTGCTGCACTCCTGACGTGCTGACTGTAGGTCCCCAAGAAACCCACAAAAATGGAAACGTACATATGTACCTGGTACCTACTATTACGGGGAACCATAGTGAATGAATAGGACCAAATATTGTTAGAAAAAATAAGGAAATGTATATGTTTTTGTGTGTACTGTAGGTCCTGTTTACTATGGTCCCCCGTAATAATTGCACCGCAATGTGGAACTCGTACCATCGTGCTCGCACGCACCTCTTAGATACAAGTGCTCTTGATTTTTCAAAAACTCGGAAAAGCGCCGAAAGTGCAGGACGCGCGCGCGCCAGCGTTACCATAATGGGCTTGTATCATTGGTACCAGTATGTTCGCATTCACTACCGCTTAACCTGTTCGGCCTTTGGAATCCCAGCAATGGTTGATTATAACAATGGTTGATTATAACAATAGTTGATTTCAGCAATAGCCCATCACAGCAAAGGTTGATTACAGCAAAATGGTTGATTACATCAATGGTTGGTTACAACAATGGTTGCAGCCACCGCGTGTGGGGGGTGATACGAATGGGAGTGTGCGAGTTGCGCCGCCAGGAGTCGTACGGCACGAGCGCAGGATGTTCCCACCCCGTACTGCCAGGCGCTCACGCTGCTAGTGGTCGGTCGATACACAACGACAGGATTTATTGCTTTGGTCGCTAATTCGGGGTCTCGAAGAGGTTAACTTCCACCAAACACAGAAAAAAAGTCCCACACTAATTTCAAGCAGTTTGTCCCGAACAGCGTGGACGCAATTCGGACGGCGTCAACGGTCCTCCTGCACAGATGACGATACCGATGTTCTCGGAATTTTTGGTCGCACTATTACGGGGGTCTATAGTTAACAGGACCTATGGCATACATAAAAACCTATATATTTAGGTATTTTTACTAACAATATTTGGTGCTGTTAACTATGGACCCCCGTAATAGTAGACTTGCAGTATGTAGTAGAACTATGAGTCGCCACGATTTAAGCCACCAGCTACAGTAAGCTTTGAGTTGAATTACCATCATAGCTACCACTATTTAATATTACGGGGGACCATAGAAAATGGGACCAAATATTGCTAGTAAAAATAGGGAAATACAAGGCTTTCCTTCGGAGTGGGTATTCCGTCGTTTCGTGTACATATAACTGCAATTAATTGGCGACATAGCCCAAAGCCAACCAAACTAAATGTATTTGTGTAAGAAACGGTGAAGGATGTAATAATCGCGTTTATTTATGAATGTAATGTGAAACGTAAGATCGGGTGACGCAAGAGTAAGAATGACATTCGTCTAATAATAAGAATAACATCTTTCATGATCAGTGTGGGGAGAGAGTGGAGTAGTGCTTGGCATGTGGATGATATACAACATACAGGCTGTTGTTTAAAGGAAGGTTTGGGACAGGAGAGAAAGCAGCAGTGCCGGCAACGACAACGGTTATGGAAATGTTGTATAGTTGCTGGGCGGCCACGATTTCGATGTAGCCAGCATAGGAGTTTGGATGAGACATGATATGTAAATAGTCTTCCAGGATGCTGTAGTAACGAGGCGGGAGGCCCAGAATGTGGATCTGTTCGCTGTTGAACCCGTTGGATACGTGTAGGAAGAAATAATCGTGATTTTGGGAAACGTGGGAAAAAAATTGTTTCCTTTCGTTCGTCCTGGACGGCGACAATCTGCTTGGCGTACTGCTTCGGAATTCCGCGAAGCCCTGGAGCAGGCGAAATGGAAGGGAGTCTTTTTGCGCTTGATGATGATGTCTCCGTCTTTGATGGTGGAGTCCGTCAGGCGGCAGTTGTAGCACTTGCCACGGGCCTGGTCGAAGTAAACATGTAGGGTGCGCGGGGCGGGAGTGGCGTGCAGGGAATGGCGGGGGAGGGGGAAGGGGGGGGGGGGCAGAGTTCATTATTTGTACTACTCTACAGCGGCACAACAGCAGTACGTAATCGCTTGCTATACGACGGCAGCAGCAGCAGCAGCAGAAGCAGCAAGTACGTAAATTTCCTTGACGATACAGAAATATGTACACACACAAGTGTAGTACAGTACACACACAAATCACGTGCAGCACGATGTACGGCAACAACGCAGTAGCACCACACAAAAAAATCATTGACGATACAGAAATATGTACACACGCACAAGTTTAAGTGTAATAGACACACAAATCATGTCCAGCATGATGTACGGCAACAACGCAGCAGCGCCACAAAACGACCAGGAAACACAATTATATCCGAGTACATACAAACATTCAGTGAATATTGCGGCAGCACTAAAAGCAGAGCAGCAGCAGCAGCAGCAGCAGCAACGGATCGCCACAGCGTTGGCAGCAGCAGCATAGCAACGATATGAAAAGAAGGGAGAAAAAAAAGTATGTACCCCGAGGCCGTCCGAAAAGTATTTTTGGTACCTCACTATAGACCCACCCCCGCATGCTGTACGGCAACAACGCAGCAGCAGCAGCATAGCAACAATACGAAATACGAGAAAAAGTAGTACGTACGCAAAATGCAGGAGCAAAACGACCAAAATATTTTTTTTACGTATCAAAAAAACCATTTGGGTACAAAAACGGCCAATAAAAACAATAATCCGCGTTGGCAGCAGCAGCATAGCAACGATATGAAAATAAGGAAGAAAAAGAGTGTGTGCCCTGGTATGCCGCAATCGCAAAACCTACGGAATTTCATTGACGATACCGAAATATGTACATACACAAGTGCAGCATGATGTACGGCAACAACGCAGCAGCACCACAGCAGCAGCATAGCAACGATATATATGAAAATAACCAAGCAAAAAACGAGAAATTGCAGTACGTACGCAAAATGCAGGAGCAAAACGACAAAAATATGTTTTCACGTATCAAAAGGAACCATTTGGGTACAAAAAACGACCAAGAAAAACAGTAATCCGAGTACATACGAACATTCAGTGGATATTGCGGCAGCATTAGCAGCAGCAGCAGCAGCAGAAGCAGCTACAGCATTAGCAGCAGCAGAAGCTGCAACGAATCGCCGCAGCGTTGGCAGCAGCAGTAGCAGCAGCAGCAGCAGCAGCATAGCAACGATATGAAAATAAGGAAGAAAAAAAGCATGTACCCTGGTATGCCGCCATCGCAAAACCTACGGAATTGACGATCCGAAAATATGTACGCTTCCAGCATGATGCACGGCAACAACGCAGCAGCACTACATACAGCAGCAGCAAGTGCACAGGAGCAGCAGGTGCACAGCACGGCAACAACGCAGCAGCACTACAGCAGCAGCGAGTGCACAGGAGAGAAGCAGGTGCACAGCAGCAGCAGCACTCATGGCGTGGCGCTGACAGCAGCAGCAGCAGCAGCGGCAGCCGAAAACGAGCAAAATGAGTACGTGGGGTCACCAAAACATGTACACACAGAAATCGTGTGCTTCACGTCCCGCAAACAGTTGTGCATGTGCGCGTTCGCGTGCACTGTGTGTCAGAGGAGCCGACCCAACGCACGAAGGGGAAAGAACGAGCATGGATGAGTAAAAAAAAAAATAAACGCTTTGACGTTGGTTTGTATGCAAAAAGGCAATTGAAAACCCCAAAAAAAAACGTACTGGCAACATACAGCATGCACAATAGACATAAGACACTCACCACTGTCAGCAGTCTCGAGGGAGTACGAGACAGTCCCTTCCTTGATCGGGCGAGCACAGAACTCGCAGTCGGTCGCCCTGTCAGGATGATCCCGCCACCACGCACGTGAGATCCTTGCAGGTGGCGAAGGCCAGGTTTTTTCCCCCAGGCGCGGAGTTCTTGACAAAAGTGCTGGTCCGTGCACTGGTCGCAAACAACAGCCGGCACCAGGTCGGTCTTTGTCGTTGCCGCTCTCTTGCCAGAGGGCGAGGACCACGCGCCTCTCGACGAGGGGGAGGTGAGCTTAGGGGGCGTGGAGAAGGGAGAGGCGGGGGTTGCAGCACCAGCAGGTTCGCCACCGACAGCAGCAGCTTGGCCGCCGACAGCTGCACCTATATCTATGCCGTTCGTCGAAGGCGAGACGCCTCTTTTAGGCGCCGTGCGAAGAGCTGTCTATTGGTTGGCAGTTTGGGGAACAAGAAAGAAGAAAGGTTGTTTGGCTGTTCGGCAGTTTCAAAGAAGGAAGAAAGGTAGTTTGGCTGTTCGGCTGTTTCAAAGAAGAAGGGCTGTTTGCGAAGAGCTGTCCATCAGTCGGTCTGTCTGCCAAGAGCTAGCAAGTGACAACGACCGCAAAAATCGTAATTATAGTTGTATTTATATAGGTTATTGTGTGTACCGTGGGTGCTATTTACTATGGTCCTCCGTAATAGTTGTTTTCTGGAGGTGCCGACTATCCGACTTATTGGGTTTCTGTAGTTGCAAACAGGCTTTTTGAATGCCGGGTACATTGTTTGTAGCATTGGGCGCGGCCTCCTCGGCTGGGGAACGCTTCGCCAGCCGACTTGCCGACTTTTAAGTAAGATAGTTAGCATGGCGGCACCTAACGATAATCCTGGTAACTATTGCTCGAGAAAATCCTGCTCTACTGTACCTGGTAGTACATACCACGTAGTCTATACCTTGGTACAGCGATATGCGAGTGCCAGAATGCTCCGCAACTATGTACCAGCGTTTTCAAGTAGGCGTATATACATACTGTATATAGCCGGCATGGTACATACCAGGTAGCAAGCAGCGGGAATACGTTGGGGACGGACACAAACCGGCGCTGCCGAGCTCGACTAGTAATACTGAACATGGCGTAGTGCATTGTACGAGACTACTGCTGTACCCCCCGTATACTATACCTCGGTAGAGGGTGACGTTTCAGGTGCTGGGATCACACTACTGCTGTACTAGTAAAATGAGTCGGTTGGAACGCTCACAGCATGCTACTATTCCTACCGACTCGCCTACCATTGACCCTTGTACCTGACGCCCAAGTGGGCCCAAAGCGGCTGACACACTGCACACTGCTGTCTGTACTCGTAGGGCTGTGAGTTGATGCACTTTTTGTAAGTCGCCGACAACTAAGTTGATACCTCGTAAGTTGGCTATAAATAGGTACTGCTCCAGCAGTAGTTTGACGCCAAGTTGTTGATGAGTTCCGCGTCTTCGTATCTGAGGCTGCTCCCTATGCGGTTCGATTTCGAGCTTCAGATGTGTATTTTCCGGTCCCAAAAATGAAAGCGTCTGCTTGTGCAGTCCGAATATGCAAAATCTGACCGAAAAGTTTTCGATCTGAGAATCCGATGGCTCTTCGTAGTCATCAGATTTTGCCCCAAAATCTGAGGACTTGGGTCATCAGGTTTTCAAATAGAAACATGGCATGGCCTCTAAATTCAAGATGCCATCCACGACGACAGCAAGCAGCAGCAGAACGATCGATGAGTTGGATGGTGACAAAGCTGTATGCATAGTGACGTTTCTTCGGGCCCGAAGCGCGGTCGGCGCGTCTCTCCGTGGCCAGACTCCAGTCGGCTGGCGCGGGCTCGGGCCTGTAGATCAAGAAAGCACGTTCGGCGCACCTCTCCGCGGATACGTGCCCGTAAACTACAGCAGCAGCAGCAGCAGCAGCAGCAGCAGCAGCAGCAGCAGCAGTCAGTTTCATTGTGAAGTACCAATACAAAACACCAATATAAGTTGGCTCTAGCGCACTGGGCACGTCCTTTCGCCGCCAGACCAGAGGCAGTCAGCGTTGGCTCGGACGCTTGCGTCTTAAACGCGGTGCAGCGCACCTAGCGGGTCTATTCACGGCGCCAGACCACCACGACAGCAGTTGGTCCCGGCGTTTGCTCGAATCTCTACACGCCCAATAAATCCGATTTTCCCGAGGAGGACGGTTTCGATTCGCCAAGTCCACAGCTGAAAATACGATCGTGCCAAAATCTAAAGCTTAAAATCTGAACCACATAGGAAGGATCCCTTGGCAAATCGTAACAGCAGTCTTCCAATGCGGAAAAATCGGCTTTATTGTGCGTGCACAGATTCGAGCAAACCCGCAACCAACTGCTGTTGTTGTGGTCTGGCGCCGCGAAGAGACGCGCTGGGTGCGCTGACTGCGCGTGGGACCCAAGCGTCCGGTCCCACGCTGACTACCTTTGCTCTGGCGGCGAAGAGACGTGCCGAGTGCGCTAGAGTCAACCTATCTTGGTATTTAGTACCGGTATTTCACAATGTGACTGACTGCTGCTTGCTGCTGCTGTAGTTTATTACGACCACGTATCCTCGGAGAGGTGGGTGCCGAGTGCGCTTCTCTTGATCTCTAGGCCCGAGCCCATGCCAGCCGACTGCAGTCTGGCCACGGAGAGGTGCGCCGCCCGCCGAACGCGGGTCGGGCGCGAAGCAACGTCGCTAAATATACAGCTGTGTCACCATCCAACTCATCGATCGTTCTGCTGCTGTTTGCTGTCGTCGTCGATAACACCATGAATTCAGAGACCATGCCATTTTTCTATTAGAAAATCTGACGACCCAGAGTCGTCGGATTTTGGGCCAAAATCTGACGACTTCGGTTTCCGGTCAGATTTTGCATATTCGGACTGCATGAGCAGAAACTTTCATTTTTTGGATCGAATAATACCAATCTGAAGCTCGAAATCGAACCGCATAGGAAACAGACTGACTACGTAAACCGCAGTGTTAATTCTGACGCGTTTGCGGCTCGACGTGTGCTTATTGTTGCCGCTTTTCAGGTCGGTCAGTTGGCGTACTCCTCCACGCAACTAATTACTGCTGTAGTTTTACGGGGAGCCTTGAAGCCCAGCCAACCCCCAACCTTTTCATGTATACTTGGCGCACTCGTAGTTGTCTCCCGTGTGACAACTCGGGCCAAGATTTTCGCTGTAGGCGCGAGCGAGGCGATTTATGTTCGAACGTACGGCAGCCATTTTCACCCCCGATCAGCTTTTCGTGTACAGTTTGGGCCCGCCAAAAAGAAACACCTACTCTGGGCAAGCCTGAGATTCTTACTGGGACGCCATCTTCAGACGACCTTGCGCATAGGCTATTATATGGGATTTAGTGTAGATTTCACCACTGAGCCGTTTTCTTAACCCAGTTTTCTCAGCGTTCTCCAAAAAGTGAGCATTATGTTCTTATTGGGCACTTTCTTATTGGCGGGCCTATACTCTGTAATCAAGTTCACCTTCCAGCCATCCCACTTTTCGTAGGTGTGCGTCCAGTGGGGGGCCCTGGGCGTTGCTCCACACTCGTTGCTCGCTGATGATTGCTGCTCCATGGTGCACACTGCTGCTGTGCTGCCGCAGTGTGCTGGTAATCGGCTTGCCTCCAAAGTCCTCTCTTCTCTCCTCCTTTTACGTAAAGCAGTGCGAATAGATACCAGCTTGTGTGAAGTATTTATACTCGTACGCGAATCTAAGAATACCCGTGAGAGGCAGCGCTGCTTCCCTGGGTGCTGTCGTCTTTCCCTTGCCACCTATCAGGTGCTAATGGACAACAGTATTGCACGGCACCTGTTCGCCAGACTTACCCGTCAACGTTGGCTCTAGTTCACAGCCAACAGAGGTGGGGAGGGGTGCTTTCCATTGCCCATTTTCCAATATGTTGTTCTATATTATGAACCCGAAATTGGAGTTCGATGTTATGTTCAGACTTTCAGGTTCGGGGATGCGGGGTTTGTAATTCAAAATTTCAAAATATTCCAATTTCAAGGTGCTTGGTCATCACAGTCTCACCATTCCAAGCACTACACTAAGTACCCACGAGTAGCCGAGTATCTACGACGAGAAAATGTGCGGAGAATAGTGTTGGATATCGAAACCAGAAACCATTCGGTACGATAAGGCCAAAATAACTTCTCGATAACGATAATTACCGTACCGAAAATCCCAAAAAGTCGATAACGATAACGATAACGATAATGGAGGAGAAAACCGGCGCACCAAGCTCGCACAACACACTCGCCCATTTCACGTTAAAGGTGTGTTCTTGTTGTCGCGTGATTTACACAAGACCCTGGATGATTCGTGTCTCAAGCCTCACGAAGTCTCTACTAATACGACGAGTTGCATATAGGTCCTGCCGCTCTGCGGCGTGCACGGTGACGCGTGCCATGTTATCATACCATTTACCAGGTTTTTTATGTGTGCTTACGTACGCCTAATATGTTTTCATCACGCACACATTGCATACGAGCTGGGCCAGTCAAGCTGCTGCCAAATCGGTAGATTGGCCACTCCCCGCTCAATACTACTCGTACCTATTATATCATTTGGATGCGTTCTTCTGCACGGTGTTGATTATGTACCAACCCACAAAATATGGCAAGCAAGCCCTTCCTGTTTGTTCGTGAGAGATACGACCGACACAAAGATCCGGAAAAACACAACAACAGTAACTGTCACAGCGACCGTAACTTGTCTGAAGAAAAAGAAATAACCTTTTTTCGCTTTCTCGGCGGGTTTGATTTATTTCTTTTTCGTTTTTTGAGTGGTATCCTTGAAATAGTATTGCTGGCACGGATTCCAAATGCCCCCTTTACTCCGTTATGGAATTGTCTGTGAGTGATCAATGCGTGAAGCCTGCACGATGTCCGATGGTAATCATCCTAACAACATCATTTCAGTATTTCTACGTACACGACTTATAACCCGAGCATAGTTCTGTTTCTGGGAACTACCGGGTATTCAGCTTACGTGCTACGACTACAAGGAGTACCAGGGTGTCTACTACGACAGTATGTCACCCCGGTGGCTTGGTAGGTGGTCCGCGAGCCTATCAAGATCAATTTCGTGAGTTCGAGTCTCACCGAGTGCATGCTCGTAGGGACTTTTTCTTGCATAAAATTGATTAGCGGAAAGCGGGAGAGCGTGAGTTATCTGTACATTCGATGAAAATCGACGAGCAGTGGGAATGCTGAACCCTATGCGCGATAAAAACTAAAGGCACGTACCGGGGGGGAGAAGGGACGACACCTGTGACCACGGCTTGTCCAGAAGATCGTCGAGGGTAAAACCTCCTACGAGTGGGCTGGAAAGTAAAAGTGATGATGAAAAAAAAAAAAAAAAAAAAACGTCAACGCGGCCACGCACAGCTTCGCAAGGTTGATGTGCAATCACTCAAATATGTTGGCGTATTTTATCTATGCGAAGAGCTGCCACCAGTAGGGTAGATACTGCGGTGTGCCACGAGCAATGGCGGGTAAACCTGGTGTCCCTGTACATAGGGAGTATTTGGTGTTGGCGTGTGGCTTATGTATCAAGTACTTGGGTTACTTCTATTAGTAGCGACTCGATGCGACTGACTACTGGGGTATTAGGTATCAAATTACTACTGAACTTCTGCTGTGATTGTACTGTAGGTATCAGTGCCGAACAAGAACTTCGATGGAGGTGACAAGATCAAATTTACGAATCAACTATTATTACGGAGGACCATACATAGTAAATAGTACCTACGGCACACACAAAAACCTATATATTTACCTATTTTTCCTAGCAAAATGTGGTCCCATTTACAATGGTCCTCTGTAATACAACACGTGTCAAATTGAATTGAATTCCCTTCACCAACTCAGTTCAGATAGAATGTGCTCAAAAAGGAAACGGGATACATGCCATACTTCCAAAAATGCACAAAACTGTTGCGAGGAAAGCTTGCAATTACGTACGCCTGGAGCCCATTCATCCTGCTGTGATACCCAGGGGGTGAGCATGCAACAAGGACATCCACATGATAATACCCCGTTCTGCTCGTACTGGACGTACTTCTGCATGGTTTGTGCATCATGCACGTCTTACGCGACTAATAGGTTTTACGCGAACCAACCTCCAGTTCACAGTTCTAGAACCATAATCAAAGTAAGTGGAACATCATCCGCGATATATAATGAACATATTACAGCAGTAGTAGCCTGCACCGGTGGTTCCGTTCATTCCGCAACAAGCACACCAGGTAGGACTGAACGGCCTACCAATGCTTCTGCGGCTCGCAAGTTGAAGAACACCGAGGTGCACTGCAATCGGTCGACAGTTACTGACACTCGTTTTAAAGAGACACGACTCCTACTGCACATGAGGGCACGATATTCTCCCGCTCGTTATCGTCCAGGTGACGAGTATTCGTACCATACATACATTTTGAAGTGCTGGGGATCATGTAGTCAATTTAGCATTCAAGTGCCCAACCGGACTTACGATATCGACCCGAGTACATTGTACCCCTACTTGGTACTTGACTGCGAACTGTCGCGATATTTCGAACAGACACAACACCGCAGAATACGCTGCGAGAATGCTCCGGCAGTCTCACCAGCTGGTTGACCGTACAATCAAGCCACTTCTCGCCCTGTTCAAGGAGAACACTCGACACCCTACAGAACCTAGTCTCGTACAGGATACAACGCATGTCACGCTCCTATTCATAGTTCAGCCTTGTAGGTGTAAACACTGATGGTCGCCTGATGTGCTTGGTCCGTTCCCCTCAGCTTGGAACTTGAGTCGCAAATTTATAAGAGACACGGCGAGGTACCAGCCCCCTCGTCGCAAATATGTTTACAGCGATCGGCTCCGCCTCCACTGCTGACTATGCAGTTAATGTCTTCGTCATTGTCCCGATGGTGATGACCCTCCGTCCAGGAAGAAGAGGAGGATCGTTGTCAATATGCGGGTGTAACCTAGGGCCGTGCATGACGCAAGTGTCTTTTAATCGTACTTTGTTGGATCCGAGGATCCTGCCGCGGAGTTCGCTTGCGGTTATCCATCCGCTGTCGTGAACGTGTGGGCTCCTTTCAGCTGACAATCGTTCTTTGTGTTGGGATTGGTTCGTTTGGAGGCGTTGGTCAGACCCAGCTCACGAGCAGCTTGGGCTACCCCTGGCGAAGCAGGCGGTTTTGGTCCGGTCCGGCAGTGATAGCCCTGCTAGCGATGCTTGCGCTGTCCCAAGCAAAGATGCGTCGGCAATTCCAAGCGAAGATGCTCCGGTTATCCCATAGGATGAGATTCTGCTGATCCTAAACGACAATGACCTGGCAAACCCAAGCGGCGGTACTCCGGTGATCCTAGCCGCACGATGATCCGAGCCCCGGTGATCCCGGGCGAAAATGTTCCATTGGTCCCAGATGCGCATTGTCCGATGCTCCCAGTTACTGATGCTCCGGTAATAGCAGACCCCGATGCCCTGGTCCCGGCAGGTGCTGGTGCTACGGTGGTTCCATATGCCGATGCTCCGGTGATCCCAGATGGTGATGATCTGATGATCCTGACGCTGGTGACGCGATGGTCCGACACGTTGATGACTCGAAGGTCCCACATGTCGATGAACCGGCGGCCTCAAGCGATACCACTCTTGTGTGGTATTTTGGCTCTTTGTTAGGGATTGCCATCCCCCAGTTCTCCTCGTCCGCGACAAGAAATGGGTCTCTATCTACGCAAAACAAATTCACACACGTGGGCCACGCTTTCACCCTGATGCTTCCACGGTGGGCGTGCTGACAGAGGCGTCGTCGATGTTCTGATTGGATCTCGCATTGACGGCCACGTGATGCGGCTCCAGCCAATTTCGAAGGTGCGACCCTCGGCGAAGCACCATGTTTTAACCCGGGGAAAAAGTAACGGGGGTGAGGTCTGACGATGACACTCCAGCCTCTGGTGGTGGTGTTTCAGCGCCTGATGACCACGTTCTGTCCCCTGGTGGGCATTGTCCAGTCCTTGATGACGACACGTCCTCCCCCAGATGGGTTTCGCGTGTTCTCGTGCAACACGTTCCCGGCATTTTAGAACGTGGGAGCACCATACCAGCGTCAGGAGCTCCCCCCGGAGAATGCTGTTCTGCAGCAATCACCTGGTCACGATCGCAGCGTCGACCCGTCACGCTCCAATACTAAGTATGTCGGGGCATTGCCGTCGCGATGGTGCGGGGCGACGAATATGTTCTGGAAATGTTTAGAGGTGTACTATCCAGTGTTCACGGGTCCTGTATGGGATATGGAGGCGTTGATGACATTCCAATTGGGCCCTCCAGGGCGCAAAGAAACCCGCCGTACCAGCACATACTCCTCACCTTCGGGTGTTGGTTCGGTAGAAGCGACGTGTTTCTTTCGAGCTGAGAGTAGCGGCTTCCCGTCTCGAAGGTGGTGCTTACCTCAGATGTCAATGCTGTGACAGAGGAGACGAGGACACGTCTCGGTCCGCGAACGACCAAGGCGGAGATGCAAACTAGAACAGGTCGGCGGCCTCCAATCGCTCAAGATATGTCGCCAGATGATGCCAGTTGCAGTCGCGAATGCCCTCTCGTTACCAGCAGTCACAATTGCTTTCGGCTCCTTCAACGTTAGACCGTTGCTAACACCGCCTACGACAGCCTTTAGCTTTCGCCTGCAATAAAACTTTGACAGGCGCCTGCGGATATAAACGTTTTCACATTTCATCGTATACCCAGTACGTACGCTTGGCAGGGGACGTCCTTTCTCTGTCTCGTACTGTAGTTTGCGAGATCACGGGGTTCTCTAGTCATGAGGAACACTGATCTATGACAAGGGTGCCGGATTTCGCTGGCAACGACACACACACGCCCACACGTACATCGGCCATCTTCAATTTACAGGTGTTATCGAATGGAGGCATATTGATGCCTGTTGGTCGAGGCAAAAACTCTCGATTTTCTGCTTTGCTGTGCCCGCGACGTAAGCGGTAAACTTCAAATGTGCCCCCAAAGGCGAAAATTCCTAGATTTTTCAGAACCAGCACCCCACGAGCAGAAACACCAAGACAACGCTGACGACAGTCGTGAAACACGTCAACCAACAGCCAGCGTGGCTTATGCCAACGGGCCAGCGCGCAAATTGCGTAAATATCGCCTCCCACTCCTGGGAGAGTATGGAGGACGCCGTGGCCCCTGGATAGGTGTGTCTATAATAGACTGCTCGCCGGGTCTCCTGTGACTGTGAGGGATATACGTTCGTGTGGGCTGCTCCGCGAATGTATATGTCAGCACGCGGAGGCAATCGTGGTAGTTGGGGAAACCTAGATTATACTGTCGGCGAGGAGGCATCTTCAATAACGCCGAGGGGTGCTACGATAGGATAGGAGTACAACTTTCCGACCGAAATGGGTCATTGGGACTGACCGGGCTCCTTAGCCCAATAATGCCGGAGCACCAGTAGCGTTTTGCACTGTTACGGGGGACCATAGTAAATGGGACCAAATATTGTTAGTAAAAATAGGGAAATATATAGATTTTAGTGTGTACTGTAGGTGCTATTTACTATGGTCCTCCGTAATATTACTCTTGATATACCTTGTCTTTGATATTGGTCATCGGGTCGAACGTTTAACTTTTATCAAACCCAGATTTTGGATGAGGCCTTGCGCTCACATACTAGAATCAAGTGAAAAACTCATAATGATTAGGAGCTCTTTGTAAAAGGCAAACACGCGTCTGCCCGATGTTCTGTCCCACCGCGGTGCTAAGAACTGTAACGGAGACGACGCAAGGCGCAGGTCAGCTCACACGCGCCCATCCCCGCTTGTTCCGCACTTGATCTGGACTTGGACGAGTCTAGACATGCACGTACATCAGAGGTACGTACCAGGTACGTGTGTAAGTATAACCTCATTATCCTCAAGCATAGCGCGCATGTTTTGTCGCGCCTAGTGGCAGTGCGATCGAGTTGTCAACCATCCGAGGTGTTTATCGTGAGACGCAAAAATGCCAGGAAGGATATACCGCCGTCTACAGCACTGCCGAGGTCCTTGGACCTGAATACGAACCGTTTCCCGCTTCCAGAAGCCGATCGACGGCCTCTATTGATACTGCACTTACACGTCCTACGATGGGGGGATCACGTTTTGCCCCATCACTTTCCGGCTGCAGCTTCTCAACCGTGGGACCACCGTAGTTCTTTGCTCTAGTGGACCACTGCCCTTCGTTGGTGGATCACCTCGACTATCGTTTGGTTTCACGATCGTTTTCGCTACAGACCTAGATTAGGCCATGAGGTCGGCCGCTTATCGGGTTAGGTGCGCGGTTTTTCTTAACCTATTCACTGGCGCACCTGTACAGAAAGCTGAGTCTGAATCCGATCCCACGTGTTTCGTCCCCACGGCGAGAGTGCAGCCCCGAAGGCCTACTACGGAGAACCATAGTAAATAGGATCGAATATTATTCGCAGAAATAGCGAAATGTATAAGTTTTTGTCTATACCGTAGGTCCTATTTACAATGGTCTCCCGTAATAGACGGGTTACAGCCAGCGTTTGGTGATATACCGCCAGGAGCAAGAGCGTTGATTTCGCACAAGGACGCGATCGTTTTTTCAGCGGTGACCCTCTGAACACCGAACGACAACAGGGTGCCATGAAAAATCGAAAGTTATGTTTTTCGGAAGTCTCTTGACCAGGTCTTTCCGGAAAAAAACTTGTTCGGGTCTTGGCAAGATTCTTCTTCTGGAAACATCGAGCGCCGAAAGACGAGAGCACCCTTGTGCGAACCCAACACCCCTCACGATTGATTAAGAGCCCTCAAGCAAACAGGCGTCATCAGGAAATCACAGGCCCCTCTCAGTATATCCGAAATGGTATCTTATCGAGACCGTCTGAAAGGCAGAATTCCTCGAGAGGACCAACATGGGCCAGCAGACATAACGTCTGGCGAGCCTCTCCCTAGAAGCATAGTCGCGCCGAGCTGTATGTGGTGGAAGTGCAGGAATAGCGTATTTGCCTAGGCCTTTTACTGTGTTTCCTCGTTTTCATGTCCCATGCTGTCAGCGATGCACCATCTCGTTTATCGCGTGGTTATCTGCGTTCTGGTGAATCGTCTGGGGAGTGTTGCACGAACGTGCGGCGTGGCCAGGATTAGGATGTAGAGTATCATGATTTCTACGGCGTCGTAGGGATTCGTGCTGGGCATTTTCAGTAGTTTCGAAGGAATGTCACCAAGGGATTGACGCCGCTGTTGTGTTGTCACAAAATGAGTATGTTGCAACGGAAGGGCCTCGGTGTGAAAGCACATCACGCCGGCAGGCGTGCAAAGCAAGCCACGCCAACTCTCCTGACGAACGTGTGGAGCGCCAAGAAACAGTCGAGATGGCATCCAAGCTTCCTGACCCCCCCTACCCCCCCCGCCCCTAAGAGGCACCCCTTCAAAAATCCCCCAGATTACGTAATCAATACGGGTTTGCAGACAGCACCCGTGTGTATGTATGCATTGTGGTCTCATTCTGAGGAGGGACGCTCAAGGGACGAGACGGTAACTGTATCCGGGGGAGTGATGCCTCAATACGTGCTGCACGGTTTTGTGTTGACACCACCCTCCCACACATTATCCGGAGGTAATCCAAGCAAAATGGCCGAGCGGGGCATACCTGAGCCAATACGAAACCTATTCCACCAGGGGATCGGAATGGCGAAACGCGAACGTCAAACCCAGCATCACGACACTGGTGGGCAGCGGGTGTACGGGGGTCAGTCATTCATCGAGCTGGGCCAGCTTTTGTCGTGCATGCCCAAGGGAATAGATATCTTCAGAGTGTTAATATGTCAAGCGGGGTGTGCCAGTATGAGCACCTGAGATAGGACGCGCCGGTTTGGCGAGCAGCGTCGCTGCCCTTTGGCCATGCCGGTACATAAGAATGTTGGAATGATATTCACGTATCTTTCCGTCGTTGGGTCTGCCAGGACCGACACCCTGATATTCGAAAACTCGAGGGGGGTACTCCTACTTGCCAACTAACAATGCGGATACGATCACACACGCTTCAAACATTGGTCTAGGTTGTGCCTTGTTCGGTGGAGCCGTGAGTTAGCTGGAATGCCCGCCTAGTTATTAGCTGGCTGGCGAAGGCAGCCAACGAAGTGACTTTAGGCGAATAGCGAGCTAGCTCAAACAATGCGTTGTTTGGCTTTGTTGTATACCCAAAAAGTATGATAATCGGCCAGGTTTATATCTGGTTGTGACCACGAAAGGCAAAGTTTTAAGTTCGTCTCCGTTTACCAGACGTTATAGGCATAGGTGCATCAGAAACATGGACATGCCGTCCCCGTTTGGCGGTCTCCCACTGGTGTTACATTGTCGCAACGGTAAATAGTCGTGCGGCACGCAGTAGCAGACTACCAGTGAATCAACACAAAAAATACATAGAAAATATCAGACTGGGACCCCTCCTACGACAGAAGTATGGAGAATAGATTGTTCTTCGCCGGCGTTTCAGCGGTTCAAGAACCGCCCATAGTTGAGCAAGAAAATACCATACCAAGCCCTCCGTGGTATTGGATGAGTTGCCGACTAACACACAAACCAATCTGTGCTCTACGAGGTTTCATTTCTGGGTCTTACGGTGTTGGCTGAATAGACACGCAACTCAGGGCAATACTCGCTCAAACACCCGAGCTAGAGGTGCTCATCTTCCACTGGACACTGAACATACCAACAAGAGAGACATAGTCGATGGTGATGGGTTGATGCGCCATGGAGTTGCAGAAGACTTCTCTTTGTGCTCGCCGGGAAATACGTACTACTCGGAGATGCCGGGATATACGTACCCCGTGCCAAACAAGCCTTCCTACAAGCAAAGGAAACCCAGATGTGAAAATTAGTTGGATAGTGGGCACCGCCTCAACTATATATAATACCTAGCCAAGCAGTAACTAGCTGGCGACTGTTAGTCAGCCAACTCAAAGCCCTAAACAAATCGGGACACAGAGCAGTAAGCCCTCTAAAGGAATTACTCGACGATTCGGTTTTCGGTGGAAGCAGAGGTTCGCAATGCCGTACGACACACGGGTGGCGAAGTAGCACACCCCCTTGGACGAATTTCCAAGATGATTTTCTCGTCAGTGGAAAGGGTGCCAACGCCAAGCGATTTGTGATCAGAAGGATCTCGACTACACCAGTTAAGTTTCCAACGCCGCCATTTCCGTTGTGTGCGCCACCCTACGGCAGGAAGGGGATTCGATTAGCAAAACGTTTCTATGTAATATATGGAATCAACGCAATGAGCGCCCAATTGCTGGAGGTGTCTCTATTAGGTGTAGCAGCGGTGCTCCGTCTCGAAAGGGATGCGTGGTCAATGGTCAAATGACTAAGGTAAGCAATGAGTGAGTACCCCTCCCCCCCCACCCCTACGTTCGGAGGACCTCATTTATAGTCTCAGTGACGTTTCTTCTGCGGGGTGTGTTATTATGCGCGCTATACGGTAGAACTGGTGTGCACGTCGTCCGCCTACAATATCTATACAGCAGCAGCCTACGACCTGCGTTGCGAACAAGACAACCATGCAAAGAGCGCCTAGCGTGGGTGGGGGAACATTTCCCGACGCGCCGGCTGGAGCGTTATGAATGCAGCCCTCTGTGCATGTCGAACATTTCATCGACTAAGGAACACGATCAGGCGTATATTCGAACCTTTTGAAGGTTTCCGTTGTGTGCATAAAAAATGATGCACCAGTTACGGCCAAGATGCAGGGCTTTTCTAGAGTCATCAGGACCGAAAGTGTATGCTACCCCACCGAGGTTTGGTTTGGTATTAATATCCCCCCCGACACCGGAGAAATCAATTAATTCGACGCTGTCGCACATACGCGGGAACGTCTGCCTCTGATGCAACCGGTTCTCAACATGATGCAACTGACGCTTCGTGCTAGTCGCCGAGTACCTCACAGCACTTCTGTCTTGGTGCGAACAATGCCTGCTTGGTCAATGAAAGCCGGACCTGCTCCGTCCCGGAATTGTAGGGATGCGAGGATCTATGGCCATACGACTGCGGCGGCCATGCACTGCATCGATTCCCCCCCAATCCCCCTCTCTCTTTGTGTCTTTATCCCAGTGGTCATTTCCACCGGCGGCGTGCTACTCCTCAGTTCCCGATAGACCGACAACAAAGGGCTTCCCGAGTACCATACCAATAGCGCCTACTATTCACTGTAAAGGTAGCACATATCTATAAATGTACGATTGAAGAAACGCCCTAGACTACTTGTCCAGCCTGATGAACTCGGGAGACAGACGCGATACTGCAACCATGTATATATTGTACTCAGGTATGATACACGAGGGTGAACACAACTACGTTCAAGCAGTGCCAGCTGAGGGACAGCGATGTCGAGCCAAGGATTCGCTGGTGACTTGTCGGCACGTATCCCCTCAGCCAAACCCTCGAACACGAGGCTGAGAAGTTTCTTCAGTGGATCGCAAAACGACGGAAAACATAGAATCACAGGAACAGGTCGCAAAGTGATCCCGAACCTACCGAACACTCTAATAATGTGGTAGCTGATATCGTCGTGGATGCCAACAAACCTGGTCAAGGTTTACACCGATCGACAGCGCTGTGCTCGAAATGAAATCATGTACGGTAGATGCATCCCACGAACAAACCCAAGCCGCAAAAAAAGCGAACCCAGACAGAGCACGCGTGCCGAGCACAACAGGTACACATGCATCAACAGACACAATCAACTGGCCCGTGAACCGTACGAAAGGCTTCGAAATGGGTGGGGTTTTGTACGAGGAACACAGCAAAATGCTGAAAACACGCGTCAAACTCCTCGCGAAACGTCCTAAGTGCCCGGTCGGTGAGTGCTGTTTTATACCGTTACATGGTGCCACGTTGTACGCAACTACCTTTGTTGGTCGTTACTGCTCGGTCTACTGGAGTCCAGTATCGCACACCTCTATTAATTAGGGGTAAGAGTTGCTAGAAAGTCGCGATACGATTTGTTCAGCAACACTATTTTAGTTTTCCCCAACCGTGGCCTTTGAGCACGTTTGAATCCACAAGGCGCTTGGTCTACTTGTGGATACCAGCAATAACTAAACATAAAACATGTCCTGTCAATAAATTATCCATAGGAGAGAATATAGCTTTTCCTCTCTCCTCAGGTATGTATGCTGTCCTACTCAATCAAAGCCGTGTTCTCCCTTCCTGTAAATGAGTTTTTCAAGCCCCCTTTCCGGCTTCCCCCTCCGTCTACCGTCTGCCTCCTCTCAATTCTTGCAACCAATAACGTAGCGTTCAAACGTTGCGCGGAATCACGGTTCGTTCATATGAACGCAACACGTTTTTCCGTTTGCCTCAACGCGCTAGGTCTCCTACTGTAGTGTATACCAGCAATGTGTAAATAATAAAAATATATCAACGACTGAACAAAAAACAATATCGTCAATACATTATCCATATAGGAGAGTTTTTTTTTTTCCCCTCTCCTAAGGTAGGCATTTGATTCTACTCCTTCAAAGCCGTGTTATCCGTTCCTGTCAATTCGACTCAAATCAAACCATGTTGTCCCTTCCTATGAACGGGTCCTTCAAGCTTCTCCCTTTACAACTTCCCCTTCCGCCTGCCGTACGTCTCCTCTCTATTCTTGCCACCGTTGCGCGGAAAAATGGATGACACTAGGGTGGGCCTGAGGACAAGGTGATACGGTGCCCGCTACACCACAGGGACGCTTTCTGAAAGTAGCAGTTTTAGCAACACAAATTACCTCAACTTGCTCAGATAAGTCGTGTCGCTTATAACAACAGGAACCGCACAACACCTTTAGATTTGCTCTGCTGCACAACGAGGGAAGCTTCTACTATTACCAGACACCACGTGTTTCACCTCTCGTTACCCCCCACTTGTTATCACTTATTCAGCTGCTCAAAAACCACCCCAAGAGCATCGGAAACACGGTAACTCTCGACAGGAGCGTGGAGAGCACCGAGCCCCTCGCGGATAGGATTTCCAGCAGCATCGAAGACAAAGCGAGAAGTGTCCCCGAGCATACCGCCAACGGTGTCGGAGAAGCGATGCCACTCCAGTCCCAGGTCAGTCTGCCAGAACTCCAGTTCGGGTACCACGGTGCTGCCATCCGCGGCCACTACCAATTCCTGGTGGTTGATGCCGATGTTGATACGGATATCGACCGTAGGAGTCTCGATACGGAGAGTTGCGTGGTTGGACTGCGTGGCAAACAGACTGGTCAGGCCGTGTTCCATATACTCCGCGCACCATGCCGGGGCGGCGAGGGTGTCCGGCTCCAGGATCCACTCGTAAAGAGTTGCTCTGGACGCTGCGCGCAAGGACCGCCTTGCGGCTGTCATCTGCTCGAACTGTGCCGCCCAGATGAGGTCCCCTCCAAACGGACGGCACTCTGCCGGAAGATTAGTAGCGGACACATGTACACCCTCCGCCAAGGCGATGTTCTCGCCTGGGGTTTGCAGCTCCGAGGCGTCTTCGCTGTCAACCAGAATACGGAGAGCTCCATCCGCCAGACAGGGTGCACCGGGGCCCGCCGCCACACATCCGTCCGTTTCGATCGTGTAGGGGTCCTTCACCTCTACCACTAGCGAGGCGCCGTTTGGCAGCAAAAGACTGACGCCCGTCACAAGCTGCCTGTCCGGGAACTCCTCCGGCATGGGAGCCGTTACACGGACATTCAGCTGGAAGTCTTCTCCGTCAGATATCAAGCAGTACCACCCCTCATCCTCGCCGACCCAGTCGATTTTCTGGCCGAGCAAACCGACCATGTGGGGGTCGCCACAGACCTGCGTTGTTGAGATACAGCCAGTATGTTATGTAATATAGTATAGACGTAAATGAAACTATCGTAAATCGGGGTAACACCTGGGGAGGAAAAACAAATATCGACCATGTAAGCACCGCTACAGAATAGATTATTTTGACGTTTCCCCTGTGACATTACACGTGGGTGTTGCGCAACGATCACTGCTATAATACGCAGTGTACATCATGGAAAAAACACTCAGCACCGCGACAGCACGTACCGAAGCTTGGGGGTCCTGGTTAGCCTCATTCGTGGCTTCCATGTCGTAGGCCTCACAGTCTCCAGAAAGGCACTCTCCAGCTACAACAGACAAGGTGCAGTTGTCGCACAGTCCTGTGCCGGCCTCATTGAGCTGCGTGCTGGTGGGTTCTACCAGCGCGATGCCTTCACCATTGGTCGCCACAGTAACGTTGAGAGGATAGACGGTGTCTCCATCAACGGGGTCAGTGATCGTAATGGTCGTCAGAATCTGTGTCGGTGCCTCAAAATCACCCTCGTCAAGTCTCCGGGTACGTGGGTCGAGCTTCTTCCATATATATATTATGAGTACTCTTAATATGCCTATGACGCATTCTATCTCATCTTCGAACTGGAGACCTCGTGCCGTGTCTGGCAACATGGCCGAATGACTGGGTACATCGAGTTCCCCCGTGTCGACTGCTATCGATGCCTGCAGCTGAGCAATGCCGTACTCGGCTGACCCGGGAAGGCTCCGGAGTAAGCCATCTTGATCGGCGACCCGAATGATCGTATAGCTGACCTGCTTGCCCAGACGACGCGCGAGAGCAACAAGGGGTTTGAGTCGTTCAGTGTGTGACATTGATGTCATTGCTCATGTAGAGTACACTAATGCCGGTTTTCAAGTACACTGTCCACATACCGTATATAGCGTTGAATTCGCAGAGAGGTGCGATCGGTTTAAAGGTGCTATAGTCGAACCTAATATCGAACCTAATATTTTCGGAAGGCTCTTGGCCACATCGTTTCGAAAATACCTTGCTCGGTATTGGCAAACGTTTCGTCCTGGAAACGTCGAGCGCTGAAAAAACGACCCGGCTCATGAGGGAATTCGGCGCTGTTTACGGTAACACCCAACCCGTGAATCGTCTGCAGCAAAATGTTTCAAGGATTCGCTGCGCAATCCGCCCTGCTTTGAGACAGCGACCAGCTTGGTCGGTCCGGGTGCGGCTTATCCAGAGGAGGTACTGAGACCGAACTCTGACAATGTTTGCTACTGAAAAAGAGCAGGTGTGTCAATGCTCTAATGGCTAAGAATCAGGTTGGGAATCATCAGAATGAATATCACGACATCTCGCTAATGTTGCTCGAGATTACTGTAGTACGATCATGATCACATTAATTGGTACTTCATTTTTTGAATATATAAAAGAATCACAATCAATCAACTCGAATTTGGTTATTTTATGCAAACGAACGATAAAGTATGTATTTCCTCGTAGTATTGCGCCGTTGCCCTGCTGTGAGCTTCCGTCAACATATCAGTAGCAGAGAGGACCGCCCTACTCGTTGGCGTGGATAATAAGGATTGGGAAAGCACTATGACTCACCTCCACAAAACAGTTGCAGGAAGCGTCGCTCCAAGTCTGTGCATATGTATGTTCATTGAGGTCTTATTGCGCTCGAGAGCAACGACCCCTCCCTTACTGTCGATAGGGATCGCCGACAAAGTAGATCCCAAACCTCGTGTATCGGCTCATGAGACGCGCGTGCTGCTACTACAATTCCGAGTGTTGGTTGAGCGCCAAGTGGGACCTGTTGGAATGAGCCGTGGTTTACACCCACTCTCGAATCGATGTCTAGGACTTGACGTGCCCTGTATGTGTGAATTGTTCGTATTTCTTGTGGAGGCGTTGCTGCATAGGGATTCTAGAGGTCTAAAGTAACAGGCTCTGTGGTTCTTCTTTAGGCCATCAATTAATTGGTCAAGTCGCAAAAACATTCAACGCTAGACATGTTGTTGACATGATTGCATCATCAAGGGGACGACGCCCGTCAAGTTATTTCGTTGTCCGAGCCGAACGAGGGAGCTTTAACAAACGCCTGCCAAAGTACTTGAACAATACACTGAGCTATCGGGAACCCTTGGAGTTTTTTTAATTCCACGCAAATCGCACACGTGTCGTTAAAAACTAGTTGGAACACGAAATTTGGCAGGAGTGTTTTTCATGGTCATACGCAAACACGACTCTCCGGCCGTTTACAATTTGATATGTTATCGTCCGTAGGTTGTAGTCAAAGCGGCTGAAAATATATTAACAAAACCTCCGTTAGAATGCGCCTTATTGAGCAAAGCAACACCTTAAAAAAAAAGCGGAGATGATGTCGTTTCGTTGTGTTGTCATCAAGTCATGGAGAACAAAATCTTATCAATTTCGTTCTCCGACTCGTTTTCTACGACGGTTCAAAAGTTTGAAGCCTACAATAGAAATTCCGCCTTTCACTGGAACCAACTGTTATTATAGTATTAAAAAAAGAGAACGCGTGCCACAGATCCGAGTACTAGCAGCGTCAAGTAAGTGGGGATTGTTGTCTCGAATCGCCCTGTCCTGTCGGTTGGGCGCGGTGTACAACGTTGTCTCTTCGATGTCAAAGACATATGGATGGTTCATTTGTCTAGTGTTCGTCGAGAGATCATCTCTTTTGTTTTTCCCACCGATTTCCCACAACTTTTGTTATAAAGTTTTTTTGTTTTTTTTTGTTTTTCAACTTTTCTTCGTTTGAATTTTGTTTGAAATTTTGTTTTCAATGCATCGTTTGGATGATTTTGTTTCAAGTTGTTTTCGGCATCGCCTTCAACCTTGAATTTAGGCCGCTTCTCACAACCAACCACACTTACTTCACACAATGACGTATTGGGTATCCTGTATTGAGGCAAGCGCGACTTTTTTTTATTTTCGGCGCCAGGGGAGAACGCTGATCGGGTTTCCACACGGCACACTACCCCCTGCCTCTCCCCCAATTCCCGAGGACCGAATTTCCATGTTGTTCAAAATGTTAATTTCTCCACTGTTCCTCAACGTGACCTGCCCAGTCTCTGGTTTCTCTCTGGTATTATTGGTTGAGAACAATGTGCTTGTTTTGTTCTTGTATATCTTGGAATGGAGAAACACACGGAAGGGAGTTTAATCTGTTTGGACCTGTTTTGACAGCACAGGGTCAAGGTAGTAAGCGGTGTGTCGACGGATTTATCTTGTTGTGTCCTCCCCAGGGATGATAACGATCCCGTTCTGCGACACACAAACAGTGCTTCTTCGGCGATCGATCTTGTTTTGCGACACACAAATAAATGGGGCTTCGCCACAATTAATTCAGATTTATTTACAGGCGCACCCTGACATTGACGCTGAAGCCTTGATGGTTGCGGGCTGAGTGTTGTCGTAGATTTTGTTCCCCGAGTGCTTGACACGAACAAGCAATACGCCATTAATTACATGCAGGCACCACCATCCAAACTGCGAAGAAACCAGCCTAAGAAATGTCTGCTGTGTATGTATGTATCAGATAGATCTACAGGCCAATGCAAAGGCAAGGCTCGTATTAAAATTGAACTTCAAAGACACCCGCCAGAAATTTTCGAAACAAGCTTGCTACAAGCAAGCATAATCCTTCGAACAAAAAGTTCCAACTTGTGAAAACCCCGAAACAAACAATTATGTTGATGAATTCCAGCATCTCAGTTTGCGTACCTGCGAGGCTGGCATCTACCACGCGTATATGTACACCAAATGGAGGGCGAAATGTGAATTTCAGCATATACGAATATATATATATCTGTTTGCGTAACATCGCATACGGCCATTAGAGTGAAATCCATTAATTTACGCGTATTAATAGCTTTTTTCCAGTGGAAGTTCCGTACAACGTACATATATATATTCTGTTTTTTTTTTTTTTTTTTTTTTTTTTCATCATCACTTTTACTTTCCATCCCACTCGTAGGAGGTTTTACCCTCGACGATCTTCTGGACAAGCCGTGGTCACAGGTGTCGTCCCTTCTCCCCCCCGGTACGTGCCTTTATTTTTTATCGCGCATAGGGTTCAGCATTCCCACTGCTCGTCGATTTTCATCGAATGCACAGCTAACTCACGCTCTCGCGCTTTTTCCGCTAATCAATTTTACGCAAGAAAAAGTCCCTGTGAGCATGCACTCGGTGAGACTCGAACTCACGAAATTGATCTTGATAGGCTCGCGGATCACCTACCAAGCCATCGGGGACGCCGGCTTTAATACATAACTGATGCTGGTTTTTAGTTGGTGTAATAAGTTGTGAGCAAGAGCTTGCACGCTGATTCGAGTAGGAAGGACATCAGCAGTATATAGTATGTATAGGATGTTACGGGGGTCCACAGTTAACGGGAGCAAATTTTGTTAGTGAAAATAGGTAAATATGTAGGTTTTTATGTATACCATAGGTCCTATTAACTATGGACCCCTGTTATAGTAATATTTTACTATCATTGCTATGCCCGATGTACTCGATAAACAACAGATATCTTGCCATTGTTATGCTGGACCAGCAAAAAACGAGTGCATGATGCTCTCGCCTGTTCCTACGGTTCAGATCCATGCTTTCGTTGAGTTCGATCCTTCGGGAGCGACAGCAGTGCTATCACCCAGGCGGACAAGATGACCTTAGCCGCGGCCGTAGATCAGAGATCGGAGAACGAAGGTCGCGGCGAAGGCATCCGTCTCAGATGCGTAGCAGGGGGGGGGGGGGGGGTGATATGCACGCGTACATACGTACGTATGTGCTTGGAGTCGAGACTCATGAATTTGTTTGATTTTGCTTACGTAGTATCGTCACTGGAATATTCGGATACCCCCCCCCCCCCCCCCCCGCGCGCCCGCCGCGAGAGCAATAATATTCTGGATAATTGATATCTTTTTTGCTTGTTGGGGCATTTATATTCTACTTGAAAGCTGGGTGATTTATAGTTGGCCGATCTCGTGATAGCCCCCCCCCCCCCCCCCCCCCCCAGCTAGAGGTCATCATGCAGTGCAACACATTTAACGCACGTAGCTGTTGCCCTCGAGCGTATATATGCCGACATAGACAGGTAGAATGATATATGTACCGACCGTCGCGCTACAACCTTACCCTTGCGACCACTTTGCATTACAGTGCCTCGACGTCGCTCCTCGATAGGCTGTACCACCGCAGTAGTCGTATCAAGGCCGAGATAGTGGTACTACTGGTGGTGTTGCCTATGAAGCCGAGCATTTCACCACGTCCGTGCTGCCATGGCTCCCCACGGTCGTGCACGATCGCACACGATAACACGAGGTATCCCGACCGACCCAATTCAATCCATTGCCTATTGGGCGTAAACCGTGCCCAGTTCTGGGAACAGCATAATGCAGCTGCGACGCGTAAGTAAAATATTTGTGTGCACGGTACATTTTTTTCCTAGCAACTAGTGTGGTTTGTGGTATGTACAGGGTTTAGTGTATGACGTCGTGCGTCGAGATATTAGTTTTGTATCATGGATATCTGTAGGATTTATTTAGGGTACCGAGAACGCCCCTCTACGTGAAATTACCCGCAAGTACAAAAGTGCGTCCACCCCCACCTCTCCACTATTTGAGGCCAAACTAAAATAAATGGGGCGTGGTGCGCTAAGAAATACTTGGGCGATCCCCTGGCGGCGCATGTAAAAAATAAAATTAAGGCCAATACGAAGAACGATATATTTTTCGGTGTTTTGGACACGCGGATTGTAGTACTTTTGGTTTCAAGTGCCCTCTGCAACGCCGCCGCCACGAGCGCCATATCTCGATGTGCGCCGTGTTAAATATAACGCGCATTCGAATGCACCTGTTGAGAGCTAACCACCGTATGTTTGAACGCAGCTCAGCTCGTCGGGGGTATGTGGGCTATGAAGCGGGGCGGACGAAAGGCCTTCTCCGCTGCAGCTGAAAACACAGCATACACACATATCTCTATATGCTTCGGAGCACCGTACAAGCGCTGTAACGACAAATAGCTCCTACCGTGTCGCCGATGCCGAGCGATGGATTCATGCAACATGTATGTATGTGTTTATTTTCGCTTTGCTTCCTTCCCCGGTGTCTCTTTTGATCGTGCCATTCGACTCTCGCTCGAAAATGGAGAGGAGCACTCTCGCCGCCACAACAACAGATGACAATGTTTTACCACACAATCTGAATGTACACATACTGTTTGACCAAGCGAGTACTTCGGGATCGCAGTGCGTGTCCCTGATCATTAGTACGTACATAACACCAGCGGCCTAGCGTAGACAAATGATAACGTCGTAGAGGCGGAATTTTTGAATGTCAAACAGTTCGATGGGTCGCGGTGGATCTCACTCGATACCAATCGAAAGCGTGGTCGTTGCGAGATAGGGGATCCCCCTAGTTAGGGGATCCCCTTTGCCTTAGGGGATCCCCTCCTAGCTTAGGGGATCCCCTCCTAGCTTAGGGAATCCCCCCCTAGCTTAGGGGATCCCCTCCTAGCTTAGGGGATCCCCTCCTAGCTTAGGGAATCCCCCCCTAGCTTAGGGGATCCCCTCCTAGCTTAGGGGATCCCCTCCCAGCTTAGGGGATCCCCAACGAGCTTAGGGGATCCCCTCCAACCTTAGGGGATCCCCTCCAGGAGGGGATCCCCTACGAGGTCAACGACTATAGGGGACCCTGTGATATAGCGTCTCTATTCAGCAATTTCCTTCATAAACTATTGTGAAACTTGGGGGATGTCCTAACACTATATGGATGGTATCGATACCATCCATATAGTGTTAGGACATCCCCCAAGTTTCACAATAGATATAGGGATATCATCCATATGGTGTTAGGGCATCCCCCAAGTTTCACCGTAATTTATGAAGGAAATTGCTGAATAGAGACGTTATATCACAGTACACACATGATATGGGTCCCCTATAGTCGTTGACCTCGTAGGGGATCCCCTCCAGGATCCCCTAAGGTTGGAGGGGATGCCCTAAGCTCGTTGGGGATCCCCTAAGCTGGGAGGGGATCCCCTAAGGTTGGAGGGGGTTCCCTAAGGTTGGAGGGGATCCCCTAAGCTCGTTGGGGATCTCCTAAGCTGGGAGGGGATCCCCTAAGGTTGGAGGGGATCCCCTAAGCTGGGAGGGGATCCCCTAAGCTCGTTGGGGGTCCCCTAAGCTAGGAGGGGATCCCCTAAGGTTGGAGGGGATCCCCTAAGCTGGGAGGGGATCCCCTAAGCTCGTTGGGGATCCCCTAAGCTGGGAGGGGATCCCCTAAGCTGGGAGGGGATCCCCTAAGCTAGGAGGGGATCCCCTAAGCTCGTTGGGGATCCCCTAAGCTGGGAGGAGATCCCCTAAGCTAGGAGGGGATCCCCTAAGCTAGGAGGGGATCCCCTAAGGCAAAGGGGATCCCCTAACTCGCAACACGTGGTTCATGCCCACACTCTCTCTCTTTGCCTTGAGACCATACTATTGTGCAGTCAGTAGGTAGCAGGTAGGTCTCGATGTAAAATAGTTTCGGTAGTAAGTACCAGTATCCTCTATTAATACTGCATACAGGGTACGCGTCTCCCCACATATTTGTGGTACTTCAACGTATTATTGGTGTATCGCCTTCCGTCGATGGCATCTGTGTGTAGCTTTGGCAGCGGAGCAGTGCCACCTGTATTTGCTTGTGGCAAACGCCGAGTAGATGAGAAGACGCGCATACCCTCGCTTGCCGTTTCCTGCCGCAGAAATGTGGCGGTCGAGTCTGTTGATATATAATTACAACCTGGTTTACACCGCACTCCTGAAGGAACGATGTAACCGCACTGCGCTTCGTCGTGTACCCAACCATGTCAAGCCAATCCCACCCCATCCCCTACCTGTGGGTAACAAACATGCCGTGCTGCCGGTTTAGAATTGCTACATAAAATCGTGATCATCTTGTTTGTGGAGATCCCAGTAAGATGTATACCAGGCACATGCCACATGCAGGTTGCTCCCGTGGTGATAGCAGAGTTATATATTGCTGTGTGTTCCCTCGTCCGAGACGCAATCGGAGTTGACTCTGTGTAGCTCGAGTGAGAAAAATAAACGTGGTCTACGTGACCAGCGACGAAAACGCCGACCAAGATGGGGAGTTTATAGCCAAAGTGCGTATACGTATAGGGCGGCGGGGAGCCCTTCTACAAAACCCCGGGATCTAAGCTACGACACACGAAGCGCAGGCACTCGAGGCCATCAGAAGGCTGCAGGAAATATCTGACCTGACCAAATTCCCCCCAGTGTGAAAAGAAAACTTGTTTCAGGAGGTTGTCGGTGTCATATCACTGGCATGTGCCAACGAAAATCGTTTTACATTGCTATTACGGGGGTCCATAGTTAACAGGACCTATGGTATACATAAAACCTATATATTTACCTATTTTTACTATCAATATTTGGTCCTATTAACTATGGTCTCCCGTAATAGCAGAGGAAGCTTGGTCTCACCTGGGCCACGCACAACTTGGCGCAAAGCAGGGTCGTGAACAGCCGACGAACGCCCCACATGCTTATCTTGCGCTGCGAGTGCCTTCTGCAGGCTGCGCGTAGGTGATCTGAAACGGTACACGGAAGAGGTAAATGTAAAACCTGTCTACAGTCGGTGTACGTACAAAACAGTAGTCACGGGGAAAACATTGGGGCCACTGGTTATGATATTCATCTACATAATAGGTGGTATAATGGTAAAGAAAGAACTGCATTGCAGGAGGCGGTGCCCCACGCATGAGGCTGGGGCTGGAGCCCATAACGCTGATAGTCCAACACATGACTCTCGGTGGGCAAAAATAGACATTAAAACATGCTTTGGGATATTTATTTTTCTCGGTTTTAAAGACCCTCCTCCTGTGTACTCGCAGAAAACAAGTTGTGCGGCGTGTCCTGGGGTGTCAACTATTTTAGTTTGGGGCTCCCCTGCAGCATGACAAAAAATCGACAGTTTGTGTACATACATACCCGTTTACTTCTACTACTACAGTTCAGTTTTTCCTTCCTTTTTCTAAGCGCCTTGTCCTTGCACTCCTCCTCCGTTTTTGGTGAAGATACACAGCAGTCAGTGTACTTGCTGCTGTCGCTGTTGCTGCGGTTGCCGCCGTCTACAAGGTTGATGCTCATCATGCTGCTATCGAAGTAACCCGTGCTTCTTGCGTCGCCCTTACGATGACCACTCTGTCGGAAAGCAATGTATATATATAAGCATTTGGTTCCAAGCCGGAGAACGTGGCAAGCATTTGATCGTGCTCGGACCATGGGAATATTCCACGAAACCTCCCTTCTAAGCCTTGTAATCTGTACGGTTGTCGACCATGTCAGCCAGCAGGTGTAAGGACTGGGAGACTGTTGTATAATATCGCAATGCATAGATACTCTGTGTACAACTTCTTTTGGCACTCTATATCAACCCCTCCTATCACCCGTTTATAAAAAAATAGATACATACATCTAGTCCCTCTTTTGCGAAAGTACGTGATACTAATAATTACAACCAGCCCCTAACCCCACCTTACAACCAGCCCCCAAACCGACCTTGTCTCATTCTGGCGAAAAACAATAAATCAATACGACGGTAGGTATATACGAGGCGCTTCGCGTGTAGCGGGCAGGGGGGGAAAATAATATATATATATATATTCATATATTTCGAAGTATATGCGCAAGGAGGGTCCATAGTATGACGCGAGGAAAATTTCAAGAGGAGGTGAAAATACCGGCGGAGGGAGGGAGGGAGGGAAGGGGGTGGTCATATATTTAAGGAGGGGGTGGATATATTTTGGTACTGTAAAGGGTTCCACTATTCGGGGGATCACACAAACTGCAGCAAATCTCACATCACAACTACAGCAGTTGTCGCGCTACGAACCTGTACGTACCTATCTGGTGTATTAACTGTATACGGCACTCGTATTTACAACCCTAAGAAACATCAAATTAGCCCGTTAATCTGAACTTATTCACCAGGTATACGACTGAAACCACTGATTGGGCTATAAACTACCATTAATAATAGTCTAAATATCGGTTATACAAATGGCTGGATATGGATGTACGTCTATGCACTAAATACAGGGCAGTGCTGGGCATGCAATTAGAAGTTCCGTGAAATCGGACAATCTGATACGTACGGAATACCGCAGTTATATATACCAGTACAAACGTACATCCGTACGTAGCCGATAATATATGTAGGGATAAGATTCGACCCCCTCGGGCCTGCTGCAGCACTCCCGAACACGTAGTACAAAAAAAATCGAAACGGGGTGCCGTACGAAGCTTTTTTTAGTCGTTGCTCCGACGTTTTGGGACACAGTCTAGTTCGAATTACTCTAGAGTTTACCATGATTCCAGCAGCGCAATAAGGGCTACACAGGTGGCCTTTTGGGTAGGTTAGGAGACGTTGTGGCACTAATCGTAACCACCGTACTTTGGGGCAACGGACACAACGTGTCGTAACGCACGCGAAAGCACCTGGTCTGGTTTGGGAGACGTCCTGTTGTTCCCTTTGGACAACGTGGAAGTTGCCGTCTGAGTTGCAAATAAATGTACTTGAAACGTTTTAGACTCGTTTTTACATCAACATTGAATAAAAAAAATATAGCTGCAGTAGAATCCATCGTTGTTGTACAAACAAGCAACTACTATTAATAAGTACAAAATACCAAAACGATGGTTTTGTGCCAAAATTTTTGTGTCTGGCCTCGTATCCAGTGTTTGTTGTTTGCTACTGCTGTACAATTCTCTTGACTGAATCAGATGTGTATTTTCAGATTACATATGAACGAAGCAGGCAGGAAAAAAAAAAAGTAGAACAATAGCCTACCGTCTTCATTCAGTGTCCAAAATATAGGGCCCATCACAATTTGCGACGAATAGCAGGTACTCCAACATAGATTGATACCCCGACGAATTGAGCTGCGTAGATAGGTTTGCATAATATATACACTCCGGATAGCTCCCGACATTTTTAGTTGATGAGTGCGCTCATTAACACGCCGGAAGTCCCAACTGTAGCCGTCGTGGTGGCGGAGTTGCAGAGGGTGTTTCAAGGAAACAAAAACGCGATACTCTCTACTATGACTCCGGCCACCGCGTCTAAAACGCCGGGGGAAAAAAACAAATTATTCACACCTCGGCCAGCTCACGAGCTACTACTACTACTGTAGTTCATCTGTCGTGTATATAGCTCGATCAAGCCGTCGCAACATTCGCAGGTGAGCTACCTTCTAGAGCTCAAGCGGGGAGAAACATGTGTGGCTCATGCAGCTCCGATATATACCTCACTTTGGGCCAGGTGGGCTAGGCAACGTAGCAGCTCCTACAGCCCATCCTGGGTAACTATGTGCAGATGACCAATCCACGCAGGAAGAATTTGTTCCCAAGTCTAGGGCGCCCGGGGAGGCACGTTTTCCAACGCGTGCAGAGTGCATTGTCGAAAAACAAATAACCTTCGAAAAATTATTATTTATACGAAAAGTTTTCTCGTGGCCATGGTACTGGATGACCTCCCACGGCGGGCTTTTACGAGGGTAAAGAGTCAAACGCAAAAATATGCAGCCCGCGACGAGCCTTTTACGCCTTGGCCGCTACCAACGAACGGCAGGAGCTTCGAGACCAACTAAGGCGCACAAGACAATCTTTTTCACTCGAAGCACGGCCACCATACACGGGGCGCTCATGCACGTTAAATCCAATAGAATCGACCCTAACCTTTGCAACCTTGCAAACGATCCTCGCTCATCAATGATACCACCCCAACAAAATATAGGTGACCTCGTTGTTAGTTGGCACCTTATCACGTTAAAAAAAATGCCGCCGATTGCGTACACATAGTTCAAGCTATGGCGGGCAGGGCAACTGTCGACTACTGACAAAACTTATACTGTAGAACCCACTGCATGGAGATAAGCAATACCCACCGCATGAGGTTGGGTTAGGAAGCGCGGATCCTCTAGTACAT
Source organism: Macrocystis pyrifera (assembly GCA_031763025.1). Taxonomy (NCBI): domain Eukaryota; class Phaeophyceae; order Laminariales; family Laminariaceae; genus Macrocystis; species Macrocystis pyrifera. Next base: position 3,399,334 of record JASSKH010000004.1, on the reverse strand, counting down.
TAATTCTCGATTAGCAGAGTGCAAGGTCGGCGCGTTGATTGTTCGGTATCTTCTGGGGATGGGTGATATCTCGCTCTCCTGTTGGTGTGGCCTGTAACGTCTCACGAAAATGGTGCACTCAATGCTGTGGATGATGTCGGCATTTGCATGTGCGGTTCATTGAACATCTTTGTGTCGACTTTGATGCTACCAAATAATAATCTGAGCGGCGCAAGCAAGCACAGTTCTATCATAGAGCTGCCCGGGAGACCCTGATCCCGACTGGGCTTTGTTGGGATCCCAAAGAGGTCCTCAGCTGATCCTGGCTGATCATATATCTATACCAGTATACGATACATTTCCTCCTGTGTTCTGGGCCGAAAAATACCAACCAACCGATGATGCCTGTATCATAGATACGGCGCGAAACGCAATACGGCCAAACCAGCAACAAGACCGAGCTAACGAACTGAGCTCACCAAAGACGCAGACGAAGCTGAATGTGGCGCAGAGGAGACCGGTCTTCAGTCCCTGGCAGGAGATGGATGCAGTGGCGTCTAATGCACGCGCCTTGTTGTTGGGCTGTGGTGATCTTACAGTCTTGATTTGGACTGGGGTTTGAGGGTAAGTGAATATTGTGTGTGCGGTGGGGGGTGCGTCGCTCGAGAGCCCTGTGCTCTGTCTTGTCACGGGAAACTACATGATGATGATACGGAACGCCGGATCGATGCACGCGTAAGATAACTTTGACCCACATTCTGTTTGTTTCATGTGAAAGAAATGTACAGCAGGTGGTAGCCTCGTTCGTTCAAGGGACCCGAGCGCATTCGGGACTGTCATGGAGGTTCCATATCTTCCGATATCTCATATTTGTGGAGCTGATACCACAGGCCCTTAGAGTCAGTAGCCGGTATTAATAGTGGCCCAAAATGGTGGGTGTCCATGCGAGGTCACTTGTACATCGTTTTTCCTATCGCGGCCCCCCCTGGAATGAGCTACCTATACCTACTACAACAGTAGTCAGAATAGCCTCGAGTGTAAGTTCACCACTGTTCGGACACTGCACACTGCTTGTGTACCACACAAAATAAGCTATGCTAACCAATAATAGTTGATTGGATCTGATTGCTTATCAGTTATATTCTTATTGTGCACGGCGACCCGCAACCATGGCGTCGAGTAACGTGCAAGCCCCCTCGTCGTTCGGCACAATAACAACAGCTCCTGGAAGGACCACCACCACCAACCAGCAGGAGGAGCTTTTCGCCGAGGGGCCTGCCCTGCGGACTACTGCGGCCTGCGACTACACAGTGCGCCAGAGCTCTGTGCCCTGTCTACGGGGAAAGACATCATGATACGGAACACTCGTCGTGTGTGTTTGATGTATGCGTTAGACAACTATGACTCGCCTTCAGTTTCATGTGGGACTGAAAAGCTATGGCAGGTAGCCCCGCTTAAGGGGCCCGGGTGAGTTCGGGACAATAACATCTGGCAGGACCACCAGCAGCAGGAGGTTTTCACCCAGGAGCTTCGACTGCCCTGCGGCCAGTTACACGGTCGGTATACATACGGCAAAGCCCTGTGCCCTGTCCACGGGAAACGACATCATGATGATAGGGAACGCCGAATGTGATTGGTGCACGCGCGCAAAGAAGCTTCCACCCGCCTTCTCTGCCATTCTATGGGCTATGAAAGTGCGACTTAAGGATGAAATATCACTTAGAGATGAATCGTAAAAATATAGAAATCGCTGAAAAGATGCCAAGGAAACATTTTTTCCCCCCTATTTCTAGGGTGGGTAGAAGTCACCATAAAGCGCCACCTCGCGAATTTGTGGTGTCTTACGATCTCGCATCGCCTCTCACCACCGCAAAAAAAAAAACGAAAAATCCAATTCTTACCCGCACCGGGAACGGCCGAAATAGGTGAAAACCCTTATGCGACAGTAAATGGCGACGCTGAGTCCTTGGACCCCAAACAACCGTGAGGTGGTGCCTTGTGGTGATATCTACCCACCCAGCACCCCAGAAAACCGTTAGGTGGTGCCTTGTGGTGATATCTACCTCACCCCAGAAACGGAAAAAAAGCTGGCTTCCTTGGTATCTTTTGAGAAATTTCCTTTTTTTTTCGCTTTTCATCCTGAAGTAATCTTTCATCCTGAAGTCCGAAAATATCCTGTTATACACATATAAAAGGTTTCGCTTCGGGACGTTGTCCGCTCGAAATAAGAATATATAGAAGGTTTCGCTTCGGGACGTTGTCGGCTTGAAATCCCGGGGCCGTCGCCAAAGTCCAAAAGAGGAGAGCCTCACCACCAATGTTTCCTCTGGTACCTCCACCCTAGTACTGCTACTGTACGAGCGGGGCAAGCTATACAACGGAGGAGAAAGCTTGCTGAAGTCGTGCCCCGTGAACCACCCCAAATTAGGGTACAAGAGAAGGAATCACAATCCCTGACGCACCACTGGTTGTGCAAAAAGAAACAGGAAGTATAATAAAAATGTACTAGGAGGTACAGTTTTTTTCGAACTCGGTCCCGCCGAGATGTCCGCAAAAACTCTAAAACATTCTTAAATTTTCTTCCACACTAAATTCGTGTCAAAATTCTCTTTTGCGATCAAGATGATACTTGGTGCAGAAAGTGCCGAAGGTGCAAGGAAAAGGGCGATCTACAAGTAAGTCTTGTTGCCCAGTTCGCCACCCAATGCCCTAGGTTTACCTACGCGGTATCTATTACGGGGGTCCATAATAAATATGACCAAATAATGTTGGTAAAAAAAAAGGTAAATATATAGGATTTTGTGGGGACCGTGGGTCCTATTTATTATAGTCCCCAGTAATACAAATAAATCTTGAAACCTGTCCCACTCGAAAAAATGCCAAAAAAAGGTATACCAGTGTTTTTTTTTGCCAGTTTACAGTACAAAACATAAACACCAGCAAATCCGGGTACACTAATGTTAGAGCAGGGTGCAGCTCTCAGACCCTAAGAAGGACCTGCGCTCGTTAGATCTCTGAGGCCGGCTCACCTGTTGTTTGGGAGTTCGAGGAAGTGCCTTCAAGCAGTAATGATCAGGTCACGCAAAACGTGGATCGATGCAATGCGGTAGATGCAAGCAGTCAGCGTGAACAGCCACGAAGCACCACAGACACGATGACGGGCACGACTGGCAAGGCAGGGCCCAAGGGGCTGGGGGTCGATAGGACAGGTATCACAGATCACTTGGCTTTGACCTTCTTTCTTCTCTTGGTGGTGTTTTGTAAACACCGGGTGGTCCCGGAACCTCATTACTGGCTCTGTACCCGAGACCGAAGGCGTTCCCACACCGGGATCCTCCCTGCCCCTATAAGATCCGCCCAGAGGATGCTAATCAAAGCTTGCCCTCTGCCTATCGAATAGACCCGCGTGACACTGATCAGAACAGCTGTCTCACGCCGTATTATCCTCCTCGAAGCACTGTCGGCGCTGCAACACTAAACACTAAACCCAAGTTTGATTACGCTTTATGTCAAGGTATACCGTTTTCTGGTTAAAATCCATGCCCGTCCAAGTCACAAAAACGACAAAAAACGGTACACCAGTGTCTCTTTGCCAGTTTACGGTACGTGAAAATAGAACGAGGTGATCAGGGCACACCAAACTCAAGCGTAGTGCGTTTTCTGTCAAGGTACTGTTGCAAGGATTACCCTGGGCTGGGTAATCGATCGATCTCTGCTTTCCCCTATCGCTCAGTAGGTAACACTTTCAAATTAGGTGGTTAGAACCTCACTCCGAACGTTTTTTTATTATAGAAACGCTTGCGCATGAATCCCTGAAAAAAGAATACATCTCCCTGGTTCCCCAGGTAATGAAACGAAGCGGGTAGGTCAACGTACATACGGATACGGTTCCGACGCCCCAAAGATCCCGCCGTTCAGAGGGCGGGAGAGAGTGTTATAAGGATCACCCTGGGCTGGTTAATCGATCGATATTTTACCCCTATAGCTCAGTAGCCGGTAACACCTTCACAGTACCCCGTTTTGCGGTTAAAAATCAACTTTTGGTGTAGCTTAAAATTACGAAGAGAAATTTTGTACTCGTACTCATACGAACAGGTGCGTGTGGGATTTGCTCGTACCAAAGTCTGATTGAACTGACAGTGTGATTTATGTAACGGCAAATTGACTTACGGAAATATGCGGTGGGATTTATGTTTGCCCGAATGGGTTGTGTAAAACATATTTGGATGGTTTTCTGGGGTCACGGGGAAGAGGGATGAGAGCCCCCTTGTTCTCACAATTCATCGACGACAAAAAATAACAACAATAGCAACAACAACATTTCCTCTTTTGCTCCCTCGCCTCATGGTAAGGTTGAGCGGGGCCACACCCGGTGTACGTGTTATCCCCTTACGCTAGCGTAGACTGTAAGTGACGGTGGCTCGTGCGCAGGGTGTGCCATGGATTTTTCCTCGTTCTCGTCGCTGTCTGTGGAAGAACGTTATTCAATCGATGAATACGTCATGAAGGTGGCCCGTGAAGCCCGAGAAGAAGAACGCGCAGCGGCAAGGGAGACCGCGACCCCAGAAGAGGAAGAAGGCACGAAGGAGGGTGCGCAAGCCGAGGGCAAGGAGCCCAGGAGCAGCAAAAACCCATCCCAAGCCAACCCACTGCAGGTCCCGACAGCATCCCTCAAGCACCCCGCTACTTCTACTACACAGGCAGGCACGTTCCACATCAGCCATACTAGTAGCCCCGTAAGTCCACCCGTTTTTGACGGTTGTTTTAAGCAGGGAGAGGAAAGACAGCAAAAAGTGATGTTTGAGAGGCAGATGAATGCTCATTTTTGGGAGATGGATTGTCTAGAGGCGGAAGAGACTGCTAGACCTGTTAGAGTAGGTCTGAAAGAATCGAGTCGAAAGGCGTTGATTGCAGAGTTTGGGAGAGAGATGGTGGAAAAGGCAAGCAGGGCTTGGGGCATTCTCCTTCGTCAGATAACATGCCCCGCAGTTGCACCTCTGGTAGCTGCAGCAGCTAGTCCGAGTGAGGCGTGGGCTGCTTTCAAGAGGCATTACCAGCCTCAGGCAGCCACCGACAAGGCCAGGCTGACCCGGCATGGTATAGCTTTCGCATGAAAGATGGGGAAACCCCCATTGAGTACGTTTCGAGGGGCTGTGCCTCAGGAGCAGACTTTGTGCTCATGGAATGATTTTTCCCGATGTTGACGCTAATCAAAATTTTGCGCGTGACCTTTCCCCCGCTTTTGGAGTACGAAAGAGGGATTTTGCTCACCAACGCAGAATTGAAATATCAAGTCCTAGAAGATGTGGTGCTCTGCGCGTACGGGGAAATGGAGGTGTCGAAGGAGCAGGAGCTGAGGAACGGGAGGGACACGCCCTCGTTGTTGCCAATGAGGCTCGGGGCAATGAGGGTAGTCGACATGGCGGGAGAGATGAACGAGACGGATGGGGGGAGAACAGGAAGAACGATCACAGAGGTGGACAGCGGCAGCAACAGCCGCAGCAACAGCAGCAACAGCAGCAGCAGCAGCAGCAGCGGCATCAGCCGTACCAGCAGTAACAGCAGCAACAACAGTATCGGAAGCCGTACTAGCAGCAACAGCAGCAGCCGCAGCAGCAACAGCAGCATCAGCGGCCGTACCATCACCAACAGCAGCGGCAGCAGCAGCACCATCATCACCAGTACGCCACCGATCGGGAAGGACGCGGTTGGAGCGGAACGTCACAGCAGTGGGGCACTGGAGGCAGAAGACCTGGCGGTAGGGGCGGCATCGCAAGGTATGGGGGCGATCGTGCGCAAACAGGTGGGGGTAGGGGGAGAGGTTTGCCTTTGAAGCCCGCTCCACCCAGTGGCTACAACTATTCCCGGTACCCCCGTCCAACTGGAAATCAGCCGCCGGTGCAGGGGGTTGATCCCAGGAGTCGGCAGCAGCCTTGGGCGCACTCATACGGTCAAGCAAATATCACCGCCGCAGCCGCCGCCGCCGCCGCCACTGCCGCCGTCGCCACCGCCTACGACGACGCCCCGTATGCTCATGATCCTGACGCTGCCGCCACTGCCGGGGACGGCAGCTACTACGACGATGACCACCGCCACTACTACGAGGAAGAGCCTTTGGAGCAGTACCAGCAAACGCCTTGGCAGCAGTACCAACCACCGCCTTCGCAGCAGTACCAACGACCGCCTTCGCAGCATTACCAACCATCGCCTGCGCAGCAGTACCAACCACCGCCACCGCCGCCACAGCATCCTCAGCAACCTCCCAGCCATGTCCCGCCCTCTTCCTCGGCCCCTCCTCCCGGAGCATCTACATCTCCCCGAGCATCCTACATCTTCTGATGGCACGTTCAGTGCCCAAAGGCGAGTCGGATTCGAGTGTTGGGAGCGTAGGAGGAGCTGGGATGGCGCTTGCAGGCCAGACTGATACTGAGACTGTTGAGGGACGTGGCAGACGTCCACCCGGTAATGAGATGTGGGTTTCCGACAACGGGGCCACTAACTACGTTACCAGTGACCCTCGGTGCATGTACGACTTTGTGAAGATTCCCCCTGGGCAGGAGAAGGTTCTGATTGGTGATGGGAAGGAGATGAGTGTGCTAGGAATAGGTAGCCTCAACCTGAAGTTGCACTCGAAGACAGACTTTAATGTGAAGTTGACGAGAGTGTATTGGACAGAGGGTATCCAGCACAACCTTTTTTCCTTACACGAGGCCCAGGGCCGGCAGAGAATCATCATGGATGAGGATGGTGTGCACTTGTTCGACAAACGTCTTACCTTCCTCCGTGATTCGGTCGGATCACGTTTGTACGCAACTCTCATGGAGCAGACAGACCCGAACCCCACTGCGGACTTACTGCTGTACCTGCCATGTCTGGTGTTTCAGGCCCCTCACTTAGTAAGCCCGGGTATACTTCAGCATCAGGTGTCTCACTTGCTCCCCCCTCGGCGTCTGACTCCCACCCCCTGTCCCACCATAGTGTAGAAGGGGTAGTGACTGCGGATGATGGTTTCTCGCCCGCCTTTAACGGCGTAGTACCTCAGGATTCAAGTTTCCAGCCCACCGACAGCGGTGTAGTGCCTATGGTTTCTTGTTACCCCCCCCCCCCCCGGCTCCTGACGAAGCAGATGTAGGATCGGCAGTAGGAATAGAGGATCCCGTGATGAGGACTAGACTCCTGGTCGCCGCCCCCGGGATGCAGGAGCCAGACATGAGCGTGTTCACCGATACTCGGTTCATGGACGGTCAGGATGACACTGTTAGCTGTGCGCCTGAGGTCCCTTTTATAGCCGGTACCAGCAATATCAGTGTCCATTGACCATTGTGCGCAGAGATGAATTTCGATTTTTTTTACCATCCACAACGAAGAAAATTGACAGCAGCCGTCATCATTTTTTTGTCATTAGAGACCAAAGCCCAAAAGCTTGGAGCATTTCTAGAGATCAGGAATTCTTAGAAAATAGCAGTCATGTGTAAGCCAGGGTCAGCAGCAGCAGCAACAGGCAGCGCAGCAGCGGGAGAAAGAGGGGATGGAAGGTGGCGATGCAGCGCGGTCTGTTGCCGTTCTCGCGGAAGAAATCATATATGCGTTCCGCATTGGGTGCTTCTTGCATGTCCTCCACCTTGCCGTCAACGTGGGGATGGAGAACGTATTCTTTATGGGTCCCTTGGGTTCGAGTTCTTGGCATGAAAGGTCGAAGGAACACCTCGTTGAGCTGCACGCCGGCGCCCACGTACAGAACGTTCATGATAATGGGGCCGACGTGCTTGAGCGGGGTCCCGATCTCAATGATGTCCTGACATAGACGCGCCGACGTCATACCGTACGCGCGCCTCTTGCCTTTTCCACCGCCCCCCTGCTCGTCGTCCTCCCCCAGCAGTCTGGCCATACGGGCGCAGATTGTCCAAAATCCTATTCTCGAAAATCTTTCCCATGTTTTGCTGCTGGGGCGGCCTGGGCCTTGTCTGGACAGGGACAGGCGTGCGCCTGCTGCCAGTCCCACCGGCCATAGCTGCTGCAGCTGCTGCCGAGGCCTCGATCTTTTTGCGTTGGCGTCTATTCTGTTGTCGTCAAAACCAGGAGGGTCGAGGCATGGCAATAAAGCATTGGCAACAACAAAGTGGCGGGTATTACTAATAAGTACTCCGTATTGGTTGCATATCAACTTTGTTTTTGTAATGCCTCAAATAACAAGTAATGCAAATATACGTTAACCACAACAACAAAAATCAGCAAAAAAACAAGTGATATAAATAATATACGATTACGTTAATCACAACAACAAAAATCAGTAAAAAACAAGTGACTATAAATAACATACTACTAAATAAATAGTGTTTCCTGCAGCAGATGCATCATGTTGAAAGAAAATATACCACAACGCCAAATTCGGTCGAGGCTACCCCACGCCGAGCATGCCATGAACAACAAAACGGCTGCTTGGCGCTGCTGCTCACCCTCTCGCTCGAATTGGCGTTGTTCACTAGCTGCTGCCTCCGTCGAGCTTTAGCGTTCTCCACCTCCCTTTCCATCTGCTTGAGCTTGAGCTTCTCGAAGCCAAGCCGCTCTCGAAGGTGCATCCCGGGCTGACTCTCCTGTTGCGCCAAAAACTGACCTCCAAAACCGTAAAAAAACACCGACACGAGCTGGTTCCTCTCCTCGATCAGACCACCCGTGACCAACGACAGGCGATCCATCTCCGAAAGCCTCGCCACCCTTGCCACTTCTGCCCGCCTCCGCCCCTCCTCGGGTGCCAGCGCCGCTAGTGCTGCACGCGTTCCTGCCTCCGCGTGCGGCCGCTGTTGACGCTCCGTGGACAATTTTTCTGTTGTGTCAAGTCGTAGCCGCTCCTCGATTTCCAATGTCTTTTTTCGGTCTTCGGCTAGGCTTTCGGCCGATTGGCGAGCTGCGCTCTCAGCAGCATGTTTAGCGACAGCCTCGTCGCGTGCGCTGGCAGCACCGTCATGGCGTCGCCCGAACGCACGATAGTCGCGGCGCTCCGCTATGTTCTTTGCGCGCTTCTCTCTCCCCGCTTCTCCGTTTTCCCCGTGCGGGCAAAGAACCCCTCGTTTTTTATTTTTCAAGGCCTGCTGTAATTTCTTCTTGTTATTTTTCTTGTGTCTTACCGTGTTTCCCATGGTATGATGTATATAAAAAACTACTACTCTGACCCGAAATGTAGGGGCCGTTAGCATACAACTATTCAATCCAAACGGTGCTTATATTTTGGATCAGAGTGGTACTTTTTTTTTTGACGGGGTGGTACTCCTTACTCAGATGTACGATTAGGGTGATTTATGTTCGTCCGTGTGCGGCATACTGGTACTACGAACTCGGTTTCTGTAGCCTCGATTTTTCATATCCGTCGACGCGCTCTGCTGCCAGGTAAATAATGCCGAAAAATGCTTAAAATCACACCTATCGCTGTTTTTGAGATCAGCATCAAACGGAAAACACTCCGGTTGCTAAATTCGTCTAGAACATATGCTTTTATACGTCTGGGCACATTATGGACAACCAATTCGTGACGTATCAGGAATTAATCGCGATGCAAGGATGACCTTCCAGTATACAATATTCAAGTTATTTTGGAGCGCCATGGCAGTTCAGAATAGTTCTTTTTGTCCAGTCTGTTGGTTGTGACGTTTGGGAAAATATTCGTGAAAATTCACATGCCACTTTTTTCTGGTCGATACGAACCTCAGGCGCACTCCTAACTGTGTCTACCGTTATTTTTCCCACCCCCCTTCATGAGGCCGCAGTTCAAGTCTTTACAGAGTCGGATCGGACGGACGTTGATGTTAGGCACGTAGGCATGACTGCTGCACCTGTACTTTCTCCGGGTAGGCGCCCATTCACTGTTGGGAAACGTGACAGGTTTATTGATATTGACCACGTTCACGTCTTCTCCGGCCACCTGAACGAGCGTCTGTTGACGGAAACGGATAGGTAGCACGGTATCACCCTCACGGGAGTGCTGCAACCGTGTGGTGGATGTTTGGAAGCGAAGGGCGTGCGGGCGGGAGTACTGCGGAGGATGACATCGCGCGCAAAGAGGCCTATGAGACGGTGCACATCGATCTGGCCGGCCCCTACGAGGCGTCCATCGGCGGGTCTCATTGTCTGATCATGTTCGTCGACAGCGCTTCGCGTTGGATGCGGCCGTACGGGATAAGGACCAAGTCGGCGACCACTGCGTACGTTCAGACGTTTATCGCTGACACCAACGCCATGGGGCGACCACTCTGCTTTCGCACGGACAACGGTGGGGAGATCACCGACCGCAGCTTCATCGAGCTTTGCGACGCTGCTGGGATTCGACGTGAGTACACGGCCCCGGGCAAGCCGCAGCAGATAAGCGTTGTCGAGAGCGCGATCTGGCGGGCCATGAAGGGTGGTCATGCGCCTCGCCGCGAGATTCGACGGCTATTTCCGAGCGTCGACTTCGCCCGGATTCCCCATGTCGGGGCCGATGGCAACCGCCTGTGGCTGGAAGCTGTCCTTTGGGCCGCCGACTGTTTCAACCGGTCCGCGACCAAGGCCAACATCGGGTGGCGGTCACCGTACGAGGTATTCTACTCACGACTGCCGGATCTGCAGGTGGTGCCGTTCTTTCAAGAAGGCATGATGCGGGTGGACCGTAGGTCCAAATCCGACGTCCAGGCGGTAGCATGCTACTTCCTGAACAACGGGTACAACCATCCGTCGTCCGCTGTGAAGGTCATCAAGGCTTCGACGGGCGGCATCTGCTACACCAGCGACGTGGTGTGGACGGTCGCGCGAGCGCGCATCATTTCCGTGCCGGCGCCGCCGGACGCGGGGGGGTTCCGGTTACGCCGCCGCGCCGGCAATACCGGGTTGCAGAATTATGTACGAGCCACCGCCGCTTGAGTCGCCGCAACCGCCGCTTGAGTCGCCGCAACCGCCGCTTGAGTCGATGCAACCGCCGCTTGAGTCGCCGCAACCACCGCTTCAGTCGCCGCCACCGCCGCGTCAGTTGCAGCCACCGCCGCTTCAGTCGCCGCCACCACCGCTTCAGCCGCCGCCACCGCCGCTTCAGCCACTGCCGCCGGAGCCGCAACGGATATCCGGCCGTACCCGTTCGAAGGCGGTTCAGTTCTCCGCCACACCGGACGTTCAGCGCTCAGCAACTCCAGAGGAGCCGCCCCCGCCGTCGCCAGTAAGCCGCGACCAAGGCCTTCACCATAGCGTCGGACTTCTGTCAATCATGGATAAGGCGGCGCTGTTGTCGACGTTCGATACACGGGAGGCCGTCGACGCAAGTCGCTGCAAGGAGCCGACGAGTGGAAACCGCGAGGAAACATCACCAACAAGGGGGCCCGGTGGGATACCGTGTGCGTTCGCGACACGGCTTGCCACTCGGGAGGACATCGACAACACCCTGAGGAACCAGCGGCCGTCCTACAAGCTTGCCTCAATGCTACGCCTCTGACCTCAAGGTCCCACGGAGCCACAAGGAGGCCATGCAGTCGGTGTACGCTCATCTTTGATAGGACTCGATGGGGCGAGAGTTTTACGGATTGCTGGATGCGGGGACGTTTGAGCCAGTACAGCAAGCGGTGGACAACTATATCAACGCGATGTGGGCGGTTGACTGGAAGGCTGATGAGTACAGTTCGCCCACAAAACATTAGGCGAGACTAGTAGCGCGGGGGGATAAGCAAAGAGCTAACATTGATTTCGGGGAGTTGTTTGCGCCTACTGCTGCTGTTTCGAATGTTCGGTTGTTGACAGCGATGGCGTGCGACCTGGATCTTGACTTGTGCAATTTTGACATTGAGCATGCTTTCGTGCAATCTGACCTAGAGGAAAACGTATTCACGTGTTTGCCTCAGGGTTGCGGTGGACCGTCGGGGAAGATTATAAAACTGAACAAGAGTTTTACGGTTTGAAGCAAGCTTCAAGGCAATGGCATGCACATCTTACTAGGTGTCTGTTGACTTTAGGGTTTGCACAGTGCCTGGCAGATGCATGCGTGTTTCGTTTGATGGATGAGGGGAGAGTAATGATGACTATAGTAGTTCATGTGGATGATATTGTTGCGGTAGGGGAGAGGGCAAGGTGTGACCAGTTTGGCAGGGACCTGGACCAAATGGTTTCGGTTAAGAACCTGGGAGAATTACGTTGGTATTCGGGGTGTTTTTACGAGAGAGATTGGGAGAAGGGGGTGCTCACGATTTCACAGCAGACATTCGCTGAACAATTGGCGGATGAGTCCGGGATAGAGTTTGGCAAGAGTGTTCCGCTTCCTGTTGGCACGAAACTTGCAGAATTCGACAAGAATGAAGCATTGGGAGACTAGCCGTTTCGCGAGTTGGTAGGCTCATTTATATGATTATCAACCCAGACTCGACCAGACATCTCCAACCCCGTAAGAGCAGTAGCAAGGTACTGCGCTGCACCAAAGTTAGTGCACTGAAGGGCAGCACTTGGTATTTTAGGGTATGTGAGACGGACTAGTTCCGTCGGCACTACTTTTCAGAGAGGTACACCAGGGGGACTGAGTTTGCAGGTGTTTGCTGACGCAGACTGCGCAAGCAAGGCGGCCGACAAAAGGTCAGTTTCAGGAGTATTGGTGATGTGTGGGGGTGCCTGCGTGTCTTGGTTTTCTCGGACTCAGAAGTGCGTCACACTCTGCACTACGGAGGCAGAGTACGTGGCGCTTACTGACGTGGTCAAGTGCTGTTTTCGAGGCAGGTTTGGCGTTTCATGTTGCCTGAGGTGGGAATGCCCTGCATACCGATGTTCGAGGATAACCAGGGTGCGGTGCAGCTTACGCAGAACCCCATTACTAACTCCAACTCCAAGCACATTGACGTGCGACACCACTTCCTCTGGGGACTGGTTGGGAGAAAAGATATATCGATTATCCACGTACCGTCCCCTTTTCAGCATGCGGATTTCCTGGCCAAAGCGACATCGTGAGAGCCTTTCGAGTTTCATCGTAGCCTTGCGATGAATTTATGGCGGTCTTCCTTCTAGAAGGCTGAATGTGTGACAGAGGGACTAAGTTTTAATTTTTTGGTGATTGTTTTGTCCTTCGGAGTTTTGTTTCGACGGATTTTGTATTTACGGTTTGGCACGGGTTTTTGATTTTATCGGTTTTTGACCTTTCGTCACTGAAGTTTGGCTATCTGAGATTTTAGTTCAACTGTTCTTTTCGTATTTAGGTTTTTAGACCTCCAGGTTTTGATTGATTTTTTGGACTTTTGGTTTTGTTTTAGTTATAATGTAGGCAGACAATCATGACTGTGCAACGAGCAGGGGGAATGCGGGATTTGCTCGTACCAAAGTCTGATTTTTGAACTGACTATGTGATTTATGTAACGACCGACGGAAATATGCGGTGGGATTTATGTTTGCCCAAATGACTTGCATAAAAACATAGTTGGATGGTTTTCTAGGGTCACGGGGAAGAGGGATGAGAGCCCCCATATTATCACAACTCATCGACGACAAAAATAACAACAAGAACAACAACACCATCTCCTTTTTTGCTCCCTCGCCTCATGGTAAGGTTGAGCGGCGCCACACGCGGTGTACGTGTTATCCCCATAGTACGAATCAAGCGCAGCTTTTATTTCTGAATAAGTCCTTTTTTGTTTCGTGCGTGCATGTGTGTGTGTTCAGAGCACGCCACCGCCGGCGAGCCCGGCGCCGTCGCGGGTGTCAGCAGGTGCTGGCGGGTGGAGGGGGGGTTGCAAGGAGCGCGGTCGCCGTTTTCGTGGCTAGGCGTCGCGTGTGCCTCGAGACACGAGGGAAGCACGAATGCGCTCTGTCTGGACTCCTTGTGAGGCTCCGCTTCTACAATGTACGAGTCTGAAAAGGTCGTTTTGATATGCCCAATAAAATTCAAGCGGTGCTTCTTTTGGCGACCAAACTAAGTTCACAGAGAGAGCGACGCAGTCTGTGCATCAACTTTGTCGAGCTGGCGAACGAGGGCCACGGTGAGCCCCGGGCTTCACGCGAAGCGAGCGACGGGGCTCACGGTGGCAGAGAGGGAGGATACCTTTACCCGGACCGAATCAGTGGTGACGGGATCGCCAGACGGGCGGGCGGAGTACGATGCTGAGAGAGAAGCTCTGCCGTTCGATTTTTTTTTTTTTGACCGGTGCAAGGTGTTCCAATAGGTAATGCATGGGAGGGGATGGGGATTTTTTTCTTTCAGTGCTTTTTCGTCCGTGTTCATAAGAACAGTCAAACGTAGCTCATATTTATGAAAAACTACCTCACGAATGAGAAAAAATCCGAACAAAGACCGTCACGATTAACCACATTCCTGGGTTACTTGCCTCATGCTGACCCCAGACCTCATGACCCGTTAGGCCCACGTTTCGCAACATATATATCGTTTGGCACTGTTGACCGATCTCTAAATGAATCGACGCAGATAGCAGTAGTGCGCGCGTGGTGGTGACTCAAGACGGTGACACAAAAATATTGCTCTCTCGTATTTCCCCCCTGATATGTGTATGGCAAGGCACGACAGGGCAGGGTTGACGCAATACAAAAGAACAGAATCGCTGAAACGAAAAACGCACAAACGAAATCTGCAACATATGAATAGATTCCTCAAAATCACACCGAACTTCCTAAGTCGATCAGGGTATGTCATCGATGGTCCGGTCCCGGCCGGACCGGGCTGATATGAAAATGAGATGGGCCGGGCCGCGCCAGGCCTAGAGGTTTGCAACTGTGGTGTACCTGGCCGGGCCGGGCCGAGCCGAGGATGTTGAAACTTGATGGGCTGGGCTCGGCCGGGCCGGACCGGAAATGTTTGAACATGTAATGGGCCGGGCCCGGCCGCATCCCATTCTCGGGAAATCTGGCCGACCGGGTGGGGGGCCGCGACCCAGGAGATGTGAGCTCTATATGGGTCGCTTCGACCTGCCTACGAGGCGGCCCACGTGTTTTGACGAACCGTCCCGGGCCGTCACCCATAACATCTGTTGTACTACTGCCGCTGCTGCACCAGGTCTGCCCATGCCGTTGAGAAGGAGGCTCACGGGCTTTTGCGGGGCCAAGACACGGCGTGGTCCTCGGGTACCCTGTACCGAAACGAACAGAAGAGCGCTTTTACTGTTAAGATGGGGTGGTGGTCTACCAGTCGGCCTGGAATCCATCGGACTGCGCCGTTGATTGGGAAATATTGTGGGGGTAGAGGGTATGTTTTACTCGTGGGTGGTATTTCGTAGGCCAGAAGCAGCTGCACCAATAAATCAAACTTAACACGGAAGCGCATGTGCGGGACCTTTTAGCACGGGACAATACATGGGCCGTCCTATGTTTTTTTGGTGAGCCGGCTTATGTAGAGCCCGGGTCTCATGGGTCTCAATACCACGTCATGGGCCGGGTTAGGTAAAATTGAACCTGTGACGGGACGACCCACGTCGCGGCCCCATAAAGAAGCACTTTGAAGGGCCGGGCCGCGTGGGGGCAATGGGAATGCCTAGCATTGGGAACTCACTCAAACGTTTCCGGTAGGGAACTGCTGAATCAACGTACGTGTCGACGTTTTGTACAAAAATAGCGCCTCTGGTATTCGAGGAAAGCCCAGGTTCCGGGACTCGACCTATGTGCGGCTGCATTCTCCGCGAACCTTCGCACAGGATGCGGGTCTCATTGGGTAAGGCGGGTCTTCCGGCCGCCCGGTTGGTTTGATGGAAAACGCCACCAAAACACGCGGCGGAGCCGCATCACTGCCCCTGCCGACCTTGAGACCCCCAGAGGGTTGGGGTTGGGGTTCGGGTTCGGGTTATAGGGTTCGGGTTGGGTTAGAGTCAGGGTCAGGCCTGGGGTGGGGTTGGTCTGGGTCCGCATGCAAGGTTAAAATTGACTACACGCGTCCTGCATTTTGTCTGTGCAGGATGCAGCGGCACATGGCAAGGTCCAGATTCCGGCACACATTTCGTACCGGCGATAGCGCAGAAGGCCACCGCAGCGCCCACGAAGGGTCAGGAACTATCCCGCACCACGTCGGCGACGACCTGAACGAAGATTCTGTGGAAATGGTTTAAGGTGAGGGGAGAAAATTGATACCAGGAATATGCTACTTTGGCTTCCAAGGCGGTGATGCAGCATGACTTTCCGACGTCAGGCCACCGCCCTCGTCCCTTTGGCGTTCCCGCTCGTCGTTTCTTCTTGGGTGTGAAAGCCAGCTCACTGCTGAATGTTCTCCAAACATCGCTTTCGGCGAACGACTGTGTCCAAGTTATGGACGTTTTCCGAGATGCAGCAAGATTGTTCGCAATTCAAACGTTCCGCATGTTTCATCTACCGCAGCAGTACAAATTCAGCACCGAGTATCTCGTGCGAGCTTGTACGACGAGTACCAGGTATGTACATCCTCATAAGATGTAGGCTGTCATCGTCCTGTCTCTACATAAGAAATCCAAAAAAAAGCAGCAGCTGAAGGGCACTTCAAGGCAAGGTTGCGGTTGGCGCGCTAATGTGCGTACATTCGCGCGCCGTCGCACTGTCAGTGTTAAACGTGAGATGTCAAACCACGAGTCGACCGACAAGATTTTCATGAGTATCACAGAGATTCTACCTACGTACCGAGCTGGAGATAACCTTGGGCGCGAGACGACGGAGTGATCAATGGCTGTCGATGAGATGAGACGAACCATAGAGAAAGTTAGGCTCGGTTCGACCGTACGGGGGAAGGCAAAGAAGGGAAGTTGGCACTGCATTGCAGTGACGTGCTTTTAGAGACGGTGAGTCTCGTGTGTGTCGACAGGTCGACAACGTTTCACTCCTCTAACGTACCATTGAAATGAAAAAAGTACATACTCATCTGCCGTCGTGATGGGTTTTGCAAGATCTGCACTGCACAGATCCAACTCAGGAAACATGCGCTACTTGGTGCAGATGTTTTGGCTCGGGGGCAGCTATCTGACGTAGATATTACAAGATCGGGAATATATCTGCCTTGTAAGAACTAGACTATCAAGTGGGAATCGATGATCTAACCGATGTGCGCAAGGTTCGCTTTATGGTGGAGTCACCACTGATCCGCGCGCGTGCAGATAGCGTTGCAAGCCGTTTTGTCAAATTAAAATACACTCCTTCATATGTCGTTCCGGCTGACGCTGCAGAAGCCGAGCGAGCGAAGTGCATGGTTCAACAGCACGACGGGGACGACGGGGTCAGCGAGGACAACGGGGTCAGAGGTTTGTAATGATACACAATATGTGAACCGGTGTTCGTTTGACTATCGAAAGATTGCGCGCGACGTCGTCGGTTACAAAGTCTTACCCTCACGGGGATATTCCACCGTAACTTGTAGGATTGACAAACGTACGTTGAAATGCCTCTATATTCTTATAGGCGGAGAAGCATTCCCTGTATTACTCTTGATGATTTTCCATGAGGATGCTATTATGGACATTAGCCAAAAGTAGGTATGTCTACGCCTTTTGGGCCATTAATGGGTACACTGTGCATTGTGCCCCGGAAAAAGCTTCCTGGCGCCGCCTGGTATTTGGTCTGCTCTCCATCGTACTTACGAAATGCTAAAAGGCCAGGGTACACCTATTATCAGTTATTCAACTTCCGTGTCACCTACGTTTGGCTTCAATCGTACCTATAAATGGCTCGAACGATCACTTTTGCGCTACCGAAATATAGACGGTCGGCCACGCCAGATGCCGGGACTGTCAACCAGCTGACCGTGCCTGACAAGACATACGCCACAAACGACTGCGGAAACAGCATGAACGCAGGTGGAGTCGGAGAATAACACAGGTCACCCATTCTGCTGGACGTGATACCCATCCAAGTATCCGAACTTCTCGTTTTATTCGAGAAGCTCAGCTTGTCTCGTGTTCTTATAGTGCCCTAGTTCTTAACAGAGGCAGTGGCTGCAGGCTCGTCCAGTATAATACTAGAATAGTCTAGCTAGTGTGTGAATTGCCCTTGTATTGATTGACGCCTTTTACTTCCGCCGACACGCCTCTCATCATGAATCAGCTCAAGCTCACCCTAAACCATGACTACGTGCACTCATCGTTTATCTTTACCATCACATCTGGGGCAGTTATGTTTATGCGGTGACTTTCGACTCGTGCCAGAACATAGACAGCCACGTATGTTTCCTCTCTTCTTCTCGGCTAAAGGGCACTTGTGTTCTTCATGTGTTTTAGTTCTGGATGGCCGGCCTGTGTCTCGCGCGAGTTCGCAAGGTACGCTCGGCGTCAACTCAGCGTGCTGTCCCACTCTCGGCAGGAAGCGAGTGTATTCAGAGCATACAACCTACCGATAGAGGCCCGCGGTCACACTTCTGATATTTTTCGTCTGGGCCACGTGCGTTTAATGGCGTCCCCGGTGGCTTGGTAGGTGGTCCGCGAGCCTATCAAGATCAATTTCGTGAGTTCGAGTCTCACCGAGTGCATGCTCATAGGGACGTTTTCTTGCATAAAATTGATTTTAGTGGAAAGCGCGAGAGCGTGAGTTAGCTGTACATTCGATGAAAATCGACGAGCAGTGGGAATGCTGAACCCTATGCGCGATAAAAACTAAAGGCACGTACCGGGGGGGAGAAGGGACGACACCTGTGACCACGGCTTGTCCAGAAGATCGTCGAGGGTAAAACCTCCTACGAGTGGGCTGGAAAGTAAAAGTGATGATAAAAAAAAAAATAAAATAAAATGGCTGCATATGTATCATGTGACGACATGATCGCGGTGCTGAGAAAAACAGGCAGTAACGACGAAGAGTTCATACGTGGCCGCTGTTCGTACAAAAACAAATACACAGCAGTATATGCATGGATGAATACGTACGTGCAGAGCAGGATAATTTTCGGATATTTTTTTTTCTTTCTTTGTTTTTACTCATCACTTTCACTTTCCAGCCTAATTCGTAAGAGGTTTTGCCCTCGACGACCTTCTGGACAAGCCGTGGTCACAGGTGTCTTCCCTTTTCCCCCCGGGTACGTGCCTTTTTTTTTTTATCGCGCGTAGGGTTCAGCATTCCCTCTGCTCGTCGATTTTCATCGAATGTAGCTAACTCACGCTCTCGCGCTTTCCGCTAATCAATCTCTTTTATGCAAGAAAAAGCCCCGACGAGCACGCACTCGGTGAGACTTGAACCCACGAAATTGATCTTGATAGACACGCGGACCACCTACCAAGCCACCGGGGACGCCGGCTTGTATGTGTGTGTGTGTTCTTCACATTAAACCGTTCTTCTACTCGTCGACATCCAGCAGGCCCAGTGTCCGTGCTGATTCTTCGCCCTAGAAAGATACGAGCTCTGTGGTCACAGACTACGACAGTATACACGTGCAGAGTATTGGCATACGTCTGAGTTACACAACGGTTGGCGCGGTTCGGACCAACATTCCATAGCAAACGTGGGGGAGTGAATACGGGATGACGATTGCGGGCTAGATTGGGGCCGGGCAAATTGCGGTTGGCCGACTCTCTGTATCGGGGAGAAGAGTGGCTTCGTGGTGGTGGCGTTAGCTAGCTGGCTCGGCGCGGGAGACAGCGAGCAGCCAAACCACAGGGAGGGCCGAGCGTGGCGATGCCTCCGAGCTTTGTCATCGTGAGACTATTCGCATTGTGTCTATACCGCTGTATGGGCAGGGCGTAGTAACCCTAACCACTAGTAACAAGACAGCATACCACCAGTGGAGCATTATACCGTTACCGGGCATCATCTGTAATGAGAACGTCTAGCGTGGCGGCGGTGCCGACGCCACCACTGCCCCAGATAGTAGATATAGTGGTATGGGTAAACGATAAGTGCACGTGGTGATGGGTCAGGGTTAGCGTGGGCTGCTGCATGATCAGGCGTGTGGCGGCGGAAGTAAAAGGCGCCGATCAATAATAGGGCAATTCAAAAGGTAACTAGACTCTTCTTTTAATAGTATTATACCAGCACTACAGAAGCGTGCCGCCATTATTATTAATAGCTCTGTTTAAGAGCTTGGGCACCATAAGAACACGAGACAGGCTGAGCTTCTCGAAGAAATATACCAACTTCGGATACGTGGATTGGTATGAACTCCGAGGTTCAGAAGAATGGGTGACCTGTGTTGTCTCCGGCGTCACCTACCTGCGTTCGTGCTGTTTCCGCAGTCTTCTAGCAGTCTAGAGCGTTTGTGTTGACAGGCAAGGCCAACTGGTTGACGGTCCCGGCATCTGGTGTGGCCGACTGTCTATATTTCAGTAGCGAAAAAGTTATAATTCGAGCCATTTATACTATAGGTACAAATTGAAGCCAAACGTACGTGACACGGAAGTTGAATAGCTTATAGCTGATAATAGGTGTGTATACCTTGGCGTTTTGAGCAATTCGTAGGTACGATGGAACCAAGGCCAAAAAATATTTTTCCGAGGCACAATGCGCAGTGTACCGCCCATAAGGCGTATTTAAGCTAATGCCCTCGATTTTTCGTACCGATACGGAACAGGTCGTGGTTCATTGCAGCACCTTCTGAGCTGGCGTAGAACGAAAAAACAGCAGAAGCATAAGTATATACCAGTACCCTGACATACGTAATACCAGTACTAATATGATAAAGGGAGCATATCCATCGATCTTTGACTAGAGAGAAAGGGATTCGATAACAATAACGATGACGGTAATTATCGTTAATTACCGGAAAATCCGAAACGTCGATAACGATAACGATAACGGTATGTAATGGAGGCAAAAACCGGCGCACAGAGCCCGCAAAACACGCCCGCCCATTTCCCTTCTTTATTGTTGTCGCGTCGCGTGATCCACACGACGAGAGACCCTGGATGCCTCGCGTCTCAAGCCTCACAAAGGCTCTACCACGAGTTGCATAGGTCCTACCGCTCCGCGGCGTACACAGTGACGGGTGCCGTGTTGTCACACAATTCACCAGGTTTTATGTGTGCTTAATTATGCCTAATTGATGTTAATCATCTCGCACACATTACGTACGTACATACAATTCGAGGTGGGCCAGCAAAGGTGCTGCCAAAGCGATAAGACTGGCCACGCTCCGATCAATACCATCTGGTATGAAATACTATCGGAATGTGTTTTTTTCACGGTGGTGTGTGATCATGCACCAACCCACGAATGGAAAGCAAGCCCCTTTTTTCGAGAGAGACATGACGACCATTACAAAGATCCGGAAAATATACAAAAGGGACCGTAACTTGTCTTGGGGAAAGAAAGACTCGCTTTCCGTTTGTTTGTATATCTATGTGCAAATACGAGGTTAATTTTTCAGATCGAAACTCGAGAAATTGAGCGCAGGCCTCGCATAACCAACATTAAATTGTGTCAACGTGCCCAACTGGGCTAAATTGACACACGACACGAAATCGCGAACGTGGAAGTGTGGTGAGCTTAAGCTTCATTTAATCCAATCCGCCGGAGGATAAAATAAATAATAAATAAATAAATAAATTGTGTCGTATATACCTGTTTTACGTACGTGTGGAAATTGTGTTTTCGCAATCCCTCTTGATGGGGGTGGCGAACTGGGCAATAAAATTTATGTCGGCCTTCTCGTGGAATCTTCACCTATGTTTTCACCAACCATCGCCCTGACCTGGATATAGACGATATTATCACGAATTTCGTGTTGAAAAATTGGTAATTTGAGTTCTCGCCGATATCTCGTCGAGATCGAGTCGAATAATAAACACGCCATTTCTTATATACTCTTGTTTGGCACGTGCGGTGTTTCGTCGGAGTTTCTGCCTTCAAATTTCAAGTCCTAATTCCCTGTGGCTCACGAGATACGGCCTTCGGATGGTTTATCCATTTTTCGACTGGCCCAGCTCGCACATATACCAAGTTGATTGAGGTCGGGTGAGAAAGATCGCAATATTTTTTTTAGATCCGTTCTTTTGGTCGATTAAGAGCTATTATTAAAAGCTCGCAATGAGGTCTACCAATCGGTGCGCTGTTTCCCGTTCGCGCTTCACTTTGCTCGTTTCCCCCCCGTCTCTGCCAGGGATTGCCACGGCCGTGTTCTCGTCGTGTCTCGGGAGGGTGTGCTGTTCTGTATTTGTTCCAAAGAGGTTGTTCCCATGTCAACTATCTGTACATGAATACAAGGTCCCCCTTTGGGATGTGGGTAACGTGAAATCCCGGGAGCGTCGCAAGGCGAAAAGGACTCACAGGTAACACCCGTGTAGCTGTTCTTGGCGGAAACGTGAGCCACGACTTAGCGCATTGCTCGAAGAAAAAGTAATATTGATAGTAGTCGGCAGGAGCTGAATACTACTCTTTTTTGTGTGGTGGACACTACACTACTACCACATGCATGCGGTACCATCGGTTGACTACTGTACCGTCACTATACACTACCACTATTAATACCACGCAGAGGTTGCACAGGTAGAAGCAACATGCACTCTCCAAAATACTACCTGGTACACTACTGCGACTACTAACTATACTATCACAAAGTACTACTGCTGACCTAACCCTCATACAATCTGCAGACAACCTAAAACAGAGAGGTCATATATATATATATAACCAGCGGTACCATGGACGGGGGCATGACTGCTAATATACTGCTGTTACTACACACCACCAGTAATACGTAGATAGATGCAGCACAGGTAGAAGCAGCATGAATAAATACCGCACTACAATACCTACTATTACGGGGGTCCATAGTCAACAGGACCGATGGTATACATAAAAACCTATATATTTTCCTATTTTTAGTAACAATATTTGATCCTATTTACTATGGACCCCCGTAATACTACTGCTACTACTACTTCTTGTTCCTAGAATACTAAAGCTTCAATACAGCGGCGACGTATCATGCAAAGGGTACCATGATGTGGGGGCATGACTACTACAGTATATAAACTGCTACTCTTGATGTACATCCATACAACCACAACGCAGATAGATGTACTGCTGCTGTAGTAAAGAAGGAAGAAGCAGCAAGCACGCTACAAACTACCTGGTACTATAATACTACTAGGACTACTCTTAATGCTGATTTTGTAAATGTACAGGCTACCTACTCTATACGGTTGAGGGCATCTACTGCTATTGGCCACAGCGGTACCATGAGTTGGGGGCATGACTAGTATCATTACTATTAATATTAATATACTATTGTTACTCTTAATGTAAATCACAACTACTACTACGCAGATAGATGTACTGACTGCTGTAGTAACAACTAACTGTGGAAGAAGCATGCACGTTACACTCTACTTGCTACTACAAGTATACGGTATACGGTGGGGAAGGTGGCACGCCAACCGAAAAATATGGACCAATATCCCATGGAGGCCGTTTCTATAAGGGTCGATCTCGACGACAATATTTATTATATTTATTGATAGTGTTTTCTTGAAATGTTGGCTTTTCACCAAATTCAGCGAGGGTTAAATCTTGTCGAGTAGGTGCCTCAGTTGGCTTGCGAAGAAATCGTCCACCCGGCACAGGACCGCCACTACAGCAGCTGCGCTCCCGGAAGCCATTCGTGCGGTGGTCCCACTATCATCGGGCTGACTCGTAGGCAGGTAGGTGTCGGTGGCTTGGGGATTTAAATCCATAACCGACTCGTCACGATACAACGCCTATGATAACGCGACAAAGTCTCGGCTTGTGCCCTCACTGAGCCTGTTTGGCCACCTCGGTGCGGTCACTTTGTGAACTCGGCCACGAGAGGCCAGAAAGCTATTGCGTCTTCTCCGTTCGGCCATGACAGGCGAATGACCTTGGGATCGACCCTTGTCAGCTCGAGCGGTGGGGCTGCTCGAGCCTCCACAGCCTTGTACCTAAATTTCCAGGAAGACCTTGGAAACCTCAAGACGTCATGTTTCGTGGTCGGAGTTTTTCGGCGTTTCCCGAAACAAATGAAAATCGGGAAAATACCGAAATTGCGGAAAAATACTGAAAAAAAAACTAAAAAACACTCCGCGTCATCAACCCTTTTAGTACCGCAGTCCCGTTTTGGGGACAAATCACTTGGAATTAGACTGGTTTGTCCCCAAATCGGGACTTGCGGTACTAAAGGGGTTAAAAGATTGACCCAACAGGTCAGTGTTGGCATTTGTAGCTCTGGTAAAAACGTCCAACCATCTTTTATAATTTCCGGTTTGATGTTCGGCAGTGTCTTTCCCACACTTGGTCATAGTTCGTGGCGTCCTTCACTTGTTGCTTGTTGGTGACGGACTCACACCGGTACCGAAGTCGGGCATTTGTCTCTGACGGCATCCGAACGCCTCCGAAACCTCCACTCGTTGAATAAGATGATGACTGGAGCGATTGAAAGCGAGATGGTCTCTCGCCTTGGTTCGACGACGTTCGCAACGCTGGAGAGGTTTCGCCGTCTTCTGTACGAAAATGACGACTTTTCGATTCCGGGCGTCGTGGTGGTGGGGAGCGCCGAACGCGGGGAAGTCGTCGGTCCTGGAAGCTCTGTCGTGGGTGAATCTTCCCCGCGGACAGAGTATCACCACGCGCGTGCCGCTCGTCCTCAACCTTCAAATGCGTCCAGGAGTATCAGCCTATGCCATGATCAGCAACGAGGCGAGTAGGGACGAGAAGTTAATCGAGGTGGAGGACGTAGGCCGCGAGATTGAACCGTTGACCGTCAAGCTGGCGGGGACCGGAAAACGCGTGAGTCAAACTCCGATTTACTTGCGGATAGTACGCAGCTCTGGTCCAACGCTCACGCTTGTCGACCTCCCGCACAGGCTCGGTGAACTAAGGCTTAGCATCCACGGAAACAATAAGGCTGTCTGTGTCGCTGGCGGAGACGTGCACCAAAAATGAGAACATGGTGATCTTGGCCGTCATCCCGGCCATGGAGGACTTCGCCGAAGCCAAGGCGATGTCGCTCGCTAAACGGTTCGACCCCGAGGGAATGCGTACGCTAGGGGTCGTGACCAAAGTCAACGAAGTGACATCCGG
This sequence comes from Macrocystis pyrifera, assembly GCA_031763025.1. Taxonomy (NCBI): domain Eukaryota; class Phaeophyceae; order Laminariales; family Laminariaceae; genus Macrocystis; species Macrocystis pyrifera. Next base: position 3,374,449 of record JASSKH010000004.1, on the reverse strand, counting down.
CTGCGACATCAAGGCGAAGCTCCGGATGGATCCCGGGCACATCCGTCTTCATCCCGGGTTCATCGCGGTTGTCAACCGGACTCCAGTCGAGGTCGGCAACGACACCCCTGCCGAAGAAGTTCGTACGAGGGAAAAGAAACTCTTCAACACCAACCCGGAGGTGGCAGGTCTTGAGAAGAGGTTATGGGGAATCGATACGCTGGTCGAGCGTATTGTTGAGACACAGGATGAACGGGCTGAGGCGGTGAGTGACAGGTAGAGGCGGTGGTCTAGATACATATTTCATCTTTCCAAAGACATACCTGGTACGTCGTACGAACCGGTGCAAGCCTGTCGTAATGCATCCCTTCAGAGACTCACGCCGTTGTTTGGAGTTAGATCCCGACACTTCTCACAAGTGTTCCATGACCCCCTGCGGAGCCGTTGATGGATGTTTTGTCTTGTTTGTCGCCAGAATGTTTTTTGTGTACGAGTACTGCTGTTTGTGATGTTTGGGTAATCATACATCCAAAGGTTCCGGCGAAAGAAAAACAAACTAAAACCCGTTCGTCAAAGGCTTGGCAGGGACTCATATATCACGTATTGTGCCAAATGCCAAACGTCAGGATAAATCTCCAAGGCGCGGCTAAGCATTTGGATGTGTGTGCGGTTGAAGCAACAACAATAAAGCTGTTTACCTGATCCATTGGGGCCAAATCAGGTAATACTCAAACCAAGCAGAACACATTTAGTTCATGAAAATCCACATACATTTTTTTGTGCCTGAACATTGGGGGTGGGGTCTCTAAAAATTTGAGTTGTTTTGTTGTGTATAGGGTATAAGTACCAAGGGCCCCACTTGGACCTGCAGAACGCCGCCACAGGCCTTGTTTGTTTCGCCACGGCGGGAGCGCCAAGAGTAGTTATTCTGGCGCCCCCCCCTCCGTTGCCAGCTATGAAGCTCCCCGGCCATCTTCGCGGAACCGGCTGCTCGTCACGATATTATTTTGCCGTACCAAACCTGAGACCACCTCGACGCGGGATGGGGCAGACGAGCTGCCGTGTGTCAATGTTGCTGTAATATACTTCTGTGACAACAGAGCACACATCATAACAACCAAACTGAAGCACATCGTACACTCCAAAGAAGAAAAAGTGAAATCAGCGTACGTATGAATGCATGAATACGTACTTCCGTACGTATGTACGTACTAGTACCGAAACTCATAGGTACACAAGAATTGCAACCAAGAAACCGCAGACGAAACGCAGATGAAAAACAGCAGTGTACGTATTCGCCCAAACCAGTTGAATGCAGACAGAGTAGACAGAATCAGGTATGCTCGGCCTTTTTGAGTCAAAATCACCAACGATGTCATTCATGCCAATAGTAAGGCGTGATTTGAACTGCAGCAGTAGCAGTAGTTTCAAGTGCGTAACTGAGTTTGACTCGAAAGTGATCAGGTATAATACCTGGTGTTGCCTAGAAGAACCCAAGAATATATGTTGAGTGGTATAAATAATAGGAGTTATTTTGTGGTATGGGATCAACTTCAGGCGCTAAACAAGACTTACTTGCTGGTCTTACGAAGCAGATATTTCGAAGTATTGCGCGAAAATATCTGCAGACATGCGTTGGGGTACTTTTTTTTTTTTTTTTTTTTTTTTTTAATCATCACTTTTACTTTCCAGCCCACTCGTAGGAGGTTTTACCCTCGACGATCTTCTGGACAAGCCGTGGTCACAGGTGTCGTCCCTTCTCCCCCCCGGTACGTGCCTTTAGTTTTTATCGCGCATAGGGTTCAGCATTCCCACTGCTCGTCGATTTTCATCGAATGTACAGCTAACTCACGCTCTCGCGCTTTCCGCCAATCAATCTTTTGCAAGAAAAAGTCCCTATGAGCATGCACTCGGTGAGACTCGAACTCACGAAATTGATATTGATAGGCTCGCGGACCACCTACCAAGCCACCGGGGACGCCGGCATTACTCACTGCTGTTTGTAGACTGATTTCCTCATGGAAAAAGAAAAGAAAAAACGTTTCTTCTTCAGGACACGCCTACAACAGACTGTGATTGACCCTTCTTACGTCTTATTACTAATGTCCGGGTTGGTCAGAGCTAGACATGGACGAACGTCGAATGGCATTCTCGAAAAACCGCAGACAGGACACGAGGCTGTATTCTGAACAAAAAACAAGCAAACTGTTTTTTTTTTTTTACGGATTTAACCGGTTAACCGAAAACCGGGGTTTCTGTGGTGAAGCATTCACAACATCGCAAAGGGGGTTTTGGCTTCCCACTCTAGCGGTGCCTCGTGGTGTACTCACTCACAAAAGTGCGCGTTGGGGGTCCATTCGCAAGTACTGGTACACAATGAGTCGTCTCTTTGAGATGGATTGCCATGAGTGTTACGTTGATCACCTGAAAAATCACATATTTTTTTTTAAATTGTATTCTGTACCAAGTACAGATAGGTATAGATAGGATAGGTAAAGCACGACGTCGGAATTGGTGTTGGGAATCACCACTATTAATAATTTGAACAAGAACATTATCGTTCACAAACATTTTTCAAACTTAAATCACATCCACATGGCCTTTTGATTTCGAGATTACTTGAGAGCTACGGTTTTTAGTATTGTATACTAAATTCAATACAATATAAGTGTACCAGGTGTAAGTTTAGAAATGTGTATGTAACCTGTTATAGGGTACATTTATATCGTATCGATTTCGGTATAACCACAACTGAACAGCCGTAAAACCTTTGCATGTATGTCTTAGTATGTACCAGGTATGCAACACAATTTATCAGTATGCAAAATAAACCGAGAAAGGCCAGAACTAACAATTATACAAACCAAGCCTTTTTTCAAGGCGTTACTCAGGGTTTATATATACCGTGGGAGTCCAATGGGTTCGGGCGGGATTTGGGACTATCCGGTGCCACTACGAGGAATGTGAAATCTCGCTCCCGCCAACCGTGTCCCGCGCAAGATACTTTCATCCCATTCCCGCGCCCGCGGAAAGATGTAAATCCAATTGCCGCAAAAACGAGTCCGGCCAGTAGACGAATACATCTTGATCCCTCACAAACACGCCTCCCAAAATTCAAGTCATCCTGAATCCCGTGAATAGAGTAACGTAAACTCCCGCTGACGGGTACTACTGCTGATCACTCCCCCAAAATTTGTTGGGATTATGAGAAGGTACTTGCAGAGTTTAGTATGTTGAGTCTCTGTTTTTTAATGTTCTCATTATTTTTATTTTTGCAAACAAAAAAGTGCCAATACGGGGGACCTGAGTAAATACGACCAACTATTGTTTGTAAAAATAGGGAAATATACCGTTTTTGTGTGTACCGTAGGTTCTATTTACTATGGTCCCTCGTAATAGTACTACATCACAAATCTCGTACCCGGTACCTTGTATACAATACTGAATTCCTGTTGACGCAACAAATACTTTCGGGCCATCGCTTAGGTATTTCCTGCGGGCTAAGTCCCGTCGTAGGTACGCCCCTCCCCGGGGAGTTCCACGGTGGCAAGGTCCGTCACAAACACACCAGTCGGCCGCCGTTGTGTCTAGATCCCGCAAAAAATGCTCCGTTGAATCCCGTCGTTGTTGAATCCGGTCCAGGAGAGTTCCGCGGGGGCAAGATCCGATACGAATAGTACCGCCGTGGCATCCTGGGGTCATTGTTTGCAGCGGGATATTGCCCCCGGTTGGAAAAGAAGTTCCGAGAAATGCCCAGGTGTTTTTTTTAGACCTAACACTACGAGTCAGACTGCATCGAAACTACCAAAACCAAAGGTCTGCAAACTCAGTGCTCCCGAAGGTCCACGGATCACCGCCATGGCTACTACCGTCGGGCGACCAGTACAAGCAAAAGCGTCGCCCTGCTTGTCTCAACGCATGACACGACTGTTGAGTGTGGGGTGTGGGAGTGTGATCCTATGTCGACTATCCCCCCGCACAATCGACGCTGAATCCACCTACGTTCAGGCTGATCTGTTTTAGACTCGAAGCTATAGGCACAATCAAACATTGGATCAACCAACTTCTATTTCTGCCACGTTGAGTTCTCACGTTTGCTCACAGCTGAACGCAGGCACGTCTTCTCGGTTTATCGCACAAGACGTCTACCGGATATTTTGTCCACCGGTGTACAGGACCTCAAAAACTGCTATTACGGGGGTCCATAGTTAATAGGACCTATGGCATACATGAAAAACTATATATTTACCTATTGTTACTAACAATATTTGGTCTTATTTACTATGGTCCCCCGCAATAAGCTGTTTTTTTGGAAAACAGAGTAGTCACGTACTAGTCACTCACTCCTCCTGGGTTCCCAACAACCGTGGTTAGCCAGTTTTGTTCCTATAGAGTGCCCATCTTTGGTCGAGACACGTTTTGGCTGCTCGTGCCAGCTACAGGATCTCAATAAAGAAACCGCTTGTGTTACCCTTTTCCGTTGTTCATTTGGCGGTCAGTGACATAACACCAATTTGACACCAGGATAGATTTTGCGATCGGCATTCGTGTCTGACAAATATGGGGGTGATATCGCTGAACCAGCATGTAGGTTTTTTCGGGTCTTAGACTATCAATACCTCTGTCGGTCAGGAAACGGTTCGCAAGTTATGAAGCAGACCTTAGGAGGGATCATAGGTGATTCCTGCTGGGGGGGGCGTGTGTATGGCCGCTACGGTCCCACATCGTGTCTGCAATATGGTAGCAAAAACATTCAAAGACGAACCATGTGTATAGCGGAGTATACTGTCGCCTCTTGCAGCGTAATAAGGGGACGGGTACAGCAGGGAAAGCAACACGAGACGTGCCCAAGCGTGCCCCAACCTGCGTCAATATCTAATACGACGCCGTAGAAAATGTTCACAGAGCCTGCAAAGTACGAAAACACCATTTTTTGTATACCTTATCGGGCACGTTCTTTTGCGGCTCACGGTACGGTGTGGCAAAGTGGGTGAGTCGAACCTCCTTCCACTCGGAAGGGAGCGTGCCCCGGTAACTGTACTCACTTTGTGTGCGCGATTTTCACAAGCACAAAGACGCAGTCAGACCTTGAGAACCTACGAATCAAGTATACCGTGCGGGTGGGTGCCTTGCGGTGTGGGGTGGAGTTTAGTTTAACCGGTTTTTACTGAACCGCACCCCATCGTACGGTATCAAACGAAAATCATCCGAACCGTGTGAAATCGAAAAACATCCGCACCGTACGGCACCGTACACAACTATCCATTTTTTTAAACAGCACGACATCACAGCGTAAGATTACGCCAAGAGAAAATAACACCACGGTTGGGTGTGACAAACACCCTTCCGTGTATTTTACTCCATTTTGACCCCCCTCAACTCACAACATACGTCGTGCTGACCTTGTCGGCAATCTCTGATGTGTGGCCGTGAGTATGTTTTGTATTCTCAGAACAGACCCTTAGTGTATGTGCTAATCACCCAAGTGCGAGTGCGGATGTCAGGTGACGTACGAGCGTTGGTACTCGCAGGCAGCCTATGTGTTTTGCTCGCCGCTGTTTCGAGCAACGCTGCGTTTTGTCTGGTCATTTTAACACGGCTCCCAATACCCACTGCCTCTTGGTTCGTTCCGGTCTTCTTTGGCTCGCCTATAATGCATCACCACCGTTTCTTCGAAAAACGGTACGGTCCTTAGACTGACCAAATGGCTGTAAATATGTTTCGTGCGCAACGCTCTGTGCCCACGCACAGCAGAAGTGTGAAATATTCTGCAAGAGTTCTTGCAAGGGTGGTTTGCCCCATGAGATTCGCAACTCTGCACTAATCAAACAAAGCGAACGTGATACCTCGTGTTCTTATCCCGGTCCCTCTGTTGTTGTTACTGAAGTTAATCTCAGGTTTAGCCAGGCGTACTGAGAATCGGATCAGTAAACTCGGCGACAAGCTCCGCAGACTGCCGAGGACCAAGACGGACCATCACGAGCGGCGGCAGACCTTCCTGGAATTGATGTCAAGCGTCGCAGACCAACCCAAGAACGTGTCGTCGATCGGGGACGCTAAAGTGGTTCGTGGCGTCGATATGCGCGTGGCCCCTTGCGTCATGGACATCTTCACAACCTATGCGAACGGCGTGCTCCAGGTTTGCCCAATGCGTGTAACAGATGCCTCAGCCTGCTCTATTTTGCTGCTTTAAACCCATGAATGTGCCGCACGCGGTAACCCATCCCCGAGGTAGACAGTAGGGTGCTTTTCAATCTCTTTAGAGGTGGAAGAAGATGGGATAGCCGTGATATATACCACGCTACCTGATTACTCCAAAGCTCGAATGACGCCCACGCATTGTGTTTCCGGGACATTTCGTACGTTGCAACATCCGACACAAACTTGATGCACATACACAAAGACCGTTTCAACAAGGGGAACGCATCGAGGGGATGTTTTCGTAGATCAGAGCTGTAGGTCGTGAGATATCGGCAAGTATTTGGACATCAGCAGTACTTAAGCAGACTATTAGCAAACCAAGTATGAAGACATGCCAGCATCACGTATTGCAGACGTAGAATAGGGTCGGTTGTCCTGGCATTTTGTTGGTGACCACGCGACCACATTTGTTGGTGCGTTCATGATATTATGGGGCTTGCATACGTACTGCCGTAGAAATGGTCTTGGTTGACCTTTGGTGTGGCTCAAAAAAGCAAACAAACGAAAAGTAGGTCTACAAGGTATTCTGTAGGCCTCTTTTCGAGCCATACGGTTGGCCTTTTATCCGGCCGAAATTGCTGGTTTTCATGCACATAGCATGCGTTTCTTTCTGTGGCATATGCATCATTTGTGCGCCAAGGTTTAAGATTGTCGGGGAACAAAATATCGCAAGATTTTTCTTCCTAGAGGCAGACAATATTGAGAGCAAGTATTTTCACTAATGGATGTTGCGTTGGTCAGTCAAGGTCCAAGTTGCCCGACGACTCCTAAAAAAAACGAGTCTTGAAGACCAAATAAAAATGTATTATATAGAAAAAAATATTAGACCGCCCCCGGCTTGTTCACAGTTCAGTGCTATGAAGAACAGCCATGCCTATTTCGTTTGACCCCTCTAGAACAAAAATGGTGCTAATATTGGAAGCCAGCATGTTTCGCCTGTCGCTGGGTTCAGCTTGTATCAAGGAGAACAAAACGAACATGCAATGAAACCCCCACGAAGCACCACCAACAACAAGAAAACTCACAAAAAACATGAAATGGCGCAAACACCCCACAGGAATAACCCGAAGTAACTACGAAAAAGCACGCATATTCCCAAAGTCCGCAAAAGTTTCTGAGCAAAAGCCGAAAACTCACGTGAGCCTCAGAAAGCCTGGCGAGAACTTACGCAGACACCGAATATCGCGAAATCATCCTGAGAACACCAAATCCCGACGAAAACTCCATATAAACCCAACACAACAAATCCAAAGCCACAAAAATGTTTATGTCTTACTCCCACGAACGAATACGAAAGTACAACGAAAACCCCTAAAAAACTACAATATACTACACGAAAAGCCAATTGTAAAACAAGAAACGAAAAGCAATACCCACGAGAAACCACGGAAGGTCCACCAGAAATCACGAAAACCTAAACAAAACCCGACAACGTACCACAACGCATCGAAAACCACGATGACCGGTGAAAAACCGCAAATGGGACCTTAATCCCAAACCCCAATACAAACCGCGAAACCAGACAAATCATCCATGGAAACCCAACGAAACCAATCCCAAGGCACAAAAGCGAAAAATCTACAGACAGTAGTGTCCCGTACACTAAGGATAGCTACCATGCTACCCAGCTGCAGCCAATAGCCTACACCAAGTCGCTGATCGGTAAATATATAGTAGTCGCCTATAGCGAGTACGTCACAGCAGCAGTACAACGTGCTAAAGCAGTACAAGCAGTGCGGTGTGTCCATGCCGATTTAGTACTATGCGGTCGAGCTCCGTTGGATCTATCTCGGGTTTACGTGCGGCAGGACCCCGAAATTATGTTTCGAGTCTAGTCAAGATGTTTTGGTTCGAGTTTGGCTTTCACCGCTGGGGGTCTTGGGACTTGAGAGCTCCGTGATCGATCGACAGTACACACGCACACTCGTTCACTTCACTTCACTTGTCTTCTTTCGTCTTCCTCCAGGACCTGCCCCTCCTCATCCTGTCCTGCTTGGCAAGACTGATATTCGACACTGACTGGCCTTAGCGCCATATTTTCTCATTCATATGGCCCAGGCAGAACAATGTTTCGAAAGGGGAACCGGTTGTTTCTCTGACGTGTTTGAGAATTGACACGTGAATCAAAGTGCTCCAGAATCTCGCGGCCAAGAGGAATTCAAAACCGGTCTTCAAAAAAACATCCTTGAACATTGACCACTTTTTTAAAAGATTGGGAAAATTACCCCGAAATTAACCCGAAGTATTGAAAACAATATAAAACGATCCGAATCGAACGAAAAATGAGAGATGACGCTCAACGCATACCTGATTGAGATGCGCCGCCCGCCGAACGCGGGACGGCGCGAAGCAACGTCGCTAAATATACAGCTGTGTCACCATCCAACTCATCGATCGTTCAGCTGCTGCTTGATGTAGTCGTCGATAACATAATGAAATCAGAGACCATGCCATTTTCTATTTGAAAATTTGATGACCCAGGGTCGTCGGATTTTGGGCCAAAATCTGACGACTTCGGCCATTGGATTCTCAGATCGATTTTTGTCCGGTCAGATTTTGCATATTCGGACTGCATAAGCAGAAACTTTCATTCTTGGGATCGAACAATACCAATCTGAAGCTCGAAATCGAACCGCATAGGAAACAGACTGACTACGTAAACCGCAGTGTTAATTCTGACGCGTTTGCGGCTCGACGTGTGCTTATTGTTGCCGCTTTTCAGGTTGGTCAGTTGGCGTACTCCTCCACGCAACTAATTACTGCTGTAGTTTTACGGGGAGCCTTGAAGCCCAGCCCAGCCCCAACCTTTTTATGTGTACCTGGCGCACTCGTAGTTGTCTCCCGTGTGACAACTCGGGCCAAGAGTTTCGCTGTAGGCGCGAGCGAGGCGATTTATGTTCGAACGTACGGCAGCCATTTTCACCCCCGATCAGCTTTTCGTGTACAGTTTGGGCCCGCCAACAAGAAACACCTACTCTGGGCAAGCCTGAGATTTTTACTGGGACGCCATCTTCAGACGACTTTGACCATAGGCTGTTATATGGGATTTAGTGTAGATTTCACCACTGAGCCGTAACCCAGTTTTTTCAGCGTTCTCCAAAAAGTGAGCATTATGTTCTTATTGGGCACTTTCTTATTGGCGGGCCTATACTCTGTAATCAAGTTCACCTTCCAGCCATCCCACTTTTCGTAGGTTTGCGTCCAGTGGGGGGCCCTGGGCGTTGCTCCACACTCGTTGCTCGCTGATGATTGCTGCTCCATGGTGCACACTGCTGCTGTGCTGCCGCAGTGTGCTGGTAATCGGCTTGCCTCCAAAGTCCTCTCTTCTCTCCTTTTACATAAAGCAGTGCGAATAGATACCGGCTTGTGTAAAGTATTTATAATCGTACGCGAATCTAAGAATACCCGTGAGAGGCAGCGCTGCTTCCCTGGGTGCTGTCGTCTTTCCCTTGCCACCTATCAGGTGCTAATGGATAACAGTATTGCACGGCACCTGTTCGCCAGACTTACCCGTCAACGTTGGCTCTAGTTCACAGCCAACAGAGGTGGGGAGGGGTGCTTTCCATTGCCCATTTTCCAATATGTTGTTCTATATTATGAACCCTGAGGTGATATTGGGTTTCAGTAGTATTCGGAGGCGGTACATAGCCGGGGATGTAGCAAAGAAAGGTCAGCCTCTCTGGGCCTATAGGTCGGGTGGGAATCTTAAAGTCGGCGCACTCTCATTGGTCAAACCCTATATATATTTACGATTTACCGAGCGAGATTAAAGTACGGGTTTTAAAGTCGGCGCATGTCATTGGCCAAGCGTCCGAAATCACCCCGAAATCACTGGACTGTCACGTTTCGTGTACGAGCCGCACTTTCCTCGCGGCGCCAGCACATCATCAGCACAAGAGCAGTAGCAGCAGCAGCACAGCAGCAGCAGAACAGCAGCAGCGGCAGCAGCAGCAGCAGCAGCAGCAGCAGTCAGCGCTCTCCGTGTCAGGCTTCAGACGCCGTAGAGGAGAAGCAGTGCCAGGAGGAGTACCAACAGCCGCCAGCAGCAGCACTCTCAAAGCAGTCGACTTCAAGGGGAAGGCCGTGCTATTTTACTACAGCAGTAGAGAGAAGCACCAGTGCCTGCACCAACGACAGCAAGCAGCGGCAGCAGCAGCAGCAGCAGCACAACAACAGCAACAACCACGTCAGCAGACCAGGCAGCCGTAGCAGCAGGGAGCAACCTATCAGACAGCTCGAGCTCTCCTACGAGACCAGGCTCAAGATCTACGGGGGCAACGGCTTGAAGCCGCCCATTCGGTTGTATTCACAGGTGAACTGCAGGTTGTATTACTCTGTTTTTATGTTGCACGCTTGACCCAGCAGCCAGAGAACAGCAAAACAACCACCAACTTAGCAATGTTATGACGGTGGTCAAGAGCAGACTTGCCTGTTTCGTCAGAACCAGTGATGCAGTTTGTCTTTCTACAACTCGACATCGCCTGTACCGGTCGTCCGTCGTCCGTCTCGCTTGTTGAACCCATCCCCAGATGACTCCTGTACTGACCGCCCAATGCTTCAGGAGGCAACGGAGGCAACGGGGATCAGTACATGGAGAACGAGCTGATCGTCGTGATCCAGCCGGCCCGTCTTCTCCAAAAGCTAGAGATGGAGTCCCTGCCGAGTATCGTGTTCGCCCCCCCCGCCGCCGCCGATGTTGTTCATGCCCTTCTTAAGAGCGACCAGCCGTGTGGAAAAGGAGGAGGTTCCTGGTGTGGACGCGGGTGGGAGACGGTCGATTCGGGGAGTAAAAAGGGGCGGCCATTAATGCACCCCCCTAACACGGCACGCCCTTCCTCTCCCACATGCAGAGGGTCCCTTCTGGGTTCACAAAGGAGACGTTCCCTACTGCTCTCGAGGGTCGATCAAGGTGAGCGTAGCCAACCGCGACAAATAACATCTTGGTACGTTTTTTTTCCTGTGTCCCTTTTTTTTTGGCAGGAGTACCTGCACTCTTTTTTTGTCTTTGCACCAACTTGCACGGCGACCGCCTTTCTTTCTGCTCGATGGCCCCCCTGCGCTGACTAGTACCACCATCAAAGCGGATGCTGCGCAGGTTTTTTAACAACTGCGGCGTAGAAGCGGCGAATACCTTGTACTTGCACCCGCTCGCCAAGTTGAAATTGGTAGCATACTCGTCTCGATAACACGCCGCTATGACGGCATGCCTGCTGGAGAAACAATTGCCGAACAGCGCCATTCCGTTCTCCCCGCTGCACGAGCGCTCGTCTGAACGACACAAAACAGGACTAAGGTTATATGATACCTCCACCTCGGTCGTTCTGTGCAAAGTGTGCCATCTCCTCGCCTCTGCGTTCCCTGAACCTGAGAACCTGGCGCCTGGTTTGAAATATATCGAGGAAAATAGAAAATACGGTCGCCGGTCAAGGCTCTATCATCGAATATGTCGGTACTGCAATACGTAACCGCAACGCCCTGCACCCCTCGAGTGCTACACACAGAAGTACCCTCGTCCTTCTCGCCCTCGTCCACGCCCCTCTCCGCGAAACAGATCTCGTCTACGCCCTATCGGCGAAATAGGTGTGTCTGTACAGCATCAGCTACTCTCCGCGAGTGAAGCTCTCTGTCACGGGGAAGCTCGGACGCAGCTGGTCGGGCTGTGGGGAGGGGTCACGATCATGAGGGAAACATTACTAGGTGCTTTCGCCCGTTACGCCAGGTCGCCGCCAATACCTGTGTGATGAAAGGCCGGGCAAGCGACGAGCACGCGTTGCACGGAACGACATGCGGTATCCACTGCCGCAGGCCAGGGCGCAGCGCCCCGAACCGGCGCCCAACCAGGAAATCGCAGCGAACGGTGACGAGGGGTTTGATGCAGCCGTAGAGGCGAGCGTGCTGCTCAGGAAGGAGGAGGGTTTCTTGAGGGAGGGGGGGGGGGGGGGGGGGTACGCCAAGACAAAACACGGCCAGAGTCTGCTCAACCTGCCTCTTTCGATGATTTAGCGTTGCGGGGCGTATATATCATCCGCAGGCGGAATCTTATAAGCCACCGCTGGACGATGGTGCGGAGGCAATGGCGACTTCAACAACGAGAACCTTCCTACCGGGAACACCGCGAAAGGAGCAGGTGAGTCAATGGTTGTTTGCTGGGGCTCTAACGTGAGGATGGCATGCGTGTAAACATTCTACTTTTTTGCGTATGGTGGAGTCTGACACTTCTGATGCTAGCGAACGATATTGTGTAGCCCTTGCGTGTGATTGAGACTTCGGTTTCACTGTCCTATACGCTCATCTGGCATGGACCGCATAATTTTTGAACCAATTGCCAGATAATTCTGATGCCGGAGGTGGCGACGCTGCAGGTGGAACCAGAGCAGGCACCGAGTGGATCGGTCTCGCCCTTGGTCTGGACGACAAAGTCGCGGGTCTAATGCGACCAGACGACAGGGATATACAGGTGAGCGGCGGGTGTAGATGCCTGTATAACTATCGAAACGACATGTAGAGGCTTGTTCACTTCGGTGCGTGTGTTGGCAGCCTGCTCGCGGTTACGAATCGTGCTAAGGCAAGGGGAGTACTCTTGTTGGCAGGGAGATGGCTAGCTAGTTTTCTTGAAAAAATAGATAGCGGTACTAATGTAGTAATATAATTTCTAATAATGTGATATGTAAACTGGGTCAAATGCGCGTACCTTTCGGATGTACAAGATTGGCTGCTCACTAAAATCGGCGGGAACGCTTCGAAGTCGTTTTCGGGCCACAACCAATCACCGCTGTTGCGGCTACACTATTCTTGCCTTCTGGTTGCGTCATATATTCTTAGCTACCGCCGGTATCTTTGCACCCTCTTCGTCTTTTCCACCAACAGGAAGATAGCTAGCCAACTACAAAGCTATGCTTCGGTGTCTGCGAAACGCGCATGACTCCCGATCATGAAAATCGCCGCGGGGTCGTCAGGGGGATGATGCAGCAAGCACCGCCCAAAAGTTTAAGCACTGCCGTGGCCACGCCTCGAATGTTTACTCCTAACCCCTCAATGCGGGATTCGTTGGCGGCACCCATCGTCGCGGCCGGGACGGTGGAGGCAGGGGTGGAGATGTGAATCCTCGCCTTGTGAGTAGATATCGCCAGGGGGGGGGTGGGCGGAGGGAATGGCGGTCGTACACCGATGGAGAATTCCGGAAGTTGCCAGGAATGCGCACAACGCAAGGGTGGATAGTCTCAGATCGACCCTGGACCCATTTTTGGACGAGCAAGGACGTATCGTGCCTGCTGACCCTCGCCCTGAGAAGGAAAACGAACGCAGAGGAAAATTGAGTTTCCTCCTTGCAAGTTCCCATTGGTCCGTGGGTCGTACGAGGAATTTAAATATGGCTGTCGTGGTCGCAGAGGCGATTGTCTTAGTTGCCACTGACGTTAAACATGGACTAACGTGCAGGGTTTAGTGTAGCCCTGGCTGCTGCTGAAAATACGTTTTTCGATTGAAATCGTCTACCAGGTACTTGTTAAGGAACGTCTCGGCGTTTTCCGTGCATTGCAATATGTTTTCTTGGAGAAGGCCGAGGGTGACGTAGATCTGCGTTGTATATGTTGTCTAAAATGCAGTGAACTTCGTCATTATATCACCAGACAACTCTCCATGTATCCGTGTTTAACATAGTGGTATATTTTACGAGATACCACTTCCTTCGGACACGTTGCGGTGAGTATCTCATGTACGTGTGATCGTTCTGTGTCGTCCGAGATAAAATTCTAGAGCAGCTCTTAATAGCTGCAGTCGTACATAATGTTTTTTTTCTTGTTTTTCGTTGCCTATATTTGTGACGACACCCCCACAACCCTTCATCTGCATCAAATATATCTGCACTGCCAGTCTATGTGGAAAGTACCAGGTAATCCAACGTGAAACATCGTTTTGCAATCGGATTTTATCTCGAGCGGATATGCACTATTACTTGAAGTCGACTTTTGACGTTAAACAACAGAATCTTGCCCTCTATATACCAGAACACAGGTAAAGGAGCCCACTGTAAAAGTAAATGACAGGAAAATAAGAAGTTTGACAGCGGTTGTACTGAAGTCAGTATAGAACGTAACTTTCCCGAATAAGAAATTCGGGCGAGACCAGCATCCCTGCTTTTTTTTTTTCCTCACTATTATCAAGTGTTTTGTAGTGTACTTCGCCCAAGAAAAACGTTTACATAGCCAAAAACGCCCGTTACAAAGATTTTGTGCAAATATCGCTGAGCCTACGTAGAGGTTATTTATGATTTTGTCAGGGGGGGGGCTAACATCGCTCAGGCTTGAAGGGTTCGTTTCTCAGGGCGAAGCCTGGAGAGGACCAGATGGCTGTAAATCGTAGATGGTGCATTTGTGTGCGTTGTGTCGTTAAATGCTGTGAATTTTGATAAATTCAAGATTTGTGTTGTAAACGAGTCGAATAAAATGAGAATCCCGGTACACAAGAGTTCGGTGAATCGTGTTTGGTCGTTACTTATCACGACATCATTTCATTCTATAGAGTTGTCAGTAGGTCGCTGATGTCGCACTTATTACGTTTAAATCTTTGAGGTTGCCTACTTTGACCGCACCGCCTCTACAACACCTTACCTTCAACAAAACACCCACCCAACCACTTCATCCGAATAGTGCCAAAGATTGAAACGTAAAAAACCGCTTGTCAATCGGACCTTATCTCGAAGAGCTACCTACCATTACTTGAAATCGACTTATATCGCTGTGAAAGTTTTTCTGCTCTTCTGTCATGACACCATGATGAACACAAGGGAAACAGAGTACTTGTAATGTACAGATAGGTATTTTTACACATTATATACACGAGGAGTAAAAAAGAGATATTATACGACAATAAGAAAATTCGAGATCCTTTGTACTGTTATTATCTGTGGAATACATTTTCAATAATAAGAAATCCAACCTGGGCCGGCATTCTTGTTTCTTATTTTTTCTTGAGGCTAATAAGTGTTCTGCGCTGAACACTCCCGAGAAAAACGCCTTTATATTTTTTTCGCGCTTCGCGCGAAAAATCGATATATAAATCTGGACCCCTACCTATGGTCGCTGAGCCATGCCAGGATGTACCTGACATGGAGACTGACTCTGGCCTGCTGTGATAAGAGAACTAACCGACGTACGTATGAGTGAGTACTATGAGTAAGACTGCTGTTGGACTGACTATTCTGTGATAGCAAAGACTGTTGCTGTAGAAAATAGTACTAGTAGCAGTAGGACAGATTACTTGGAGACTAGTCGAGTACGTAACCAATAGCAGAGAGTGTTTCCCGAGAGAGTGACAGTCTAGAGAGGATGTCGGTAGTCAGGTTGTCGATCATTGGCCGGTAACAGATACAGAGATGAGTAATATAGATCAGAGTATGAGCAAGGTAATGACTCTTGTAGATGAATACCTTGAAGCAGTTAGGTAGAACTACCGACAGGAAGGACCATCTGTGGTTGCCCCTTCCTGTTCAGTCCACTTCTTGCCTCTCATCGCGCTGAGTTTAATACACGAAAACTTCTTCTTCTTCTTCTTTCTCCTTGACCTGGACCACTGCGTCTCTGCCTGTTGGAACTATCATCTAAACTCTGGAAGCTACCCTTCCAGTCTAAGAGTGTGACAGTTTCAATAACTGTTATCCTTTCAGTGGCGTCGTCCGGCTTTAGGACTTGGCAGAGCTAGCGTTCGACCGGAGAAGTAAGAAAACACGTACAAGTATGTCGTCGTACCAACCCCACACGAAATCTGGAGGGAGGAAAGAAGACTCAGGACTCAAGCCCGTGGCCACGCCTAGGCGCTCCGCCAGGGTTAGCAAAGCGAAGGGCCCCGAAGTGGTGTCCGATAGTGCTGGCAAAGGCCAAGCACCGGACGAGGTATCCGATAGTGCTGGCAAGGGCCAAGCACCGGACGTGGGGGGGGCCCACACTGCTGCTGTAGCAGCTGACACGACGCTGATGGTCAAGAATGAGCCTAAGGCGGAGAGACTTGCACGCCACCTAACTGGCAATGCAACCCTCACTCTCCCCGAATGGAAGGAGTGCAAAACTGCCCAAAAAGGAAGGCATGAGCCCTGGCAAGGACCAGGAACGGCCCAAAGAGGAGGACGACATCAGAGAGGGGCTGATTATCTGGATGAGAATATGGAATTTGAGAAGGTTTATACGGTATTACAGAGCCGAGGGGGCTTCGGAAAAAGTTGCATTCTATATCAGATATGATTCGAGGGAAGCCAAAGATGCTGCACGCCGAGCCTTTGGTCCGAGATGTTTAAATTGTGCGGAAGATACACACTTTGCAAGAGACTGTCCTGCTGCATATATAAATCGATCCCAAATTATAAACCCTGAAATAGGAGAAGGTACACCGGAAGAGGTAAGGAGGCGTTGGCGAAGGTGGCAACAGCGGTTGTGTCAATGGCACGCAAACCGCAGAGAGGCCCGCGAAAGAGGAGAAATCTGAAGCTGCAACGGTAAGGAGGAGGTCGACTTGCCGGTAGCATCGCGGCCCCCGTTTCTTGTTTCTTTTCTACACACAGATCAAGGAGCGTCCGGGAGGAGGGAGTCCGGAGAAAGAGGGGAGGCCCTCTCAGCATCATCGAATGCAAGGAAGGTTACGACGGGAGCCGCAGTGCACAACGCGAATCCAAGTCAAGGGGTAGGATACAATCTACCTATTAACGGTAAGAGTGGAGGCGTAGTTGGTTGTTGTCTTTCTGGAGAGAGCGGAAGTAATTACCCCGACGTCCGATCGTGCGCTTCCACCCTAGTACCACCGCTCTGCACAAGGTCCCTCACTGTTAGTAGTGGGCTAGCGGGCGGGCTTGGCCGTCCGGACGGCGTAAGGATACGGTGTAAGCTACCGAGAAAAACGCCAGTTCGAAGCAACGTTAATTCGTTGAGTGTGTTGGTTCAGAGTCATACCAAATATGAGTCAATGTCTGCTGTCAACAGGGCGAAGGGCACGCCTGCTTCAAATGTACAGTTGAAGAGAGAGATACCCCCCACCGATAACAGTTTTAGAGCCCGGGGAGGTGAGAATAGGGGAGCGACGCCTTGTCTACCCAGCAAAGCCCGCGAGTTTTCCCCGCCAGTAAAAGAGAAAAGCTCATGGACTGGTAATGTAGAGCATAGGGGAGCGACGCCTTGTCTACCCAGCAAAGCCCGCGAGTTTTCCCCGCCAGTAGAAGAGAAAAACTCATGGACTGGTAACGTGGTAAGTGGAAACACAGAGAGGAGTGTTGCGAGCGAAAAATAGTACGGAAGTAGATATAATGCCAACCATATTTGAGCGACAGTCGGCAAAGCGACCGGAACGAAATGTTGATGTATCCAGCATGACCTCAAATACACCGAGCATTGATAGAAGTAGCAGCGTTCAGGGGGGAGAATTTTCGAGCAAGCCAGGAATGCCAGACAGCATACCAGGTATATGCACTCGAACCCAAGCAAAACCTGACTAGTGAAACGCTACCCAACGTTTTCCCACTGCGCCTGGAGGAGATCGAGAGTGGGGAACGAGCAGACTACCTGCCAGAATTTACGCGTGCCGTGGGAGGAGAGGTGACGTTGGACAAAAGACGTCATACAACACGAGCTCAGATTTTTGGAGGATCCAAAGCTACGCGTACGCAAAACTGCACCGTACTGCTGGACACTGGGAGCCCATCTTCTTTCATCCAACGCAAGGTATGGCAACATATGTTGAGATGTGGGGCAGCTTCTAGAAATGGGTTAACAGAAATACCAGAAAGAAAATGGGGAGGATTTCACGGTATACCTTTAACCACAAACAGCAGAGTACGTTTGAACATTCAGATGGGAGGAGAAAAGGGGATATCCTCAGAGAATGGGAGAGCACAGACAGTTCGCTTGGTGGTATATGCACACGTTGTACCAGATGAGGCGATGACTCATGCAGTACTTTTAGGACGGGATGGTTGGGCGGAATTTCCAACCAGAAAATACGTTGACATAAACGACAAAGAAACAAGGGTGACGTTTACAGTACGGGAGAGTGGGACCGTTGAAAACACACAAAAGGTATTCTGAATGGGTCAACAGCACAGTAGGATTAGTAGAAACTAGCACCAAGGGGGTGGTGGTTGCACGTTTTTCGGGAAAACGATGTACACTTCCGAACGGGATGGCATGGGTTAAAGTCGATATCACTAATACAGACGGTACGGCGGCGTCCGAAGGTATGTATTATATACGATTTAACATAGGCTGGTTGCCCCGGGAAGCTATAGTAGAGACCGGTACCTCTGAAATCCCGCCACGATATACGGGACATCAACCACACGTAATGATGCCAGACATGAAATTGGGAGTAGGGGGTGCACCTTTAGTCAAGAGTGATCTAACAAAAGCACAGCTACTACCCACCCTGTCTGGAGAGATTAATGCAGTAGAAGCTGCAGAAACGAAAAAAAAAACCTCGCGAAATCCCGCAAGAAGTTTTGGATAGTTTAGATGACGATCAGCGTGCAGCTTTTGAAAAATTGTGGCAAAGGGTACCACCACATTTACACGAAATAAGTTTCGATTTCGAAAAAGAGTTGTGGAAAGTAGCAGATATTGACGCTCTGGCAGAATTGCTGTGTAGTTACGAATATCGCTTTTCGCACCACAGCACTGATCTAAGACATGTCACAGTAGACCCGTTCCGCATTATGCTGAAAAGCGATGCGAGACCAGTCAAACAGAGACCATACCGTCACTCTCCAGTACTGGCAGCAAAAGTCCAAACAGAGATAGATAAATTGGTGTTGGCAGGAATATTGCGCAGATCATATTCCAATTGGTCGAGCCTCTTGGTGGTGATCGCGAAATCGGACGGCAGAATCAGGATCACATGTAACTACAAGAGGGTAAACGTGCAGTCTGTCATACCAGTCTTGCCGTTGCCAACGGTTGACGATTTGTTAGCTGACTTAGGAGGAGCTCATGTTTTTAGTACGATGGATTTGGTGAGCGGATTTTTCCAGTGTTCAATACATGAAGACTCTATTCCCTTGACAGCAGTGTGTACGCAATCAGGAAATTGGGAATGGACGGTCATGCCAATGGGCCTAGCATCGAGCCCAGGATGGTTCCAGTCAATCATGCTGCGCGTATGCGAGGGGTTGGAGCGAGTGCGGTTATTTATTGACGATATAGTCTGTTTCTCGAAAAACGGAGAAGAGCATGTCAAAGATCTACGGAATTTCTTTGAACGACTCACCATCTTCAATTTGAAACTAGCACCAAAGAAAGAACACCTAGGGGTAAAGGTAGTGACATTTTTGGGCCACAGAGTAACGGCTGAGGGGATAGCACCGGATCCTGGAAAAGTAGAAGCATTATTGAAGATGCCGATGCCCACAAATGTTAGCCAGCTGCGCTCACTCATGGGAGGGGTAGGGTATTACAGGAAGCTTCTACCTAAAATGGCCGCGGTCACAAAGACACTGAACTCATTGCTGAAGAAGGGGGTAAAGTTTGAATTCACCCAGGAACATACGCAAATAGTGCAGGACCTTTTATCGCAACTAGCGAGTCCCAAGGTACTGGCGTTTCCCGATTTTGCAGCAGCAATTTCCGGTGACCGGCCGTTTCAGTTGATTACAGACGCGTCTGCGGACGGGTTAGGTGCAGTGATAGAGCAAGACCAGAGCGACGGTACGACTCGCCCGATTAGTTTTTTGAGCAGATCGACGCTCCCAAACGAGAAAAACTGGAGCACCACCGAGCTTGAATGTGCAGCTATCGTGTGGGCAGTCAAGAAAAATCGGCAATTGTTCTACGGTATACCATTCATTGTGATCAGCGATCATCAGCCGCTTAAAAACCTCGAGAGCTTGGCCACGAAAGTTAACCGCGTACAGAGATGGTTTGATTTTCTAAGCGCGTACAGCTATAAACTGGTATATAGACCGGGAAAAATGAATGGAAACGCAGACCTTATGTCCCGATTGCCATTGCCTGCAACAGAGGAAGAAACCTGTGATAACTTACGTCTGACTGACCCTACGGATGTGGACGTTTACTTTATAGGTGCCAGTGGAATACAGCCGAGTTTGGGAAGGAGGAGCATCCGCCTGGGTGGGCTGGAGTGTCAAACCAAAGGAGAAAGGGGCATCAGCCTGGGTGGGCTGGAGTGTCAAACCGAAGGAGAAAGGGGCATCAGCTTGGGTGGGCTGTAGTGTCAAACAACTGGAGGGAGGGGCATCAGCTTGGGTGGGCTGGAGTGTCGTACCGACAACAGTTTTGAGGTGGGAGATAATGAGACAGAGATTGAGCACAAAATAGCGCCGCGAACAACGGATGAGCAAGCTCAGCTATCCTGGCAGTTGATGCAGCCAGGCAGAAAACGAGAATCGTACCAGTTGAGACAAAATGGAAGTCCGCGAGAGTATGTTATACGTGATGACAGCCCGTTAAGTGGACCTGACGAGAGTAAGGTATTCAGCGGTCAGCTAGAACCCGGTTTAGTGTTACATGCATGTCCGATGACCAAGGAGGGGAGGGAATTGTTGGGCCCAGGTTCGAAACAGGATGTGGCAGTAATAGACATAGACACGGGAGGTAGCAACGATGGTGCAGCAGCAGGCATAGGACAGGAAAATAATGCAGCAGAACCATCGGAACTTGCAGATGAGGAACTAGACAAGCGAAGCAGCGTGCGCTTTCGGCGAAAAGTTGTGTCAGAAAACCGCGAAAGACTGGGCGGTTGCCCAACAAAAGGATGATACTGCTAAGACAGCAATGACGTGCATAGAAAATCAAACGCCAAGCAATGATATAACCGAGGAAGGGTTAGATCCGGGGATAGACGTAGTAGAGTTGAAACGGTTAGTATCGCAAGGGGAATTGATGGAGCTTCCGACCTCTGAAAAGTTACTGGTCCGACGCCCGTCGCGTGCCCCTGATGATCGCCCTAACCGAAACCCAGGACAGTATGAGAGGCTGCTGGGAGATGAGCCGGTGAGGACCTATGTACCGCCGCTGCTTAGACCGTGGGTGATGGACTGTGCACACAAGGAGGCAGTACACTTGGGAGAGAAGGTGACGCTTGGGTTACTACAGCGATTTTATTGGTGGATCGGAATGGCAGAGAGCGTAAAGTGGTGGATAAGAAGATGCTACACATGCCAAGCCAGGAAGAGCACCAGACAAACTGTACGTTGGCCTCTGATATCAGGACAGATGGTATCGTTTGATCTACTAGGACCCCTACCGGTAACGGCGAAGGGAAACGAGTACGTCTTTCTGGTAGTAGATTTATTTAGCAGACACGCCGAGGCGTACGCCATTTCAAAGGGAGAAAAGAACACGGAAGGTTGTGCGGCCAGGTTGGTTCACGATTACATTCCAAGGTGGGGATGCCCGCATACTTTTTTGTCAGATCGTGGTGCGGAATTTGTGTCAGTAGTGTGCAGGGCGGTATTCAAAATGCTAGGCTCAATCAAAAAGTGTACGAGTTCCTATCACCCCCAGACGAACGGAATGGTAGAAAGGCTCAACCATACTTTGTGTCAGATGCTGTCTTATCTGATAGCCGATGATCAAAATAATTGGGACGAGACGTTATTGCACGCAATAGCAGCACACAATAATAACGTGAGCAGAGGAACAGGATTGGCACCTAATGAAGTACACATAGGTCGGTACCCGAGGTTGCCGATGACTATATTAGAAGGTAGTGGCGTGAAAGGACACCAGAGCGCTAAAAGAGATCAGCTGGATTATCTGGAGTTGATGAGAGACAGGCAAGTGCGAGCGTATAGATTAATCCGAGAGGAAGACCGGTTAATAAAAGCGAAGCACGAAGCCAACAATGAGAAAATTGATGCAGCAATGAACAATCAAACAAAATTTGAAGTCGGAGATTGGGCGTGGGTTTACGATGATCACAGCACTATAACGGGTGGTGGAAAACACGTGCACAAACCAGCTGAGGGCAGCTCAGCCAGAAAATCGTTTGCACTAATAAGTAAACTGGCACACTGTTGGACGGGGCCTTATAAGGTGTTATGTGTGGGGCCAGGGAAGATGAATGATGGCAGGGAGGTTGGACCCAAACTAGTACTGTTAGAAATTCGGAAGGACGAGCCAGGCCGGGGGATAAATGCGAGAGTGTCAGTACACCGGTGCAAGAAATGTTATAGTCCTCACGAAGGGGCGACCCCACCGAGATTTTTACCATGGTCCATGAGCAATTACGTGCTGAATAAATACTCGGAAATTTCACCCCCGTTCCATCTAACAACGGACGATGTGACTGCTGAACTAGATACCCACCGCGTAACGCCCCGCAAGTTAACAAAACATCGACTGACGAGAGGGCTAGGTGGTAAAATAGCAGTGCAATATTATACGTACTGGGTTGGACTGGAACGACCCACGTGGGAGCACGAGGAGGAATTGAAGCAATATGGTAATTGCGTAGTAAAATATTGGGCGGGCGAACCCGTCCAAGTCAAGGGGGAAAATGCAAAATATCGTCGATACAGAGTGGAGATAGCTAGACGAGCTGCAGTCTTGTAGTATCACGAATACGAGAATAATCCAAAGAATGGATTAACCCAGCGGATATTCCGTTAGTCGAGAGTAACGTTCTCTTAGGAATGTTCCCTAGGGCGGATAGCCCGTTAGACGAGAGTAATGTTCCTTGACGCAGATAGGACTACCAAGTGAGAAGTTCTTATATTAGCAGAAGAACGATTGGTAGCCATAGGAAAGTTCTGTAGGCGTACATCAGATAAGAGGAATTTAGGAGAGCTTGTGGCGTGGGGTGGGACGAGTATATCTGGGCGTCGAGTCCCGCCCCCCTACCTCTCACTTCTCTACCAGAGCACCTCCTCAGCTCTCGCCATCAATAAGAAGATCTAAATCAGAAGAAGCGAAGCACTGCTTTCCAGCTGCCAGAACAACCTGCGTCCCTTACCACTACCCTTACCACTACCCTAGACCGGTCTCCGCATCACAACTTAGCACTCAAGTGCCCAACCGGACTTACGATGTCGACCCGAGTACATTTTTCCCTACTTGGTTCTTGACTGCGAACTGTCGCGATATTTCGAACAGACACAACACCGCAGAATATGCTGCGATAATGCTCCGGCAGTCTCACCAGCTGGTTGACCGTACAATCAAGCCACTTCTCGCCCTGTTCAAGGAGAACACTCGACACCCGACAGAACCTAGTCTCGTAAAGGATACAACGCATGTCACGCTCCTATTCATAGTTCAGCCTTGTAGGTGTAAACACTGATGGTCGCCTGATGTGCTTGGTCCGTTCCCCTCAGCTTGGAACTTGAGTCGCAAATTTATAAGAGACACGGCGAGGTACCAGCCCCCTCGTCGCAAATATGTTTACAGCGATCGGCTCCGCCTCCACTGCTGACTATGCAGTTAATGTCTTCGTCATTGTCCCGATGGTGATGACCCTCCGTCCAGGAAGAAGAGGAGGATCGTTGTCAATATGCGGGTGTAACCTAGGGCCGTGCATGACGCAAGTGTCTTTTAATCGTACTGTATTGGATCCGAGGATCCTGCCGCGGAGTTCGCTTGCGGTTATCCATCCGCTGTCGTGAACATGTGGGCTCCTTTCAGCTGACAATCGTTCTTTGTGTTGGGATTGGTTCGTTTGGAGGCGTTGGTCAGACCCAGCTCACGAGCAGCTTGGGCTACCTCTGGCGAAGCAGGCGGTTTTGGTCCGGTCCGGCAGTGATAGCCCTGCTAGCGATGCTTGCGCTGTCCCAAGCAAAGATGCGTCGGCAATTCCAAGCGAAGATGCTCCGGTTATCCCATAGGATGAGATTCTGCTGATCCTAAACGACAATGACCTGGCAAACCCAAGCGGCGGTGCTCCGGTGATCCTAGCCGCACGATGATCCGAGCCCCGGTGATCCCGGGCGAAAATGTTCCATTGGTCCCAGATGCGCATTGTCCGATGCTCCCAGTTACTGATGCTCCGGTAATAGCAGACCCCGATGCCCTGGTCCCGGCAGGTGCTGGTGCTACGGTGGTTCCATATGCCGATGCTCCGGTGATCCCAGATGGTGATGATCTGATGATCCTGACGCTGGTGACGCGATGGTCCGACACGTTGATGACTCGAAGGTCCCATATGTCGATGAACCGGCGGCGTCAAGCGATACCACTCTTGTGTGGTATTTTGGCTCTTTGTTAGGGATTGCCATCCCCCAGTTCTCCTCGTCCGCGACAAGAAATGGGTCTCTATCTACGCAAAACAAATTCACACACGTGGGCGACGCTTTCACCCTGATGCTTCCACGGTGGGCGTGCTGACAGAGGCGTCGTCGATGTTCTGATTGGATCTCGCATTGACGGCCACGTGATGCGGCTCCAGCCAATTTCGAAGGTGCGACTCTCGGCGAAGCACCACGTTTTAACCCCGGGAAAAGTAACGGGGGTGAGGTCTGACGATGACACTCCAGCCTCTGGTGGTGGTGGTTCAGCGCCTGATGACCACGTTCTGTCCCCTGGTGGGCATTGTCCAGTCCTTGATGACGACACGTCCTCCCCCAGATGGGTTTCGCGTGTTCTCGTGCAACACGTTCCCGGCAGTTTAGAACGTGGGAACACCATACCAGCGTCAGGAGCTCCCCACCGGAGAATGCTGTTCTGTAGCAATCACCTGGTCACGATCGCAGCGTCGACCCGTCACGCTCCAATACTAAGTTATGTTGGGGCATTGCCGTCGCGATGGTGCGGGGCGACGAATATGTTCTGGAAATGTTTAGAGGTGTACTATCCAGTGTTCACGGGTCCTGTATGGGATATGGAGGCGTTGATGACATTCCAATTGGGCCCTCCAGGGCGCAAAGAAACCCGCCGTACCAGCACAGACTCCTCACCTTCGGGTGTTGGTTCGGCAGAAGCGACGTGTTTCTTTCGAACTGAGAGTAGCGGCTTGCGGTCTCGAAGGTGGTGCTTACCTCAGATGTCAATGCTGTGACAGAGGAGACGAGGACACGTCTCGGTCCGCGAACGACCAAGGCGGAGATGCAAACTAGAACAGGTCGGCGGCCTCCAATCGCTCAAGATATGTCGCCAGATGATGCCAGTTGCAGTCGCGAATGTCCTCTCGTTACCAGCAGTCACAATTGCTTTCGGCTCCTTCAACGTTAGACCGTTGCTAACACCGCCTACGACAGCCTTTAGCTTTCGCCTGCAATAAAACTTTGACAGGCGCCTGCGGATATAAAAGTTTTCACATTTCATCGTATACCCAGTACGTACGCTTGGCAGGGGACGTCCTTTCTCTGTCTCGTACTGTAGTTTGCGAGATCACGGGGTTCCCTAATCATGAGGAACACTGATCTATGACAAGGGTGCCGGATTTCGCTGGCAACGACACACACACGCCCACACGTACATCGGCCATCTTCAATTTACAGGTGTTATCGAATGGAGGCATATTGATGCCTGTTGGTCGAGGCAAAAACTCTCGATTTTCTGCTTTGCTGTGCCCGCGACGTAAACGGTAAACTTCAAATGTGCCCCCAAAGGCGAAAATTCCTAGATTTTTCAGAACCAGCACCCCACGAGCAGAAACACCAAGACAACGCTGACGACAGTCGTGAAACACGTCAACCAACAGCCAGCGTGGCTTATGCCAACGGACCAGCGCGCAAATTGCGTAAATATCGCCTCCCACTCCTGGGAGAGTATGGAGGACGCCGTGGCCCCTGGATAGGTGTGTCTATAATAGACTGCTCGCCGGGTCTCCTGTGACTGTGAGGGATATATGTTCGTGTGGGCTGCTCCGCGAATGTATATGTCAGCACGAGGAGGCAATCGAGGTAGTTGGGGAAACCTAGATTATACTGTCGGCGAGGAGGCATCTTCAATAACGCCGAGGGGTGCTACGATAGGATAGGAGTACAACTTTCCGACCGAAATGGGTCACTGGGACTGACCGGACTCCTTAGCCCAATAGTGCCGGAGCACCAGTAGCGTTTTGCCCTGTTACGGGGGACCATAGTAAATGGGACCAAATACTGTTAGTAAAAATAGGGAAATATATAGGTTTTAGTGTGTACCGTAGGTGCTATTTACTATGGTCCTCCGTAATATTACTCTTGATATGCCTTGTCTTTGATATTGGTCATCGGGTCGCACGTTTAACTTTTATCAAACCCAGATTTTGGATGAGGCCTTGCGCTCACATACTAGAATCAAGTGAAAAACTCATAATGATTAGGAGCTCTCTGTAAAAGGCAAACACGCGTCTGCCCGATGTTCTGTCCCACCGCGGTGCTAAGAACTGTAACGGAGACGACGCAAGGCGCAGGTCAGCTCACACGCGCCCATCCCCGCTTGTTCCGCACTTGATCTGGACTTGGACGGGTCTAGACATGCACGTACATCATAGGTACGTACCAGGTACGTATGTAAGTATAACCTCGTTATCCTCAAGCATAGGGCGCATGTTGTGTCGCCCCTGGTGGCAGTGCGATCGAGTTGTCAACCATCCGAGGTGTTTATCGTGAGACGCAAAAACCCAGGAAGGGTATATCGCCGTCTACTGCACTGCCGAGGTCCTTGGACCGGAATTCGAACCGTTTCCCGCTTCCAGAAGCCGATCAACGGCCTCTATTGATACTGCACTTACACGTCCTACGATGGGGGGATCACGTTTTGCCCCATACCTTTCCGGCTGCTGGGAGCTTCTCAACCGAGGGACCACCGTAGTTCTTTGCTCTAGTGGACCATCGCCGTTCGTTAGTGGATCACCTCGACTATCGTTTTGTTTCACGATCGTTTTCGCTACAGACCTAGATTAGGCCATGAGGTCGGCCGTTCATCGGGTTAGGTGCGCGGTTTTTCTTAACCCATTCACTGGCGCACCTGTACAGAAAGCTGAGTCTGAATCCGATCCCACGTGTTTCGTCCCCACGGCGAGAGTGCAGCCCCGAAGGCCTATTACGGAGAACCATAGTAAATAGGATCGAATATTGTTCGCAGAAATAGCGAAATGTATAAGTTTTTGGCTATACCGTAGGTCCTATTTACAATGGTCTCCCGTAATAGACGGGTTACAGCCAGCGTTTGGTGATATACCGCCAGGAGCAAGAGCGTTGATTTCGCACAAGGACGCGATCGTTTTTTCAGCGGTGACCCTCTGAACACCGAACGACAACAGGGTGCCATGAAAAATCGAAAGTTATGTTTTTCGGAAGTCTCTTGACCAGATCTTTCCGGAAACAAACTTGTTCGGGTCTTGGCAAGATTCCTCTTCTGGAAACATCGAGCGCCGAAAGACGAGTGCATCCTTGTGCGAACCCAACACCCCTCACGATTGATTAAGAGCCCTCAAGCAACAGGCGTCATCAGGAAATCACAGGCCCCTCTCAGTATATCCGAAATGGTATCTTATCGAGACCGTCTGAAAGGCAGAATTCCTCGAGAGGGCCAACATGGGCCAGTAGACATAACGTCTGGCGAGCCTCTCCCTAGAAGCATAGTCGCGCCGAGCTGTATGTGGTGGAAGTGCAGGGATAGCGTATTTGCCTAGGCCTTTGGTTTCCTCGTTTTCATTTCCCATGCTGTCAGCGATGCACCATCTCGTTTATCGCGTGGTTATCTGCGTTCTGGTGAATCGTCTGGGGAGTGTTTCACGAACGTGCGGCGTGGCCAGGATTAGGATGTAGAGTACCATGATTTCTACGGCGTCACAGGGATTCGTGCTGGGCATTTTCAGTAGTTTCGAAGGAATGTCGCCAAGGGATTGACGCTGCTGTTGTGTTGTCACAAAATGAGTTTGTTGCAACGGAAGGGCCTCGGTGTGAACGCACATCACGCCGGCAGGCGTGCAAAGCAAGCCACGCCAACTCTCCTGACGAACGTGTGGAGCACCAAGAAACAGTCGAGATGGCACCCAAGCTTCCTGACCCCCCCTACCCCCCGCCTCTAAGAGGCACCCCTTCAAAAATCCCCCAGATTACGTAATCAATACGGGTTTGCAGACAGCACCCGTGTGTATGTATGCATTGTGGTCTCATTCTAAGGAGGGACGCTGAAGGGACGAGACGGTAACTGCATCCGGGGGAGTGATGCCTCAATACGTGCTGCACGGTTTTGTGTTGACACCACCCTCCCACACATTATCCGGAGGTAATCCAATCAAAATGGCCGAGCGGGGCATACCTGAGCCAATACGAAACCTATTCCACCAGGGGATCGGAATGGCGAAGCGCGAACGTCAAACCCAGCATCACGACACTGGTGGGCAGCGGGTGTACAGGGGTCAGTCATTCATCGAGCTGGGCCAGCTTTTGTCGTGCATGCCCAAGGGAATAGATATCTTCAGAGTGTTAATATGTCAAGCGGGGTGTGCCAGTATGAGCGCCTGAGATAGGACGCGCCGGTTTGGCGAGCAGCGTCGCTGCCCTTTGGCCATGCCGGTACATAAGAATGTTGGAATGATATTCACGTATCTTTCCGTCGTTGGGTCTGCCAGGACCGACACCCTGATAATCGAAAACTCGAGGGGGGTACTCCTACTTGCCAACTAACAATGCGGATACGATCACACACGCTTCAAACATTGGTCTAGGTTGTGCCTTGTTCGGTGGAGCCGTGAGTTAGCTGGAATGCCCGCCTAGTTATTAGCTGGCTGGCGAAGGCAGCCAACGAAGTGACTTTAGGCGAATAGCGAGCTAGCTCAAACAATGCGTTATTTGGCTTTGTTGTATACCCAAAAAGTATGATAATCGGCCAGGTTTATATCTGGTTGTGACCACGAAAGGCAAAGTTTTAAGTTCGTCTCCGTTTACCAGACGTTATAGGCATAGGTGCACCAGAAACATGGACATGCCGTCCCCGTTTGGCGGTCTCCCACTGGTGTTACATTGTCGCAACGGTAAATAGTCGTGCGGCACGCAGTAGCAGACTACCAGTGAATCAACTCAAAAAATACATAGAAAATATCAGACTGGGACCCCTCCTACGACAGAAGTATGGAGAATAGATTGTTCATCGCCGGCGCTTCAGCGGTTCAAGAACCGCCCATAGTTGAGCAAGAAAATACCATACCAAGCCCTCCGTGGTATTGGATGAGTTGCCGACTAACACACAAACCAATCTGTGCTCTACGAGGTTTCCTTTCTGGGTCTTACGGTGTTGGCTGAATAGACACGCAACTCAGGGCAATACTCGCTCAAACACCCGAGCTAGAGGTGCTCATCTTCCACTGGACACTGAACATACCAACAAGAGAGACATAGTCGATGGCGATGGGTTGATGCGCCATGGAGTTGCAGAAGACTTCTCTGTGTGCTCGCCGGGAAATACGTACTACTCGGAGATGCCGGGAAATACGTACCCCGTGCAAGCCTTCCTACAAGCAAAGGAAACCCAGATGTGAAAATTAGTTGGATAGTGGGCACCGCCTCAACTATCTACAATATAATATAGCTAAGCAGTAACTAGCTGGCGACTGTTAGTCAGCCAACTCAAAGCCCTAAACAAATCGGGGCACAGAGCAGTAAGTCCTCTAAAGGAATTACTCGACGATTCGGTTTTCGGTGGAAGCAGAGGTTCGCAATGCCGTACGACACACGGGTGGTGAAGTAGCACACCCCCTTGGACGAATTTCCAAGATGATTTTCTCGTCAGTGGAAAGGGTGCCAACGCCAAGCGATTTGTGATCAGAAGGATCTCGACTACACCAGTTAAGTTTCCAACGCCGCCATTTCCGTTGTGTGCGCCACCCTACGGCAGGAAGGGGATTCGATTAGCAAAACGTTCTATGTATTATATGGAATCAACGCAATGAGCGCCCAATTACTGGAGGTGTCTCTATTAGGTGTAGCAGCGGTGCTCCGTCTCGAAAGGGATGCGTGGTCAATGGTCAAATGACTAAGGTAAGCAATGAGTGAGTACCCCTCCCCCCCCCCCCCCTACGTTCGGAGAACCTCATTTATAGTCTCAGTGACGTTTCTTCTGCGGGGTGTGTTATTATGCGCGTTATAGGGTAGAACTGGTGTGCACGTCGTCCGCCTACAATATCTATACAGCAGCAGCCTACGACCTGCGTTGCGAACAAGACAACCATGCAAAGAGCGCCTAGCGTGGGTGGGGGAACATTTCCCGACGCGCCGGCTGGAGCGTTATGAATGCCGCCCTCTGTGCATGTCGAACATTTCATCGACTAAGGAACACGATCAGGCGTATATTCGAACCTTTTGAAGGTTTCCGTTGTGTGCATAAAAAATGATGCACCAGTTACGGCCAAGATGCAGGGCTTTTCTAGAGTCATCAGGACCGAAAGTGTATGCTACCCCACCGAGGTTTGGTTTGGTATTAATATCCCCCCCGACACCGGAGAAATCAATTAATTCGACGCTGTCCCGCATACGCGGGAACGTCTGCCTCTGATGCAACCGGTTTTCAACATGATGCAACTGACGCTTCGTGCTAGTCGCCGAGTACCTCACAGCACTTCTGTCTTGGTGCGAACAATGCCTGCTTGGTCAATGAAAGCCGGACCTGCTCCGTCCCGGAATTGTAGGGATGCGAGGATCTATGGTCATACGACTGCGGCGGCCATGCACTGCATCGATTCCCCCCCAATCCCCCTCTCTCTTTGTGTCTTTATCCCAGTGGTCATTTCCACCGGCGGCGTGCTACTCCTCAGTTCCCGATAGACCGACAACAAAGGGCTTCCCGAGTACCATACCAATAGCGCCTACTATTCACTGTAAAGGTAGCACATATCTATAAATGTACGATTGAAGAAACGCCCTAGACTACTTGTCCAGCCTGATGAACTCGGGAGACAGACGCGATACTGCAACCATGTATATATTGTACTCAGGTATGATACACGAGGGTGAACACAACTACGTTCAAGCAGTGCCAGCTGAGGGAGAGCGATGTCGAGCCCAAGGATTCGCTGGTGACTTGTCGGCACGTATCCCCCCAGCCAAACCCTCGAACACGAGGCTGAGCAGTTTCTTCAGTGGATCGCAAAACGACGGAAAACATAGAATCACAGGAACAGGTCGCAAAGTGATCCCGAACCTACCGAACACTCTAATAATGTGGTAGCTGATATCGTCGTGGATGCCAACAAACCTGGTCAAGGTTTACACCGATCGACAGCGCTGTGCTCGAAATGAAATCATGTACGGTAGATGCATCCCACGAACAAACCCAAACCGCAAAGAAAGCGAACCCAGACAGAGCACGCGTGCCGAGCACAACAGGTACACACGCATCAACAGACACAATCAACTGGCCCGTGAACCGTACGAAAGGCTTCGAAATGGGTGGGGTTTTGTACGAGGAACACAGCAAAATGCTGAAAACACGCGTCAAACTCCTCGCGAAACGTCCTAAGTGCCCGGTCGGTGAGTGCTATTGTATACCGTTACATGGTGCCACGTTGTACGCAACTACCTTTGTTGGTCGTTACTGCTCGGTCTACTGGAGTCCAGTATCGCACACCTCTATTAATTAGGGGTAAGAGTTGCTAGAAAGTCGCGATACGATTTGTTCAGCAACACTATTTTAGTTTTCCCCAACCGTCAACCGTGGCCTTTGAGCTCGTTTGAATCCACAAGGCGCTTGGTCTACTTGTGGATACCAGCAATAACTAAACATAAAACATGTCCTGTCAATAAATTATCCATAGGAGAAAATATAGGTTTTCCTCTCTCCTCAGGTATGTATGCTGTCCTACTCAATCAAAGCCGTGTTCTCCCTTCCTGTAAATGGGTTTTTCAAGCCCCCTTTCCGGCTTCCCCCTCCGTCTACCGTCTGCCTCCTCTCAATTCTTGCCACCAATAACGTAGCGTTCAAACGTTGCGCGGAATCACGGTTCGTTCATCAACACGTTTTTCCGTTTGCCTCAACGCGCCAGGTCTCCTACTGTAGTGTATACCAGCAATGTGTAAATTATAAAAATATATCAACGACTAAACAAAACAATATCGTCAATACATTATCCATATAGGAGAGTTTTTTTTTTCCCCCTCTCCTAAGGTAGGCATTTGATTCTACTCCTTCAAAGCCGTGTTATCCGTTCCTGTCAATTCGACTCAAATCAAACCATGTTGTCCCTTCCTGTGAACGGGTCCTTCAAGCTTCTCCCTTTACAACTTCCCCTTCCGCCTGCCGTACGTCTCCTCTCTATTCTTGCCACCGTTGCGCGGAAAAATGGATGCCACTAGGGTGGGCCTGAAGACAAGGTGATACGGTGCCCGCTACACCACAGGGACGCTTTCTGAAAATAGTAGGTTTAGCAACACAAATTACCTCAACTTGCTCAGATAAGTCGTGTCGCTTATAACAACAGGAACCGCACAACACCTTTGAATTTGCTCTGCTGCACAACGAGGGAAGCTTCTATTATTACCAGACACCACGTGTTTCACCTCTCGTTACCCCCCACTTGTTATCACTTATTCAGCTGCTCAAAAACCACCCCAAGAGCATCGGAAACACGGTAGCTCTCGACAGGAGCGTGGAGAGCACCGAGCCCCTCGCGGATAGGATTTCCAGCAGCATCGAAGACAAAGCGAGAAGTGTCCCCGAGCATGCCGCCAACGGTGTCGGAGAAGCGATGCCACTCCAGTCCCAGGTCAGTCTGCCAGAACTCCAGTTCGGGTACCACGGTGCTGCCATCCGCGGCCACTACCAATTCCTGGTGGTTGATGCCGATGTTGATACGGATATCGACCGTAGGAGTCTCGATACGGAGAGTTGCGTGGTTGGACTGCGTGGCAAATAGACTGGTCAGGCCGTGTTCCATATACTCCGCGCACCATGCCGGGGCGGCGAGGGTGTCCGGCTCCAGGATCCACTCGTAAAGAGTTGCTCTGGACGCTGCGCGCAAGGACCGCCTTGCGGCTGTCATCTGCTCGAACTGTGCCGCCCAGATGAGGTCCCCTCCAAACGGACGGCACTCTGCCGGAAGATTAGTAGCGGACACATGTACACCCTCCGCCAAGGCGATGTTCTCGCCTGGGGTTTGCAGCTCCGAGGCGTCCTCGCTGTCAACCAGAATACGGAGAGCTCCATCCGCCAGACAGGGTGCACCGGGGCCCGCCGCCACACATCCGTCCGTTTCGATCGTGTAGGGGTCCTTCACCTCTACCACTAGCGAGGCGCCGTTTGGCAGCAAAAGACTGACGCCCGTCACAAGCTGCCTGTCCGGGAACTCCTCCGGCATGGGAGCCGTTACACGGACATTCAGCTGGAAGTCTTCTCCGTCAGATATCAAGCAGTACCACCCCTCATCCTCGCCGACCCAGTCGATTTTCTGGCCGAGCAAACCGACCATGTGGGGGTCGCCACAGACCTGCGTTGTTGAGAGACAGCCAGTATGTTATGTAATAGAGTATAGACGTAAATGAAACTATCGTAAATCGGGGTATAACACCTTGGGAGGAAAAACCGATGTCGACCATGTAAGCACCGCTACACAATAGATTATTTTGACGTTTCCCCTGTGACATTACACGTGGGTGCTGCGCAACGGTCACCTCTATAATACGCAGTGTACATCATGGAAAAAATACTCAGCACCGCGACAGCACGTACCGAAGCTTGGGGGTCCTGGTTAGCCTCATTCGTGGCTTCCATGTCGTAGGCCTCACAGTCTCCAGAAAGGCACTCTCCAGCTACAACAGACAAGGTGCAGTTGTCGCACAGTCCTGTGCCGGCCTCATTGAGCTGCGTGCTGGTGGGTTCTACCAGCGCGATGCCTTCACCATTGGTCGCCACAGTAACGTTGAGAGGATAGACGGTGTCTCCATCAACGGGGTCAGTGATCGTAATGGTCGTCATAATCTGTGTCGGTGCCTCAAAATCACCCTCGTCAAGTCTCCGGGTACGTAGATCGAGCTTCTTCCTTACATATTTTATGAGTACTCTTAAGATCCCTATGATGCATTCTATCTCATCTTCGAACTGGAGACCTCGTGCCGTGTCTGGCAACATGGCCGAATGACTGGGTACATCGAGTTCCCCCGTGTCGACTGCTATCGGTGCCTGCAGCTGAGCAATGCCGTACTCGGCTGACCCGGGAAGGCTCCGGAGTAAGCCATCTTGATCGGCGACCCGAATGATCGTATAGCTGACCTGCGTGCCCAGACGACGCGCGAGAGCAACAAGGGGTTTGAGTCGTTCAGTGTGTGACATTGATGTCATTGCTCATGTAGAGTACACTAATGCCGGTTTTCAAGTACACTGTCCACATACCGTATATAGCGTATTTTCGGAAGGCTCTTGGCCACATCGTTTCGAAAATACCTTGCTCGGTATTGGCAAACGTTTCGTCCTGGAAACGTCGAGCGCTGAAAAACGACCCGGCTCATGAGGGAATTCGGCGCTGTTTACGGTAACACCCAACCCGTGAATCGTCTGCAGCAAAATGTTTCAAGGATTCGCTGCGCAATCCGCCCTGCTTTGAGACAGCGACCAGCTTGGTCGGTCCGGGTGCGGCTTATCCAGAGGAGGTACTGAGACCGAACTCTGACAATGTTTGCTACTGAAAAAGAGCAGGTGTGTCAATGCTCTAGTGGCTAAGAATCAGGTTGGGAATCATCAGAATGAATATCACGACATCTCGCTAATGTTGCTCGAGATTACTGTAGTACGATCATGATCACGTTAATTGGTACTTTCATTTTTTGAATATATAAAAGAATCACAATCAATCAACTCGAATTTGGTTATTTTATGCAAACGAACGATAAAGTATATATTTCCTCGTAGTATTGCGCCGTTGCCCTGCTGTGAGCTTCCGTCAACATATTAGTAGCAGAGAGGACCGCCCTACTCGTTGGTGTGGATAATAAGGATTGGGAAAGCACTATGACTCACCTCCACAAAACAGTTGCAGGAAGCGTCGCTCCAAGTCTGTGCATATGTATGTTCATTGAGGTCTTATTGCGCTCGAGAGCAACGACCCCTCCCTTACTGTCGATAGGGATCGCCGACAAAGTAGATCCCAAACCTCGCGTATCGGCTCATGAGACGCGCGCGCTGCTACTACAATTCCGAGTGTTGGTTGAGCGCCAAGTGGGACCTGTTGGAATGAGCCGTGGTTTACACCCACTCTCGAATCGACGTCTAGGACTTGACGTGCCCTGTATGTGTGAATTGTTCGTATTTCTTGTGGAGGCGTTGCTGCATAGGGATTCTAGAGGTCTAAAGTAACAGGCTCTATGGTTCTTCTTTAGGCCATCAATTAGTTGGTCAAGTCGCAAAAACATTCAACGCTAGATATGTTGTTGACATGATTGCATCATCAAGGGGATGACGCCCGTCAAGTTATTCCGTTGTCCGAGCCGAACAAGGGAGCTTTAACAAACGTCTGCCAAAGCACTTGAACAATACACTGAGCTATCGGGAACCCTTGGAGTTTTTTTTAATTCCACGCAAATCGCACACGTGTCGTTGAAAACTAGTTGGAACACGAAATTTGGCAGGAGTGTTTTTCATGGTCATACGCAAACACGACTCTCCGGCCGTTTACAACTTGATATGTTATCGTCCGTAGGTTGTAGTCAAAGTGGCTGAAAATGTATTAACAAAACCTCCGTTAGAATGCGCCTTATTGAGCAAAGCAACACTTAGAAAAAAAAGCGGAGATGATGTCGTTTCGTTGTGTTGTCATCAAGTCATGGAGAACAAAATCTTATCACTTTCGTTCTCCGACTCGTTTTCTACGACGGTTCAAAAGTTTGAAGCCTAGAAATTCCGCCTTTCACTGGAACCAACTGTTATTATAGTATAAAAAAAGAGAACGCGTGCCACAGATCCGAGTACTGGCAGCGTCAAGTAAGTGGGGATTGTTGTCTCGAATCGCCCTGTCCTGTCGGTTGGGCGCGGTGTACAACGTCTCTTTGATGTCAAAGACATATGGATGGTTCATTTGTCTAGTGTTCGTCGAGAGAGCATCTCTTTTGTTTTTCCCACCGGTTTCCCACAACTTTTGCTATAAAGTTTTTTTTTTGTTTTTTTTTTTCAACTTTTCTTCGTTTGAAATTTTGTTTGAATTTTGTTTTCAATGCATCGTTTGGATGATTTTGTTTCAAGTTGTTTTCGGCATCGCCTTCAACCTTGAATTTAGGCCGCTTCTCACAACCAACCACATTTACTTGGGTTCACACAATGACGTATTGGGTATCCTGTATTGAGGCAAGCGCGATTTTTTTTTTTTCGGCGTCAGGGGAGAACGCTGATCGGGTTTCCACACGGCGCACTACCCCCCTGCCTCTCCCCCAATTCCCGAGGACCGAATTTCCATGTTGTTCAAAATGTTAATTTCTCCACTGTTCCTCAACGTGACCTGTCCGGTCTCTGGTTTCTCTCTGGTATTATTGGTTGAGAACAATGTGCTTGTTTTGTTCTTGTATATCTTGGAATGGAGAAACACACGGAAGGGAGTTTAATCTGTTTGGACCTGTTTTGACAGCGCAGGGTCAAGGTAGTAAGCGGCGTGTCGACGGATCTATCTTGTTGTGTGCTCCCCAGGGATGATAACGATCCCGTTCTGCGACACACAAACAGTGCTTCTTCGGCGATCGATCCTGTTTTGCGACACACAAATAAATGGGGCTTCGCCACAATTAATTCAGATTTATTTACAGGCGCACCCTGACACTGAGGCTGAAGCCTTGATGGTTGCGGGCTGAGTGTTGTCGTAGATTTTGTTCCCCGAGTGCTTGACACGAACAAGCAATACGCCATTAATTACATGCAGGCACCACTATCCAAACTGCGAAGAAACCAGCCTAAGAAATGTCTGCTGTGTATGTATGTATCAGATAGATCTACAGGCCAATGCAAAAGGCAAGGCTCGTATTAAAATTGAACTTCAAAGACACCCGCCAGAAATTTTCGAAACAAGCTTGCTACAAGCAAGCATAATCCTTCGAACAAAAAGTTCCAAACTTGGTGAAAACCCCGAAACAAACAATTATGTTGATGAATTTCAGCATCTCAGTTTGCGTACCTGCGAGGCTGGCATCTACCACGCGTATATGTACACCAAATGGAGGGCGAAATGTGAATTTCAGCATATACGAATATATATATATATATATATCTGTTTGCGTAACATCGCATACGGCCATTAGAGTGAAATCCAGTAATTTACGCGTATTAATAGCTTTTTCCAGTGGAAGTTCCGTACAACGTACATATATATATTCTGTTTTTTTTTTTTTTTTTTTTTTTTTTTTTTATCATCACTTTTACTTTCCATCCCACTCGTAGGAGGTTTTACCCACGACGATCTTCTGGACAAGCCGTGGTCACAGGTGTCG
This sequence comes from Macrocystis pyrifera, assembly GCA_031763025.1. Taxonomy (NCBI): domain Eukaryota; class Phaeophyceae; order Laminariales; family Laminariaceae; genus Macrocystis; species Macrocystis pyrifera. The sequence goes on along the minus strand of JASSKH010000004.1, from coordinate 3,336,960 downwards.
TCCCTTCTCCCCCCGGTACGAGCCTTTATTTTTTATCGCGCGTAGGGTTCAGCATTCCCACTGCTCGTCGATTTTCATCGAATGTACAGCTAACTCACGCTCTCGCGCTTTTTCCGCTAATCAACTTTATGCAAGAAAAAGTCCCTGTGAGCATGCACTCGGTGAGACTCGAACTCACGAAATTGATCTTGATAGGCTCGCGGACCACCTACCAAGCCACCGGGGACGCCGGCTTTAATACATAACTGATGCTGGTTTTTAGTTGGTGTAATAAGTTGTGAGCAAGAGCTTGCACGCTGATTCGAGTAGGAAGGACATCAGCAGTATATACTATGTACCTGATATAGGATATTACGGGGGTCCACAGTTAACGGGAGCAAATTTTGTTAGTAAAAATAGGTAAATATGTAGGTTTTTATGTATACCATTTTTTTTTTTTTTTTTTTTTTTTTTTTTTTTTTTTTTTCATCATCACTTTTACTTTCCAGCCCACTCGTAGGAGGTTTTACCCTCGACGATCTTCTGGACAAGCCGTGGTCACAGGTGTCGTCCCTTCTCCCCCCCGGTACGTGCCTTTAGTTTTTATCGCGCATAGGGTTCAGCATTCCCACTGCTCGTCGATTTTCATCGAATGTACAGCTAACTCACGCTCTCGCGCTTTCCGCTAATCAATTTTATGCAAGAAAAAGTCCCTACGAGCATGCACTCGGTGAGACTCGAACTCACGAAATTGATCTTGATAGGCTCGCGGACCACCTACCAAGCCACCGGGGACGCCGTAGGTCTTATTAACTATGGACCCCTGTTATAGTAATATTTTACTATCATTGCTGTGCCCGATGTACTCGATAAACAACAGATACCTTGCCATTGTTATGCTGGACCAGCAAAAACGAGTGCATGATGCTCTCGCCTGTTCCTACGGTTCAGATCCATGCTTTCGTTGAGTTCGATCCTTCGGGAGCGACAGCAGTGCTATCACCCAGGCGGACAAGATGACCTTAGCCGCGGCCGGAGATCAGAGATCGGAGAACGAAGGTCGCGGCGAAGGCATCCGTCTCAGATGCGTAGCAGGGGGGGGGGGGGTGATATGCACGCGTACATACGTACGTATGTGCTTGGAGTCGAGACTCATGAATTTGTTTGATTTTGCTTACGTAGTATCGTCACTGGAATATTCGGATACCCCCCCCCGCCCCCCGCGCCCCGCCCGCCGCGAGAGCAATAATATTCTGGATAATTGATATCTTTTTTGCTTGTTGGGGCATTTATATTCTACTTGAAAGCTGGGTGATTTATAGTTGGCCGATCTCGTGATAGCCCCCCCCCCCCCCCCCCCCCCCCCCAGCTAGAGGTCATCATGCAGTGCAACACGTTTAACGCACGTAGCTGTTGCCCTCGAGCGTATATATGCCGACATAGACAGGTAGAATGATATATGTACCGACCGTCGCGCTACAACCTTACCCTTGCGACCACTTTGCATTACAGTGCCTCGACGTCGCTCCTCGATAGGCTGTACCACCGCAGTAGTCGTATCAAGGCCGAGATAGTGGTACTACTGGTGGTGTTGCCTATGAAGCCGAGCATTTCACCACGTCCGTGCTGCCATGGCTCCCCACGGTCGTGCACGATCGCACACGATAACACGAGGTATCCCGACCGACCCAATTCAATCCATTGCCTATTGGGCGTAAACCGTGCCCAGTTCTGGGAACAGCATAATGCAGCTGCGACGCGTAAGTAAAATATTTTTTTTTTCTTAGCAACTAGTGTGGTTTGTGGTATGTACAGGGTTTAGTGTATGACGTCGTGCGTCGAGATATTAGTTTTGTATCATGGATATCTGTAGGATTTATTTAGGGTACCGAGAACGCCCCTCTACGTGAAATTACCCGCAAGTACAAAAGTGCCTCCACCCCCACCTCTCCACTATTTGAGGCCAAACTAAAATAAATGGGGCGTGGTGCGCTAAGAAATACTTGGGCGATCCCCTGGCGGCGCATGTAAAAAATAAAATTAAGGCCAATACGAAGAACGATATCTTTTCTCGGTGTTTTGGACACGCGGATTGTAGTACTTTTGGTTTCAAGTGCCCTCTGCAACGCCGCCGCCACGAGCGCCATATCTCGATGTGCGCCGTGTTAAATATAACGCGCATTCGAATGCACCTGTTGAGAGCTAACCACCGTATGTTTGAACGCAGCTCAGCTCGTCGGGGGTATGTGGGCTATGAAGCGGGGCGGACGAAAGGCCTTCTCCGCTGCAGCTGAAAACACAGCATACACACATATCTCTATATGCTTCGGAGCACCGTACAAGCGCTGTAACGACAAATAGCTCCTACCGTGTCGCCGATGCCGAGCGATGGATTCATGCAACATGTATGTATGTGTTTATTTTCGCTTTGCTTCCTTCCCCGGTGTCTCTTTTGATCGTGCCATTCGACTCTCGCTCGAAAATGGAGAGGAGCACTCTCGCCGCCACAACAACAGATGACAATGTTTTACCACACAATCTGAATGTACACATACTTTTTGACCAAGCGAGTACTTCGGGATCGCAGTGCGTGTTCCTGATCATTAGTACGTACATAACACCAGCGGCCTAGCGTAGACAAATGATAACGTCGTAGAGGCGGAATTTTTGAATGTCAAACAGTTCGATGGGTCGCGGTGGATCTCACTCGATACCAATCGAAAGCGTGGTTGTTGCGAGTTAGGGGATCCCCCTAGTTAGGGGATCCCCTTTGCCTTAGGGGATCCCCTCCTAGCTTAGGGGATCCCCTCCTAGCTTAGGGAATCCCCCCCTAGCTTAGGGGATCCCCTCCTAGCTTAGGGGATCCCCTCCTAGCTTAGGGAATCCCCCCCTAGCTTAGGGGATCCCCTCCTAGCTTAGGGGATCCTCTCCCAGCTTAGGGGATCCCCAACGAGCTTAGGGGATCCCCTCCAACCTTAGGGGATCCCCTCCAGGAGGGGATCCCCTACGAGGTCAACGACTATAGGGGACCCTGTGATATAGCGTCTCTATTCAGCAATTTCCTTCATAAATTATTGTGAAACTTGGGGGATGTCCTAACACTATATGGATGGTATCGATATCGATATATACCATCCATATAGTGTTAGGACATCCCCCAAGTTTCACAATAGATATAGGGATATCATCCATATGGTGTTAGGGCATCCCCCAAGTTTCACCGTAATTTATGAAGGAAATTGCTGAATAGAGACGCTATATCACAGTACACACATGATATGGGTCCCCTATAGTCGTTGACCTCGTAGGGGATCCCCTCCAGGATCCCCTAAGGTTGGAGGGGATGCCCTAAGCTCGTTGGGGATCCCCTAAGCTGGGAGGGGATCCCCTAAGGTTGGAGGGGGTCCCCTAAGGTTGGAGGGGATCCCCTAAGCTCGTTGGGGATCTCCTAAGCTGGGAGGGGATCCCCTAAGCTGGGAGGGGATCCCCTAAGCTCGTTGGGGGTCCCCTAAGCTGGGAAGGGATCCCCTAAGGTTGGAGGGGGTCCCCTAAGGTTGGAGGGGATCCCCTAAGCTCGTTGGGGATCTCCTACGCTGGGAGGGGATCCCCTGAGGTTGGAGGGGATCCCCTAAACTGGGAGGGGATCCCCTAAGCTAGGAGGGGATCCCCTAAGCTGGGAGGGGATCCCCTAAGCTGGGAGGGGATCCCCTAAGCTCGTTGGGGATCCCCTAAGCTGGGAGGGGATCCCCTAAGCTGGGAGGGGATCCCCTAAGCTGGGAGGGGATCCCCTAAGCTAGGAGGGGATCCCCTAAGCTCGTTGGGGATCCCCTAAGCTGGGAGGAGATCCCCTAAGCTAGGAGAGGATCCCCTAAGCTAGGAGGGAATCCCCTAAGGCAAAGGGGATCCCCTAACTCGCAACACGTGGTTCATGCCCACACTCTCTCTCTTTGCCTTGAGACCATACTATTGTGCAGTCAGTAGGTAGCAGGTAGGTCTCGATGTAAAATAGTTTCGGTAGTAAGTACCAGTATCCTCTATTAATACTGCATACAGGGTACGCGTCTCCCCACATATTTGTGGTACTTCAACGTATTATTGGTGTATCGCCTTCCGTCGATGGCATCTGTGTGTAGCTTTGGCAGCGGAGCAGTGCCACCTGTATTTGCTTGTGGCAAACGCCGAGTAGATGAGAAGACGCGCATACCCTCGCTTGCCGTTTCCTGCCGCAGAAATGTGGCGGTCGAGTCTGTTGATATATAATTACAACCTGATTTACACCGCACTCCTGAAGGAACGATGTAACCGCACTGCGCTTCGTCGTGTACCCAACCATGTCAAGCCAATCCCACCCCATCCCCTACCTGTGGGTAACAAACATGCCGTGCTGCCGGTTTAGAATTGCTACATAAAATCGTGATCATCTTGTTTGTGGAGATCCCAGTAAGATGTATACCAGGCACATGCCACATGCAGGTTGCTCCCGTGGTGATAGCAGAGTTATATATTGCTGTGTGTTCCCTCGTCCGAGACGCAATCGGAGTTGACTCTGTGTAGCTCGAGTGAGAAAAATAAACGTGGTCTACGTGACCAGCGACGAAAACCCCGACCAAGATGGGGAGTTTATAGCCAAAGCGCGTATACGTATAGGGCGGCGGGGAGCCCTTCTACAAAACCCCGGGATGTAAGCTACGACACACGAAGCGCAGGCACTCGAGGCCATCAGAAGGCTGCAGGAATTATGTGCCAACGAAAATCGTTTTACATTGCTATTACGGGGGTCCATAGTTAACAGGACCTATGGTATACATAAAAACCTATATATTTACCTATTTTTACTATCAATATTTGGTCCTATTAACTATGGTCTCCCGTAATAGCAGAGGAAGCTTGGTCTCACCTGGGCCACGCACAACTTGGCGCAAAGCAGGGTCGTGAACAGCCGACGAACGCCCCACATGCTTATCTTGCGCTGTGAGTGTCTTCTGCAGACTGCGCGTAGGTGATCTGAAACGGTACACGGAAGAGGTAAATGTAAAACCTGTCAACAGTCGGTGTACGTACAAAACAGTAGTCACGGGAAAACATTGGGGCCACTGGTTATGATATTCATCTACATAATAGGTGGTATAATGGTAAAGAAACAACTGCATTGCAGGAGGCGGTGCCCCACGCATGAGGCTGGGGCTGGAGCCCATAACGCTGATAGTCCAACACGTGACTCTCGGTGGGCAAAAATAGTTATTAAAACATGTTTTGGGATATTTATTTTTCTCGGTTTTAAAGACCCTCCTCCTGTGTACTCGCAGAAAAACAAGTTGTGCGGCGTGTCCTGGGGTGTCAACTATTTTAGTTTGGGGCTCCCCTGCAGCATGACAAAAAATCGACAGTTTGTGTACATACATACCCGTTTACTTCTACTACTACAGTTCAGTTTTTCCTTCCTTTTTCTAAGCGCCTTGTCCTTGCACTCCTCCTCCGTTTTTGGTGAAGATACACAGCAGCCAGTGTACTTGCTGCTGTCGCTGTTGCTGCGGTTGCCGCCGTCTACAAGGTTGATGCTCATCATGCTGCTATCGAAGTAACCCGTGCTTCTTGCGTCGCCCTTACGATGACCACTGTGTCGGAAAGCAATGTATATATATATATATATAAGCATTTGGTTCCAAGCCGGAGAACATGACAAGCATTTGATCGTGCTCGGACCATGGGAATATTCCACGAAACCTCCCTTCTAAGCCTTGTAATCTGTACGGTTGTCGACCATATCAGCCAGCAGGTGTAAGGACTGGGAGACTGTTGTATAATATCGCAATGCATAGATACTCTGTGTACAACTTCTTTTGACACTCTATATCAACCCCTCCTATCACCTGTTTATAAAAAAATAGATATATACATTATGCCGGCGTCCCCGGTGGCTTGGTAGGTGGTCCGCGAACCTATCAAGATCAATTTCGTGAGTTCGAGTCTCACCGAGTGCATGCTCATACGTAGGGACTTTTTCTTGCATAAAATTGATTAGCGGAAAGCGCGAGAGCGTGAGTTAGCTGTACATTCGATGAAAATCGACGAGCAGTGGGAATGCTGAACCCTATGCGCGATAAAAAATAAAGGCACATACCGGGGGGGAGAAGGGACGACACCTGTGACCACGGCTTGTCCAGAAGATCGTCGAGGGTAAAACCTCCTACGAGTGGGCTGGAAAGTAAAAGTGATGAAAAAAAAAAAAAAAAAAAAAAGTCCCTCTTTTGCGAAAGTACGTGATATTAATAATTACAACCAGCCCCTAACCCCACCTTACAACCAGCCCCCAACCCGACCTTGTCTCATTCTGGCGAAAAACAATAAATCAATACGACGGTAGGTATATACGAGGCGCTTCGCGTGTAGCGGGCAGGGGGGGAAAATAATATATATATATATTCATATATTTCGAAGTATATGCGCAAGGAGGGTCCATAGTAAGACGCGAGGAAAATTTCAAGAGGAGGTGAAAATACAGGCGGAGGGAGGGAGGGAGGGAAGGGAGTGGTCATATATTTAAGGAGGGGGTGGATATATTTTGGTACTGTAAAGGGTTCCACTATTCGGGGGATCACACAAACTGCAGCAAATCTCACATCACAACTACAGCAGTTGTCGCGCTACGAACCTGTACGTACCTATCTGGTGTATTAACTGTATACGGCACTCGTATTTACAACCCTAAGAAACATCAAATTAGCCCGTTAATCTGAACTTATTTACCAGGTATACGACTGAAACCACTGATTATACAAATGGCTGGGTATGTATGTACGTCTATGCACTAAATACAGGGCAGTGCTGGGCATGCAATTAGAAGTTCCGTGAAATCGGACAATCTGATACGTACGGAATACCGCAGTTATATATACCAGTACAAACGTACATCCGTACGTAGCCGATAATATCTGTAGGGATAAGATTCGACCCCCTCGGGCCTGCTGCAGCACTCCCGAACACGTAATACAAAAGAAATCGAAACGGGGTGCCGTACGAAGCTTTTTTTAGTCGTTGCTCCGACGTTTTGGGACACAGTCTAGTTCGAATTACTCTAGACTTTACCATGATTCCAGCAGCGCAATAAGGGCTACACAGGTGGCCTTTTGGGTAGGTTAGGAGACGTTGTGGCACTAATCGCAACCACCGTACTTTGGGGCAACGGACACAACGTGTCGTAACGCACGCGAAAGCACCTGGTCTGGTTTGGGAGACGTCCTGTTGTTCACTTTGGACAACGTGGAAGTTGCCGTCTGAGTTGCAAATAAATGTACTTGAAACGTTTTAGACTCGTTTTTACATCAACATTGAATAAAAAAAATATAGCTGCAGTAGAATCCATCGTTGTTGTACAAACAAGCAACTACTATTAATAAGTACAAAATACCAAAACGATGGTTTTGTGCCAATTTTTTTGTGTCTGGCCTCGTATCCAGTGTTTGTTGTTTGCTACTGCTGTACAATTCTCTTGACTGATTCAGATGTGTATTTTCAGATTATATATGAACGAAGCAGGCAGGGAAAAAAAAAATGTAGAACAATAGCTTACCGTCTTCATTCAGTGTCCAAAATATAGGGCCCATCACAATTTGCGACGAATAGCAGGTACTCCAACATAGACTGATACCCCGACGAATTGAGCTGCGTAGATAGGTTTGCTGAATATATACTCCGGATAGCTCCCGACTTTTTTATTTGATGAGTGCGCTCATTAACACGCCGGAAGTCCCAACTGTAGCCGTCGTGGTGGCGGAGTTGCAGAGGGTGTTTCAAGGAAACTAAAACGCGATACTCTCTACTATGACTCCGGCCACCGCGTCTAAAACGCCGGGGGAAAAAAAAAAAAAATTATTCACACCTCGGCCAGCTCACGAGCTACTACTACTACTGTAGTTCATCTGTCGTGTATATAGCTCGATCAAGCCGTCGCAACATTCGCAGGTGAGCTACCTTCTAGAGCTCAAGCGGGGAGAAACATGTGTGGCTCATGCAGCTCCGATATATACCTCACTTTGGGCCAGGTGGGCTAGGCAACGTAGCTCCTACAGCCCATCCTGGGTAACTATGTGCAGATGACCAATCCACGCAGGAAGAGTTTGTTCCCAAGTCTAGGGCGCTCGGGGAGGCACGTTTTCCAACGCGTGCAGAGTGCATTGTCGAAAAACAAATAACCTTCGAAAATTTATTATTTATACGAAACGTTTTCTCGTGGCCATGGTACTGGATGACCTCCCACGGCGGGCCTTTACGAGGGTAAAGAGTCAAACGCAAAAATATGCAGCCCGCGACGAGCCTTTTACGCCTTGGCCGCTACCAACGAACGGCAGGACCTTCGAGACCAACTAAGGCGCACAAGACAATCTTTTTCACTCGAAGCACAGCCACCATACACGGGGCGCTCATGCACGTTAAATCCAATAGAATCGACCCTAACCTTTGCAACCTTGCAAACGATCCTCGCTCATCAATGATACCACCCCAACAAAATATAGGTGACCTCGTTGTTAGTTGGCACCTTATCATGTTAAAAAAAATGCCGCCGATTGCGTACACATAGTTCAAGCTATGGCGGGCAGGGCAACTGTCGACTACTGACAAAACTTATACTGTAGAACCCACTGCATGGAGATAAGCAATACCCACCGCATGAGGTTGGGTTAGGAAGCGCGGATCCTCTAGTACATTAATTCTCGATTAGCAGAGTGCAAAGTCGGCGCGTTGATTGTTCGGTATCTTCTGGGGATGGGTGATATCTCGCTCTCCTGTTGGTGTGGCCTGTAACGTCTCACGAAAATGGTGCACTCAATGCTGTGGATGATGTCGGCATTTGCATGTGCGGTTCATTGAACATCTTTGTGTCGACTTTGATGCTACCAAACAATAATCTGAGCGGCGCAAGCAAGCACAGTTCTATCATAGAGCTGCCCGGGAGACCCTGATCCCGACTGGGCTTTGTTGGGATCCCAAAGAGGTCCTCAGCTGATCCTGGCTGACCATATATCTATACCAGTATACGATACATTTCCTCCTGTGTTCTGGGCCGAAAAATACCAACCAACCGATGATGCCTGTATCATAGATACGGCGCGAAACGCAATACGGCCAAACCAGCAACAAGACCGAGCTAACGAACTGAGCTCACCAAAGACGCAGACGAAGCTGAATGTGGCGCAGAGGAGACCGGTCTTCAGTCCCTGGCAGGAGATGGATGCAGTGGCGTCTAATGCACGCGCCTTGTTGTTGGGCTGTGGTGATCTTACAGTCTTGATTTGGACTGGGGTTTGAGGGTAAGTGAACATTGTGTGTGTGGTGGGGGGTGCGTCGCTCGAGAGCCCTGTGCTCTGTCTTGTCACGGGAAACTACATGAAGATGATACGGAACCCCGGATCGATGCACGCGTAAGATAACTTTGACCCACATTCTGTTTGTTTCATGTGAAAGAAATGTACAGCAGGTGGTAGCCTCGTTCGTTCAAGGGACCCGAGCGCATTCGGGACTGTCATGGAGGTTCCATATCTTCCGATATCTCATATTTGTGGAGCTGATACCACAGGCCCTTAGAGTCAGTAGCCGGTATTAATAGTGGCCCAAAATGGTGGGTGTCCATGCGAGGTCACTTGTACATCGTTTTTCCTATCGCGCCCCCCCCTGGAATGAGCTACCTATACCTACTACAACAGTAGTCAGAATAGCCTCGAGTGTAAGTTCACCACTGTTCGGACACTGCACACTGCTTGTGTACCACACAAAATAAGCTATGCTAACCAATAATAGTTGATTGGATCTGATTGCTTATCAGTTATATTCTTATTGTGCACGGCGACCCGCAACCATGGCGTCGAGTAACGTGCAAGCCCCCTCGTCGTTCGGCACAATAACAACAGCTCCTGGAAGGACCACCACCACCAACCAGCAGGAGGAGCTTTTCGCCGAGGGGCCTGCCCTGCGGACTACTGCGGCCTGCGACTACACAGTGCGCCAGAGCTCTGTGCCCTGTCTACGGGGAAAGACATCATGATACGGAACACTCGTCGTGTGTGTTTGATGTATGCGTTAGACAACTATGACTCGCCTTCAGGTTCATGTGGGACTGAAAAGCTATAGCAGGTAGCCCCGCTTAAGGGGCCCGGGTGAGTTCGGGACAATAACATCTGGCAGGACCACCAGCAGCAGGAGGTTTTCACCCAGGAGCTTCGACTGCCCTGCGGCCAGTTACACGGTCGGTATACATACGGCAAAGCCCTGTGCCCTGTCCACGGGAAACGACATCATGATGATAGGGAACGCCGAATGTGATTGGTGCACGCGCGCAAAGAAGATTCCACCCGCCTTCTCTTCCATTCTATGGGCTATGAAAGTGCGACTTAAGGATGAAATATCACTTAGAGATGAATCGTAAAAATATAGAAATCGCTGAAAAGATGCCAAGGAAACATTTTTTCCCCCCTATTTCTAGGGTGGGTAGAAGTCACCATAAAGCGCCACCTCGCGAATTTGTGGTGTCTTACGATCTCGCATCGCCTCTCACCACCGCAAAAAAAAACGAAAAATCCAATTCTTACCCGCACCGGGAACGCCGAAATAGGTGAAAACCCTTATGCGACAGTAAATGGCGACGCTGAGTCCTTGGACCCCAAACAACCGTGAGGTGGTGCCTTGTGGTGATATCTACCCACCCAGCACCCCAGAAAACCGTTAGGTGGTGCCTTGTGGTGATATCTACCCACCCCAGAAACGGAAAAAAAGCTGGCTTCCTTGGTATCTTTTGAGAAATTTCCTTTTTTTTTTCGCTTTTCATCCTGAAGTAATCTTTCATCCTGAAGTCCGAAAATATCCTGTTATACACATATAAAAGGTTTCGCTTCGGGACGTTGTCCGCTCGAAATAAGAATATATAGAAGGTTTCGCTTCGGGACGTTGTCGGCTTGAAATCCCGGGGCCGTCGCCAAAGTCCAAAAGAGGAGAGCCTCACCACCAATGTTTCCTCTGGTACCTCCACCCTAGTACTGCTACTGTACGAGCGGGGCAAGCTATACAACGGAGGAGAAAGCTTGCTGAAGTCGTGCCCCGTGAACCACCCCAAATTAGGCTACAAGAGAAGGAATCACAATCCCTGACGCACCACTGGTTGTGCAAAAAGAAACAGGAAGTATAATAAAAATGTACTAGGAGGTACAGTTTTTTTCGAACTCGGTCCCGCCGACATGTCCGCAAAAACTCTAAAACATTCTTAAATTTTCTTCCACACTAAATTCGTGTCAAAATTCTCTTTTGCGATCAAGATGATACTTGGTGCAGAAAGTGCCGAAGGTGCAAGGAAAAGGGCGATCTACAAGTAAGTCTTGTTGCCCAGTTCGCCACCCAATGCCCTAGGTTTACCTACGCGGTATCTATTACGGGGGTCCATAATAAATATGACCAAATAATGTTGGTAAAAAAAAAGTAAATATATAGGATTTTGTGGGGACCGTGGGTCCTATTTATTATAGTCCCCAGTAATACAAATAAATCTTGAAACCTGTCCCACTCGAAAAAATGTCAAAAAAAGGTATACCAGTGTTTTTTTTGCCAGTTTACAGTACAAAACATAAACACCAGCAAATCCGGGTACACTAATGTTAGAGCAGGGTGCAGCTCTCAGACCCTAAGAAGGACCTGCGCTCGTTAGATCTCTGAGGCCGGCTCACCTGTTGTTTGGGAGTTCGAGGAAGTGCCTTCAAGCAGTAATGATCAGGTCACGCAAAACGTGGATCGATGCAATGCGGTAGATGCAAGCAGTCAGCGTGAACAGCCACGAAGCACCACAGACACGATGACGGGCACGACGGGCAAGGCAGGGCCCAAGGGGCTGGGGGTCGATAGGACAGGTATCACAGATCACTTGGCTTTGACTTTCTTTCTTCTCTTGGTGGTGTTTTGTAAACACCGGGTGGTCCCGGAACCTCATTACTGGCTCTGTACCCGAGACCGAAGGCGTTCCCACATCGGGGATCCTCCCTGCCCCTATAAGATCCGCCCAGAGGATGCTAATCAAAGCTTGCCCTCTGCCTATCGAATTGACCCGCGTGACACTGATCAGAACAGCTGTCTCACGCCGTATTATCCTCCTCGAAGCACTGTCGCCGTATTATCCTCCTCGAAGCACTGTCGGCGCTGCAACACTAAACCCAAGTTTGATTGCGCTTTATGTCAAGGTATACCGTTTTATGGTTAAAATCCATGCCCGTCCAAGTCACAAAAACGACAAAAAACGGTACACCAGTGTCTCTTTGCCAGTTTACGGTACGTGAAAATAGAACGAGGTGATCAGGGCACACCAAACTCAAGCGTAGTGCGTTTTCTGTCAAGGTACTGTTGCAAGGATTACCCTGGGCTGGGTAATCGATCGATCTCTACTTTCCCCTATCGCTCAGTAGGTAACACTTTCAAATTAGGTGGTTAGAACCTCACTCCGAACGTTTTTTTATTGTAGAAACGCTTGCGCATGAATCCCTGAAAAAAGAATACATCTCCCTGGTTCCCCAGGTAATGAAACGAAGCGGGTAGGTCAACGTACATACGTATACGGTTCCGACGCCCCAAAGATCCCGCCGTTCAGAGGGCGGGAGAGAGTGTTATAAGGATCACCCTGGGCTGGTTAATCGATCGATATTTTACCCCTATAGCTCAGTAGCCGGTAACACCTTCACAGTACCCCGTTTTGCGGTTAAAAATCAACTTTTGGTGTAGCTTAAAATTACGAAGAGAAATTTTGTACTCGTACTCATACGAACAGGTGCGTGTGGGATTTGCTCGTACCAAAGTCTGATTGAACTGACAGTGTGATTTATGTAACGGCAAATTGACTTGCGGAAATATACGGTGGGATTTATGTTTGCCCGAATGGGTTGTGTAAAACATATTTGGATGGTTTTCTGGGGTCACGGGGAAGAGGGATGAGAGCCCCCTTGTTCTCACAATTCATCGACGACAAAAAATAACAACAACAATAGCAACAACATTTCCTCTTTTGCTCCCTCGCCTCATGGTAAGGTTGAGCGGGGCCACACCCGGTGTACGTGTTATCCCCTTACGCTAGCGTAGACTGTAAGTGACGGTGGCTCGTGCGCAGGGTGTGCCATGGATTTTTCCTTGTTCTCGTCGCTGTCTGTGGAAGAACGTTATTCAATCGATGAATACGTCATGAAGGTGGCCCGTGAAGCCCGAGAAGAAGAACGCGCAGCGGCAAGGGAGACCGCGACCCCAGAAGAGGAAGAAGGCACGAAGGAGGGTGCGCAAGCCGAGGGCAAGGAGCCCAGGAGCAGCAAGAACCCATCCCAAGCCAACCCACTGCAGGTCCCGACAGCATCCCTCAAGCACCCCGCTACTTCTACTACACAGGCAGGCACGTTCCACATCAGCCATACTAGTAGCCCCGTAAGTCCACCAGTTTTTGACGGTTGTTTTAAGCAGGGAGAGGAAAGACAGCAAAAAGTGATGTTTGAGAGGCAGATGAATGCTCATTTTTGTGAGATGGATTGTCTAGAGGCGTAAGAGACTGTTAGACCTGTTAGAGTAGGTCTGAAAGAATCGAGTCGAAAGGCGTTGATTGCAGAGTTTGGGAGAGAGATGGTGGAAAAGGCAAGCAGGGCTTAGGGCATTCTCCTTCGTCAGATAACATGCCCCGCAGTTGCACCTCTGGTAGCTGCAGCAGCTAGTCCGAGTGGGGCGTGGGTTGCTTTCAAGAGGCATTACCAGCCTCAGGCAGCCACCGACAAGGCCAGGCTGACCCAGGCATGGTATAGCTTTCGCATGAAAGATGGGGAAACCCCCATTGAGTACGTTTCGAGGGGCTGTGTGCTCAGGAGCAGACTTTGTGCTCATGGAATGATTTTTCCCGACGTTGACGCTAATCAAAATTTTGCGCGTGACCTTTCCCCCGCTTTTGGAGTACGAAAGAGGGATTTTGCTCACCAACGCAGAATTGAAATATCAAGTCCTAGAAGATGTGGTGCTCTGCGCGTACGGGGAAATGGAGGTGTCGAAGGAGCAGGAGCTGAGGAACGGGACGGGACACGCCCTCGTTGTTGCCAATGAGGCTCGGGGCAATGAGGGTAGTCGACATGGCGGGAGAGATGAACGAGACGGATGGGGGGAGAACAGGAAGAACGATCACAGAGGTGGACAGCGGCAGCAACAGCCGCAGCAACAGCAGCAGCAACAGCAGCAGCAGCAGCAGCAGCAGCGGCATCAGCCGTACCAGCAGCAACAGCAGCAACAACAGTATCGGAAGCCAACAGCAGCAGCCGCAGCAGCAACAGCAGCATCAGCGGCCGTACCATCACCAACAGCAGCGGCAGCAGCAGCACCATCATCACCAGTACGCCACCGATCGGGAAGGACGCGGTTGGAGCGGAACGTCACAGCAGTGGGGCACTGGAGGCAGAAGACCTGGCGGTAGGGGCGGCATAGCAAGGTATGGGGGCGATCGTGCGCAAACAGGTGGGGGTAGGGGGAGAGGTTTGCCTTTGAACCCCGCTCCATCCAGTGGCTACAACTATTCCCGGTACCCCCGTCCAACTGGAAATCAGCCGCCGGTGCAGGGGGTTGATCCCAGGAGTCGGCAGCAGCCGTGGGCGCACTCATACGGTCAAGCAAATATCACCGCCGCAGTCGCCGCCGCCGCCGCCACTGCCGCCGTCGCCACCGCCTACGACGACGCCCCGTATGCTCATGGTCCTGACGCTGCCGCCACTGCCGGGGACGGCAGCTACTACGACGATGACCACCGCCACTACTACGAGGAAGAGCCTTTGGAGCAGTACCAGCAAACGCCTTGGCAGCAGTACCAACCACCGCCTTCGCAGCAGTACCAACGACCGCCTTCGCAGCATTACCAACCATCGCCTGCGCAGCAGTACCAACCACCGCCACCGCCGCCACAGCATCCTCAGCAACCTCCCAGCCATGTCCCGCCCTCTTCCTCGGCCCCTCCTCCCGGAGCATCTACATCTCCCTCGAGCATCCTACATCTTCTGATGGCACGTTCAGTGCCCAAAGGCGAGTCGGATTCGAGTGTTGGGAGCGTAGGAGGAGCTGGGATGGCGCTTGCAGGCCAGACTGATACTGAGACTGTTGAGGGACGTGGCAGACGTCCACCCGGTAGTGAGATGTGGGTTTCCGACAACGGGGCCACTAATTACGTTACCAGTGACCCTCGGTGCATGTACGACTTTGTGAAGATTCCCCCTGGGCAGGAGAAGGTTCTGATTGGTGATGGGAAGGAGATGAGTGTGCTAGGAATAGGTAGCCTCAACCTGAAGTTGCACTCGAAGACAGACTTTAATGTGAAGTTGACGAGAGTGTATTGGACAGAGGGTATCCAGTACAACCTTTTTTCCTTACACGAGGCCCAGGGCCGGCAGAGAATCATCATGGATGAGGATGGTGTGCACTTGTTCGACAAACGTCTTACATTCCTCCGTGATTCGGTCGGATCACGTTTGTACGCAACTCTCATGGAGCAGACAGACCCAAACCCCACTGCGGACTTACTGCTGTACCTGCCATGTCTGGTGTTTTAGGCCCCTCACTTAGTAAGCCCGGGTATACTTCAGCATCTGGTGTCTCACTTGCTCCCCCCTCGGCGTCTGACTCCCACCCCCTGTCCCACCATAGTGTAGAAGGGGTAGTGACTGCGGATGATGGTTTCTCGCCCGCCTTTAACGGCGTAGTACCTCAGGATTCAAGTTTCCAGCCCACCGACAGCGGTGTAGTGCCTATGGTTTGTTGTTACCCCCCCCCCCCTCCTGACGAAGCAGATGTAGGATCGGCAGTAGGAATAGAGGATCCCGTGATGAGGACTAGACTCCTGGTCGCCGCCCCCTGGATGCAGGAGCCAGACATGAGCGTGTTCACCGATACTCGGTTCATGGACGGTCAGGATGACACTGTTAACTGTGCGCCTGAGGTCCCTTTTATAGCCGGTACCAGCAATATCAGTGTCCATTGACCATTGTGCGCAGAGATGAATTTCGATTTTTTTTACCATCCACAACGAAGAAAATTGACAGCAGCCGTCATCATTTTTTTGTCATTAGAGACCAAAGCCCAAAAGCTTGGAGCATTTCTAGAGATCAGGAATTCTTAGAAAATAGCAGTCATGTGTAAGCCAGGGTCAGCAGCAGCAGCAACAGGCAGCGCAGCAGCGGGAGAAAGAGGGGATGGAAGGTGGCGATGCAGCGCGGTCCGTTGCCGTTCTTGCGGAAGAAATCATGTATGCGTTCCGCATTGGGTGCTTCTTGCATGTCCTCCACCTTGCCGTCAACGTGGGGATGGAGAACGTATTCTTTATGGGTCCCTTGGGTTCGAGTTCTTGGCATGAAAGGTCGAAGGAACACCTCGTTGAGCTGCACGCCGGCGCCCACGTACAGAGCGTTCATGATAATGGGGCCGACGTGCTTGAGCGAGGTCCCGATCTCAATGATGTCCTGACATAGACGCGCCGACGTCATACCGTACGCGCGCCTCTTGCCTTTTCCACCGCCCCCCTGCTCGTCGTCCTCCCCCGCAGTCTGGCCATACGGGCGCAGATTGTCCAAAATCCTATTCTCGAAAATCTTTCCCATGTTTTGCTGCTGGGGCGGCCTGGGCCTTGTCTGGACAGGGACAGGCGTGCGCCTGCTGCCAGTCCCACCGGCCATAGCTGCTGCAGCTGCTGCCGAGGCCTCGATCTTTTTGCGTTGGCGTCTATTCTGTTGTCGTCAAAACCAGGAGGGTCGAGGCATGGCAATAGAGCATTGGCAACAACAAAGTGGCGGGTATTACTAATAAGTACTCCGTATTGGTTGCATATCAACTTTGTTTTTGTAATGCCTCAAATAACAAGTAATGCAAATATACGTTAACCACAACAACAAAAATCAGCAAAAAAACAAGTGATATAAATATTATACGATTACGTTAATCACAACAACAAAAATCAGTAAAAAACAAGTGACTATAAATAACATACTACTAAATAAATAGTGTTTCCTGCGGCAGATGCATCATGTTGAAAGAAAATATACCACAACGCCAAATTCGGTCGAGGCTACCCCACGCCGAGCATGCCATGAACAACAAAACGGCTGCTTGGCGCTGCTGCTCACCCTCTCGCTCGAATTGGCGTTGTTCACTAGCTGCTGCCTTCGTCGAGCTTTAGCGTTCTCCACCTCCCTTTCCATCTGCTTGAGCTTGAGCTTCTCGAAGCCAAGCCGCTCTCGAAGGTGCATCCCGGGCTGACTCTCCTGTTGCGCCAAAAACTGACCTCCAAAACCGTAAAAAAAAACACCGACACGAGCTGGTTCCTCTCCTCGATCAGACCACCCGTGACCAACGACAGGCGATCCATCTCCGAAAGCCTCGCCACCCTTGCCACTTCTGCCCGCCTCCGCCCCTCCTCGGGTGCCAGCGCCGCTAGTGCTGCACGCGTTTCCTGCCTCCGCGTGCGGCCGCTGTTGACGCTCCGTGGACAATTTTTCTGTTGTGTCAAGTCGTAGCCGCTCCTCGATTTCCAATGTCTTTTTTCGGTCCTCGGCTAGGCTCTCGGCCGATTGGCGAGCTGCGCTCTCAGCAGCATGTTTAGCGACAGCCTCGTCGCGTGCGCTGGCAGCACCGTCATGGCGTCGCCTGAACGCACGATAGTCGCGGCGCTCCGCTATGTTCTTTGCGCGCTTCTCTCTCCCCGCTTCTCCGTTTTCCCCGTGCGGGCAAATAACCCCTCGTTTTTTATTTTTCAAGGCCTGCTGTAATTTCTTCTTGTTATTTTTCTTGTGTCTTACCGTGTTTCCCATGGTATGATGTATATAAAAAACTACTACTCTGACCCGAAATATAGGGGCCGTTAGCATACAACTATTCAATCCAAACGGTGCTTATATTTTGGATCAGAGTGGTACTCTTTTTTTTGACGGGGTGGTACTCCTTACTCAGATGTACGATTAGGGTGATTTATGTTCGTCCGTGTGCGGCATACTGGTACTACGAACTCGGTTTCTGTAGCCTCGATTTTTCATATCCGTCGACGCGCTCTGCTGCCAGGTAAATAATGCCGAAAAATGCTTAAAATCACACCTATCGCTGTTTTTGAGATCAGCATCAAACGGAAAACACTCCGGTTGCTAAATTCGTCTAGAGCATATGCTTTTATACGTCTGGGCACATTATGGCCAACCAATTCGTGACGTATCAGGAATTAATCGCGATGCAAGGATGACCTTCCAGTATACAATATTCAAGTTATTTTGGAGCGCCATGGCAGTTCAGAATAGTTCTTTTTGTCCAGTCTGTTGGTTGTGACGTTTGGGAAAATATTCGTGAAAATTCATATGCCACTTTTTTCTGGTCGATACGAACCTCAGACGCACTCCTAACTGTGTCTACCGTTATTTTTCCCACCCCCCTTCATGAGGCCGCAGTCCAAGTCTTTACAGAGTCGGATCGGACGGACGTTGATGTTAGGCACGTAGGCATGACTGCTGCACCTGTACTTTCTCCGGGTAGGCGCCCATTCACTGTTGGGAAACGTGACAGGTTTATTGATATTGACCACGTTCACGTCTTCTCCGGCCACCTGAACGAGCGTCTGTTGACGGAAACGGATAGGTAGCACGGTATCACCCTCACGGGAGTGCTGCAACCGTGTGGTGGATGTTTGGAAGCGAAGGGCGTGCGGGCGGGAGTACTGCGGAGGATGACATCGCGCGCAAAGAGGCCTATGGAGACGGTGCACATCGATCTGGCCGGCCCCTACGAGGCGTCCATCGGCGGGTCTCATTATCTGATCATGTTCGTCGACAGCGCTTCGCGTTGGATGCGGCCGTACGGGATAAGGACCAAGTCGGCGACCACCGCGTA
The DNA here is from genome assembly GCA_031763025.1 of Macrocystis pyrifera. Lineage (NCBI taxonomy): Eukaryota > Phaeophyceae > Laminariales > Laminariaceae > Macrocystis > Macrocystis pyrifera. The sequence continues at coordinate 3,318,084 of JASSKH010000004.1, read as the reverse complement.
CGTTCAGACGTTTATCGCTGACACCAACGCCATGGGGCGACCACTCTGCTTTCGCACGGACAACGGTGGGGAGATCACCGACCGCAGCTTCATCGAGCTTTGCGACGCTGCTGGGATTCGACGTGAGTACACGGCCCCGGGCAAGCCGCAGCAGATAACCGTTGTCGAGAACGCGATCTGGCGGGCCATGAAGGGTGGTCATGCGCCTCGCCGCGAGATTCGACGGCTATTTCCGAGCGTCGACTTCGCCCGGATTCCCCATGTCGGGGCCGATGGCAACCGCCTGTGGCTGGAAGCTGTCCTTTGGGCCGCCGACTGTTTCAACCGGTCCGCGACCAAGGCCAACATCGGGTGGCGGTCACCGTACGAGGTATTCTACTCACGACTGCCGGATCTGCAGGTGGTGCCGTTCTTTCAAGAAGGCATGATGCGGGTGGACCGTAGGTCCAAATCCGACGTCCAGGCGGTACCATGCTACTTCCTGAACAACGGGTACAACCATCCGTCGTCCGCTGTGAAGGTCATCAAGGCCTCGACGGGCGGCATCTGCTACACCAGCGACGTGGTGTGGACGGTCGCGCGCGAGCGCGCATCATTTCCGTGCCGGCGCCGCCGGACGCGGAGGGTTCCGGTTACGCCGCCGCGCCGGCAATACCGGGTTGCAGAATTATGTACGAGCCACCGCCGCTTGAGTCGCCGCAACCGCCGCTTGAGTCGCCGCAACCGCCGCTTGAGTCGATGCAACCGCCGCTTGAGTCGCCGCAACCACCGCTTGAGTCGCCGCCACCGCCGCGTCAGTTGCAGCCACCGCCGTTTCAGTCGCCGCCACCACCGCTTCAGCCGCCGCCACCGCCGCTTCAGCCACTGCCGCCGGAGCCGCAACGGATATCCGGCCGTACCCGTTCGAAGTTGGTTCAGTTCTCCGCCACACCGGACGTTCAGCGCTCAGCAACTCCAGAGGAGCCGCCCCCGCCGTCGCCAGTAAGCCGCGACCAAGGCCTTCACCATAGCGTCGGACTTCTGTCAATCATGGATAAGGCGGCGCTGTTGTCGACGTTCGATACACGGGAGGCCGTCGACGCAAGTCGCTGCAAGAAGCCGACGAGTGGAAACCGCGAGGAAACATCGCCAACAAGGGGGCCCGGTGGGATACCGTGTGCGTTCGCGACACGGCTTGCCACTCGGGAGGACATCGACAACACCCTGAGGAACCAGCGGCCGTCCTACAAGCTTGCCTCAATGCTACGCCTCTGACCTCAAGGTCCCACGGAGCCACAAGGAGGCCATGCAGTCGGTGTACGCTCATCTCTGATAGGACTCGATGGGGCGAGAGTTTTACGGATTGCTGGATGCGGGGACGTTTGAGCCAGTACAGCAAGCGGTGGACAACTATATCAACGCAATGTGGGCGGTTGACTGGAAGGCTGATGAGTACAGTTCGCCCACAAAACATTAGGCGAGACTAGTAGCGCGGGGGGATAAGCAAAGAGCTAACATTGATTTCGGGGAGTTGTTTGCGCCTACTGCTGCTGTTTCGAATGTTCGGTTGTTGACAGCGATGGCGTGCGACCTGGATCTTGACTTGTGCCATTTTGACATTGAGCATGCTTTCGTGCAATCTGACCTAGAGGAAAACGTATTCACGTGTTTGCCTCAGGGTTGCGGTGGACCGTCGGGGAAGATTATAAAACTGAACAAGAGTTTTACGGTTTGAAGCAAGCTTCAAGGCAATGGCATGCACATCTTACTAGGTGTCTGTTGACTTTAGGGTTTGCACAGTGCCTGGCAGATGCATGCGTGTTTCGTTTGATGGATGAGGGGAGAGTAATGATGACTATAGTAGTGCATGTGGATGATATTGTTGCGGTAGGGGAGAGGGCAAGGTGTGACCAGTTTGGCAGGGACCTGGACCAAATGGTTTCGGTTAAGAACCTGGGAGAATTACGTTGGTATTCGGGGTGTTTTTACGAGAGAGATTGGGAGAAGGGGGTGCTCAAGATTTCACAGCAGACATTCGCTGAACAATTGGCGGATGAGTCCGGGATAGAGTTTGGCAAGAAGAGTTTCCGCTTCCCGTTGGCACGAAACTTGCAGAATTCGACAAGAATGAAGCATTGGGAGACTAGCCGTTTCGCGAGTTGGTAGGCTCACTTATATGATTATCAACCCAGACTCGACCAGACATCTCCAACCCCGTAAGAGCAGTAGCAAGGTACTGCGCTGCACCAAAGTTAGTGCACTGAAGGGAAGCACTTGGTATTTTAGGGTATGTGAGACGGACTAGTTCCGTCGGCACTACTTTTCAGAGAGGTACACCAGGGGGACTGAGTTTGCAGGTGTTTGCTGACGCAGACTGCGCAAGCAAGGCGGCCGACAAAAGGTCAGTTTCAGGAGTATTGGTGATGTGTGGGGGTGCCTGCGTGTCTTGGTTTTCTCGGACTCAGAAGTGCGTCACACTCTGCACTACGGAGGCAGAGTACGTGGCGCTTACTGACGTGGTCAAGTGCTGTTTTCGAGGCAGGTTTGGCGTTTCATGTTGCCTGAGGTGGGAATGCCCTGCATACCGATGTTCGAGGATAACCAGGGTGCGGTGCAGCTTACGCAGAACCCCATTACTAACTCCAACTCCAAGCACATTGACGTGCGACACCACTTCCTCTGGGGACTGGTTGGGAGAAAAGATATATCGATTATCCACGTACCGTCCCCTTTTCAGCATGCGGATTTCCTGGCCAAAGCGACATCGTGAGAGCCTTTCGAGTTTCATCGTAGCCTTGCGATGAATTTATGGCGGTCTTCCTTCTAGAAGGCTGAATGTGTGACAGAGGGACTAAGTTTTAATTTTTTTGGTGATTGTTTTGTCCTTCGGAGTTTTGTTTCGACGTATTTTGTATTTACGGTTTGGCACGGGTTTTTGGTTTTATCGGTTTTTGACCTTTCGTCACTGAAGTTTGGCTATCTGAGATTTTAGTTCAACTGTTCTTTTCGTATTTAGGTTTTTAGACCTCCAGGTTTTGATTGATTTTTTGGACTTTTGGTTTTGTTTTAGTTATAATGTAGGCAGACAATCATGACTGTGCAACGAGCAGGGGGAATGCGGGATTTGCTCGTACCAAAGTCTGATTTTTGAACTGACAATGTGATTTATGTAACGACCGACGGAAATATGCGGTGGGATTTATGTTTGCCCAAATGGCTTGCATAGAAACATATTTGGATGGTTTTCTAGGGTCACGGGGAAGAGGGATGAGAGCCCCCATATTATCACAACTCATCGACGACAAAAATAACAACAAGAACAACAACACCATCTCCTTTTTTGCTCCCTCGCCTCATGGTAAGGTTGAGCGGCGCCACACGCGGTGTACGTGTTATCCCCATAGTACGAATCAAGCGCAGCTTTTATTTCTGAATAAGTCCTTTTTTGTTTCGTGCTTGCGTGTGTGTGTGTTCAGAAAACGCCACCGCCGGCGAGCCCGGCGCCGTCGCGGGTGTCAGCAGGTGCTGGCGGGTGGAGGGGGGGTTGCAAGGAGCGCGGTCGCCGTTTTCGTGGCTAGGCGTCGCCTGTGCCTCGAGACACGAGGGAAGCACGAATGCGCTCTGTCTGGACTCCTTGTGAGGCTCCGCTTCTACAATGTACGAGTCTGAAAAGGTCGTTTTCATATGCCCAATAAAATTCAAGCGGTGCTTCTTTTGGCGACCAAACTAAGTTCACAGAGAGAGCGACGCAGTCTGTGCATCAACTTTGTCGAGCTGGCGAACGAGGGCCACGGTGAGCACCGGGCTTCACGCGAAGCGAGCGACGGGGCTCACGGTGGCAGAGAGGGAGGATACCTTTACCCGGACCGAATCAGTGGTGACGTGATCGCCAGACGGGCGGGCGGAGTACGATGCTGAGAGAGAAGCTCTGCCGTTCGATTTTTTTCTTTTTGACCGGTGCAAGGTGTTCCAATAGGTAATGCATGGGAGGGGATGGGGATTTTTTTCTTTCAGTGCTTTTTCGTCCGTGTTCATAAGAACAGTCAAACGTAGCTCATATTTATGAAAAACTACCTCACGAATGAGAAAAAATCCGAACAAAGACCGTCACGATTAACCACATTCCTGGGTTTCTTGCCTCATGCTGACCCCAGACCTCATGACCCGTTAGGCCCACGTTTCGCAACATATATATCGTTTGGCACTGTTGACCGATCTCTAAATGAATCGACGCAGATAGCAGTAGTGCGCGTGGTGGTGACTCAAGACGGTGACACAAAAATATTGCTCTCTCGTATTTCCCCCCTGATATGTGTATGGCAAGGCACGACAGGGCAGGGTTGACGCAATACAAAAGAACAGAATCGCTGAAACGAAAAACGCACAAACGAAATCTGCAACATATGAATAAATTCCTCAAAATCACACCGAACTTCCTAAGTCGATCAGGGTATGTCATCGATGGTCCGGTCCCGGCCGGACCGGGCTGATCTGAAAATGAGATGGGCCGGGCCGCGCCAGGCCTAGAGTTTTGCCACTGTGGTGTACCTGGCTGGGCCGGGCCGAGCCGAGGATGTTGAAAACTTGATGGGCTGGGCTCGGCCGGGCCGGACCGGAAATGTTTGAACATGTAAGGGGCCGGGCCCGGCCGCATCCCATTCTCGGGAAATCTGGCCGACCGGGTGGGGCCGCGACCCAGGAGATGTGAGCTCTATATGGGTCGCTTCGACCTGCCTACGAGGCGGCCCACGTGTTTTGACGAACCGTCCCGGGCCGTCACCCATAACATCTGTTGTACTACTGCCGCTGCTGCACCAGGTCTGCCCATGCCGTTGAGAAGGAGGCTCACGGGCTTTTGCGGGGCCAAGACACGGCGTGGTCCTCGGGTACCCTGTACCGAAACGAACAGAAGAGCGCTTTTACTGTTAAGATGGGGTGGTGGTCTACCAGTCGGCCCGGAATCCATCGGACTGCGCCGTTGATTGGGAAATATTGTGGTGGTAGAGGGTATGTTTTACTCGTGGGTGGTATTTCGTAGGCCAGAAGCAGCTGCACCAATAAATCCAACTTAACACGGAAGCGCATGTGCGGGACCTTTTAGCACGGGACAATACATGGGCCGTCCTATGTTTTTTTGGTGAGCCGGCTTATGTAGAGCCCGGGTCTGATGGGTCTCAATACCACGTCATGGGCCGGGTTAGGTAAAATTGAACCTGTGACGGGACGACCCACGTCGCGGCCCCATAAAGAAGCACTTTGAAGGGCCGGGCCGCGTGGGGGCAATGGGAATGCCTAGCATTGGGAACTCACTCAAACGTTTCCGGTAGGGAACTGCTGAATCAACGTACGTGTCGACGTTTTGTACAAAAATAGCGCCTCTGGTATTCGAGGAAAGCCCAGGTTCCGGGACTCGACCTATGTGCGGCTGCATTCTCCGCGAACCTTCGCACAGGATGCGGGTCTCAGTGGGTAAGGCGGGTCTTCCGGCCGCCCGGTTGGTTTGATGGAAAACGCCACGAAAACACGCGGCGGAGCCGCATCACTGCCCCTGCCGACCTTGAGACCCCCAAAGGGTTGGGGTTGGGGTTCGGGTTCGGGTTATAGGGTTCGGGTTGGGTTAGAGTCAGGGTCAGGCCTGGGGTGGGGTTGGTCTGGGTCCACAGGCAAGGTTAAAATTGACTACACGCGTCCTGCAATTTTGTCTGTGCAGGATGCAGCGGCACATGGCAAGGTCCAGATTCCGGCACACATTTCGTACCGGCGATAGCGCAGAAGGCCACCGCAGCGCCCACGAAGGGACAGGAACTATCCCGCACCACGTCGGCGACGACCTGAACGAAGATTCTGTGGAAATGGTTTAAGGTGAGGGGAGAAAATTGATACCAGGTATATGCTACTTTGGCTTCCAAGGCGGTGATGCAGCATGACTTTCCGACGTCAGGCCACCGCCCTCGTCCCTTTGGCGTTCCTGCTCGTCGTTTCTTCTTGGGTGTGAAAGCCAGCTCACTGCTGAATGTTCTCCAAACATCGCTTTCGGCGAACGACTGTGTCCAAGTTATGGACGTTTTCCGAGATGCAGCAAGATTGTTCGCAATTCAAACGTTCCGCATGTTTCATCTACCGCAGCAGTACAAATTCAGCACCGAGTATCTCGTGCGAGCTTGTACGAGGAGTACCAGGTATGTACATCCTCATAAGATGTAGGCTGTCATCGTCCTGTCTCTACATAAGAAATCCAAAAAAAAGCAGCAGCTGAAGGGCACTTCAAGGCAAGGTTGCGGTTGGCGCGCTAATGTGCGTACATTCGCGCGCCGTCGCACTGTCAGTGTTAAACGTGAGATGTCAAACCACGAGTCGACCGACAAGATTTTCATGAGTATTACAGAGATTCTACCTACGTACCGAGCTGGAGATAACCTTGGGCGCGAGACGACGGAGTGATCAATGGCTGTCGATGAGATGAGACGAACCATAGAGAAAGTTAGGCTCGGTTCGACCGTACGGGGGAAGGCAAAGAAGGGAAGTCGGCACTGCATTGCAGTGACGTGCTTTTAGAGACGGTGAGTCTCGTGTGTGTCGACAGGTCGACAACGTTTCACTCCTCTAACGTACCATTGAAATGAAAAAAGTACATACTCATCTGCCGTCGTGATGGGTTTTGCAAGATCTGCACTGCACAGATCCAACTCAGGAAACATGCGCTACTTGGTGCAGATGTTTTGGCTCGGGGGCAGCTATCTGACGTAGATATTACAAGATCGGGAATATATCTGCCTTGTAAGAACTAGACTATCAAGTGGGAATCGATGATCTAACCGATGTGCGCAAGGTTCGCTTTATGGTGGAGTCACCACTGATCCGCGCGCGTGCAGATAGCGTTGCAAGCCGTTTTGTCAAATTAAAATACACTCCTCCATATGTCGTTCCGGCTGACGCTGCAGAAGCCGAGCGAGCGAAGTGCATGGTTCAACAGCACGACGGGGACGACGGGGTCAGCGAGGACAACGGGGTCAGAGGTTTGTAATGATACACAATATGTGAACCGGTGTTCGTTTGACTATCGAAAGATTGCGCGCGACGTCGTCGGTTACAAAGTCTTACCCTCACGGGGATATTCCACCGTAACTTGTAGGATTGACAAACGTACGTTGAAATGCCTCTATATTCTTATTGGCGGAGAAGCATTCCCTATATTTCCTCTTGATGATTTTCCATGAGGATGCTATTATGGACATTAGCCAAAAGTAGGTATGTCTACGCGTTTTGGGCCATTACTGGGTACACTGTGCATTGTGCCCCGGAAAAAGCTTCCTGGCGCCGCCTGGTATTTGGTCTGCTCTCCATCGTACTTACGAAATGCTAAAAGGCCAGGGTACACCTATTATCAGCTATTCAACTTCCGTGTCACCTACGTTTGGCTTCAATCGTACCTATAAATGGCTCGAACGATCACTTTTGCGCTACCGAAATATAGACGGTCGGCCACGCCAGATGCCGGGACTGTCAACCAGCTGACCGTGCCTGACAAGACATACGCCACAAACGACTGCGGAAACAGCATGAACGCAGGTGGAGTCGGAGAATAACACAGGTCACCCATTCTGCTGGACGTGATACCCATCCAAGTATCCGAACTTCTCGTTTTATTCGAGAAGCTCAGCTTGTCTCGTGTTCTTATAGTGCCCTAGTTCTTAACAGAGGCAGTGGCGGCAGGCTCGTCCAGTATAATACTAGAATAGTCTAGCTAGTGTGTGAATTGCCCTTCTATTGATTGATGCCTTTTACTTCCGCCGACACGCCTCTCATCATGAATCAGCTCAAGCTCACCCTGAACCATGACTACGTGCCCTCATCGTTTATCTTTACCATCACATCTGGGGCAGTTATGTTTATGCGGTGACTTTCGACTCGTGCCAGAACATAGACAGCCACGTATGTTTCCTCTCTTCTTCTCGGCTAAAGGGCACTTGTGTTCTTCATGTGTTTTAGTTCTGGATGGCCGGCCTGTGTCTCGCGCGAGTTCGCAAGGTACGCTCGGCGTCAACTCAGCGTGCTGTCCTACTCTCGGCAGGAAGCGAGTGTATTCAGAGCATACAACCTACCGATAGAGGCCCGCGGTCACACTTCTGATATTTTTCGTCTGGGCCACGTGCGTTTAATGGCGTCCCCGGTGGCTTGGTAGGTGGTCCGCGAGCCTATCAAGATCAATTTCGTGAGTTCGAGTCTCACCGAGTGCATGCTCATAGGGTCTTTTTCTTGCATAAAATTGATTTTAGCGGAAAGCGCGAGAGCGTGAGTTAGCTGTACATTCGATGAAAATCGACGAGCAGTGGGAATGCTGAACCCTATGCGCGATAAAAACTAAAGGCACGTACCGGGGGGGAGAAGGGACGACACCTGTGACCACGGCTTGTCCAGAAGATCGTCGAGGGTAAAACCTCCTACGAGTGGGCTGGAAAGTAAAAGTGATGATAAAAAAAAAAAATAAAAAAAATGGCTGCATATGTATCATGTGACGACATGATCGCGGTGCTGAGAAAAACAGGCAGTAACGACGAAGAGTTCATACGTGGCCGCTGTTCGTACAAAAACAAATACACAGCAGTATATGCATGGATGCATACGTACGTGCAGAGCAGGATAATTTTCGGATATTTTTTTTTCTTTCTTTGTTTTTACTCATCACTTTCACTTTCCAGCCTAATTCGTAAGAGGTTTTGCCCTCGACGACCTTCTGGACAAGCCGTGGTCACAGGTGTCTTCCCTTTTCCCCCCGGGTACGTGCCTTTTTTTTTATCGCGCGTAGGGTTCAGCATTCCCTCTGCTCGTCGATTTTCATCGAATGTAGCTAACTCACGCTCTCGCGCTTTCCGCTAATCAATCTCTTTTATGCAAGAAAAAGCCCCTACGAGCACGCACTCGGTGAGACTTGAACCCACGAAATTGATCTTGATAGACACGCGGACCACCTACCAAGCCACCGGGGACGCCGGCTTGTATGTGTGTGTGTGTTCTTCACATTAAACCGTTCTTCTACTCGTCGACATCCAGCAAGCCCAGTGTCCGTGCTGATTCTTCGCCCTAGAAAGATACGAGCTCTGTGGTCACAGACTACGACAGTATACACGTGCAGAGTATTGGCATACGTCTGAGTTACACAACGGTTGGCGCGGTTCGGACCAACATTCCATAGCAAACGTGGGGGAGTGAATACGGGATGACGATTGCGGGCTAGATTGGGGCCGGGCAAATTGCGGTTGGCCGACTCTCTGTATCGGGGAGAAGAGTGGCTTCGTGGTGGTGGCGTTAGCTAGCTGGCTCGGCGCGGGAGACAGCGAGCAGCCAAACCACAGGGAGGGCCGAGCGTGGCGATGCCTCCGAGCTTTGTCATCGTGAGACTATTCGCATTGTGTCTATACCGCTGTATGGGCAGGGCGTAGTAACCCTAACCACTAGTAACAAGACAGCATACCACCAGTGGAGCATTATACCGTTACCGGGCATCATCTGTAATGAGAACGTCTAGCGTGGCGGCGGTGCCGACGCCACCACTGCCCCAGATAGTAGATATAGTGGTATGGGTAAACGATAAGTGCACGTGGTGATGGGTCAGGGTTAGCGTGGGCTGCTGCATGATCAGGCGTGTGGCGGCGGAAGTAAAAGGCGCCGATCAATAATAGGGCAATTCAAAAGGTAACTAGACTCTTCTTTTAATAGTATTATACCAGCACTACAGAAGCGTGCCGCCATTATTATTAATAGCTCTGTTTAAGAGCTTGGGCACCATAAGAACACGAGACAGGCTGAGCTTCTCGAAGAAATATACCAACTTCGGATACGTGGATTGGTATGAAGTCCGAGGTTCAGAAGAATGGGTGACCTGTGTTGTCTCCGGCGTCACCTACCTGCGTTCGTGCTGTTTCCGCAGTCTTCTAGCAGTCTAGAGCGTTTGTGTTGACAGGCAAGGCCAACTAGTTGACGGTCCCGGCATCTGGTGTGGCCGACTGTCTATATTTCAGTAGCGAAAAAGTTATAATTCGAGCCATTTATACTATAGGTACAAATTGAAGCCAAACGTAAGTGACGCGGAAGTTGAATAGCTTATAGCTGATAGCTGATAATAGGTGTGTATACCTTGGCGTTTTGAGCAATTCGTAGGTACGATGGAACCAAGGCCAAAAAATATTTTTCCGAGGCATAATGCGCAGTGTACCGCCCATAGGGCGTATTTAAGCTAATGCCCTCGATTTTTCGTACCGATACGGAACAGGCCGTGGTTCATTGCAGCACCTTCTGAGCTGGCGCAGAACTGAAAAAACAGCAGAAGCATAAGTATATAACAGTACCCTGACATACGTAATACCAGTACTAATATGATAGAGGTAGCATATCCATCGATCTTTGACTAGAGAGAAAGGGATTCGATAACAATAACGATAACGGTAATTATCGTTAATTACCGGAAAATCCGAAACGTCGATAACGATAACGATAACGGTATGTAATGGAGGCAAAAACCGGCGCACAGAGCCCGCAAAACACGCCCGCCCATTTCCCTTCTTTGTTGTTGTCGCGTCGCGTGATCCACACGACGAGAGACCCTGGATGACTCGCGTCTCAAGCCTCACAAAGGCTCTACCACGAGTTGCATAGGTCCTACCGCTCCGCGGCGTACACGGTGACGGGTGCCGTGTTGTCACACAATTCACCAGGTTTTATGTGTGCTTAATTATGCCTAATTGATGTTTGCATCTCGCACACATTACGTACGTACATACAATTCGAGGTGGGCCAGCAAAGGTGCTGCCAAAGCGATAAGACTGGCCACGCTCCGCTCAATACCATCTGGTATGAAATACTATTGGAATGTGTTTTTTTTTTCACGGTGGTGTGTGATCATGCACCAACCCACGAATGGAAAGCAAGCCCCTTTTTTCGAGAGAGACATGACGACCATTACAAAGATCCGGAAAATATACAAAAGGGACCGTAACTTGTCTCGGGAAAAGAAAGGCTCGCTTTCCGTTTGTTTGCATATCTATGTGCAAATACGAGGTTAATTTTTCAGATCGAAACTCGAGAAATTGAGCGCAGGCCTCGCAGAACCAACATTAAATTGTGTCAACGTGCCCAACTGGGCTAAATTGACACACGACACGAAATCGCGAACGTGGAAGTGTGGTGAGCTTAAGCTTCATTTAATCCAATCCGCCGGAGGATAAAATAAATAAATAAATAAATAAATAAATTGTGTCGTATATACCTGTTTTACGTACGTATGGAAATTGTGTTTTCGCAATCCCTCTTGATGGGGGTGGCGAACTGGGCAATAAAATTTATGTCGGCCTTCTCGTGGGATCTTCACCTATGTTTTCACCAACCATCGCCCTGACCTGGATATAGACGATATTATCACGAATTTCGTGTTGAAAAATTGGTAATTTGAGTTCTCGCCGATATCTCGTCGAGATCGAGTCGAATAATAAACACGCCATTTCTTATATACTCTTGTTTGGCACGTGCGGTGTTTCGTCGGAGTTTCTGCCTTCAAATTTCAAGTCCTAATTCCCTGTGGCTCACGAGATACGGCCTTCGGATGGTTTATCCATTTTTCGACTGGCCCAGCTCGCACATATACCAAGTTGATTGAGGTCGGGTGAGAAAGATCGCAATATTTTTTTTAGATCCGTTCTTTTGGTCGATTAAGAGCTATTATTAAAAGCTCGCAATGAGGTCTACCAATCGGTGCGCTGTTTCCCGTTCGCGCTTCACTTTGCTCGTTTCCCCCCCGTCTCTGCCAGGGATTGCCACGGCCGTGTTCGCGTCGTGTCTCGGGAGGGTGTGCTGTTCTGTATTTGTTCCAAAGAGGTTGTTCCCATGTCAACTATCTGTACATGAATACAAGGTCCCCCTTTGGGATGTGGGTAACGTGAAATCCCGGAGCGTCGCAAGGCGAAAAGGACTCACAGGTAACACCCGTGTAGCTGTTCTTGCCCGAAGAAAAAAAAGTAATATTGATAGTAGTCGGCAGCAGCTGAATACTACTCTTTTTTGTGTGGTGGACACTACACTACCACCACATGCATGCGGTACCATCGGTTGACTACTGTACCGTCACTATACACTACCGCTATTAATACCACGCAGAGGTTGTACAGGTAGAAGCAACATGCACTCTCCAAAATACTACCTGGTACACTACTGCGACTACTAACTATACTATCACAAAGTACTACTGCTGACCTAACCCTCATACAATCTATAGACAACCTAAAACAGAGAGGTCATATATATATATAACCAAGCGGTACCATGGACGGGGGCATGACTGCTAATATACTGCTGTTACTACACACCACCAGTAATACGTAGATAGATGCAGCACAGGTAGAAGAAACATGAATAAATACCGCACTACAATACCTACTATTACGGGGGTCCATAGTCAACAGGACCTAGATGGTAAACATAAAAACCTATATATTTACCTATTTTTAGTAACAATATTTGATCCTATTTACTATGGTCCCCCGTACTACTACTGCTACTATTAATATTAACACTACTGCTTCTTGTTCCTAGAATACTAAATCTTCAATACAGCGGCGACGTTTCATGCAAAGGGTACCATGATGTGGGGGCATGACTTCTATATAAACTGCTACTCTTGATGTACATCCATACAACCACAACGCAGATAGATGTACTGCTGCTGTAGTAAAGAAGGAAGAAGCAGCAAGCACGCTACAAACTACCTGGTACTATAATACTACTACGACTACTCTTAATGCTGATTTTGTAAATGTACAGGCTACCTACTATATACGGTTGAGGGCATCTACTGCTATTGGCCACAGCGGTATACCATGAGTTGGGGGCATGACTAGTACCATTACTATTAATATTAATATACTATTGCTACTCTTAATGTAAATCACAACTACTACTACGCAGATTGATGTACTGACTGCTGTAGTACCAACTAACTGTGGAAGAAGCATGCACGTTACACTCTACCTGCTACTACAAGTATACGGTATACGGTGGGGAAGGTGGTACGCCAACCGAAAAATATGGACCGATATCCCATGGAGGTCGTTTCTATAAGGGTCGATCTCGACGACAATATTTATTATATTTATTGATAGTGTTTTCTTGAAATGTTGGCTATTCACCAAATTCAGCGAGGGTTAAATCTTGTCGAGTAGGTGCCTCAGTTGGCTTGCGAAGAAATCGTCCACCCGGCACAGGCCCGTCACTACAGCAGCTGCGCTCCCGGAAGCCATTCGTGCGGTGGTCCCACTATCATCGGGCTGACTCGTAGGCAGGTAGGTGTCGGTGGCTTGGGGATTTAAATCCATAACCGACTCGTCACGATACAACGCCTATGATAACGCGACAAAGTCTCGGCTTTGGCCTCACTGAGCCTGTTTGGCCACCTCGGTGCGGTCACTTTGTGAACTCGGCCACGAGAGGCCAGAAAGCTATTGCGTCTTCTCCGTTCGGTCATGACGGGCGAATGACCTTGGGATCGACCCTTGTCAGCTCGAGCGGTGGGGCTGCTCGAGCCTCTACAGCCTTGTACCTAAATTTCCAGGAAGACCTTGGAAACCTCAAGACGTCATTTTTCGTGGTCGGAGTTTTTCGGCGTTTCCCGAAACAAATGCAAATCGGGAAAATACCGAAATTGCGGAAAAATACTGAAAAAAAAACTAAAACACACTCCGCGTCATCAACCCTTTTAGTACCGCAGTCCCGTTTTGGGGACAAATCACTTGGAATTAGACTGGTTTGTCCCTAAATCGGGACTGCGGTACTAAAGGGGTTAAAAGATTGACCCAACAGGTCAGTGTTGGCATTTGTAGCTCTGGTAAAAAACGTCCAACCATCTTCTATAATTTCCGGTTTGATGTTCGGCAGTGTCTTTCCCACGCTTCGTCATAGTTCGTGGCGTCCTTCACTTGTTGCTTGTTGGTGACGGACTCACACCGGTACCGAAGTCGGGCATTTGTCTCTGACGGCATCCGAACGCCTCCGAAACCTCCACTCGTTGATTATGATGATGACTGGAGCGATTGAAAGCGAGATGGTCTCTCGCCTTGGTTCGACGACGTTCGCAACGCTGGAGAGGTTTCGCCGTCTTCTGTACGAAAATGACGACTTTTCGATTCCGGGCGTCGTGGTGGTGGGAGCACAGAACGCGGGGAAGTCGTCAGTCCTGGAAGCTCTGTCGGGGGTGAAGCTCCCCCGCGGACAGAGTATCACCACGCGCGTGCCGCTCGTCCTCAACCTTCAGATGCGTCCGGGGGTATCAGCCTATGCCATGATCAGCAACGAGGCGTGTAGGGACGAGAAGTTAATCGAGGTGGAGGACGTAGGCCGCGAGATTGAAGCGTTGACCGTCAAGCTGGCGGGGACCGGAAAACGCGTGAGTCAAACTCCGATTTACTTGCGGATAGTACGCAGCTCTGGTCCAACGCTCACGCTTGTCGACCTCCCGCACAGGCTCGGTGAACTAAGGCTTAGCATCCACGGAAACAATAAGGCTGTGTCGCTGGCGGAGACGTGCACCAAAAATGAGAACATGGTGATCTTGGCCGTCATCCCGGCCATGGAGGACTTCGCCGAAGCCAAGGCGATGTCGCTCGCTAAACGGTTCGACCCCGAGGGAATGCGTACGCTAGGGGTCGTGACCAAAGTCGACGAAGTGACATCCGGCTGCGACATCAAGGCGAAGCTACGGATGGATCCCGGGCACGTCCGTCTTCATCTCGGGTTCATCGCGGTTGTCAACCGGACTCCAGTCGAGGTCGGCAACGACACCCCTGCCGAAGAAGTTCGTACGAGGGAAAAGAAACTCTTCAACACCAACCCGGAGGTGGCAGGTCTTGAGAAGAGGTTATGGGGAATCGATACGCTGGTCGAGCGTATTGTTGAGATACAGGATGAACGGGCTGAGGCGGTGAGTGACAGGTAGAGGCGGTGGTCTAGATACATATTTCACCTTTCCAAAGACATACCTGGTACGTCGTACGAACCGGTGCAAGCCTATCGTAATGCATCCCTTCAGAGACTCACGCCGTTGTTTGGAGTTAGATCCCGACACTTCTCACAAGTGTTCCATGACCCCCTGCGGAGTCGTTGACGGATGTTTTGTCTTGTTTGTCGCCAGAATGTTTTTTGTGTACGAGTACTGCTGTTTGTGATGTTTGGGTAATCATACATCCAAAGTTTCCGGCGAAAGAAAAACACACTAAAACCCGTTCGTCAAAGGCTTGGCAGGGACTCATATATCACGTATTGTGCCAAATGCCAAACGTCAGGATAAATCTCCAAGGCGCGGCTAAGCATTTGGATGTGTGTGCGGTTGAAGCAACAACAATAAAGCTGTTTACCTGATCCATTGGGGCCAAATCAGGTAATACTCAAACCAAGCAGAACACATTTAGTTCATGAAAATCCACATACATTTTTTTGTGCCTGAACATTGGGGGTGGGGCCTCTAAAAATTTGAGTTGTTTTGTTGCGTATAGGGTATAAATACCAAGGGCCCCACTAGGACCTGCAGAACGCCGCCACAGGCCTTGCTTGTTTCGCCACGGCGGGAGCGCCAAGAGTAGTTATTCTGGCGCCCCCCCCTCCGTTGCCAGCTTTGAAGCTCCCCGGCCATCTTCGCGGAACCGGCTGCTCGTCACGATATTATTTAGCCGTACCAAACCTGAGACCACCTCGACGCGGAATGGGGCAGACGAGCTGCCGTGTGTCAATGTTGCTGTAATATATTTCTGTGACAACAGAGCACACACCATAACAAACCAAACTGAAGCACATCGTACACTCCAAAGAAGAAAAAGTGAAATCAGCGTACGTATGTATGCATGAATACGTACTTCCGTACGTATGTACGTACTAGTAGCGAAATTCATAGGTACACAAGAATTGCAACCAAGAAACCGCAGACGAAACGCAGTTGAAAAACAGCAGTGTACGCATTCGCCCAAACCAGTTGAATGCAGACAGAGTAGACAGAATCAGGTATGCTCGGCCTTTTTGAGTCAAAATCACCAACGATGTCATTCATGCCAATAGTAAGGCGTGATTTGAACTGCAGCAGTAGCAGTAGTTTCAAGTGCGTAACTGAGTTTGACTCGAAAGTGATCAGGTATAATACCTGGTGTTGCCTAGAACCCTAAGAATATATGTTGAGTGGTATAAATATTAGTTATTTTTCGGTATGGGATCAACTTCAGGCGCTAAACAAGACTTACTTGCTGGTCTTACGAAGCAGATATTTCGAAGTATTGCGCGAAAAAATATGCAGACATGCGTTGGGGTACTACTCACTGCTGTTTGTAGACTGATTTCCTCATGGAAAAAGAAAAGAAAAACGTTTCTTCTTCAGGACACGCCTACAACAGACAGTGATTGACCCTTCTTACGTATTATATTACTAATGTCCGGGTTGGTCAGAGCTAGACATGGACGGACGTCGAATGGCATTCTCGAAAAACCGCAGACAGGACACGAGGCTGTATTCTGAACAAAAAACAAGCAAACTGTTTTTTTTTTTTACGGATTTAACCGGTTAACCGAAAACCGGGGTTTCTGTGGTGAAGCATTCACAACATCGCAAAGGGGGTTTTGGCTTCCCACTCTAGCGGTGCCTCGTGGTGTACTCACTCACAAAAGTGCGCGTTGGGGGTCCATTCGCAAGTACACAATGAGTCGTCTCTTTGAGATGGATTGCCATGCGTGTTGCGTTGATCACCTCAAAAATCACATTTTTCCAAAAATTGTATTCTGTACCAAGTACAGATAGGTATAGATAGGTAAAGCACGACGTCGGAATTGGTGTTGGGAATCACCACTATTAATAATTTGAACAAGAACATTATCGTTCACAAACATTTTTCAAACTTAAATCACATCCACATGGCCTTTTGATTTCGAGATTACTTAAGAGCTACGGTTTTTAGTATTGTATACTAAATTCAATACAATATAAGTGCACCAGGTGTAAGTTAAGAAATGTGTATGTAACCTGTTATAGGGTACATTTATATCGTATCGATTTCGGTATAACCACAACTGAACAGCCGTAAAACCTTTGCATGTATGTCTTAGTATGTACCAGGTATGCAACACAGTTTATCAGTATGCAATACTAAACACTAGTCAAGCTACATAATAATCAAAATAAACCGAGAAAGACCAGAACTAACAATTATACAAACCAAGCCTTTTTTTCAAGGCGTTACTCAGGGTTTATATATACCGTGGGAGTTTCCTATGGGTTCGGGCGGGATTTGGGACTATCCGGTGCCACTACGAGGAATGTGAAATCTCGCTCCCGCCAACCGTGTCCCGCGCAAGATACTTTCATCCCATTCCCGCGCCCGCGGAAAGATGTAAATCCAATTGCCGCAAAAACGAGTCCGGCCAGTAGACGAATACATCTTGATCCCTCACAAACACGCCTCCCAAAATTCAAGATATCCTGAATCCCGTGAATAGAGTAACGTAAACTCCCGCTGACGGGTACTACTGCTGATCACTCCCCCAAAATTTGTTGGGATTATGAGAAGGTACTTGCGCAGAGTTTAGTATGTTGAGTCTCTGTTTTTTAATGTTCTCATTATTTTTATTTTTGCAAACAAAAAAGTGCCAATACGGGGGACCTGAGTAAATACGACCAACTATTGTTTGTAAAAATAGGGAAATATACCGTTTTTGTGTGTACCGTAGGTTCTATTTACTATGGTCCCTCGTAATAGTACTACATCACAAATCTCGTACCCGGTACCTTGTATACAATACTGAATTCCTGTTGACGCAACAAATACTTTCGGGCCATTGCTTAGGTATTTCCTGCGGGCTAAGTCCCGTCGTAGGTACGCCCCTCCCCGGGAGTTCCACGGTGGCAAGGTCCGTCACAAACAAACCAGTCGGCCGCCGTTGTGTCTAGATCCCGCAAAAAATGCTCCGTTGAATCCCGTCGTTGTTGAATCCGGTCCAGGAGAGTTCCGCGGGGGCAAGATCCGATACGAATAGTACCGCCGTGGCATCCTGGGGTCATTGTTTGCAGCGGGATATTGCCCCCGGGTTGGAAAAGAAGTTCCGAGAAATGCCCAGGTGTTTTTTTTAGACCTAACACTACCAAGTCAGACTGCATCGAAACTACCAAAACCAAAGGTCTGCAAACTCAGTGCTCCCGAAGGTCCACGGATCACCGCCATGGCTACTACCATCGGGCGACCAGTACAAGCAAAAGCGTCGCCCTGCTTGTCTCAACGCATGACACGACTGTTGAGTGTGGGGTGTGGGAGTGTGATCCTATGTCGACTATCCCCCCGCACAATCGACGCTGAATCCACCTACGTTCAGGCTGATCTGTTTTAGACTCGAAGCTATAGGCACAATCAAACATTGGATCAACCAACTTCTATTTCTGCCACGTTGAGTTCTCACGTTTGCTCACAGCTGAACGCAGGCACGTCTTCTCGGTTTATCGCACAAGACGTCTACCGGATATTTTGTCCACCGGTGTACAGGACCTCAAAAACTGCTATTACGGGGGTCCATAGTTAATAGGACCTATGGCATACATGAAAAACTATATATTTACCTATTGTTACTAACAATATTTGGTCCTATTTACTATGGTCCCCCGCAATAAGCTGTTTTTTTGGAAAACAGAGTAGTCACGTACTAGTCACTCACTCCTCCTGGGTTCCCAACAACCGTGGTTAGCCAGTTTTGTTCCTATAGAGTGCCCATCTTTGGTCGAGACACGTTTTGGCTGCTCGTGCCAGCTACAGGATCTCAATAAAGAAACCGCTTGTGTTACCCTTTTCCGTTGTTCATTTGGCGGTCAGTGACATAACACCAATTTGACACCAGGATAGATTTTGCGATCGGCATTCGTGTCTGACAAATATGGGGGTGATATCGCTGAACCAGCATGTAGGTTTTTTCGGGTCTTAGACTATCAATACCTCTGTCGGTCAGGAAACGGTTCGCAAGTTATGAAGCAGACCTTAGGAGGGATCATAGGTGATTCCTGCTGGGGGGTGTGTGTATGGCCGCTACGGTCCCACATCGTGTCTGCAATATGGTGGCAAAACATTCAAAGACGAACCATGTGTATAGCGGAGTAGACTGTCGCCTCTTGCAGCGTAATAAGGGGACGGGTACAGCAGGGAAAGCAACACGAGACGTGCCCAAGCGTGCCCCAACCTGCGTCAATATCAAATATGACGCCGTAGAAAATGTTCACAGAGCCTGCAAAGTACGAAAACACCATTTTTTGTTTACCTTATCGGGCACGTTCTTTTGCGGCTCACGGTACGGTGTGGCAAAGTGGGTGAGTCGAACCTCCTTCCACTCGGAAGGGAGCGTGCCCCGGTAACTGTACTCCCTTCGTGTGCGCGATTTTCACAAGCACAAAGACGCAGTCAGACCTCGAGAGCCTACGAATCAAGTATACCGTGCGGGTGGGTGCCTTGCGGTGTGGGGTGGAGTTTAGTTTAACCGGTTTTTTCTGAACCGCACCCCATCGTACGGTATCAAACGAAAATCATCCGAACCGTATGAAATCGAAAAACACCGCACCGTACGGCACCGTACACAATTATCTATTTTTTTAAACAGCACGACACCACAGCGTAATATTACGCCAAGAGAAAATAACACCACGGTTGTGACAAACACCCTTCCGTGTATTTTACTCTATTTTGACCCCCCTCAACTCACAACATACGTCGTGCTGACCTTGTCGGCAATCTCTGATGTGTGGCCGTGAGTATGTTTTGTATTCTCAGAACAGACCCTTAGTGTATGTGCTAATCACCCAAGTGCGAGTGCGGATGTCAGGTGATGTACGAGCGTTGGTACTCGCAGGCAGCCTATGTGTTTTGCTCGCCGCTGTTTTGAGCAACGCTGCGTTTTGTCTGGTCATTTTAACACGGCTCCCAATACCCACTGCCTCTTGGTTCGTTCCGGTCTTCTTTGGCTCGCATATAATGCATCACCACCGTTTCTTCGAAAAACGGTACGGTCCTTAGACTGACCAAATGGCTGTAAATATGTTTCGTGCGCAACGCTCTGTGCCCACGCACAGCAGAAGGGTGAAATATTCTGCAAGAGTTCTTGCAAGGGTGGTTTGCCCCATGAGATTCGCAACTCTGCACTAATCAAACAAAGCGAACGTGATACCTCGTGTTCTTATCCCGGTCCCTCTGTTGTTGTTACTGAAGTTAATCTCAGGTTTAGCCAGGCGTACTGAGAATCGGATCAGTAAACTCAGCGACAAGCTCCGCAGACTGCCGAGGACCAAGACGGACCATCACGAGCGGCGGCAGACCTTCCTGGAATTGATGTCAAGCGTCGCAGACCAACCCAAGAACGTGTCGTCGATCGGGGAAGCTAAAGTGGTTCGTGGCGTCGATCTGCGCGTGGCCCCTTGCGTCATGGACATCTTCACAACCTATGCGAACAGCGTGCTCCAGGTTTGCCCAATGCGTGTAACAGATGCCTCAGCCTGCTGTATTTTGCTGCTGTAAACCCATGAATGTGCCGCACGCGATAACCCATCCCCGAGGTAGACAGTAGGGTGCTTTTCAATCTCTTTAGAGGTGGAAGAAGATGGGATAGCCGTGATCTATACCACGCTACCTGATTACTCCAAAGCTCGAATGACGCCCACGCATTGTGTTTCCGGGACATTTCGTACGTTGCAACATCCGACACAAACTTGATGCACATACACAAAGACCGTATCAACAAGGGGAACGCATCGAGGGGATGTTTTCGTAGATCAGAGCTGTAGGTCGTGAGATATCGGCAAGTCTTTGGACATCAGCAGTACTTAAGCAGACTATTAGCAAACCAAGTATGAAGACATGCCAGCATCACGTATTGCAGACGTAGAATAGGGTCGGTTGTCCTGGCATTTTGTTGGTGACCACGCGACCACATTTGTTGGTGCGTTCATGATATTATGGGGCTTGCATACGTACTGCCGTAGAAATGGTCTTGGTTGACCTTTGATGTGGCTCAAAAAAGCAAACAAACGAAAAGTAGGTCTACAAGGTATTTTGTAGGCCTCTTTTCGAGCATACGGTTGGCCTTTTGTCCAGCCGAAATTGCTGGTTTTCATGCACATAGCATGCGTTTCTTTCTGTGGCATATGCATCATTTGTGCGCCAAGGTTTAAGATTGTCGGGCAACAAAATATCGCAAGATTTTTCTTCCTAGAGGCAGACAATATTGAGAGCAAGTATTTTCACTAATGGATATTGCGTTGGTCAGTCAAGGTCCAAGTTGCCCGACGACTCCCAACAAAAACGAGTCTTGAAGACCAAATAAAAATATAATATATAGAAAAAAATATTAGACCGGCCCCCGGCTTGTTCACAGTTCAGTGCTATGAAGAACAGCCATGCCTATTTCGTTTGACCCCTCTAGAACAAAAATGGTGCTAATACCTCGTATTGGAAGCCAGCATGTTTCGCCTGTCGCTGGGTTCAGCTTGTATCAAGGAGAACAAAACGAAAGTGCAATGAAACCCCCACGAAGCACCACCAACACCAGGAAAACTCACAAAAAACATGAAATGGCGCAAACACCCCACAGGAATAACCCGAAGTAACTACGAAAAAGCACGCATATTCCCAAAGTCCGCAAAAGTTTCTGAGCAAAAGCCGAAAACTCACGTGAGCCTCAGAAAGCCTGGCGAGAACTTACGAAGACACCGAATATCGCGAAATCATCCTGAGAACACCAAATCCCGACGAAAACTCCATATAAACCCAACACAACAAATCCAAAGCCACAAAAATGTTTATGTCTTACTCCCACGAACGAATACGAAAGTACAACGAAAACCCTAAAAAACTACAATATACTACACGAAAAGCCAATCGTAAAACAAGAAACGAAAAGCAATACCCACGAGAAACCACGGAAGGTCCACCAGAAATCACGAAAACCTAAACAAAACCCGACAACGCACCACAACGCATCGAAAACCACGATGACCGGTGAAAAACCGCAAATGGGACCTCAATCCCAAAACCCCAATACAAACCGCGAAACCAGACAAATCATCCATGGAAACCCAACGAAACCAATCCCAAGGCACAAAAGCGAAAAATCTACAGTAGTGTCTCGTACACTAAGGATAGCTACCATGCTACCCAGCTGCAGCCAATAGCCTACACCAAGTCGCTGATCGGTAAATATATAGTAGTCGCCTATAGCGAGTACGTCACAGCAGCAGTACAACGTGCTAAAGCAGTACAAGCAGTGCGGTGTGTCCATGCCGATTTAGTACTATGCGGTCGAGCTCCGTTGGATCTATCTCGGGTTTACGTGCGGCAGGACCCCGAAATTATGTTTCAAGTCTAGTGAAGGTGTTTTGGTTCGAGTTTGGCTTTCACCGCAGGGGGTCTTGGGACTTGAGAGCTCCGTGATCGATCGACAGTACACACGCACACTCGTTCACTTCACTGCACTTGTCTTCTTTCCTCCTCCTCCAGGACCTGCCCCTCCTCATCCTGTCTTGCTTGGCAAGACTGATATTCGACACTGACTGGCCTTGAGCGCCATATTTTCTCATTCATATGGCCCAGGCAGAACAATGTTTCGCAAGGGGAACCGGTTTTTTCTCTGACGTGTTTGAGAATTGACACGTGAAACAAAGTGCTCCAGAATCTTGCGGCCAAGAGGAATTCAAAACCGGTCTTCAAAAAAACATCCTTGAACATTGACCACTTTTTTAAAAGATTGGGAAAATTACCCCGAAATTAACCCGAAGTATTGAAAAAAATATACAACGATCCGAATCGAACTAAAAATGAGAGATGACGCTCAACGCATACCGGATTTGTCGAGAAGACACATGTGTATAGCGGAGAGTAGGTAAAATAATGTATCATATGTATATTCACAACGATGTATCTGTCCACACACAATAATATACATGTCATAGAACCACTTGCTGAGATCTCACTATTTGAGCGTGCTCGGTTGGTACACCTCTGGCTTCTCAGAGCTCCCACTTGGACATCGCCTCCTTTATTACTTGCCGGACCTTTCCAGCGGGTCTTTGTTTTCTCCATTTCTCTTGGCTCTTTCGGTCCTTCTTTCTTTTTTCTTCCTTCGCTTCGTGTGCGTGCGTGTACTCCGAGCACGGCACCGCGAGGGAACCTAGCGCCGCCGCGGGTGTCAACGGGTGCTGGCGGGTAGACGGGGGGTTGCAAGGAGCGCGGTCACCGCTTTCGTGCCTAGGAGTCGCGTGTGCCTTGAGACACGAGGGATGCATCATTGGGCTATGTCTGGCGTCCAATTATGATTTTTGATAGAGTACGTGTATTTGAGGGTCATTCGGGCTTCATGCAAGGCGGCTCACGAGACTGACTGTGGCAGAGACTGCCGAAAGCTTTATCCGGACCGAATCGGTGGCAAAGTGGTCGCGAGAGGGGTGGGCGGCATATGAGGCTGAGGGAGAAGCTCTGCTGTTTGATTTTTTTATGTTATTTGTTTTGACCGGTGTAAGGTGTTTCAATCAGGCAGGAAATTATTACTCCAGAGGGGACGGGGATTTGTTTTCTTTCCGAAATGTTCGGTTTGATTTTCATTGTTTTGCGGTGCTGCAGTGCCGTGCTGTGATTTATATTTCGTACATACGAGTACAGACTTGCGAGCATATCGAAAGAAGAAAATAAGTACCCTACCTGGGATGTGTAGGTACTTACGACATGTGAGCGAGCGTAGCGGAAAAACTGCCCGCGACGCGAAGAGTAAGCGGCGTCCGAGCTGTATTCTCCTGAAGGATGCTTGGCGGCGGGATTCTTGGCAATATCAAGTCCCCAATTTGCGGCTACAATCGATCCTGAAAATATATATATTCAATCATGGACCTCTTTCCGCTAAGCACAATTTGATGTACTTTTCCTTACTGAGCGAGCGTAGCGGGCGGCGTAGGCCGCCCGCGGAGCGAATCGCCTTGCATACAGTACCAGGTATGAAGACTCATGAAATGCGTTTCTCGGCCCACATTTGTTTTTCGGACTACCAAAAACAATCGTCCTGGGTCCAGGTCTACTGCGTCCGAACCCGAGGAGGTTTTCGACATCCATCGTGCCAGTTTTGTGCTAAACTCTCCACAGGTGGAGCCGGAAAAAATGCAGAGTTTTCGCCTACATCTCGCTTCAAAATATCTAAACATCAAATCTGCATCCAAAGGATTTTTTCCCGTGGACGAGATACGTTCAAAACCGGTGTACAAAAAACTAGATGACAATACCGCGGGAAAACGTAGACTTCTATATCTCGCTTCAAAATAGCTAAACATAGAATATGCATCCAAAGGAATTTACCCCTGGACGAGATACGTTCAAGACCGGTTTACAAAAAAACAAACGACAACTGTGTCGGCCTCCATAATCTTAGCGAAGTTATGTCGGAAAAATAAATTACTCCGACGCAACAACTAAAACAAAACATCTGACGGGATGGTTCGATCCGTCTGAAACAGAGCTTTACGGCAATATTTTTTTGCCAGGTACGTGGTTTGAAAATAAGTGACCACCGCAACACAATTCAGTATGTGAATGTCGAATTTCGGGCGAATTTGTTCTCCCTGGACTATATATGTGTTCCTCTGAGAGCTGAAGTTCGAACAACAATCAGTCGATTCGACACCGGCCGAAGTGCTTGCCTCTGCGGCGGGCTGCCCGATCTAACTCAAGGGTCACGCACACACGCCCACGGCGGGGATTCCATCAAGACCGTGTTCGACATATTGTGATCCTACTGCTGTATCACCTATCCACGGTGCACGGTATCTACCAGGTATCCAGAAAGTGTAACCGGTAATTTAAAACCCCCTCTACGCCAAAAAAAAACTGCTTCGTCCTATCGTAAACAATTGTCCTGTTCACCCGGGCAGCATCCAGGGGAGCCACTGGCCTGTATCCTTATCAAGAAATTACATACAGAATACGCGTGTTCCGCTTATTATAACACTTACTTCTAAAATTCAGTAAAAATGGGATGCAGACGAGACAGCTTGCAAAGTTGAGTATCAACTACTTGATCAGTCGAACTCACAGCTGACGTTTGTCATAATTGTATAAAAACAGGAATTACATATAGAATACGCGCGTTCGGTTTATCACATTACTTGTAAAGTTCGGTACAAAGGGAATATAGACGAGACGTACTACGCAGCTTGCAAAGTTGAGTATCAACTATTTGATCAGTCGAACTCACAGCTGACGTATTTCAAAATTTATAAAAAAAACAGTACAGCAGTAGATGACGATGCACGTAATTATTTCCCTGACCTACGAAGTGCTCCCGCACTTCCTTTTCCCTTCACATGTATACCAGCAGCACTTGTAAGCTCGGATTTTTTTTTTTGTCGTCGTCGTCGTTCCTACGTATTATAGTGTATTATTAATAGGAAGTATCCCCTTTAGATATTTTTAGGAACCGTTGGGATATCATACCAAACAAAGTGCGGGGCGCTCGACTCAACGGCCTTTACACACGGCAACCACTTCTTCCAGTCGTCGTTGTCCTCAGTATATTTGCAAATACACTCTTAATCGATAGTGCGCTACAATAGTACTACAGGGGAACCGGATCAAAGTAGATGCAGTTGATGGACTCGCTGTTCATCAGCATTTTGACCTTCGATGACAAGTTAGGAGCCGGCCTGGAAAAAGAGAAAGCACAGCGCACGGCTGAGCGCTACGGTGATGACGATCAAGGCAAACACGTTGTGTTTAGACTACTGCTGCATGCACCTGTTGTTATGGCCGCGAGACGCCCCCCACAAACAAATACACGTCGAATGGCCAAAAATAGAGGGACGGGGCGAAGATATTCTCTGCTTTGCACCGTATAAAGACGGACACATACAGAGCTCCATGGTGATTACAGCCTATCCACGCGTAAAACTCTATATAACGCCGTAGGGTGCATTGTTAGGGACCTGTTCTTAGTTTTCGGCTCAACAAACCTCGTTCAATCCTGAAACAATCTTGATCCCCGCCTGATGGCAGTACTGTCGTACTTGCGGCCTCGTTTGTTCTACACCCTGACCACTGAGAGCACGCGCGGAGCCGCAGGCGGGTGTCAGCCCGCTGCGGTGAAACCCCCTTTTGTACTCTATTTATTTCTACTCTACTGTCAACACTGATTCTGTGCTCAGGGCGTCGCCCCCCGGGAAGAAACCGTTCGGTTTCCCGCCCCAACCGCGAACCGCCAAAGCTCCGCGCACATGGCGCGCGCGGAAACTGGCCTCGACCCTTCGCACTGGGGGGCAGGGCACCGGTAGAGCCAGCATAGTTTCGGCTTCCAGCGACCTGTTTTCCGCAAGCATCTGAAGTCGCGAGTCGGTTCTAGGAGAGAAAGAACCTGTGAAACGCTGTCACCACCACGTCAGTCTCCGGTGACGAAGGTGTGGACGTGTACTCGTAGTATTTACGAGGGTGCAGCATTGTGACGGAAGGGAAAAATACTGTAGCAAAAGGTTCACAGTTCATTCTTGCATCGTGCCGGAAGGAAACCTAGCAATCAACCGTAAAACAAAAATGTCGTTTCACCCAGTAGTCCTACGGCGCACCCTATTCGGTATGCTTCTAGATTAGTACGAGTTTGATACCATGTACACAGTGGTATACTGTACCGGTATGGTGTCAAGGAGCTTGCTCAGAAGCCGGCCGGGCAATGCTCGTACCTATGCACAGTCGTACGTCGTATAGGCAACGCATACCAGTTGCTACGTTGTACAGGGCAGATGCTCAGCTTTTGAAACCGCTTGTGCAGAGAACAACACAACAGCTGAACAACCACCAGCCGCCCGCACTCAGTGTTGGGCTAAGCAGTACGGAAGATAAGTAGACTGGAGAGAGGGCTTGACCCGACGCCTGGTGGTGGTGGTGGTGATGTTGTGTGGTCGTGGCGGTGGAACAATAGTGGCCGTGTGTCTCCTATTTTCCTTTGAAATTTCTACACCAGCAGTAATAGCAGTGACGGGTCGAGGGGGGGGATAGCGTTAGTCCGAACCGCGCAGAAGCAGGAAGGGACATAGTTCGACTTCCGGCTGGATCTAGAAGCGAAGTCTGGTAGTGGCGGAAACAGTGTGATGGTGGTCGTCGTCGGGCTTCTTAAACATCACGACATACTCGTACGCTATACGTTTTTTCCTGACTCCTGTGTCTTGCTTCTTACTCATATTACCTGGTGTATACGAGTACCCGAGTACGTACGTCGTTGGGCTGCATATTCTTATGATTATGGCGATGACACAACAACAATCGTCGATACTGTCCACTACTATCCAACACCCACCACCACACACAAGTTGACAGTTACAAATATACTGCTGCGAGATAACGGGTATCCTATAGGGATAGCTGAACTATCTTATCACCCAGAAAGCACGATGCATGGTTTCTGTGAATGCATTCATATGCTCGAGACTTGATTTCCCCACTTCAGGACCCCCGTCATTCAATTTTCGTTGTCTCGTGCAGGATGTGAAGCCCGACTTTCTCAGTGGCGAGTACTTCGAGACGATACGCGAGGCTCTAGCGCTTGTGGATGGAAGGTCGCCGTCCGATCAACCACCCGGCCAGGTTTTCAGCCTCTTGTTTCGGAAGGCGTTCTCTGGCCATCTTGAGTCTCGCTCTCACAACATGGTGGGCCGCGTGAGGACTTACATGCAGTCCGTTCTTCAAACTCTGCTCGAAGACGCCTGTGAGGATTATCCAGCCCTGCTCGACAAGGTCAAGAGCCTGGTGCAAGAGTACATGGAGGACAAGGAAGAGAGAACGGTGAAGGCAGTGTCAAACGCGGTCAAGGCCGAGCTCGACTGGGTGGTCACCCATCCCGCGTACACAACATCTATCGCCGGTGTTTGTCACATGGTACACACGAAGAGAGAGATACGGAGCGGATCCGAGGTGTCCGTTCAAACACAGACCGCCTGTGGCAGCGCAAAGGATCAGGACATCCGAAGCATTCAGGTTGCAGTGTCGCGAAGCGCCCACAGCAACCAATCAATACAGTGTCATCCGGCATTAAACTTACCCTATATGCGCCTCTCATACCCGGTCGGTTGGTTGTACGTCCTTTGAATACGGGGTGCGAAGGTAACGACATTACACGTATCGATGCTTTCCGTTAATTTATACAAGGCCTACTGTAGCGACACTCTGCTCTACATACGTGATGTCGACGGGGTGCGAAGGTAACGACATTACACGTATCGATGCTTTCCGTTAATTTATACAAGGCCTACTGTAGCGACACTCTGCTCTACATACGTGATGTCGCAGCAGACACTAAAAACGCTCGTTCAGGGACTGGGGTTCATTCTTAGGCTCTTTCACATTTTTTTCCCGAACGTGCAGTAGCAGATTGCTGCAATTAACCAGACAAACCCTCCCGTCGCCATGTTTTGCAACAGGCGTGCCTTTTCGGTTACTCCGAAAGAGTCTTCAAACGAGTGTTTACTGCTGTTTTTGAGCACGCCTACCATCTTGTCAGCGACAGCTCGGGGGATGGACTCGTGCCCTGGATGCTCAAGACAGCCACCCGCGAAGACCTTCAGAAATGGTTCCCCGAGCACCCCGGGACTCTTCGTAAGCGGAGGGGCATACGTCGTCAACTGTCGCTTCTCGACACTGGTCTGACAATCCTTGATTCCGCGCGTAGGACTAAGAAGTAGCTGAGTGATATGAAGTCGTCTCTTAGACACTGCACAAGAAGTCGCATGCCTTCGCCTGGACAAAGAAGAAAGCGCGACATGCGCTTCCTGCGTTTTCCAGGCAAAGGCACGTTCTATTTCCGATGAAACGGCATTTCGCTCAAACCCACGTTGAACTTGCCTTCTTCTCCTAGGCGTTTCGCGAGCAGAAGGAGGATCAAACGTGCCTTCGCCCTAACACACAAAAGCGCGACATATACAAGCGCTCTTAGTGTTGTCCAGTCGAGGGCACCTTCGACACCGGGCGAAGGAGACCATTGTTTCGGCTTGTCTTCTGAGTACAATAGAAGCAGCAAAAGGAGAACCAGCAGGGTAGCAGTGGCTCTCAGTTGGTTGTGTCACTGTTCCAAAGGTACGTGTGAAGGACCGGGAGGAGAACGTCTAGCTCATTTTGTTGGGTGACATGTGACGTTCGTTGGATAACATGTGACTGCTGTGGACACTATCGTGATCACCCACGGTGTAAACTACTAGCCGATTGTCGGGCAGGGCGTAAACATATGACGGGCGGAAAAATCATATTCGTGCAGTGTGGACATCTACAGTAGTACAGGGAAGTGTGAGATCCGAGATTGCTGTATGTGGGTTTAGGTAGTTTTGTTTACACTGGTGAGCATGCACGGCGTGGGTGTGTGCATTCCTGGAAACTCTTATCATACCGAGGCACGCCACGAAAGGGCTGCGTTTCCCGGGCGCCCCGCACCCCAGCCGTAGCAAAGTTTCTGAAGCCGTTTCCCAATTGAGAGATAGGAGCTCTAGGGACGCCTTCCTACATGTCCTTCGGAGAGTCTTTTCTTGCCCCGTGATCACAAGCCGCGAAACAGATTGCCAACATCTCCAAGTGGACACTGGGACCAATGCCTGACGATAACGAATGAATGCGATTGGGGAGTACCTTCAGTGGGTGAGATCAAAGAGGGACCGCTGCGATATGGAAGCACTTTAGAGCACGACTTCAATACGCTTCAGGTGACCATCACCGGTTTTTACGTATCTCGGCGGGAATACCATCTATTTTTTCTAACCAGATATATTGGATGCCCATGCACGCCATGCATCCGTCACGCACATGACTGTGGTTGGTATACACATGTCTTCCTGTGCAGATACGAGGACGTTTGTATGCATCTTCATCTTAACACCCTGTAACATTGGGCTCGACTTGAAGACTGGAGAGAACGGAACACCGCTGCATCTAAACGACTTGTGGACTTGGAACCTCGCGCTGTGCTTTTCGCTGAGACGCACCGGACGCATAGGCTCTTTTCGCTTAGATTCGTCGATTAGGGCACCCGACTCGAGGTGCGCACGAACAACAATTCAATACCCACAGCGAGACGCTGTTTTTGAGTGAAACCAGGTATTCGATAGGGAAAACGTATGCACATTGTTCTTTGGTCATGATTCTCTTGCCGCCTTATCCTGAAAAGCTTGTTATGCATCTAGATGTTGTGTCGGTTTCCAATTGATGAGGGATGTCTTGCCACTACCCGTAGAACTAATATCTTCGGGACTGATACTGTGGCGTAAACATCAGGTTCGAGTTTGGTTTCTTCGATGGGGACGCTGTTCAGCCTGTTTAGTGACTACGAGTTACCACTGTAGATCCCAGAGAAGTCAGCTATGTGAGAGTGTCGTTTCTTCTGTAACGTACAGTAAAAAAGCAGGGTGAACACCTCAGGTTGGTAAAAAACAGACCAAAATAGAAATGTGATTATTCTGTCAACGAAAATGCACAGACTACACAGACTTAAACGCATTTTCAAGGTGCCGCTGCCCCAGAGAACATCAACCAAGATCGTGGCCCTCCTCCAAGGGATGGGGGTATCTTGTTTGGCGCCCCGGAGAGCGAGAGGAAACACCTGTCCACAGTTATTTATCAAATTTTCGTGAACGGTTCGAACCCGGTTCGTTTCTTCCACCTTAGGCGGGCCTGTCTCTGACCGTGCCGTCATTAAAGTGTGATTTATTCCGAGGGTGGAGGCACACAGCACCGTGAGTGGCGTAGGCCAACCTTGACAACAGCAGGAACGTACTACTGTACTACTGCAGCCTCCTCGGCTGAGTGCGGATATCACAGTGCCGTCCCTTTCCTGCAGCGTGTAGTAGCAGCATATCACACAGGAAGTTGCTGGAGATAATCGGTGGTAGTATACGAAATGCAAACAGTCCACGCCGGAAACTAACACAGACGGCTGTGCTCGGAGGTGATGTAGGGAAACGGTGACAACAGCAGGCATGTATCTACTGCTATCCTCTTGGCTGGATGTGCCAGCTGCACTGCTCCTGCTGCAACAGCAACAGCTACAAAACGGCCGAGGAGGAATCAAGTTTTCTTGTGTGGCGGTTGGTCATCATGGTGGGTGTGATCCAGAGTCGGTATACATGGATTCGTCCTCCCGCGCCCCAAGCCATGCCCCTCTATCGTCATTAATACAACTAACTAGGCGCATAAAGTACACTGCGGATGCGTCACCTCGCGCGAAGGGTTTTGATGCTGCTGCAGCTGCTGCCTGGGCGACAGGGTTGCAACCATGTATAACACCCTGTTTATTTTAATCTTAGCATGCTCATTCAGCTCTGTTTGTGCTCAGCGGCAGTAGTATCGGGATTGCTGGGCAATCACTGTCATGGTGCAACTCGTAGCCCGGCTTCGATTGCGACAGGCGTGAAGGGTGAGCTCTGTTCACAAGATTGTTTTGATTGGAAGTAATATATTTACCCCTGGCCATTGGCCCAGTGCCAGGAACAAGGTGGTGTTTGCCGGTATAACTACGTCCGGCTGTGGCCAACATGACCAGACAACAGCAGGGACGAAGAACAAACACACAGGAAATGCCAAAGAAAAATACTGGAGCGTCCCACCACAAACAACAACGGCGGTGTACGTGGGGGCGGGAAATACCATCGATTCGGTACCCCCACCTTCATGGGGCTCCCGTTCATCACTGGTACAACATACATCATGAAATCGGTACAATATACACCATGAAGACACACATACACGCCTGTGAAGGCATTCTACGGCAGGGTACACCTACTGTATGATAACTATCGGGCCACTGACGCGAGGAGCTGTGCATCTCAGCCCAAAAGCGTTTTTTTTGCATAAAACAAGTTCTCGCACCCCACAAAACTCGAACATTCTGGTGGAGCTCGGACTAATAGACCGCTTCGTGCGGGGGATGGCCTCGTCGCTATGTCCGCGAGATGATGTCGGGTGTTGTGCAAAGACGTGTAGAAGATGTTAATAAATATTTATTACTCGTTGCTCTCGGGAAGGAGGGAAACAAAAGAGAGAGTGAGCTGTGATGCGTCACTCTTGTCCCCTCTCCCAAATCATGTATTCACCTCCGTATTTGTCAAAGTTCTACAATCAGTCCTCCTCAATCACTGGAAACTTCCTAGAGCCATCCTGTATTCCCAGGAAATCAATCCACAGTCTCATACTACCTCAAGGAATATTGTTCGAACGATATATCAATATCGGAATTCCGTACTATCTCCCGTCAGAATATCCCATCCAATAAATAATTAACCGTTTACTCGTACGTGCCATATGACCCACTGATATTCGGCTCATCCGCATACTATTCGATCAACGTATCCTGTAAATCAACCATATGCTACAGAACATCGTGCGACCACAATATCTATTTAATGTATAGATCACTTAGTCTTTGAGCCCCCCTGACCAAAGACATTGAAATATTCAGCCACTTGATTACTTTGTCGATGAGCCCCCCTTAATAGTGGCATCATAATATTCAACCACTTGGATAAATTCTTTTAACAAAAACAAAATGATAATCCCACTAGGTGACCCAAACCACTCATCTCATGTCCGAACTCCTATAATATACCATGTCGATCAGCGCCTCTAATCAATGATAATAGTCCACGTCGTTCTAAAATCACTCCACAAAAAAAAACAATACTCATCCATCAAAATCCCATGACTACTTCAAATCAAACACAAGTTTCTTCACCATACTGACTGGAACTCAAAAAATTAGTAACCATTCAGCGCCGTAACTAGTAGCCGATTTGTTCACGATAATCAAACGGGAATCGCTGAATGAATTAGGGTTGATCACATTCGCACAGTGGCATAAATCCGTCATGGAGTACTCCCAAAAACACAAAAAAATACACCTCCAATTAACATACTCCGGATCCTCGATCATCAATAATCAATGCTGAAATCAATATAGAAATCTCAAATTTCATCATCCAACACAAATACTCCCCCCAAAAAAACAAAAATGCTAGTCCAGATAATAAAATCGAACCGCCATTATTAGCCCCCCAAACCTCTGTCACCATGCTTCGAGTACTGTATATGGAAACCAAGCCCCAACATAACCAAGTACCAGGTACCGAATACCAAGTTCCAGCATCTCTTAACTTCAACATCGTCCCAGTAATCGACACTTGGCCTTCCCGGTTAAACGGTCATCAGCTGAGTAAAGTAGTGTCGAATAAGTCTACCGCATAGTACATCAAGTATCGCACATTTCCGAATTTCATGGTCCGAAATTCTATTCATCATGATATCATAAAAATAAAGAGGCCACAATCCAAAATACACATTCTCAAATCTCATGTTTTAAACTACACACCAAAACACACTACCAGTGTCTCCCCAACAAACAAACAAAAAACTTCAATACCCCAAAATGAACAAAAACAACACTGGTTGTCACCATGTATTCATGGCAATGCTACGGTGAAAATCAAAAGACTCACGCGGTATTGCTTTTGTAAGAAAATCCCCATGCTGAAAAGGTGACGACACGTGGATGGTCGATATCTCTTTCCTCCCAACCAATTCCCTGAGAAAATGGTGTCGCACGTCGATGTGCTTGGAGTTGGAGTTGGTAATGGGGTTTTGTGCAAGTTGCACTGCACCCTCATTGTCCTCGAACATCGGTATGCATGGCATCCCCACTTCTGGTATCATAAAGCGCCAAACCTGCCTAAACAAAAACACCTCCTTTACTACATCTGCAAGTGCCACGTACTCTGCTTCCGTTGTGGAAAGCGTGACGCATTTCTGAGTCCTCGAAAACCATGACACACATGCACCACCACACATCACTAACCCCCCAGAAACTGACCTCCTGTCAGCTGCTTTACTAGCATAGTCTGCGTCAGCAAAAACCTGCAGATTTAGCCCCCCTACCGAACCTTTCTGAAATGTAATCCCGAATGAACTCGTCCGTCTCACATATCCTAAAATACCAAGTGCCGCCTTCCAGTGGACACGCTTAGGCGCTGAGCAGTACCTAGCCACCGCTCTTACTGCGTTAGAGATGTCAGGTCGAGTCTGGGTTGATAGCCACATAAGTGAGCCTACCAGCTCGCGAAAAGGCCAGTGCCCTGGTGCTTCGTTCTCATCGAACTCAGCAAGTCTCGCGCCAACAGAAAGCGGAACACTCTTACCAAATTCGATCCCATACTCATCCGCCAACTGTTCAGCGAAAGTCTGCTGGGAAATCTTCAACACTCCCTTCTCTCAATCCCTCTCATAGAAACACCCCGAATACCAACGCAACTCTCCCAAGTTCTTGACCGGTACCATCTGGTTCAAATCCTTCCCGAACCGATCACGCCTCTCCTTCTCTCCTACTGCAAATATATCATCTACATGCACCACTATAGTCACCACAACCTCGGGGTAAGCGCATGAACACGTTTTCCTCGAGGCTTGATTGCACGAAAGCCTGCTCAATATCAAAATGGCATAAGTCAAGATCTAGCTCGCACGCCATCGCTGTCAACAACCGGACACTCGAGACAGCAACGGTGGGCGCAAACAATTCTCCGAAATCAATGTTAGCTCTCTGCTCATCCCCCCGCGCTACTATGCATGAGCAATATTCCCCTCAGCTCTGTACATGAAAATGTACGACATCGCAGAGCTGATACATCTCAATAAAAATATCAAATCGAATCAAACTCAGAAAGTCAAAAATCCAATCTGTAACTCAAAAATCAAATTCTTGAATCACCACTCAAATCCTCAAATCAGTATTCAAATACTCAAATCCCCAGCCTCTCTGTTGCAAACAAATAAAACACTCGAAATCCAATGCCAAGTAAAACGGCATTCTTCTCGGATTCTTGACGGACTGCCGCTTATCGTGCCATGTGAAATCCTTGTCAAACTTGGCCAAGTTTTAGGCAAGATTTTTGTATTTCAAGTATCGAAATAGCAAGTTCAAGTAGCAAATGGCCAATAAAGTAAAACCTATAAACGTGGCGACCAAGGACGCTAAGGAACTATCCCAAATGAAGTATGCGGGAAAAAAAAAAAACGTCCCTTTTCAGCAAGTGGAAAATTCAAATTGCCACAAAACTACAGTGGATAAATCGGCAAAACCATTGTAAATACGTGTCGTTGAGAGCGGCCCTGAATGGCATTTGCTACCGCGTCAGTTGATTGCAATGCCTCCCTGGCGGTGGATGAAGCCGGGGAGGGAGCGCGTTCAGGATTGAACGCAAGGTTGCACAACCATCCTCCCCCCGCTGCTGTAGGAAGGGTTTCTGATGTCACTCATTCCACACCCGTGACCTGCCGACGACCCTTGTGGCGGACGGCCCTCGTCCCAATGCTGACGGTACCAGATCAAACCCACCAACACCTCCTGTAAAATAAACATTATATTGGTACAGAACCCTCCTACGTAAGTCAGGACAGCAAGCTCGATATTGCAACTTTGGGACACGCTGATGCTACCTCCGTCTCCTTTTCCGCATGGCGTTGTGCATGCGTCCAGTGGGTACGATCTGGGGATACTGTCTTAGACCGCATCACATATTCTAGCTACCGCAGCATCCACCCGCGGCTAGAAAAATGCGATGCCTTGCGACTGTTGTTGGCCTGACGTGCCCATTATTGCAATGTGCCGTACTTGGAAAATTGCAAAGCATTCTGCGGATGGTTCTCTCGCTACCACTGTGTCGGTGTGACCCCGAGAAAAAAAAAACCCATGCTCACGATAGCGGTGGTTTGCTAGGTAGAGCGTTTAGTAGAGTCGACGCCAGATTACTGCTGCGACAGGGGGGGTAAGATGGCGGCATCGTTAGTACTGCGTTTAGGCTACTCGAGCGAGTGTCCCCGAAATTCACTCGAAATTGAACATGATAGGGTTATGTTGGCGAGGCAGCGTAACGAACAACCCCGCGGCGATCCACATCGTAAGGCCAAAAGGCATGAAAGCATCGAGGCTGCAAGGCCGTATAGTTATCACTCGGATGCGTGACCCTGAGCACTCGAAACCATCACACCTAAACACGACCCTCCTAACGCAGGAACAGGTTCCAGTTGAGCTATGGCAGTTATTGGCGCAACCGACGGAGATTTGAGCGGTCCGCGTCACTTGGTGTGTTTGTATACGCTCATGAAGCCCACGCCTCCGCACGCAAATTGGTCGTCTCCAGAGCACTCGTAGTTACACCAGCCGCCTCCCTTGTTGGTAGGCTCGGAGCACCCGCAGTGGCAGTCTGTGGAAGTGAGACATATTGACATGGAGCCATTGCAACCAGAGTTCATTTGAGAGGCGTTCTTCGATAAAGGTTTTGTATTGGGCAAAAAAAAAAAAACGTTTCCCACCCACCACGGCGGTGTCTTTACCGGCGTTCGGTTGAACGATGAGTGTGTAACTTGTTCTCTACATTGTTGGGCATAGTGCGTACGTAGACGTACGAAGTGCGTATAGCATCAGTCGTATTCATGTGTCTGTCCCCGTCGAATTCCGCACTATTCCTTCGGGGGACATAGGAACGTTAGAAAACGTCGGGTGAACCTCTATCAACATAGAATGCCTCTTGAGTTCAGAAGTAGGAGCGGCGTTTGTGCAGGACACAGCTAGAAAAACTACAATTGAGATCGCCTCAACATAACCGCGGAGGGTGTGACGGCGACTGCAATCAAGACTTAATTTCTTGCCGTAATACGCAATGCGTTCCGTGAGCTTCAGGGTTGGCGAAACAAGAAAGCGTGCATCATGGTTTAAGCTCTCCAATTCATGTAGAATCTCAACAATAACCCATTCAAAGTGAACTTTGTACTACTACTACTACTACTACTACCACTACTACTACTACTACTACTACTACTACTACTACTACTACTACTGCTACTGCTACTACTACTACTACTCGCACTGTACAGCCGTTACTAGCTCTGGTTCTTGCTGCACAACAATGTGTACATGTTACAGCATACTGTGTTTCCGATCGGAATTTATTTGCACTGCTTTCTCGTGATTTCAACTGTGCTGTCTGGTACTATGTTACTCGCGCGTACGTGTTTTTCAACTATCTCACAAAAGTCAGCCATTCTTTCATCACAGCTGCTCGTGCTATCGGCTACATATTTGGCCTTCTCGGACAAAACTCGACGTCACCTGAACCGTATGCTAAGCCAAAGAACTCGTAGCCGGTGGCGCTGCAGTTGCTCGAGCATACCTGACGAAACATAGCACGGACAAGCGGTGCAATGGGGCCATAGGTTCGGTTCCAGGCGTTTGAGGTCCTCCCGTACTTCATCTGAGCATGCTCAAGTGCAAAACGACCTTGTACAAGTCGGCTGTCACGTTGACAATCCACGACTCATTTATTTTCTCACCTCTATCGTCATGTTCTTCGCAGTGAACATAGGGCCATTGAGCGAACGGTGCTGAGGTTCGTCCACAAAGCAGCCAAAGTACTTGGCGTTGTATGCCGAGCCAAGGTCGAAGAATCCGCCAACCGTGGGGACTGGTCTGGACGTGTTTGTCGGGCACAGGGGCTCCGGAATACACAGTGGCGTGGGTGGATCCACGCATGAGCCGCCACTGCCGACCACCAATCCCGTGAGGGACGACAGGTCGGGTTTGTTTCCCTGGTCGTCGGTGTAGTTCGCGGATACGACGACGCTTCCACCAGGGACCTCGCTGCACAGGTTCAGTAAAACGTCGAAGTTCGTGGGGGTGGACTCAAGGTCACTCGCCGTAAAGGTGACCGTGGTCCCTACAACCGCCCCCGAGGCGGAACAGGCGACTGGAACGCTGAAGGTGATCGTTACCGTGGCGCCTGTGGATGGGCATGCTACAGCGGAGCCCCCGCTTGACGTGAGAATGCGTTCCAAGGCCGCTGGCAATAAAGCACCGTGAGGGTATGCGGACAGGTTCGGACAGGAAAATTTATGACGTTAGTGATTTTCGTGACCGTGACGTCTCCTTCGACCTTGATGAACTGCCTCCTGTTACGTGCATCACTTCACGATACATTGTCACAGTTTGTCGGAGTTTTAAAACACGTCTCAGTTTATGTTAGGGACGAATATCTTAACGCTTGGGGAACCAACCTCCGACCGTGGAGATCACCGTCTGGAAAATAGTGGGATCCTTCCTGCGGTAGGCACAGAGTTCAACTGTGTAGATCCGCGCAGTGCGTATTGTGAAAGTCTACAGTAGCGCCGGTACATAGTTGTAAGAATGCGCGTTCTGGAACACTCCTCGACAACGGCGTTACGGGTGCTGTGTCGCACGCAAAGGTCGTGACACTGCGATGGTCGACACTACATGCGCTGGTCGACGGAGATGTTTTATTTCTTATTTTTTAAGACGAGGCATTGTTTTGTTTGAGGGCACACTTTTCCCTGGAGGTAGCCTCAAGTGAGCGACTAGTCTGCCGCGGGCAGCCCAGGGTTGGTTTGATACGACATACGCATCATCTGTGGAGACCGTGACACCACGACATGGCTTGAGCATGTTGTGTAAATGTTCGGGGCCCGACATACGATGACACGGCTCATGCATGTGTTGTCTGGAGTACTGTAGTAATGTAGAATCCGCGACTGAAGAGTCGTGGTGATCGTATCTCCTCCCTTCTCCTCTTCAAAAGCAACAGCGCAAATAGCCTCCCACTTCTCTGGGCAGGGAGTGGAAGGCTTCTACGTCGACGCCATCATCCCCGCACACATGGCAAGCAGACAAACGGACAGGACGTTCACTATAGTGTATCATATATACACACGTCGCTGTGGCGCTGCCCGTACGTTCATCAATCTCCTAACCGGTATGGAATACCGACTGGCACACTATACATGCTAGCTACTGTGCACACAGTATAGACGCGCGGTAAAATAAAAAACAACCACACGATTCTTGACTGACAACCTGTCCACCGTAGTGTGGAGCTGACGTCTCTGCAATAAATTTGGGCTTGAGCAGCACAACCAGTATGAGATGCAAACGAGCATGTGTCGAACAACACCGCGAAGGGTATACTTCTCGACGGACAGGACACTCGGTGACACATTAAATCTAAACCTTGTCTTAACAGGTGTATAAAAGGGCACGATGCAGGAAGAAGTCCTCAAGAAGAGCGTTGAGACCTGTACTTAGTACGTAGGATACACCAAGGTACGCGTCCGATTGTCTAGGAAGGCGCATGTGGGAGTACGTAAACCTTACGTTTGCGCAGCAGCCTGTATGAAGTGGCTCCACGGTACTGTAGTTCTTTGGTCGAGTGGTTGTCGTCTCGCCGACGAGGACAACTCAAGGCCGGTAGATGACCCATCCGTTTTCAAACGACGCGTGCAACGATACTAATGGTACGCTATGTTTGCGGTGCCAGGATATTCCTCCCTAGCTTAATTAACTTCACTGACGACTTGCCAATATCGTTCAAACGCCTTTTTTGTTTCGTTTTACATGGAATTATCATTGTATACCTAACACCCTTGCGCGTTTGGGTGAGGTATGGAACTTCGTGAGCAAGCATCCTCAGTAGGCAAAAGTAGGTGCACCCCTATCGAAGCATGTTTTTTCCGAGTTGTCCCTGTTGTGGTCTGGCTTACCGTCAAGAAGATCGAATTCGTCGACGGTGAATACGTTCTCTTTGCCGCCCCCGATCGCTTCAAGTTCAGCTTCGCCAGTCGCAGACCCTGCAGCGGGAGACAGACAGACAAAAAGGGCTACGTTCCAGATGTCCATCTTTCGTTTGAAAACTGTCGGGGCGTGTGATCAGAGAGTATAACGTTAGCGAAGTATTGTCGATTCTGTGTGCGCGGGCCAAGATTTCGAAGAAAAATAATACATCGTGCCTTGGGTGGCAGTAGTAAAGCTATACGTCGATACGTGCGCGATGCGTTTTTTTTTGTTTTGCCCACGAGGTTGTAATGCTTGGTCATGTCTCAATGTTTTGCGTGAAACGAACTACAAGCACAATTCTCGATGCGGGAGCTTTGGGTTTCCTTGTAGCGCCAGATTTTACCTACACCGTGACAACCGATTGTCGTTTAGATTTTGTGCACACGATTTTCGAGCGCGGGCAATTCGACGGTCTGGAGTGATCAGAGCTCAGATTTAGCCGGCAAACACTTGAGCTTGCCTAATTTATGAATACAAAGACTAAGGATGTCACTAAATAGTACTCGCAGGCGCAAATATAAGGACATCTACACATTTCCGCACACAAGCGGCTCGCGACGGCTACGGCCATTCGATGCCTCAGCCTCACCCACTCCCACAGCAAACACGGTTATGCCCTCAGCCCTGGCTGCGTCTGCTGCTGCTGAAGTGGTGCTGACGCTGCTGCTTCGTCCGTCGGTGATCACGATCATGAACGATGCACTAGCAGGGTTGACGCCTAGGAGACGGGTGCCTTCCTGAATGCCGACGGACGTCACCGTACCTCCTCTGGATTGCTGGTCGGCAGTTGCAAAAGCGCGAAACTCGTCGGAGCTGTCGAACATTCCGGATGACACAAGTCCACTTGAGTACTGCACGTAAGAGGCCATTCCCCCATTATCAAACAGGTTTCGCGCGGAGAACGCATTGACGGTATCCTCAGCGAATCCTTGCTCCAGCTGAAAATCACTGTTGTGATGCTGCCTGACCCGTCTAGAATGATAGCGAGGTTGACCTGCCAAGGCAGAGGTTGACGCAGGCCATCTTATTTCATTGCTGGCGTTAATTTATTGCCCGATTCCTGATCAAGATGTTCTGCCGTGCTGCTATATATGCATCGAAAGCTTACAACGACAGTAGTAATGTACCGAATACATCTATAAAATACGTAGGTACGTTGAAGCAGTACACCCTGTACCAGTACAGTGTTTATGAAGACGCACGCCGGAGGCAATGGTGTTTACAGCATATTCCAAGGAGAAAGGAGGAGCCCAGTAAGAACATAAGACTCACCTTTGTTGGAACGAGTAAGAACCCGATACTCCTTAAGTATGCTCAGCGTCGACTGCCACACTAAATTCCATGTGATAGACGTTTTTCAAGGCGTTCCAAGGATTGTGTCAGAACTAAGATGGCAAGATTTGCCCGGATTAGGCGTTCCTTCTTGGCGGGTCATGACTGCATACAGTATAATATTCGGTGCTGTAAAGTATGGATGTTGGCATACTTGGTACTTTGCGGGGTGCATTACTGGGAGTAGTGGGTGATACGCAAGACGTTTAAGGTCCTAAACTGCGATCTCTGGGCGTTTGGCAGAATATTGGATGTTCATTACTGCTTGTACTGGATGACACACAGTACCGGGTATGTATGTTGGAGGCAATATAGAGAGAGTACTGGGATACAGGAAACATGGTAAACATTTTGTACGCCGAATACTGGGTTATTATCAAAGGGGTTTCGTGGTTTGATACTGCGAGTGCTGGGCGATTTATACAGATAGTATGAGGGTATTAAGTTGAATTGGCGTTGATTCTGGTGTGGTTGTGTGTCGTTGTATGTATTTCACGTACGGGAGTTTGGTGTGATTTTAGTATATAGTGTACCCTCGCGGTTGCGCCGGAACGAGACATTTTCATTCCATCTTTTGACCGTGGATGATGGTGTTGGGGGTGTACACAATGTGACAACAGTTTCTGCGTTCCGCGCGGGCCCGCGCTCGTGTCGCCGACGGTTCTGAAAGTGTAGGGTTGGATGCGGCGAGATCTGAGCAATTACTATAATTATGCCACGTAGAGCCAGGATCGTACGAGCACCCAGGGAGTGAGCGTTCCCGTGGTAGCTACAGGAGAGCGAGCGGGCCACGCGGGTTGTTGCTGGCGCGGGTGTCGCCAGAGAGTCACAGGAGGAGAGGGGCGCCCTGAGCCGCGTATCAATATTGTGGTGTCGTCTAGAGCAGAGAGAGTCGGGAGTTATCCTGAAGGAGAGGATTTAAACATGTTAACACGTCGGGACTTCACATTTCAGCAAGACTAACAGTAGCTCTTTAGTACTACGGTGCCGAATCGCGAAATGAGTGTCCCCGGGCTGCTCGGTTGCACGCAGGGCGAGGTAGCTCTGTCACCAGAGGGGGGTAAGCGTGCCACGTAAGGGTAGAATGCATGCTGTGATAAAACATTAGAACACAACACCAGGTATTCCTATATTGACGGCCGGGCCGCGCACCATGAACCGAAGCGCGTATGGCACTCCCACAACGGAAGCGGAGGCGGATGCCCCCGGGGGGGTACTGCCCGCGCAGGCCCTTCCCAAAGCCTAATTTTGATATGTGTCCATTACCATACTAAAAATGTCCATTGCACTCGCAGCGTTTACCCTCCCCTTGGTACGCGTGCGTCGTGCTGGTTGTTAATGCACTGAAACGTGGCTAACATCAACACTCTCAAAGTGATGATCGCACGAAGTGCTCCACTCGTACCGACATAAGCATCGTTGAAACCTTCAAATTTTCCTCTGTCCTGTCCATATGTTTGAGCCCTGTTTCGTCCCAAACGACGGAGCAAAACGTCGAACGTTTCTATTGAAAAGCGAAAACACATGAATTTTTTTA
The DNA here is from genome assembly GCA_031763025.1 of Macrocystis pyrifera. Classification (NCBI taxonomy): domain Eukaryota; class Phaeophyceae; order Laminariales; family Laminariaceae; genus Macrocystis; species Macrocystis pyrifera. The sequence goes on along the minus strand of JASSKH010000004.1, from coordinate 3,275,528 downwards.
ATATTTCCGACAACTGTTGTTTCGGCAGAAACGCGCCAACCAGCACGGCAAAAGGTAACTCAAATTGTTTTGTTTGCGGCGAAACGATACCCCAAACATGTTTTCTTTCCCCTGCCTCGAATGGGAACCAATTTTAATACTCACCTACCTTCCCGGTCGGCCAGTGCTACGACAGGGGAAATCAATTTGGAAAAGCCATTTTCGAGTAACAGGGCAGGTTAACCCAACACATATTCCTAAATCAACTGGTAATGTGTCATAGAATATACGAGGGGGGCTTCGCCGCGACGGGCTAGTGCCAGGGGCCGCTCCGCGTAGTATGCTCCGGTGGTATGTAACTACTCTGCTGAACGTTTTGCCAGGCGCTCGACATTAGAAAACGTGTTGAACGCACAACCAGCGACGTATTCTGATCGACCTTGTATGAGCCGTCCGGGCATTTGTACCAACATCCTGTGAAAAAATTGTAAACGAAGCGTCTGTTGTTTTTACCGTGTTCGCGTTTTTAGCTAACGCGGTTAAAAATCTCAAGACGACATGAACGAAGAACATGTCACTTTCACATCTTCTATCCAACCAAGGGGAGACGGGGCTCGCGTTGAAACTGACTTACAAAAGCACGCGGAACTCGCCTTGTAAGCGACTCTCTCTGTTTATTGCCCTTCCGATCGATTAATACGAAGTATGTTTTTGCACTGGGTTCGCAAATCTTCCCTTAACCAAAACAATCATCAGAATCCATCGCACTCGTTTGTATTTAACGATGAGCGAAGTTTTAAGTTGACCCTTTGTTGTTCGCGCGTGAGTCAAAGCTGGGAAGGACCGTAAATAGTGAAACGTTGATGTCGAAGTAGTGAGTATTGGTTGTCGCACCTGTATGGACTGCCGGGCTTAGAAAATCTTGTAATTCTTTGAACCACTGTTCTACTATTGCAACCGTGCTGCTGCACTGTGTCTACACACTGCTACCGCTGCTTCGACGGCTCCTTCCGGCCCAAATCAGCAGTAGTTTGTAATTGTTGTCGCCTATAATGCCATGTACGAAAGCGGTTACTTGAAAGCCTTCAAAGGGCAAATGGACTCCCTCGCACATAAAAGCCAACGGCATATGTCTTCACTATTCCCTCGTACGTAGAACGCTTGCAACTTCTCCGAGCCCAACACTATTCGACTGGATTCATGCATTCCTTCCTCTCTGCCTCTGGGAGGCCGTTCGCGTTGCGCTCGATGCAAAGTGCGAGCCCTCATGTGCTCGTTTCGCCACTCGACCAAGTGATACTATATTCATTCTTTGAAACGGCAAAAGGAAGCGGGCATACATATCGGCGTCTTCATATTTTGGCATACACCCACGCTTACGCCGCCCGCACGAGCGCTCGAGGAGGACACTAGGCAGCCCCCTCTTGGTCAAGTCGAGACCGGCGGAAAATGTACGGGAATGTCATACCGAAACGACTTACCTCTCGTCGAGAAAGGGGCTTCGAAGCGCACAGAGGACTCGGATTGCATGTGCTTCGTGGAGACGCAAGTGCGTATACCACATAGATAGGTTGCAAAAAAATATGTCTAAATTGGCTGTGGGTAGAAACCAACTTTTTAGTGACTTGAGTAATGGTGTGAGATGAATTATTAATTTTTTTTAACACTGCATGACCTGAATTTCTTCCCACCTCCTAGGCACACCGTGCTATATACAAGCGGCCTTTACCGCGGGGGGCAGATGCCCACCGCATGTCTGCGTATGCTCGGAACGGGTGATGTATGAAAGGACGGTACAAACTGACGAGGCCGCAAAAGCGACTGTACTGCCAAGGGGTTTCCGGAATTTTTTGGATGTTCACATGAAAAAAGTTAGATATACTTTCGACATAGTCTAATTACACAGCAGTGAAAACACTAGACAGCCGGTAGGGGGGCGAACTCGATGATCTTGTATCGCCCCCCAACAGCTGCTCTGCAGAAAAAGCAGGTGTAACATCCAAAATATTCATTAGGACTACCCATGGTGTGCTCGACGCCGCTGCCGCTGCCACGTTTACTTTCTCTCTACTAGGAAACCAAGACATGGGGCCACCGCGTTTCCTGCAAAACACATATATGACGCTGGGACTCCACGTACGCAGTGAGGGAAAGCTACTATCTTCATGCACTGCTGTTGTCACAAATACTACGAGTCTACAGTACTGTAGTATGAGCACTGAGCCGTTCTACTGTAGTATACGAGTACTACGACCCAAACGAAAGGTGCGCCTCGCGTCGAGAAAGGGGTATCGGAGCGCGGAGAGGACACGGAACTCCAGCGATGCGGCGGCACAATCATGTGGACCTGATACATTGATTTGCAAGCATTAAGGTTGTGGGTGGGTGATCCCTCTTGGGACCTCAGACGGGAAACGTGGCGGTGACAGACGAGACCGTTACAGCGCAAATGCCACCGTGTGACTGGGGAATTTTACTGAACGGTGTCCGAGTTATGATGCAAGGGGTCGCACGTCGCAGGAGTGATGACATGATTCTTCCCGTGCCGTCCGGTCCTCCTGCAGTTTGCGGACGGTTTTCAAAAACCCCAAGGCCGTTGTTGTTTCGGCCACTAGCTCGGGGGTATCAAAGGGAATAATTTAAGAAATGCATGAATTGAGCCAGCATTTTAATTTACGGAGAAAAACTACGTATTTCATACCCGGGTACCTGGTGGTACTGCTTAAAAAAACGGAACAGTTTCGTCACAGCACTTTATCCAAGCGGGATAGAATATACAGCAAGGTACCTACTGTTTTATATGAAGGGTTTTCAATTATATAGGTAGGGGTAGGGGGTGGGGGGTAAGAGTAAGAGATACATGCAGGGCATACTTAACTCAGAATGAAAAAACTGACACAATTCGTCGAATACCACTAATCATACCAAGTACACCTTCGCTGCGGATGTTCGTGATATGCCTACGAAAACGTGTATAAATTTTTCATCGGGTGGCGCTTTGACTTCATAAAAAAAATGTTTTTGGGTGAGGGGCTGAGACTAGGAATATTATAAATAGCAGTAGTCGCAGTGAAAGTAGTACACTAGTCGTCTGGTATTTCAGAGGATCACCACTAAAAGTAATATCCATACCGTACTATAGTCTAGTAGTTGTGTCAACATAATTATTTGGCCGCACTTTTCATGGTCTTACCTCCTATGGGCAAATAAACTCATTTGGCGCGAAGCGCCAAAAATCAAACAAAACGCGGTGTGTACAGGCTCCCAATATTTTACGAGTGTCTTCATGAAATAGTCGTGTTTTTGCACTACCGATTGCGAGAGCTGTACGTTACCGATTTCCACAACCCCGGTATCTGCAGAAGCGGGCCATCTGGAGCTAGCGCGTTGGACTTGTCTCGTTGCAGGACATCTCGAGTTGCGCTCGCATTTGCCGTGGCACTGGTGTGTTTTGAAAGCAGCAGGATTTAGTTTTGTTTCCGTTATTTTTTCTTACGAGCGCACTAGGCCTCCATACCGCATGTGCAGCCTTGTCTCATTTTTCTCTATAATACTGCTGCAGTACTTGCCTACAATGAAGCTTTGGGGGCCATTTATACTCGCATACAGCAGAGATGCTGTTCACTCTCTCTTTCTTATTTCGCTCTGCCTGTATAGATAGATAGGTCTTCTTCCCTTTCTTCTTGGAATTTGAAATTGGGCGATGTTTGATGTGACAACATCACGAGCACACTCACCGTGAGTGAGCAGCTTTGCCGACCGAGTGGAATGAAGCATAAACGAGTACGTGCAGGTGGAAGGCTATGTAAGATATAAACACAAGATGCGCATCTTCTCTTGTACGTGGTACATATTGACAATATCGAGTAATTTCTTTGTCCCATAATGTGATATCATGTTTTAACATTCTTAATGGTTTGCCCCTCGACAGTAGCAGTCGTGAATTCTATTTGGTTGAACCGCGCAGAAGCAGTCTGCGTTGATCACCGCTCCCACAGCCCCCCGAAGCATACAAACAAAACAATGCTCTTCACATATAGCTCAAGCGCACCCCGCTCTTGGACGCTGTGCACCGACCGAAAGTGTCGGGTGTAATTGCATGAGAGTATACCTACAATTTCGTGCGAAACAACCAAGACACGTGAAAACGTTGATTGGAAGAATGCGCAACACAAGAAAATACCATCATTATCTTGTTCTCAAAGGGGTAAAATAAGGTCGGTTAAAACCTACCAGGTATGATATCTGCTTGAAACATAAGGAGTCAATGTACACGTTGCACGCGTCGTACATCATATAGTTTTTGATCTGAGTAGTACTATCCTAATTGCCTGCACTTGACACACACTACTATTGCTTGAGCGACCGGCCAGAATTGAAGCCCGCCTGATGTATTTCGTCTCAGGCGCATCCAACTCGCACTGCCGACTGAATTTACAAATGACGTTCTTCTCCGACGACTGTCTTAAGTCGCGACAACGCTCGTCTGGTACACAGCAGTGAATGTGCCCTCCCACCTTGTGATCCAAACTACTGATTCTGATGTTATTTTTATGCCCCCACTGTTATATAATATCCAGTTGATACGACGTGCGGGCAAACGTGCCAAGACACCGATGTCATTGATGACTGCACAGCAATACTCTTGTGTCTCCTAGTCTCGAACAGCTTGATGTTCTGCATACTATCTGTTTAAACTGAAGTTCGTCGTCGATACCACGCGTGGCGCCTGCAGGACCTCCACTATCCACGGGAGCGCGCAGCTTGTCCTGATGGGCTCATACTTCTCTCGAACGGGCCTTAGCGCTTCCCTGCTGATGCCTGCGTCATCACCCGTGGGGCGCGGGATGTGGGTAGCACGTGTCATGCTAGCCCAAAAAATGTAAATACATTACCAGAACGGGATAGGGCCTCGCTCGAGCAACCAGAACTGAAGAAAACGGGATAGGTTTCGTTCGATGCTTTAACAGTATGCCTCAAGGTGGCCGGCCTTGTTGCTCATTGTCGAGGGGACCACCGCAATATTTTTCGGCTTCCTTATCGGCGACGACATCGTACACCTCAATGACGGATGAGGAAAGTGTACAGAGCTCCGTCGGTACGACGAGCGTCATTAAAGTGGTGCTGGGCTTAGAGGGGTGGCCGGTATGTTTTACTAGGGCGGCAGGCGACTCGAACAAATCGGAAGCGAAACAGACCTGCTCGAGGGGTATGCATCAACCTCCAGGACTGCGTAGTAGCATTGATTGTATCGCGACATAATTCTTCATTACCTCCCGCACGCTTGACAGCCAATACCTCCCGCGCGTTTGGCATCCTGCTACGATAACTGGATTGGGCCCCAACGTCACAGTTAGATATTGTGGAAATCCAGTTCGGATACTTCGCGTTGCCCAACAGTGCGAAGACGATTACTTCACACGGGCGAGTACAACTTATTCAGGCCATAGCAAATATTGCGTGTCAATGTCGGAACAAAAACACTGATTAAGTCAGTGGCACCATATCCAGCACTCGATCAAACTATTCCTGCATGGCCCCGTGCACCAGCTGCTCATAGCCCCCCCTTGAAAGTTATGTTCCGTCCCTGCATGATAGGGGTGCGAGGGTCTATGGTCGTACGGCTACGACCATTCATGATATTTATTACGAGGGACCATATTAAATAGGACCTACCGTACACAAAAAACCTATATATTTCGCTGTTTTTACTCACAATATTTGGTCCTATTTACTATGGTCCCCCGTAACAGTACACCCCCCCCCACTCCCTACGTCAGCAATATCAAGATCGTGGTGTGATCAAGAGTGGCCATAGAATCTCCCTGCATGCGAGCAGATGCATATACACCCTTCTGCACCATTTGTACTGCAAGCACGCTGATACATTAGAAAGCCAGCCGCAAAATACTCCCTTGCCTGGATACTATATTGGCAGGCCATCGGAATCAGTCTGTCAGTCAGCCTTGACGTGCAGCCTTCCTCGCTTCGTCCCTCAGCAAAGGTTGCTGGGTCTTCAACCAGATTGACCCACCAAATGGGCCGCCGATGCTATTATATCTCAGAAGAAGATCTCATCATGCTCATGATGACGGGATCATCCTGATAGAGGTGGCAACGAACAAGAATAGGACAAAACAGCAGTGACAACGTCATATGTTGTGCGGAACAGCAGTGACAACTTACTTGACGGGAAACCCAGTCAAAATCCTTGCCACGTTGCGGCTGTATATTCACTTGGCAACACGGCACTCGACGAACTTAAATGGGATGGAGTCTCGCACCCGACGTGAATTTCACGTATACCGTTGAAGCTAACCTTCGGTAGGTACCCTGGTAGGAAATAAGCGATGCCACTCCCACTCGTTTGTCGGTCTACATGGTCTTGACTCCTGACCTTGTGGCGGAAGGCCTGCTCCACCGACTCGAATTCCTCTGCGCTTTCTTCATAAAAACGCATCTCCCAACCATAGAAAAACAATGCAGACCACGGCTGCTGCCTTGTGTAATGGTAGGTAAAGTGTAGAGAGAGCTCGTGGGGCACAGGCGACAGCTATCTACTGGAGGGATTGCTGCGCAGGTTGCGACCGGCACACGGCAGCCGTGCAAGTTGTGACGCACCAAACAGGTGCCTCCCTCGTAGGCAACATTCTCTTACAGCAGTCAGTACCTGATAAAGCAGCAGTACCTCTCCTGCGCACACTGGTACTGGTATATACGTGCAGTCAGTACGGGAGGCGTGAAAAATTCAGACAACTGCTGCTGTTGTGGTAGACGGTACGAGCACAGATGCCCTTGTGAAGCCCGTACGGCACAAGCAGTATTAGAGATCTGCTGGAGGGACTCCTGTGGTGCTCGGACAGCAGGTAGGTACGAGTATACAACAGCAGCAGTATTCATAGTACCTACGGTACAGTTTTGTTGTGGTGCAGTACTCTTTTAGGTACCAGGTATAAAATTTCCGTACCAGCAGGCGACCCTCGTAGGTGTTAGATTACTCGTATCGCCAGGGAGCACACAAGCAGCATGTGACACAACACGACAACATACACGCGCACCTGCCACATAGAAGCCTCCCCCTTTGCCGTGCAGGCCCAGCACCACCAGCTGAATACCCACAATGCGAAGAAGCACCTCCACCACCAGCAGCTTGCCCAGCGCCTCTTCACCTTTGAGTTGCTGCAAGCATCTGAGTTTGTATCGTACCCGCGCCTTGTTTCAGGCTCACAGGCAGAGGATGGCGGCAGCATGCAGCATGCCAGCCTAATCGCGCCGCGCATATTGATCTCGCCGCGCGAATAGTCCTGCTAATTGGCCAAACCTTGTGAGAGCCTTATGGGAGCACCCAATCAGGATGCTTTGGTACTTGGCAAAAGAAAACTACTCTAGGCGTAAATATAAGAAAACCGTTTAACAACTTAAATAAATACCAAGCGATCATTATGATTTCGACCAGAACCTTATGGGCGATCAGGTAAGACGGCCGAATCGATGTAATAACGGTGTTCGTAGTATTAATAGTAATAGTACTAATGGTATTCATAGTAGTACTAGCGATACTAGTGTAGTATTCCGGCGGACCCTATTTATCAGGACCTGCAATAGACACAAAACGTTTATGTTCTACTATTTTTACAAACCATATTTAGCCCTGATTGCCATGTTCCTCCGGAATACAACGGGAGACCATAGTAAAAGGACCAAATATTGTTAGCACAAATGAATAAATCTATACTGGTAGGTTTTTATGTGTTACCGTAGGTCCTAGCAACTATGTGAAATTGTCAAACAATGTATAGAGGTCCTAAATGGGGAAATGACGATCAGAGCCTCCGAAAGTTTAGGTGCTACTCGGAGCCCCCACCACAGTATACGTCGCCGGTGGTCCACTATACGTAAACTTCGTGTCAACGATTCAGTTCGCCGCATCGATTTATTAATCTCGAAACGAAACCAACTGTCGAGAGCGCCTATTAATATTATTTTTCTGGCCGGTGAGTCGACGAGGGAAGAATGTGCTGAACCCTTCTCGCAATAAAAAAGCAGGGCACTCAACGTACAGCAGCGACGTGGGAGAAGAGTCTGCGATATGACCCCGGGTCTGAGTTCCAACTTAAAGTAGAGGATGGGATGGGGCGTACTCATGTGTTGCTTGCCTTAGTCATTTATCATTGACATCGGGACCATTTTCGAAACGGAGTAGTAGGGGGGGGGGGGGGGAAAGAGGGGGCCAAGATACTTGGCAGGATGGAACCAAACCACTAACAAATACCACAAACAAATACTGCCTTGAGGCGAAAAATGGTTGGTGCAGAACCAGTCCAAAGATGCATGTGCGGCAAACTACGCATAGGGTCCGGGGAATGGTGCGCTGCGTGCAGTTGTCGGCGAAACGTGTGCGCCAGCCACCGCAAGATTTTGCCTGCAGCTATTGTATACCGTGTTATTGTATACCGTATGTTTTACTATTACGGGGGTCCATAGTTAATAAGACCTATGGTATCGATAAAAACCAACATATTTATCTATTTTTACTTGGTTCTATTTACTATGGCCCCCCTTAATAGTACCCATAACAGGTACGTTTGCTCGTAGGGATTACTTTGTCGCTGACGGTAGTTACCTGGGTACGTTAGATCGTGGGAATTTATTGTTTCGTGAAGACTTCTTGTTTCGGCAAATGAAGAAAAAGAGAGCAAGCGTATAAATACAACTATAATTACGATTTTTGAGGTCGTTGTCACTTGCTAGCTCTTCGCAGACAGACCGACTGATAGACAGCTCTTCGCAAACAGCCCTTCTTCTTTGAAACAGCCGAACAGCCAAACAACCTTTCTTTCTTCTTTCTTCCTCGCCAAACAGCCAAACAACCTTTCTTCTTTCTTCTTCCGCAAACTGCCAACCAATAGACAGCTCTTCGCACGGCGCCTAAAAGAGGCGTCTCGCCTTCGACGAACGGCATGGGATAGGTGCAGCTGTCGGCGGCCAAGCTGCTGCTGTCGGTGGCGAACCTGCTGGTGCTGCAACCCCCGCCTCGCCCTTCTCCACGCCCCCTAAGCTCACCTCCCCCTCGTCGAGAGGCGCGTGGTCCTCGCCCTCTGGCAAGAGAGCGGCAACGACAAAGACCGACCTGGTGCCGGCTGTTGTTTGCGACCAGTGCACGGACCAGCACTTGGTCAAGAACTCCGCGCCTGGTGGCAAAAACGTGGCCTTCGCCACCTGCAAGGATCTCACGTGCGTGGTGGCGGGATCATCCTGACAGGGCAACCGACTGCGAGTTCTATGCTCGCCCGATCAGGGAAGGGACTGTCTCGTACTCCCTCGAGACTGCTGACAGTGGTGAGTGTCTTATGTCTATTGTGCATGCTGTATGTTGCCAGTACGTTTTTTTGGGGTTTTTCAATAGCCTTTTTGCATACCAAACTTACGTCAAAGCGTTTATTAATTTTTTTACTCATCCATGCTCGTTCTTTCCCCTTCGTGCGTTGCGTCGGCTCCTCTTACACACAGTGCACGCGAACGCGCACATGCACAACTGTTTGCGGGACGTGAACGAAGGAACGGAGGATTCAGCTGTCGCCGTCACCGCTGCACCGAACGACGTGAGTGCTACTACTGCTGCTACTGTGGTGCATTTTCGGTGCATGCACACGATTTCTGTGTGTACATGTTTGGGTGACCCCACATGCTCATTTTGCTCGTTTTCGGCTGCCGGTGCTGCTGCTGCTGCTGCTGTCAGCGCCACGCCATGAGCTGTGCACTTGCTGCTGCTGTATGTAGTGCTGCTGCGTTGTTGCCGTGCATCATGCTGGAAGCGTACATATTTTCGGATCGTCAATTCCGTAGGTTTTGCGATGGCGGCATACCAAGGTACATGCTTTTTTTCTTCCTTATTTTCATATCGTTGCTATGCTGCTGCTGCTGCTGCTGCTGCTGCTGCTGCTGCTGCTGCCAACGCGCTGCCAACGCTGCTGCCAACGCTGCGGCGATTCGTTGCAGCTTCTGCTGCTGCTAATGCTGTAGCTGCTTCTGCTGCTGCTGCTGTTAATGTGCTGCCGCAATATCCACTGAATGTTCGTATGTACTCGGATTACTGTTTTTCTTGGTCGTTTTTGTACCCAAAATGGTTCCTTTTGATACGTGAAAATATATTTTTTTGTCGTTTTGCTCCTGCATTTTGCGTACGTACTGCAATTTCTCGTTTTTGGCTTGGTTATTTTCATATATATCGTTGCTATGCTGCTGCTGTGGTGCTGCTGCGTTGTTGCCGTACATCATGCTGCACTTGTGTGTGTACATATTTCGGTATCGTCAATGAAATTCCGTAGGTTTTGCGATTGCGGCATACCAGGGTACATACTTTTTTTCTTCCTTATTTTCATATCGTTCCTATGCCGCTGCTGCCAACGCGGATTATTGTTTTTATTGGCCATTTTTGTACCCAAATGGTTTTTTTGATACGTAAAAAAAATATTTTGGTCGTTTTGCTCCTGCATTTTGCGTACGTACTACTTTTTCTCGTATTTCGTATTGTTGCTATGCTGCTGCTGCGTTGTTGCCGTACAGCATGCGGAGGTGGGTCTATAGTGAGGTACCAAAAATACTTTTCGGACGGCCTCGGGGTACATACTTTTTTTCTCCCTTCTTTTCATATCGATGCTATGCTGCTGCTGCCAACGCTGTGGCGATCCGTTGCTGCTTCTGCTGCTGCTGCTGCTCTGCTTTTAGTGCTGCCGCAATATTCACTGGATGTTTTTATGTACTCGGATAATTGTGTTTCCTGGTCGTTTTGTGGCGCTGCTGCGTTGTTGCCGTACATCATGCTGGACATGATTTATGTGTCTATTATTACACTTAAACTTGTGCGTGTGTACATATTTCTGTATCGTCAATGATTTTTTTTGTGGTGCTGTTGCGTTGTTGCCGTACATCATGCTGGACGTGATTTGTGTGTGTACTGTACTACACTTGTGTGTGCACATATTTTCTGTATCGTCAATGAAATTACGTACTTGCTGCTTCTGCTTCTGCTGCTGCTGCTGCCGTCGTATAGCAAGCGATTACGTACTGCTGTTGTGCCGCTGTAGAGTAGTACAACAAATAATGAACTCTGCCCCCCCCCCCCCCCCCCCCCCCCCCCCCCCCCGCTATATTCCCTGCACGCCACTCCCGCCCCGCGCACCCTATATGTTTACTTCGACCAGGTCCGTGGCAAGTGCTACAACTGCCGCCTGACGGACTCCACCATCAAAGACGGAGACATAATTATCAAGAGCCAAAAGACTCCCTTCCATTTCGCCTGCTCCAGGGCTTCGCGGAATTCCGAAGCAGTACGCCAAGCAGATTGTCGTCATCCAGGACGAACGAAAGGAAACAAATTGTTTCCCACATTTCCCAAAATCACGATTATTTCTTCCTACACATATCCAACGGGTTCAACAGCGAACATATCCACTTTCTGGGCCTCCCGCCTCGTTACTACAGCATCCTCGAAAACTATTTACATATCATGTCTCATCCAAACTCCTATGCTGGCTACATCGAAATCGCGGCCGCCCAGCAACTATACAACATTTCCATAACCGTTGTCGTTGCCGGCACTGCTGCTTTCTCTCCTGTCCCAAACTAACAGCCTGTATGTTGTATATCATCCACATGCCGAGCACTACTCCACTCTCTCCCCACACTGATGAAAGATGTTATTCTTCTTATTAGACGAATGTCGTTCTTACTCTTGCGTCACCCGATCTTACGTTTCACATTACATTCATAAATAAACGCGATTATTACGTCCTTCACCGTTTCTTACACAAATAAATACATTTAGTTAGGTTGGCTTTGGGCTATGTCGCCGATTAATTGCAGTTATATGTACACGAAACGACGGAATACCCACTCCGAAGGAAAGCCTTGAAGACACAACTATAATTACGATTTTTGAGGTCGTTGTCACTTGCTAGCTCTTGGCAGACAGACCGACTGATAGACAGCTCTTCGCGAACAGCCCTTCTTCTTTGAAACAGCCAAACAGCCAAACAGCCAAACAACCTTTCTTCTTTCTTCTTCGCAAACTGCAACCAATAGACAGCTCTTCGCACAACGCCTAGAAGAGGCGTCTCGCCTTCGACGAACGGCATCTAGATGCAGCTGTAGGCGGCCAAGCTGCTTGCTGCTGTCTGCTGGTGCTGCAACCCCCCCGCCTCCTCTCTCTTCTCCACGCCCCCTAAGCCCACCTCCCCCTCGTCGAGAGGCGCGTGGTCCTCGCCCTCTGGCAAGAGAGCGTCAACGACAAAGACCGACCTTGTGCCGACTGTTGTTTGCGACCGGTGCACGGACCAGCACTTACTTACTTGCCCAAGAACTCCGCGCCTGGTGGCAAAAACGTGGCCTTCGCCACCTGCGAGGATCTCATGTGCGATGGTGGCGGGATCATCCTGTATTGGGCAACCAACTGCGAGTTATGTGCTCGCCCGATCAAGGAAGGGACTGTCTCGTACTCCCTCGAGACTGCTGACAGTGGTGAGTGTCTTGGATCTATTGTTGAATGCTGTATGTTGCCAGTACGTTTTTTTGGGGTTTTCAATTGCCTTTTTGCTACCTCAAAGCGTTTATTATTTTTTGGACTCATCCATGCTCGTCTTTCCCCTTCGTGCGTTGCGTCGGCTCCTCTTACACAGTGCACGCGAACGCGCACATGCACAACTGTTTGCGGGACGTGAACGAAGGAACGGAGGATTCAGCTGTCGCCGTCACCGCACCGAACGATATGAGTGCTGCTGCTACTGTGGTGCATTTTCGGTGCACACGATTTCTGTGTGTACATGGTTTGGTGACCCTACGTACCCCCTTTGCTCGTTTTCGGCTGCTGCTGCTGCTGCTGCTGCTGTCAGCGCCACGCCATGAGTGCTGCTGCTGTGCACCTGCTGCTCCTGTGCACTTGCTGCTGCTGTGCACTAGCTGCTGCTGTAGTGCTGCTGCGTTGTTGCCGTGCATCATGCTGGAAGTGTACATATTTTCGGATCGTCAATAAAATTCCGTAGGTTTCGCGATGGCGGCATACTAGGGTACATCATGCTTTTTTTCTTCCATATTTTCATATCGTTGCTATGCTGCTGCTGCTGCTGCTGCTGCTGCCAACACTGCTGCTGCTGCCAACGCTGCGGCGATTCGTTGCAGCTTCTGCTGCTGCTAATGCTGTACCAGGTAACTGCTTCTGCTGCTGCTAATGCTGCCGCAATATCCACTGACTGCTGAATGTTCGTATGTACTCGGATTATTGTTTTTATTGGTCGTTTTTGTACCCAAATTGTTCTTTTGATACGTGAAAAATATTTTTGTCGTTTTGCTCCTGCATTTTGCGTACGTACTGCTTTTTCTCGTTTTTGGCTTGATTTTTTTTCCTATCGTTGCTACGTTGCTATGCTGCTGCTTGCTGCTGCTGTGGTGCTGCTGCGTGGTTGCCCTACATCATGCTGCACTTGTGTGTGTACATATTTCTGTATCGTCACTGAATTTCCGTCGGTTTTGCGATCGCGGCATACCAGGGTACATAGTTTTTTCTTCCTTATTTTCATATCGTTGCTATGTTGCTGCTGCCAACGCGGATTATTGTTTTTGTTGGCCATTTTTGTACCCAAATGTTTTTTTTTATACGTAAAAAAAATATTTTGGTCGTTTTGCTCCTGCATTTTGCGTACGAACTACTTTTTCTCGTATTTTAGCTTGGTTCTTTTCGTATTGTTACTTCGTATGCTGCTGCTGCGTTGTTGCCGTGCAGCATGCGGGGTTGGGTCTATCTTTAGTGAGGTACCAAAAATACTTTTCGGACGGACTCGGGGTACATACTTTTTTTCTTCCTTCTATTCATATCGTTGCTATGCTGCTGCTGCTGCCAACGCTGTGGCGATCCGTTGCTGCTTCTGCTGCTGCTGCTGCTGCTGCTGTGTTATTAATAGTGGTGCCGCAATATTCACTGAATTGAGTGTTCGTATGTACTCGGATAATTGTGTTTCTTGGTCGTTTTGTCGTTTTGTGGCGCTGCTGCGTTGTTCCCGTACACATCATGCTGGACATGATTTGTGTGCCTATTACACTTGTGCGTGTGTACATATTTCTCTATCGTCAACGATTTTTTTTGTGGTGTTGCTGCGTTGTTGCCGTACATCATGCTGGACGTGATTTGTGTGTGTATTACACTCGTGTGTGTGTACATATTTCTGTATCGTCAATAATTACCGTACGTTTTGCGATTGCGGCAGACCAGGGTACATAGTTTTTTTCTTCCTTCTTTTCACATCGTTGCTATGCTGCTGCTGCAGCCAACGTTGCGGCGATCCGTTGCTGTTGCTGCTGCTGCTGCTGCTGCTAATGCTAATAATAATGCTGCCGCAATATTCACTGGATGTTCGCATGCACTCGGATTATTGTTTTTCTTGATCGTTTTTGTACCTAAATGGTCGTTTGAGTACCTGGAAAAAATATTTTGGTCATTTTGCAGCTGCATTTTGCGTACGTACTGCTTTTTCTCGTTTTGGGCTTCGTTCTTTCCATATCGCTGCTACGCTGCTGTGGTGCTACTGCTGCGTTGTACATCATGTTGGTCATTTGTGTGTACATATTTTTGTTTCGCCAATGAAATTCCGTAGTTTTTGCGGTCGCGGCATACCAGGGTACATACTTTGTTTCCTCTTTTTTATCATATATTTGCTATGCCGCTACTGCTGCCAACGCTGCGGCGATCCATTGCTGCTTCTGCTGCTGCTAATGTTGCTAATGCTGCCGCAACCACTGCTCGAAGCCGTTGCTACTGCTGCTGCTGCTGCTGCTGCGCGCTGATACTGCTAATGCTGGCTCAATATCCACTGATTGTTCTTATGTATTCGGATTACTGTTTTTCTTGGTCGTTTTTGCACCCAAATGGTCGTTTTGGTACGTTAAAAAAATATTTTGGCCGTTTTCCCCCCCCCCCCGCTGCGTTTTACGCATGTACTTGCTGCTTCTGCTGCTGCTGCTGCCGTCGTATAGCAAGCGATTACGTGCCGCTGTTGTGCCGCTGTAGAGCAGTACAAACAATGAACTTTGTCCCCCCCCCCCCCCTTCCCCCTCCCCCGCCATTCCCTGCACGCCACTCCCGCCCCGCGCACCCCTGTTTACTTCGATCAGGTCGGTGGCAAGTGCTACAACTGCCGCCTGACGGACTCCACCATCAAAGACGGAGACATCATCATCAAGCGCAAAAAGACTCCCTTCCATTTCGCCTGCTCCAGGGCTTCGCGGAATTCCGAAGCAGTACGCCAAGCAGATTGTCTCCATCCAGGACGAATGAGAGGCAACAAATTGTTCCCACATTTCCCAAAATCACGATTATTTCTCCCTACACATACCCAACGGGTTCAACAGCGGACAGATCCACATTCTGGGCCTCCCGCCTCGTTACTACAGCAGCCTGGAAGACTATTTACGTATCATGTCTCATCCAAACTCCTATGCTGGCTAAATCGAAATCGCGGCCGCCCAGCAACTATACAACATTTCCATAACCGTTGTCGTCGCCGGCACTGCTGCTTTCCCCTCTGTCTCGAACCTTCCTTGAAACAACAGCATGTATGTTGTATATCATCCACATGCCATGCACTACTCCTCTCTCTCCCCGCACTGATGAAAGATGTTATCCTTATTGTTAGACGAATGTCATTCTTACTCTTGCGTCACCCGATCTTACGTTTCACATTACATTCACAAATAAGCGCGATTATTACATCCTTCACCATTTCTTACACAAATACGTTTAGTTTGGTTGGCTTTGGGTATTGCCCCAATTGCAATATAACTGCAATTGGCGTCAAAGCCCAAAACCAACCAAAACTGCAATTGGCGTCATAGCCCAAAGCCAACCAAACTTAAATGTATTTGTACAAGAAACGACGGAATACCTACTCCGAAGGAAAGCCTTGTATATATTTATAGATGATACCATCTCATTTTGTACATTCGAGCCGCGTACGTAATGTCGCTTCACGGAGTATGTTACGTATCAGGTACATACACAATTCCGAAATATACTGTCGCTGTAAGTATGTCGATGAGGCACTCTGTACCAGGCATACATTCTCTGTTGTTAGAAGCAATTTTTGTGGTACATACAGCGGTGTAGCTGGGCGTGGCCTACCCGGTCGATTGTCATCCAGCCTCAATACCTCGGCATGTTTAATCAATAGAAGGCCGTAAAGTATGCATCACATTATTATCGACTACAACTAGGAGTGTAGTGGCTTGCGTACGTGTGCTGATTTTTGTGGTATGTGCGGCAGTATACGTATACTCATAACAGCACCAGGCGCGCCATCGTTGGTCGCACGTCGATCCGACGTCCGTCGCTCTTGAACTCATCCACTTCGAGGTGAAGAATTGCCAGTACCGGGATGGACTGAACACTTCGAGGTGAACAATTGCCAGTACACGGATGGACTGAACACTTTTGACGCAGGGGCACTGTGAATACTGCGAAGCCTAAGCCTTAGACTAGGGTACTACGTAATTCGTCGACAACGATGGGGAGGTTTGCTGGCCTGTAGGCAGGAGCAAATACGAACACAATTTACAGACCTGGCCATTGTTAATATACTGTTAAGATATTGATACATCTATATCATGCAGTAAGCCGCCCGCAAACCCAGTGCATCATGCGTGTGGGAGCGCGGCTTTCAATAAAGTGCAGAAGTAGAGAGAAAGGGATTTCGTGCCCGCAGTTTTCTGATTGGTCAATCGTTTTGGTTGGAAATTTGGATTGGTGGAAAATCCTTGGTCGACATTTTTGTCGTGATCCGAGATCGTGATGTCACTTTTCGGGGAAAAAAAAAAACATGGGTAGAGCACACCAGGTACAAGAGTGTCCATCCATGAAGGGCTTGGCAGCAAGAGGTGTACCAGCAAAAAATAGTACGCTTACATTCCCTTACTGATCCACTCACCGTGTTGGCCGATACTGTCGTCTCTCCTTCAATAGTGAAAGTCAAGGAAGCGCCGTTGCACGTACACGATGAGAGGTCCGTGGCGTTGAGCTGGACGCATGATAGTTGGCCTACTACACTGGTCACGGCCAGCGCGCTCAGTGTACCTATCAGCGTAACCTTGGACAACGTCATCGCGGCGCCCAGTCGTCCCTATGTATGCGCGTGTCTATGTCCGGTCCTGATATTTGCGGAAGGAAATAGGGGGGTTGGTTCAGGATTGGGGCAGTGTCTGTACACAGGTGGTCATTTAGGAAAATTGCGGGACGTTGCGGCCAAGCCACAACCTTACTTCGTACCTACGTCGTGGCGTATGTACCATATCGTGCGCGGAGGCACCTCGATTATGACGCGCTCTTCTGTGAACTTCAAACACAACGATAGGTTGCCGTCAGGTTTTCTAATAGTTGTGACCTAACAATATTGGTGTTTTCTCAAATATCTCTTCAACACAACAGAACTTCGTAATGAGTTTTGGACTGGCGCTTGCCCTGATTTTCCAGATAATAAGCGAATTTAACCCCAGTATTGTATCGGGTTCCTCAAGCAGCGAAATAAATTACGGGCAAAAAAACACTATTATCGCACGCAGGTCAAAAATATATACAACGGTTTGGAGGGGTTCTACGATAGAGGTTCACCCCAAGTTTTCTCGCGCTCCTTAATTAAGGAGCTCCATACCTCAACCGAAAATGACTTCAGGCGAAACAAATTGCACCCCGAGTAAAAGTCATATGGCCCGAGTATTTAAAAAACGTCATTTTTCGAAACAAGAATGTCATGTCGACGGTTTTGGCTTAAGGGACCCAGACATTCAGAAATTATTTTGGCGAAAATATGCTACCTCTGTCGTAAAACGCGTCTATGGCACACAAGACGTTATTGAACAACTCAATACGACTGCACAGTAAGCCTGTACAATTCATGGTGCCGGCTTGTGCAACCAACACAGGTTAGTGCAAGGTTTGTACACAAACATGAAAAAATATTGGGCGATTGTAATTGTTACGTATAGTTGTCGGCCTTCCTTTTGTGACCGCGCTTGTCCAACCAAAAAACGAGCTGCAGAGTACTTGTTGAACCTGACCGAATACTCGACGAAAATCAAGGGGTTACAAGTTTCCCCTAAAATATATCGGTTTGATATGCGAAGGAGATTTGGCCTTTGTGGCCTAAAGGCCGAATACTCGACGAAAATCAAGAGGTTACAAGTTACCCAAAAATGAATCGGGTGAGCATGCGAAGGAGATTTGGCTCTTGTGGCCCAAAGCGTGATGACCCCCTTCTTAGCAGATGGCGAATTATGTTTCACGTATATACAAACAGCTTGAGGATATGACTGAATATAGTGAACATATATATAATGCTTAGATCAGTGGAAAACTACGTTTTTTCTGTTTTGCTCACGTCCGTATCGTCGGAAGAAAAACGCGGGTGGACTGTAGTTTTTGCTTTTTCGGTACAGCAATGTCAGCAAAGATTACTCTCCCTACTGAATGTCCTGGTAGCAGTGATCATCACGTTAAGGACCGGCGTTCGATTTTGGTTTCGAGGGGAACATTCCTTGTGGAAAAGTCACACCCCCCCCGAACCCTACCTGCGGAGTCCTGAGGCACATGTTCGAAAACCTTTCTTTAACGGCAATATTTTCGTATTACAGCCAAACATGTCGACCCACCCTTAACACGAAGAACGCCTCAAAGACGAACGCCATATTTAACACTCCACCACCTGTTGGTCAGCGTAAACCTCGAACGGATTCTCACGCCACCAACGTTGTTCAAGACTGAACGTCGACGACAATGCCACCCACACGCTTACCGACCGGTGCCAGCCTCTGCGCCCGTCAAAGCACGAGCGCAACAGAGTTCTACGGGGTAGGGGCTACGGAATAAACTTACGCACAGGGATACGTGTACAGGATGGGAATACAACAGACCGAACGTTTTAGAGGTTTGCTGTCCGTTAGAAACGATTGGTGTGAATGCTACTGGGGTTTTTGTCTAACACCGGTTAAATATACCAAGTATCTGTGGTTCGCGAGGTATACTGTTCACCATGAAACGTGTTTCATAGGCCGCTAAAACAATGGAACTCGGATACATAGCTTCAGTGCAGAGCTCAATATTTACACAGCAAACCACTATATAAAAAACGTACGGAAATATGTGTACAAGGTCCTTTGTGTGTGTTCTTCACATTGAACCGCTATTTCGACCCGTCGCGTCGACATCCAGCAAAACCAGTGTCCGTGCCGATTCTTCAATCCTAGAAGAGTTACAAGTTCGGTGGCCAGAAAACTACGACACAGAGATACTACATTGCCCCTCAGTAAGCAGAGTAGACAACGTAGTACCATCGATGATACCGGATACGACAGGAACGACATGCACATTCTAGGAAAAAGAGATACCAAAAGGAAACAAACAAACAAAAATAATTGAAAGCGAAGAAACAATTGGAGGAAAAAAAATAGGAAAAGGAAAAGTAAAGAAAACTCTGTCGTGCCTCCCCGCAGGGGATGTGAACGACACTTAGAAAGAACGAGCTAAAGAAACAGCAGCGCTACACACTACACACAGATAAGACAAAGACTCAAGGAAAAGAACAGGCAAACCGATGCACAAATCACCCTCCAAGTAAGTAGTCGCAGCAATTTGTGGTGTGAGTAGCATAGCCAGGTTCTCCATACTAGGCCGTCTGGTACCTTGCTGCCCTGTATACATTCTCCGTCCTTCTTTCGTCAACTATGCCCCAGACGAAACAAGCGAAGCTGGCTCGTCATCCACCCACGCCACACGACTCCTTCCGTAAGGACAGGAAGAAAGAAAGAGTATGCGAAAACGTTGAAAATCAGGCAGGTGTCTTGAACCACCATCAATAACTTGCTTTTGTGTGCCACATGCAGAGCACATGTGCGAGCGCTTCTTGTTGCTGCCCATCGCTGCCCCTCTACCTCCCGCGCTAAAACACGAGGGGTACTAGGGAAATTTGTTCGCGGCCCCTCCATCACGCGCAACCTGCCACTTATCGCACAGTGTAGGGACATGGTGACTTGTGCCGCCTGTTCAGTTTCTCGTAAAGCGTATATGGTATTCGGGTGGTCGATTCCATGTGACACCTGTCGCCCCAGCGGCCTAGCGGTACCTACGAATGCTACTAAAAGTTGCTCCTGGAGTTCCTACCGCACGTGGATCGGATGTTTGCGTTTGCATGTAGTAACCAACAAAGGAAAATATGACTCAACTACGCACTAGATGGGAGTACCGACGTTAGCGCGGGTAGGCGCAATTCGATGCGGGTCGAAGAGGGACGAAAGGGTCGAGGTTTTCTTGTGATAATAACGCGAGGCACGAACCGTCATGGGGCGGAGGGAAAAGAGGTTGCTTTGTGAAACTGGGTCTGAGTCACGACCGGGGTAGCAGATGGAAAAAAAAAGGAGAAGGTATTGAATGGGAAAGGAAAAAAAGAATACAAAAATATACATTACGTACGTGCTGCTGCTGTGTATATATACTGTAGCACCGGAAACGATGAGACAAGCTGTCAAAACACCAGGTTACTCATAAGCGCTATTCTGGCCGCCGCCAGCGGTGCAGCGGCAGTACACCAACTAAACACTTCCAATGTACCTACCTGGCGAATCGTCGTTTGTGCTGGCCGAGTTAACGTATCGCTCGCAATGCAGATGTGGTACCCGGAGGCGTTGCCGAAGAATGTGCGCAAATATCCAGTTCGCTTGACGGGATCTTATTCTGATCGTGGGTGGCACCAAACCCTCTCTGCTGATATGGAGGGGCGGCTAAGACCGGGTAAATATTCAAGGTGATAGCGTGGTTCGGGCGGGGGCGGGTGAGCAAAACATATTCTACTATACCCACTGTATTGCACGACGATTGGAGAAAAAATTCACCGACTGGAGATGTCCTGTGGGTACGGTAAGGTGTCCCGTCAACCGTTTCGGTACTGCGCTCCCGTCTTGGGGGAAAAAAAACTACCAATAACTTGCTGGTCTGTGTCCAACAAGGGATGCCAGTCCCCACAGGCGTGATCCGTTCAGAAAACACGCTGTGAGTGCTGGTGAATACAACATCTGCGGGTGTGTGCACTAGGCACAACGCTTCATGAAACTACTGGAACGTACGAAAGTGCATGGTCGTGGCCAGGCAGCATGTGTGTGATATTCATATTGCCGGTCCGCTTCCCGAGCAACGAGGCGATTACCGACGGAGCATAGGGTTTCATCGCTTTGGCCTTTACGTCGTGACCAATGGGCATGATATGGCAGCGGGGGTATACGAATAGTATTACTGGTAAGTGTTCGCATCGCGAGACGGCAGGGGTTATATTTTGGTACGTATCAGGTACCTGACAGGCGTTGCCGCGCCTTGAAGGAGCTGAAAGTCAAAAGTTCGATTCCTAATTCAGTGCGGAGAGCGAATTGCGCGTGCCACAGGCGAAATAGACCAGACGGGATGTTTTTGCACCCCGTCTAGCAACTAATAAGGAGGTGTATTGAGTGCGACAAATCTGGAAAGCACGGGTCAGGACAAAAAACAGGGAATACGACGCGTGCAGCCTGTCCACCTACTCTCAATGTTCTTCGAGGAAAAAATCGTCACGACTTGAAGTTGGCATTTTCTCTTCGATGGTAATACGATGTTTATGACGTACTTCTTCTGATGACCCTTCTATATGTGGACATCTTCAAGTGTCTTGAGGTGCTTTGCAATACGCATACACAAGTATACATGTTGCGTCCGTTCAAGGGTGCATCTGGACCCTAACGTCGTCCTCTACACAGCTTCGCTTCGGCTAAATTATTCATAAAGTTGATGTAAGGTTGATGTGGGGATAGGAGGTGACGAAGCCTGCTTCTGCACATGCATGGAGGAACGACTTCAGAGCACCATTATTGCGGAAAAGCGAACACTCATAATAATAGAGCAGCGTGAAGCCTACGCTTATTTGGGAGTTTCCTCTGGCGTGTAGTTCTATCTTAGGTACCAATATAGGGCAGATGCATGCAATATCACATCTGTGAAAGCCGAGCGATATTTTCAAGTTGTACCTTTTTCGTCCGCGAGTACTTGATCCCATTTCCCGGTTTCTTCCAGCCGGGCTAGATGCTCACTCACGGTAAATTATTGTTAATTTTTTGTTTGGCACACCGCACCGGTCTTCGTAGCCAAACATGCTTGGATCCTTTTAAAAAACGTCTCAGGTCGTCATGGGGAGGCACTGTGATCCGGCCCGGGATTTGGCCTGGCCCGTCGTATCACTGTTGTTTTTGATGCACCGCGGCCCGTTTAGGCCTATCAACTTCATTTCGGTTAGACCGTACCCCCGGCCCGAGTCATCAATGTTAGAGGGGATGGGCCACGGCTCGGTTCAGCCATTACATGCTGGCTCTGTTAATATATATATTCATTTTTCTTGACCCGGCCCGGCCCGGCTCCGCCCGGCCCTCGCAATCGGCCAGTTACAACCCCTGGAAAACAATAGCAGTACCACAAACGAGTTCACTTGGAAACATTTGAACAACGCAAGACAGCGAGACAGGTTACATAGGGTATATCGTGGACCCAATAACTGTACCCATTATACGAGGGAAAACATCGAATACTTTTTGATGGCGCTCATTTACAGATGGTAGATTATACCAATGTGCGTGCCGGGTTTCTGCCGCGTAGGCGACGTGATTTACGGCTTCGAGGAAGCGTTGTTGATCCGATCTAACTTGTGCTTC
Source organism: Macrocystis pyrifera (assembly GCA_031763025.1). Taxonomy (NCBI): domain Eukaryota; class Phaeophyceae; order Laminariales; family Laminariaceae; genus Macrocystis; species Macrocystis pyrifera. The sequence continues at coordinate 3,252,791 of JASSKH010000004.1, read as the reverse complement.
GTATCCTGATATCGACGTTTCCACATGTGTGTCGAAATTGGTGTTATAATACGATTTGGCATGTGCTAACCTTTCAAATTACGCCTGTCATCCTACCGCCGATCTACACATGCAGTTTGTAAACGGATTGCGCTTGAGCTACACGTGAAAGGAAGTTTCGTAGGTCTCGCTTCCGGGCCATTGAACACTGGCAGTGCACTGGTCCTGCCAGTACATCTTTGTTGGCTGAGGGACAAGCAAGAACTTCAGGGTATTGACAACGTACGGACACCCCATAAAAACGCCTAATATTGCGACTGAAACTGATCGAAACGTGCGCTCCAGATAGGAAGGAGGACAGCGCAAGAGTAGCAGCATTCTGTACACTCCTGTATCACCATACAGTTTGTTCGCGTTTTTGACGTTATCTTATGTTGACTTATACTACCCCTGAATGAAACATGTGCCTTGCGCGCAGTGCCTAAAACCAAAGTGCACTGTAGCTCTGGCGCAGCCTCATCGCCCCGACACAAATCCTGTTGGGGTCCAGGCTCCTGCCTGTATCCGGGTCCCTTGCTGAACACTACGGTAAGAGCACTCAACAACCCCCAAAAACCGTTCAAATATCGTTTGCGTCTTCCACTCTCGTTCTTTGTAAGCCTTGGCTATGGAGTTGCTCATCTTGATTAAGGTTTGGCCCGTTTTTCGGTGAGATAGAAGGCTTCTGGAGTGAGGAGCGCCAGAAACAGTAGGCGCTACCTCTAGAAGGCAATCGGAGCACGCGTCAGTGGAGCCGTGCTACGATACAGTGTACCAGATACGCATCGAGGCTCCTCCCTTAATGAGAACTATACCTCACATAGAGTAAGCTCTGAAACGAAAGGAGAGGACAACCCGACCGGCAATTCCCTAGCTTAGGTATATCGCTATAACGATTGAATATTGCGGGTGTTCGAACGACGTTGGGTACTTCGTCAGTTGACGAGTCTTGTCGGCAAGAAATGGTGTGGCCAAAACGTGGTACCCCTACCGCACGATGCATCAGTGGGCGATCGATCTTCTTTCTGCCTATGCCCCCAACGGTGATTATCGCGGGCTGCTCTAGAGAGGCTGGCCAGTATCATGGCAACAATGCTTGGGAATCTCCCGAGAATGGTTTCATCTGTCCTAAGGCATACGAGGAGGTACATATGATACGATACGCGAGCCTGTGATTTCAATTGAATTTCACTACGCACATTCTCTTTTCTGTGGGTTCATTCAATTTCTTGGTTTCACCTGGCCGGACAGCCTGCTCACTCTCCGTGACACGTTTGTGGCGTTGCTATCGACAAACCACTCTGTTGGCCGCAAACATGGCTCGTCTGCCCTATTGAACTCCCCAACGTTAATTGTCGATGATATCTCTTACACCAGATCAAGCAACAACAGGCCAAGCAAGTGCAAATCAGATGTAGTGTTTCCAGTTATAAATAAGCCTAACTGCGATTCGCACCGTACAAACCTGATGGTAAGAAAAACACACACACACCCTGGGATGAATTTCAGCGATTTTGTTCTCCATCCTGAGACGAATTTTAGCGATCACCTTCGCCAACCCACTAGGGGCACACACAACGAAACACCGGTGGCGTTTGCAAGATCGCCTCGCCGTATGTTCGTAGACCCATCGCTCGGCGGTTGTACTATCCCCGTCGTCGAAACAAACACGTAAAAGGGTCGTTCGAGGGTCCGTGTTATCTTATCACACTTGTTATTCGGTGCTGTTGGCGAACAAATGTTGGAGGACCCGGAGAATACACGAAAGGCAGGGGATCAAAGTAGTAGACACTGGTAGGTGAATCTGTCTACACTACTCGTATTGCCAACTAATGCGCATGCGTGAAAATACATTTTGGTTCGGTTTCGTTTGATTTGTTCGGTTTAGGCGTTTTTCGTTCCTTATGTTGGTGTGAGATAGCCATGGTTTGGTTCTGCTTGGTTTGGGTTCGGTATAGTTTGGTTTGGTTTGGTTTGGCTTGGCTTTGTCTGGTTTATTTTAGTCTATTTTGGTTAGGCCTGCCTGGTCTGGTCCGGTTTCGATTTGCTTTCCTTTGATTTCGTGCGCATTAGCCTTGTCTAATTGTTTCTTTCCTTCTCGTTTCTTGTTCACGAAGTGTTCAGCCTTCGCGGGCGGCGATCCTGTTCTCGATGGTGTAGATTCTGTTTAGTTTGTAGTGTTGTATATGTCGGGCGAACTCCCGGAAAGCACGACAACGGCGGTACCACAGGACTACCTCCGTCGACGAAGTGCGAAACAAGCCATTATCCAGTCTTTGTTTTCGCTTGGGGTTTTATCTCGCAACGTTTCGTTTCTCTCGACCAGCACCACCTCGGTGTCGTGTGCTAAGCGTTTGTTTTGAACAGGAAAGTTTTGTTCCGTGGCCTCTTTCTCTTTCTCTCTATCCTTGTTTCCTGCCTAGAGGTGGGGGGTCGCAATGGTAGCGGTATGGTCGCCGACAGTACTTAACTATAGTAAGGAGATGCCAGGTCACCTGACAATGTTCCCAGCTTCGTGGTCCATAACCCATTTCGCCTGCGACATCGAGTTTTGTCGGTGGGTCGCCTTGAGTTCTGCTTGTTTCGGATTTCTTCAATTGTTTTCGGCGATTTTTTTCCCTCCTAACTCTGAGTTCCCGTGAACCTCCCAGGTCGGTCTGCTCAGTGAAAATTCGTTCGGTAGTCTGAACGCAGGAACGAGAGGGACGCCACCCTTTTCGAGAACATGCATGATGGTGTACTAGTGGAGAGAGAGCGAGTCGCACCCCCTGGGCGACATTACGTCTCTACAGCAACACCAGTGAAAGGTAGAGAAGTTCTAGACAACATAGGTTTGTCATGCCCAGCGACCTCTGCGGGGAACACAACACAGCAAAGTCGTGGATGAAAGGAGGACCAAGAGTCGTGGACCTTCCAAACTGCGATCGCGCCAGGCTTGTTGTCCTTTTCGATGGAGCGCTCCGAGCGTTGCAAGGATCAATCCTGGACGCCTAAGGGTGTTCGTTTTACATTCGTCCAGTGCGGACGGTTACATTTGGAAGAGGAGTGCACACACTTCCGCAGGCTTTGTCACGAAAATCTGGCTTGAGGCGCAAGAGCATCAAGAGATCCATCCTCCCCATATCTTGCGTTTAACGCAACGAAAACACAATAACATCACCCGATCGAGAGGGCGAGCTTCAAAACACCATCCAGACTTGGGACTTAGGAGCGTTCACGTGCTCCTTTCTAATAGACGGAGCTGTGAGCTGGTCGGAATATAGAGCCCAAAGTGGACACGGAAAACGCAGCGCCGGCATGGGACTTTGATAGAGTGACTATTCGCACATGTAACAGCGTACGTAGTAGCTGGCGCGTGTGTGCTTCAAGTGATCATCAGGACTCGCCTTGCCTCGGGTAGCCGTACCATGGATGTGAAGAGGAGGCAATACAAACTGCATAGGCTGCTGCGAGATAGACCGTACCCGAGGTATGCACGGTCGTTACGAGTACGTATACCCGATCGAATATGTCAAGAGGTAACTATTCCGGGGGAACATATTAAATAGGACCTACGGTACAAACAAAAAAAACATATATATTTAGCTATTTTGACCAACAGTATTTTGTCCTACTTACTTTGGTCCCTCGTAATAGTCAACGGAACACGTGTACCGGGGTGAAGCGTGCAGGACCGAGTGCTGCGTACTCGAATCCCTAGTTGTTTTGCGTCCGTCAAGATAAACTTCAAGCACGCCCCGACAAACGTATCAATATTTTCTACAGTCAGTGTGTGAGTACAGGTGTAACGTAGGTCGTGCCCACCACGATAGGCTTCTATCGACGTGTGGCACGCAAACATATCGCGGAGGCACCGAAAACAAGGGGTTTTGTTCACAACCACCCCCTGACTCCAAGGCCGAGCAAGCAAGAGGGGTGTGGACAACAGACAGGCCGAACGTAGCGACCATGCCCACTGAGGCGGACGCATTGCAAAATCCGTTGGCTGGAATCCCACGCCGATGTCATCAGCGGAAACCATCCAGGCACGAAGGGCTTTGTCCTGGAGCGGGTACGATTTCTATAAAACGGTCGTGGTTGATGCGGGACCATCCACAATAAGCGCAGATGCTCGAAAAAACCTCCTCAACTTGCCATCAAGGAACCACCACGCATGGTACGGAATGATTCCTTTAACACCAAACCGAAAGCCTGCGAAAATAAAACGGCAGGTGGTCAAAGATTCCTGGCTTACTAAGTCACAGCAGCGATCCAATTCCGCGACGTCATGCACCATCGTCTAAGCCGTGTGTGAGAGGTGGATCAGCCTAAAATCGTCTGTCTTCGGCGGGCATACATGGCAGAATCGCTGGTGGCGTGGTGTGAGATTGCTGTTTTCGCGGATTGGGTTGGACCGAAAGCCTTTCCATCAGTAGCCAATCATTGCTTGTGACCCCGTGACAGCTCGCAAGGCCTGCTGCGAACAAGAGAAACGATTGGGTGGTGTCATGATGCAACACATGTATCAAGCACAAAAAATCAAACCTGGTACATGTCGATAAACGTGGCCTCCATTGTCCCTCCCGTCCTTACACCGTCTGAAAAGCTACGTGTAACTTCGTCGGTCTGAAGGCGTTGGAAACGTTCACGCACGAAGGCCTATTTGATTGGAGACCCGTGAAACGATTTCCAGAGCATAATTTGAAAAGCTCATGAACCTATTTTGGCAACATATTCCCCTTTGCAGATCCCCGCCCCCCCCATGAAATATGTGAAAGAAGCATATACAGTGCGGCGCACATGGAATGTTTCTTCCGAAAGTAAAGTGCGGCTCAAAACACTAACGCAGTTGCAGTACGAAGCATCAGGAAATACGTCCGGTCGGTACGGAGCCTTTCGTCGAGAGTTGCACCATGAATCCATACACACTCTCGCACAAAACAAGAAATCACTGTTTTGCGAGCCAAAAACATCACTGTTTGCGAGCCAAAACACAACTTTGCAACACGAGGGGCGACCGCCCAGTCGGTTGATGTTCGGAACGATCGTTGGTGGGGAGAGCCCGAAACCAGGCGGGCAGCTCAAGGCTTCGCCTCGGGCCATTGCTGAGGACCTTAGAGTGGTCAAAGCTACCGGGGGATCAACGGAAGACTCCCCCTTAGTCTTTGGAGTTGGGACCGCAATGTGGCCCGCTGCAGCAAAACAGACGGGAAAGTGGTACCGGGGAATCCTCGAAGCAGCTGAACGGTTCATGGGCAGGTGGCACGAGGCTGAGGCAAAGCTAAGTAGACAGCGCCGCGCTTCCGCTGCGGGTAGTGTTAGAGGGAACGGGGAGAGGGGTAACAGCAGGAGGGGTAGAATAAAACACCGTACTAGTGTATGGGGGCAGGGGGGGTGGGCGGGAGGAGTAGAAGGGAAACCGCGGTAGACGAGAGTAGCAAAGAGACGGCAGACAGGGTAGCAAGGTACCAGGCCGATTAATAGGTTGGACGTTTCGTTGCTACTCGTACCGCCAACTGCCGCGGCCGTTCGGTATCTATTGGCTTGGTGCTTTGATTTTTTTCCATGACTTAACTTTTTCTTATCTTTTCCCCTTCATATTCTTATCCGTATGAAAGAAGTACTACATAGTGGGTGGGTGACGAGCGTATTTTGGCCCACTCATTCTTTCTCTTTTTATTTAGTTAAGTGTTCCCTGGGATGCGTATTTCCCTTTTCCCTTCCCGTTTCCTCCCCTTTGCCCGTCCATTTGGCTCATGCTCGGGGTATGTGGTTGAGCTTTGGCTTCCCATTTTATATATTTATTTGGGATTCTTCTCGTTTTCTTTTTCGGTTTGGTTTCTTCGTTGCTTCTCTTTCTTTATGGTGTATTTTGGTTGCTGGCGTATGTATGTATGTTGTGTCGGCCGCACCTATTAGTAGTGCGAAAGCATGGTATTGCGTAGCCTATTAATGCATATCGGCGTGTTATCTCCGTGTCGTAGTCTGTGACCACCGAGCTCGTATCTTTCTAGGGTGAAGAATCAGCACGGACGCTGGGCTTGCTGGATGGCGACGAGTAGAAGAACGGTTTAATGTGAAGAACACACACACATCCTCTGTCTGGTACAATTTAGCCAGGGGGACAGGGGACCAAAATATAGGTCTTACCAGCACATATAGTCCCCGTGGTTACATATAGCGAAACACGTGTGCATGTCATCGAAGGGATGCACAATGCCAGACGATCAGAACTTCCTCAGAACACGGCCGCTGTCGTAGGGCCCTACTTGTGTCGAAGAGGTTACGGGGGAACCACTTCATTCCCGGGGCACTTTGGAGCATCACTCGAGCACGCTGGAGTTGATCACCATCGTCACATAATATTCTTGCGCGATTATCGCCTATGCCCCTACTAATCATGTAAATTGGATGCTCATACCGTACACGTCATACATTCACCACACATGCCATGTACTATATGAAATGTTGGTTTGCGTCACCCTGTGAAACATGTGTACCGTGGGTTCGATTGGACGACTGGAGAGAAGAACGACGATATCAGGATGACTGGTATTCCTAGAGCCTCGCGATGCTCCATCGGTCAGACCCTCCGGCGCAAGCCTCGCCTCACGGAAACTTAATGTTTTGGACATCCGACTCGTGGTGCGTACGGCACCAGTTAGACCCTCAAGACCAGCTACCACCGGCCATAGGGGACACGTAACGGTTTAATTTGAGAGCGAAAAAAAATGATGTTGGTGGTTTAACTTTATTTTCATGCAGTCTCATGCTTAGATGCATGATTGAGGCAAGCGCGAGGTGCTCGACCCGCTCGGCAGCATTAGGTGCGCCTATCGAATACCAGTACGCTAAAATGATGATGACGCTGGTGGTGATGATGATGAAGATGATGCCGTTATCTGCTTAGCCAAGCTTACTTCTCTGAAATATACAGCACCAGCCGTCGTCACAATTCAGGCAGGCACCAAAGCCTCTCGATCGAAGAAAACCTACTCTACGATGCTACGTGTACCACACTACCAGTACTCAGGGGAACCTTTACTACGGCTGTGGTATGCCACATTATCACTTGGAAACCAAATCAACTCCAGAAATACAGACATGACACAAACACCAGGACCCAACAGAAAAGGAATCGTACATCATGGTCGATATTATCAACCACACATGCGTCCGAGGAGCCGCATCCCTAGGGAACGAGGAACGAAAGCCGTACGTGTTTCCGCTGGTAGTCATAAGCCCGGGCTGGTGGTTCACAAAAAGAAAAGACTAAAAAACGATCCGACAAAATTTGACAGAACACAAAAGGAATAAGCGCAACGCAACAGGCGACGAAACCAACCTGGTGTGAGACAACACAGGCAACGACAGAGTACGTAGACTACCATCGACTTGACACCCCCCTCCGATACGTACTGGTATAACATATGTTGTTATGAACCCGTGCTCAGCTGTGGATGTTTTTCATGGTCAAGGGAACACCTACTGTATCGTTTATCGTGACTTCTAACTGGACTTGAGCTGAAAGCCGACTCTTGTTTTAGAATATTTGTTCACGCACCTCACACAGAACCGAAAATATTTGTTGAGCACTGATGAGATAATGGGATTACTATTACGGGGGTACATAGTTAACAGGACCTATGGTGTACATAAAAACCTATATATTTGCCTATTTTTACTAACAAAAATTGGTCCCGTTAACTATGGACCCCCGTAATAATACATTGGTTGACTACTTCCTCGGTTATGGAGGAGGCCCTGTCAGGATCAAGCCTGCGTTGAAAACCTACTCCCCCGTATGAAGGCTCCGCGATGTTGCATATTCCACAGTCACGACCTGCCGACAACGCTTCTCGCAGACGGCCCCCGGTCTAGCGAATCAGACGAAACACACCCGTACCCATCTATAATATAGTATACTAGTACAGAAAGTTCCCAGGAGGTAGGGCAGTTCGATCGGCACTGCCGCGTTAGGAGACGCTTATACTGCCTCCGTCAAGAAAGGACATCGTGATCTTCGTCCACTAGGCACAACCCAGAAATAAACGACGCACATAATATAGAGCTACATCAGTACCCAGCTCGACTCCTTGCCACTGATCGTGGCGTCAAGCTCGCTATTTACCTAGGAAAGTCCAATGAATTATGCGGATAGCTCTTTCGGTATCATCACCTACGACCAGACGATGCACACGCTCTGAAGTGAGTTGTTGCGAATTCGACCCCAATAGATATTTGGTTTGATAATGGCGCAACCATCTGTCCATGGCTTCAGTAACCCCCGTAATTGTCGTACTTATAGACGCTCATGCGGGCAACGCCCCCACACTCCTCCGACTTGTCTCCGGAGCACTCGTAGTCGCACTTGCCCCGCTTGTTGGTAGGTTTGCAGTCACCGCAGTGGCAGTCTGTGGAAACGAGGCCACGATAATTAACGGACGAAAAAATGCAACAAGTGTTGCTTGAGTCAAAACGTAGGAGCGGAGGTTTGATGCGGGCTAAGATAGAACGTCTTGCCGATATTTCTCACTGATGGTGATAGTAAACTATGTACACAGCCAACATCGTAAACATCGTCGCGCACCTAGGACCTGGAGGTGTTCGCCGGATTTGCGGGATTAAGATTCTCTCCATGCGAAACATTGAATGAGGGAATGACCTAGTCCATTGGAGAGCCCCAGAAACATTAGGAGCTACTCCCGCCGTAGCATGCCCGAGATAATGAGTGCTATCATGGAGGAGCTGCCCTAGCATGCATGTTTCGACAAAAACGAGTCCCATCATAGACATAGATACTCATGTCTCATCATTGCTGGATAGAGGCAAACTTGACGCACCTGAAGAGTATGCCGTGCCGAAGTACTCGTACCCACTGCAGTTCTCCGCGCACATCTGAGGAAACATTGCACGGAGAAGAGGAAAGTATGGAATGACCTGCTGCACCTGTTATTAGTTGGGAGGCTTCTATGTTATCCGTGCGTCCTCACGTGCACGACGATCCACAAACGTAGGTGGCAATATCCTATCATGCTGTTTGCAAACTCAAAACCAGTCCGGGTGAAAAACATAAATGAAACCATTGACCGTCAAACTTTCGGTGGGATGAGAGCAACATCTTAAAACCCAAGAGCAAGCACACATATTGAGGTTTGGGAAATCAGCGCCCGGAACGATCTGGGTTTCCGGATAATACCAAACTATGCCCAAGCAGACATATACATGGTCTACGTGTACGCAGTAGACACGTCAAATAACCAGGGCAAGAACCACGCAACTAACTACACACGTGGGCCGATCGCTACCCGGCCCCACGCTCTTCGCGACACCACACGTAATACGATCGCGGAATTCGCTATCCGCGAGTAGACGTGGCGTGCACTGCACTCAGGCGGTAACTTCAGCGAGGCCAGGCGCCGTGATACGAAATGGATTAGCATTGTTCAGCCAAATTGTTTCCGGCTCATGACTGATGCCTGAGGGGGTCTCGTAAACACTGAGGACCCCAATGCTGTATTCTACTACTGTATTTTTCGATGTCGACCTCGTAGGCCATGAGTCTTATTTAAGTTTCAGTATGCACGTTTCTTATAACCGCTGTTTGACTTACTATTAATACAAAGCTCTTCATGTGAGGGGCCTCAGACAGCAAGTAGATGCGCCCCTATCGTGGCATACCTCGCGGGCGTGACGTAAGTCAATCAGAATATTACGCTATCTTCTGATATGGCAATCGCCGACCTAAAAATACAACTAGCGGATGTCGCCCAAGAATAGCGCACCTGGGTACTCGCGGGAAGCGTCTACGTAGGTATCTTACATTGGGTTGTGGCAGCAACAAAAACGTCAACAACAAAATATGTAAGTGTGGCAGAGCGGCACAGTCACTCAAACCAAACTCTCGTGCGTACTGCCACATTTAGACAATTGCAGATAACCCAGAGGGCCCCGCCAATCATAGTTACCGCATTTGCTAACCTGTCTTGTGATTAGAAGATTCCGTTCACATGGTTGTTTTTAGTCAGTTTTAGCGACAGCCTTGTGAAAATTCCGAATTGCCGCCGAACAGTTGTAACACAAGAACTATAACCAAGTTGGGTAAATCGCAATCATCCTTTTGATAGTCGTGAACTATCCGTGTTTCCTCACCTGCGCCGTCATGTGCTCCGACCTGTAGCTGGGGCAATCGAGGGAACGGTGCTGAAGCTCATCCGCGTAGCAGCCAAGGTACCTGGAGTATTTGGGCGCGCCACACTTGAGGTGTTCGCCGCGCTTAGGGTGTGTTTTGTACTTCCTGGTTGGGCATCGGGTAGGCTCCGGCGCCATCTTAGTCGGGCATGGGGTGGGCTCCGGTGTCATCTTGGTGGGGTACGGAGTAGGCTCGGGTGACATCTTGCTCGGCGTTGGAGTAGGCTCCCGTGACATCGTCGTGGGGTATGGAGTAGGCACCATTGACATCTTACTAGGCACTGGTGTAGGAGACGCGCATAAGTCGTTTCCGACGACCAAGCCGGTGATCATAGACAGGTCGGGAGTGTTGCCCTGGTCGTCGGTGTAATCCGCGGACACGACGACGCTGCCACCGGGGGCCTGGTCGCACACCTCCAGTAGAACATCGAAAACCATGGCGTTAGCCTCGAGGTCGGCTGCGGAAAAGGTGACGGTGCTTCCGGAGACGGATCCGGTGGCGGTGGAGGCGATCGGAACGCTGAACTCGATCGTCACCGTGGCGCCTGTTGATGGGCACGGTATGATGGTGCCGCCACCCGACGAGAGGATGCTCTCCAAGGCCGCTACGAATCGCGCGTTATGGAAGTTGCAAAGGCGATAGAAGGACAGAAGGGCGGATTTTGCTAGTAAGTTGTGACGGTGGCATGGCGCTGGCTAGACCCACGACAGAGTGTGAGTGCTGCTACAGTAAATATTACCGTTGGTAATGCGTCATTTTTATTTCGTTTCGGTTTCGGGCAAATGCCTTAGCCTCTTTGGAGGTCTGCCTCCGAATTCAGAGACAAAATACTCTTCAATAATGTAGAATATGTACGCAACAACAATGTTCTTGTCGTATGTTGTACATATAGATACAAGTGTGGTGGTAGGACGTGCCTCATTGAACATGCTAATGTATACATGTACGAGTGTTGACACGCAGGTGAAGGCGTTCGTGTCGATGCGGTGGGAAATGCGGATCTAACACGATTTTATGTTGACGTTCCGCTATGAGGGAAAAAAAAGTACTAGGTTGAGAGACGTGTCCCCATTTGGAGTCTTTAGTGTGCGGTGTTGACACGGTTCCTGCATCATGTCTGGAGCTAGTGATACCATCATACAACTTGAGCATGTTATTCACACATCTGGAGCCCTTGCCCCAATGATACGACCCATTCACGTGTGTCTCAAGTATCAATAGTATTATATGGTCGTTATGAACGGTCCTGATTCACCTCTATTCGTCTCTTCAACGACAAGGTGGCGGCCGCCGTACATAGTCGACACTACAGAAACACAAGTATTTATCATGTATTATAAGCATAAGCAGCAGTTGCTCAAGTATAGTATTCCCAATACTCTGTGACACTGCTGTTAATGGTGAGTGTATCGTGTTTCCGATCGCGCTGGTTGATTGATTTTAAGACATACGACACATGGTACGAGTGTGATTGTACCGTGTCTGGGCCAAATCAGAGAACGTCATTTGTTCGACATCTGTTCGCTGCGTGAATAGTACAGCACATTCGACCCACCACATGCTTTGGCTGACTACGTAATAACCGTAGCTCAGAGCTGGTGTCCCTACTTGTGCCTAACAAGTCAACAGCTCAGCGCGTCCACGAACGCCAAACGCGAATACAACACCGCACATGCCATTTGTTGTATTCCGATTCTTTCTATCCATTTCCTAACTTTCGCGCCCTTGTTTTATCTCTCCCTCCTACTTCGGCCCTTTGGTCCGCCCAACTACGTATCGTGCCTTGGGTATTCATCGCGAGAAGACTTCGGCCGGAATTCCGCCCACTAGTACACACTGTATGCCCTGTCAGCAGTTGATTATAAACATGTTTTGCAAAACAAAATCCAAATCACGGCGGGAGATTTGGTACCACGTACCAGCCTTACTTTAGCAACATTCGAGGGCACGACGAACAGACCACAACGGGCGACAATGTATACCCCTCGTCGGACTACGAACTCGGCGAGAGCAATTTTGACGCAAACGGAAAATACGCGCGTGTGCACAGGGGGGTATCACATAAAAAAAAGTCTACAGAATCGATGGCCGACATGTAGGAGCCTGTTACCTACGATGTTGCAACCCGGTGTGCCACTCTGAACGACACCACATGCACGAAAAAGTAAACTAACACATGCACAACTGTTCAGAACATAAAAATTCCTCTCATATTAATAGTGATATCGTCGAGTTATTACACTATTATCCTGTCTCCGAAACGTGTTCCGTCGAAACACGACAATGGTCTGCTTTCAAGCTCGACATTCCCGAGCTGCCTGTTGTGGTCCGCTGCTTACCGTCAAGAAGGGCGAACTCTTCGACTTGGAAGACGTTGGCGGCGTCGCCTCCGATCGCGAGAAGTTCAGCATCGCCAACCCCGGCGCCTGCAGCGGGCGATGAAAGGGGTGCGACCAGAGATAAGGCTACATTGCACGCATCGGACATAAAGTCAATTTCCACAAAATTGATCTAGATCTATCAGGATATACAACTTTTTGATCCGGACATTCTAGCTCACAGTGCTGGGAGGGATCCATACATTCTGCGTGATTTATGTTATGTTTCTGGAAGTGGATTGGGTAGGTTTAGCAATCTGGGAGAAGGAATCTTTAGGGTGTTTTTGACTTGAAATCTCATTGCGGCAAGACAGAATGAAGGGTGATTTAGATTGATCTAGATCGTGACCTGGCGTACGTATGCATTATTGATATGCTTGCTCCTGCGTGTCAACGTACATCACTCATTTGAATCAACCCTAAATTTAATTTGCGGAGCTGTCTGGGGTGTACAGTATTCACTCTGTATGAACATCGACTGATTCGGATTCAGTTTTTTTTCGAAACAAACGGCTCTGACACTTCCGCATCCTAAACGTGGTATACACATAACGCGACGACGGCAGAAAAGGCACATCACTCTGTATTTTGCTGTACGATTCCTGACGGGCTGCGGCGGTGTTCTTCTGCGTTGTTGACATTATTTTTCACTCCGACCGTTTTCGGAGCTAGATATTATTCGACTACCTGTGCTGGTGGAAGCAAACAATCAGAACTGAACATGGTGTGCAGACGTACCGGATATATGCGATATACGTAGGTTTTTCATTTCCATTGTGGTCTCTGAATTTTGCGCCCTATCCCGTAAGAAAAAAAACGACAAGCGCGAAATTTATCACGGGTGTATGAAAAATGGTCAGCAGTCCGACTAATCGCATGCTGCGCACGTGTCGAACATCCACTCTGTTGGAAATTTTGAACTCACCGGTAAGCAACGCATCTCGGAGGCACTATACTCTGGGTCAATGCATCTTGACCGGTTGAGCGCCTCGGAGGGATAACTATTAGAATACCGCTTATTATTACAATGCTCTACTCCTGTAGAATATTTGCTTCAGGACTACCGTAGTAGCGCACGTATATGTTGATCGGGTCGCGCGAACAAAGACCCTTGCAAGCAGTTTTCGGTTGAGATAAGGAGCCGCTCACGCACGGAGCTAAGAAAACACTGAACCACCTCCATGCCGTGGTATGTTGCGCAGACCCCCTTCCCCAAGCGATCCGGGCTGCTTCGTGGGGTGGATGCTCGTCAGTTTTAGTTATTGCCCCTAACGGTTTCTCTCTAGTGCAATAAAACGTAGATTTTCGTTAAATTTCTGTGTACAGTACCACGTTTTTCGATTACGGGCACATTCTACAATACATGGAGGTAGCGCGTTTTGGCCAAATGCTGTCTGACTGATGAGGTCCGGAAGTACTCAATAAGGTATGCCTTATCGTCGGAATATCATAATTTCGTGTTTGACGATACCAAACCCGTGGGATAGATCGTCGATCGGTTTGCACTTTTCTTCTTTCGTTTTTTGTCGGTTGGATCGTTTGAGGTGAGAAGCCTAGGAAAATTGGGGTGCAACCGCGCTATCGCAGCGCATGTATCTACGGGCAACTCAACCACCTTGAAATATGTGCGAATGAAGCTTGAATGTGTTCTTCCGCAACGTTCAAGGTTTAGTTTACCCCATCACCAAGTACTCCTACTATTCGCGCCAGAAAAATGGAATCATTTAACAAAATTCCGCACTCAGAGTGCATCGACGGACACTTACGTACGGCCACATGATGCGGCAAGCTCACCTACTCCCACCGCAAATACGACTATGCCCTCAGCCCTGGCGGCGTCTGCTGCTGCTGTGGTGTCGGCGATGCTGTTGCTTTGCCCGTTGGTGATGACGATCATGAACGAAGCGCTTGCAGGGTTAGTGCCTAGGAGCCGAGTGCCTTCATCGATGCCGACGGACGTGACGGTCCCCGTCCCACCTTGGACGTCAGCATCGGCAAAGTCGTTGAATTCTTGAGAGGAGGAGAACGTACCAGAGGAGACTAAAGAGCCTGCGTACTGCACGTAGGAGGCTGTCCCCCCGTTGTCGAACAGGTTGCGTGCGGCAAAAGCGGCTACGGAGTCCTCGGCGAAGCCCTGCTCCAGCGCGAAGTCCGCGCTGCTAATGCTGCCTGACCCGTCCAGGACGATGGCGAGGTTGACCTGTCAGAGGGCACCAGCAAACGCAGACCAGAAACAGTAAGGTGTACCAGTGAGGGCGTTAGACCTTGCGCTTAGGGCTCAATGGTCTTCGTGGGCTCCTTCTTTCGAGGTGGTTTTGAGTGATCAACGTTGAAACTCGTGATATACGTAGTATTAAATTGTCGGATGGCAATAATAATATTGGAACATATATATGGATGGACGGCATCCCCACGATACGATATCATCTCCAAGCAAGTGAACTTTTTTTATTCATACCACGTATTCCGTGCCTCATATATGTACGACTATCAATATGCATGGGTGCCCTGGTCCGTCTGATGACGGTGGCGATGCCGCTGCTGCTTCTATTTCAGAAAGTTTGAGCCTTTTTTTCTCTCGTACGCATTAACTAGTATTCAGGAGGGCCGTCGGTCGTAAAATGCTTTCGCCGAATAGGCGGACTCTACCATAGCCCGCATTGAACTAGCATTTCGCCAGGTACTGGGCGGTATTCAGTGTGTTCGAGGTTCAATACTGTTGAGAACTCTTGCGTTCTTCGCAGATTGTTGTATTTTTGATTCTGCGAACATTGGGATATACCCTATATTTAAGATGTTCCATAGAGCGAGCGCTAGGATGTGCGCAATAGACTCGACGATAGATGTCGCGAACACTGAACTAAACGCATCATGTTCGAGATTTGATACCGCAATTTCTGGGCTGTCTGCAATAATACCACTGAATTCTGATGTTGCAAATTGGTGTTTTTTTTTGGTGTTTTTGTATATGGTGGCCGGTATTTGATCTGTTGTAATTTTGTTGGAATAATAACGCAGAATTCTGATGTTGCATTTGATGTTTTTTTGGCATTTTGTATGTTGTGGCTGGTATTTGATGGGCCGTACTTTGATTGGATTACAGTAGTGCGGTGTCGCGGCTGCACCGTCATGGTACGTATGACCTCGTGTTTGGCCGCGGTTCAGGGGGATGGCGTGCACACAAGGAGAAGACAGCCGTCTCTCGCCGTGTCGACCCCGTGCACGCGACGACGACAGCACAAAGTGCAGGGCCGGATGCGATATGAAGGATCGTTGAAATCGTATTTTCTTTTATGTTGTTATTTTGTTCGACGCCTGTTTCGTCCTCCGGCAGTGCGAAACGGCGAACGTCTGAACTGGAATCTGCGAAAATGACGAGTTGTTTGCGCCCCAACGAAAAAACAGTGTATACATGTTAACTAGCATGAAAAAAAAGGCCCCCCAGAATGTTTCCTCCGAGACGGAAAAAAAAAAAAACATCCCTTACGCGGAACAAACCCAGTTCTCGCTATGTTGTTCACCTTGAACGAAAAAGAGCGGGTGGAGGTAAACAAGCGTTGCGTGGGTATGCACTCGCAGCTACAGGCGGATGCTGCCTTGGGCGAATGCTTGGCGCGATGTGTGGGCCAGCGCATCATTTGTTCGCCTTTTTTCGACCCTGCTTTGTGAGTACATTGGTGTCATGAATTGATTGCTTCATTCAACAATTCTGGTTTTTAGGAACCGCAAGCAAAATGACCACATACCCGGTACATGATTTCATGATTTATTTTTTGATGTTGTACGCTCGACGCGTATCATACCTATACCGCACAACACGCGAGAGAACACACCTGCTCGGACCATTTTCAAAGCGGGGATTCCGGACAACGAGTCTATGCAAACTTCTCGACGACGTCTTTCCGAAGCCACCATTTTCGTTGTGTGTGTCCCCCATGTTTTGGGGGAAACTGGGTCTGTAAATTCGTCTCCTGGCTGGGTGTCATCTTGTGTGATACTAGTATACGGTTTAGGTACTGTCGGGTTATTATGGTACGAGTACGTCAATTTTTACGAGCTTAACTGGTGCCGTACGTATTGCCCGTGCAGGGCTATTTGTCCAATTTGACATCGGTGCTCGTATAACCTATGAAATATGGTGAATCAAAAGCTAAAACGTCCTCGGTCGTGATCGTCAACGTTGGAAACATAACAGCCGATCGAAAACGAGACTTACATAATTCCAAGTAAATTATATGGGTAGGCCCGAAATCGCATCCCAAAATCTATCATAATCCTGCTAAAAATCGATTGTTGTTCACAAATTCAGGACTTATCTCGCGTCATGCCGTTTCGTTCGAAAACGAAGCTCGGTTCTACCTGTAGAATGGTTAGCGGAAGGGTTTCTCGCTATTTTTTTAGGAATTAACTAGATAAAATTCAAGAGCAATTGGTTTTCACGTGACGGTCTTCCGCCAGATTAATCGTCACATGTCTCTTTTTCTACGAACGAAAAACAGTTCTACGTGGGCAATTGCAATAATAGCTCTCAAAATCCTCTCAAATATACGGCTGCTGAACAAAGCACCTCAATGCAAATGTAATATATGAAACGCTTCTGTTTCATTGATCGTAAAGGGTCAAGCATTCAACATAGAAACAATGATACAGAATTACCTTCGCAGGATGAGAGCGTTTCGGACGTGTTTGGGGTGTTGACAGAGGTGTTGAAACTAAGGTTCTCATCTGCAGAAAAACGTGTATATGGTGCTGGGGAAAAGTTCGATTTCTACACCTGCTTAGACTATTGGCAGTGGGGTGGATCTTCGTATACCCTATAGTAGTATTACGCACCGTAGAATAGCACATGTTACTGCTATTATGTAATATTGGTCCCGAAGTGGTCACTAGCCATCCAGCCCCAAAGCGCGATCACGTTTAATCAAGATTTAACACTAATTCAGGAGTCAGAAGTTCATCGAGCGCATTAGACATGACCTGTGCTGATGGTTCTGTCCACTGTACGTGCAACAGCAAACGTAAACAGGTGCTTACAGACGACAGCAGCAGCACTATCGTATGAACTACCAGCGGTATAGCTCTAATAATTTTCTACTTTTTTTTAAATGCATGGAGTAGGCTCTGCTGCTGTGCATGTCGTCCAGCCTCAACCGTTTAAATCAAGGGATCACCAACCTAATACGCAGTCGATCATCGAGCGCAGTAGATTGACCATTGCATATTTACGAACCTACCGCGTCCGACATTCGCGTTCATTCACACAGCAGCGGTGTTAAGTATAAGCTACCAGGTATTCTATGAGAGGAAATTCATTACAACCGCAGGGGGGAGGGGGGGGGGGGGGGGGGGGGGGGGGGGGGGGGGGGGGGGGGGGGGGGGGGGGGGGGGGGGGGAAGGGAGGCGGGGGAGGTGATATGCGCCCAACAGGCTGACGCCTGGGTATGGCCATCATCGTCATGATGCGCTCCTTTTTTTAGGACCAAAGTAACTAGTATAGTACCACGCGGGCTATTACGGAGGTACATAGTTAATAGGACCTATGGTATACATAAAAACCTATATATTTACCAATTTTTACTAACAAAATTTGGTCCCGTTAACTATGGAGCCCCGTAATAGTACCAGTGCCTGCCTGTCACTTGTCTAACAGTCCCGCCCCTTGTTGTCCGTTTTTTCCTTTGTTTCCTTCTCTTTTTCCGTCTTTCCTTTTTTCCCCTTTGCCCCTCTTCATGTCTCTGCATCTCGTTCTTTTGGCTTTTTGCTGTGGGTTTTTCTTTTTTGGTTTACTTCGTCGTCTTCCTTTTCGTTTCTCGTCTATATATGTAGATACTGTAGGTACATTGTGTCTCTGTCTGGTGTTCTTGGCAGCGGAGTCAATGTGTTTGTTTGATTTGGTTCTGGTCTCTGTTCTACACCCCCAGCGCGGCTCGCGAGCCTGCAATCTGCAAAAAATCTACGCATTCTCTCTTGTGTGTTTCTTTTCCTTTCTTCCTTGAATTGTTCATTTTTCTCTCTATTCTCTTTGTAATTTATGACTTATTAACCTATGCCAAACCGGCGTCCCCGGTGACTTGGTAGGTGGTCCGCGAGCCTATCAAGATCAATTTCTTGGGTTCGATTGTCTCTGAGTGCATGCTCGTAGGGACTTTTTCTTTCACATTATTGATCAGCGGAAAGCGAGAGAGCGTGAGTTAGCTGTACATTCGATGAAAATCGACGAGCAGTGGGAATGCTGAACCATATGCGCGACAAAAAATAAAGGCACGTGCCGGGGGGGAGAAAGGACGACACATGTGACCACGGCTTGTCCAGAAGATCGCTGAGGGTAATACCTGGGAAGTAAAAGTGATGATTAAAAAAAAAAAAAAAATGGGAAAGCGAAGTATCAATAAAAAGTTTGAATCTTAAAAAGATATACCCGCCAAAAAAAAATAGAACACGCCTCCTGTGGGCACGTTTAGAAAAAAACAAAGTTGCCAACTTTTGGAAAAACTTGAAAAAAGCAAATCTGGGGCCGATGTTGGGCCAAGATCGGCTTGAGAAAAACTCAGGCCGATCTTTGGTTCGAAGCGGCGAGATTCCGAGTCCTCGACAGACATCGATAGACAAAACCAACAATTGCGTCATGATTTCTGAACGGAGTGCGCTCGTTAGGGGCTCCGACCCAGCAACGTGGACAAATTTGACGAGCACGATGTATCTGCACTCTATTAATAGAGCTCCTCCATAATACGCCGCTGGTAGTACTACTGTTTGTACGATTCGTTCGCACCGTTCGGTCTGCCGTGACTGTGGGTTGTCCCACCGGTCGATTTATTGCTGGCAGCCTGCAACCACCTTTGTTTGTCGCTCGCCGACGCAAATGTCCGTTTTTCTTGAATTCGTTATGCTCGGGGTGTGGTACTACGTACTGCACTGTAGGGCCAATACCTCGTAGTATTTACATCCTACCTGGCTGTTGTGAGACGTTGTGCAGGGTTTGTCAAAAGTGCAGATCAAACCCTATGAAATACGTGGTCAGACCACGCAGGTTGTATGTCGTACGGCTGCCACCCGGCAACATGAGGTTGACTCATACAGGTGAGGATTGTAAGTTTCCTAAACTCTCTGGATCACATTTTTCAAGCGGGAATCGAATATTTGTCCGAGGTGTGCATGGATACGTACTGGGTTGTGTGTAAGGTCGAAAATGAGGCCGACCTTAAGTGAGCAGGCCAGCGAATGCAAGCGCAAACAGTGTCAAGATGATTTGTTGGCGTTAGCACGTCGCCCGAAGTATATACTTGTACATCATGCATGTATTCGTATACGTGCTGTGAGGGAGCGCTGCTAAAGATAAACTGAATCGCACAACAGGGTACAGCGGCGGCGGGGGGTACCAGAATGTAGCCAGGTACAACAGTACCACAGTAGCTATTATATGATGTGGGGAGTCAAGCGGAAATTATTCAGAACCAATCCTATCGTGCTAAAAATCACTTAGTCTAGTCATTCACTCATCATGCACTCACACTCACTCATCGTATTAGCCGCTACCGTCGTCTCTCCTTCCAGAGTGAACGTCAAGGTAGCATCTTCGCACGGACAAGATGAAAAGTCCGTGGCATTGAGCTGAACGCAAGATGATTGGCCCATGACACCGGCAACAGAAAGCGCGCCCAGCGCACCCACCAGAGCTTTACCTTGGACAACGTCATCGCGCGACTTACGGCAGTCCTCACGTATGTTGTGCTTTTGTTTACGCCCAGTCCTGTTCGACGGGGAAGGGAGGAGGCGAGGCGGGGGTATATCTTCTGCGGCTGTGTTGTCAAAGTCGACGGCGTATATATTATTCGTAAGAGCTGTCCCACAGCATCAGCATTTTATGCGCATTTATGTGCGTGCCGGAATTTATTTGCCTCTATAACGCAAATCAAATACAAGTTGTGTGCATGTCATATTGTAGGAGTGTGTGGGCGCTGTAGAATTATATATATTGGTCAAATTCTTACAGTACGTAACGTGTTTAGTGGTACGGTAAATTCATTATTGGAATCTTAATCTTCCCTTGAAGGCCAAAAAACACGTACGAACTGCATTGCGGCCACGAGAGGCCATATCATCAAGTAACCACTGCTGTTGTCTGCACCATGCATATTATTTGCTGCTACGTACGAGTAGAAGGAGTTTGTCGTCAAGATATCTGAAGCATATACTGCTGTGTAGTAGTCCACCACACCACAACTCCAAAGAAGCGCAGAAAGAGCAGTAGCAGTGGAGCAGGCTTTCTTTTGCTGTTGACTCCATGCTTCCTTCTAAGTTTCGGGGGTCTTTGTGAGTCATCGGGGATCGACGTTGAAGACCATCATGCTGCCCATACATGCCTGTCTGGTCGGCTGGAAAAAATAGTAGTAAAAAGGCCGAAAATACCACTTACTTGTGCATCCTATGGCCCATGACGGGGAAGCCGCAAACGTTTTCTGCGAATTCCGGGATGTTTCTTCGAAACAAGTACCCATAGTTCGGTTGCCAAAAACGACAAGCACTCTATGAGCTAGGATCCTTAGCGGTGTTTTTGACTTAAAAATTGAGTTGTACGACCAACAAGAAATCTCGACTGCTTGTGTCTAATCTCGACTGTATCTGCCCCAAGACGGGAAGCCACAACAAACGTTTTGTGCAGATTCGCGGATGTTTCTTCAATGCAAGCCTTCTTAGTTCGGTTGCCCGAAAATACAAGTAAAATAAGTGGAACATATCGCTTGTCGTGTGCATCCGAAAAAGACCAATGGCCGAAGACGAGAAGCCACAAACGTTTTCTGCTGATAGATTCGGTTGCCAGAAAAGACAAACAACACCCGAAGCTCGCGTCAGCTGTACTGCTGTACGTATCACAGAAGGATCGTATGATACGACTGGTATACTTGGCAGAGGGTAAATTGTCGGTAAAACGTGACGATTACAGGTTCTGAATCCTGGCAGAGGGGTACATTTCCCGAAAACGTGACGATTACAACAACAACAGATAGATTCTGAAACCGTCACTGCAGGATTCGGGGACAATAATTACGCAGCTTGCAAAGTTGAGTATCAACTAACTATTTAATCACTCGATCTTCGTACAGGTGACGTATTTCAAAATTTATAATATATGCTGTTTCAGTGCGCGAAATGGTACTGGCCGAAATCAATTGGAAATCGAACCAGCTGTAAGTATTATCGTCTCGTCGACCCTGGTGGCATCCAGGGGAGTCTCTGGCCAGTAGTCAATCGCTAGGGAAATAATGGGAAACGCGCGCGGTTCACGCAGCTTGCAAAGTTGAGTATCGACCGATCTGCTGATCGGTTGAACTCACAGCTGACGTGCTTTCTTAGTTTCTTATAAAATCATCAAGCTCTCGAAGACGGCCCCAAGCGGTAGCTCGAGCGACTCTTAATTAAATTTAAAGTGGAGGGCAATGGTCACTGCAGTGCTCCCCATTGTCAATTTTCGACCTTCCGGGGGCTCAAGTAGCGCCGGAGGAGACACGAACCACGAGGGTTAATCATTTCTGCTCTGGGCAGATACATGTATGTATCGGGCTTCCTTGTAGTTGCTTTCAAGAATTCGGTGTTTTATGACCAACTACTATGCAGTACGTGATATACCGGTATGAACGATGTACCAATAGCAGGATCCGTAGCTTGGTACTGCTGCGATATGAAAATCCAGATACAACATGCCAAATAATCCTAATCATACGTTCTTGGTCATTCTTTTACTGCTGTGGGTACATTCATGCACAAGCAAGGATCTACAAAATCCTCCAATCAAGATCCGGACCATATTCAAGGACCGGACTTCGTTGAGATTCGGAATGATCAACACGACAGGAGGCTGTAGAGTGACGCACGCGTTCAGTTTTAGCCTTTGTTTCCATCTTCTTAGCATCGTGTGCAGGGCGAGCTTTGGGATCCAGCTCTCGTGATCGTATTGCCTGGTAGAACGTCTGAGATGGAACAAGGAGCTGTAGGATCGAAATGCGCCACTCGCTAGCCTGCCTGCAGAAAACACGAACATCACCTCCTGTGCTGTTGGATCACCTTCTGCTATTTTACAGGTGTGTGCTTGCTGTGTTTTTCATATATCTAGAGCAGAAGAGGCCAAGGACATGTACGATAGTGAGATTCATCAAAAACACGTACTTGTACGTCAAGACCTGCTGCAACATTTACAGGGAGTACTAAGAAATTACCGGTGTCTTGGTGTGTATGTCACGTGTGAACTGCTGTAAACCAACTTTCGACTGTCTTGTGTACCCCGGCCCTCACGTGTCGATCTGCTGTTTCAGTGCGCGAAATGGTACAGGCCGAAATCAATTGGAAATCGAACCAGCTGTAAGTATTATCGTCTCGTCGACCCTGGTGGCATCCAGGGGAGTCTCTGGCCAGTAGTCAATCGCGAGGGAAATAATGGAAAACGCGCGCGGTTCACGCAGCTTGCAAAGTTGAGTATCGACCGATCTGCCGATCGGTTGAACTCACAGCTGACGTGCTTTCTTAGTTTCTTTTAAAAAATATATGTATACTGTGGTTTCCAGGTTCTCGACCAGACCGCCGCATGGGTATTGTCCCGCGGAGGTCCCACCATTCGCCGAGGTCGTGGATATCCGTATATCTTATTGTACGACTGTGGTCATCCATATTCCATGACTATTTGTTGTCGTCAGCAGAGATGTCGTCAGCAGTGACATTATTGTCCCGTGACAAGTAGTCACTGCGGATTGGAATGCAAGGCCCGTGCCTCGCACACACTCTCTCTTCCTCTTCCATCATCGTTGATGGTTGCTCGTGAGATCGTCCGTACCGATCCTATACCAAAACCTGGCGTGTCCTACACGCTACACCCTCTAAGAAAGGGAAGTGCCACAGATGTCGAGTCGAATCTGGGGGGGTCCTCCCCACATTTGGCGTCGACGAAGGCTCGCGCCTGTGGCCGTTCTTGTTTTCTCGTGAAAACACACAGGAGGTTCGGTATTTTTCTTCACATCGTACGAAGAAAAACACGAAAGAAAAAAAAATCAAAGAGGACACGAGTCAGTGTTTCGTAGACTGAGTAAACTACCCCTTTCATCGTTGCGATCTATGGAAGGCGCCCTTCGCCACGCTCATCGTTGACAAGCGAAGAACGCTCTTCAATCGCTATGGGCCGTGGTTCTACCCGTCTTCTGGTATACGGTATGCTCAAGCCGCGTTGGTAAGCCTTCGGTGGCGAGTAGATCTATCGTATACTACTGTTGTTTGTTTCTTCCGCTGTACGTATCAGTGAAACAAACACGTTCGGTTCGTTATGTCTATCTGCCAGTAGATATTTTCGTTTTGTCGATTTCAGGTAGGTGTTTGTCTGCAGAGTCTTCTGTGAACCCACCTGGAGCGCTAACGCTACGTAGCATAAGCGCTGGTTCTGCGTATAACCACCGACGAAACACCCCGTTCTAGTTTCATCCACCAATAACAGCGCTCTGCCCTCGTTAGGCAGGTACATACCATTGGTTCGTTGGACTGGTAAAATCTCTTCTGTTCCTTCTTGTTGTTCTGTTGTGGTAATTTCGTAATTTTTCACTTATTGTATGCATCGTACAAGGGAACACAACACACAAGACTTTGAAGCACAGGTAGAGTTGGTACAATCGTTACGTATCATTGTTTCGCGTGCTGTCGCTGGGCCGCAGCAGCGCAGTGGTTGCATTCGTCACCGTGAGTACAACTGCCGACGTGCTCTCTCCCCTTCGTACGGGGGGGGCAGCACGGGTAATCGCCACTTCTTTGGCAGATCTGCGTGGGGAGTCTAGCTGTTTGTACCCTTTTCTATCCCATGCAGAGGTCATATTTCGTACGTTGACCTGTCTGGCCAAAGTTGAGCAAACAACTCTTATTCTGCTAGTTGGAGAGTTCGTGGTTGTTGCACACATAAACGACTAAATAAAAATAAAACGGAATGCCGCGAAGAGGAGCTTGTCGCGTATGCGCGACCGAACGTACAAGGTCAGTACGAAATATCAGGCAGCCGTCTTGCTTGATAAATGGTATTCGTGTGTACCATTCAGCTCGACTCGGTCCCCATGCAACAGCATGATGTGATAGGCGCATTCCGTACTCGGCACCATCGCTATTAATTGACTCTCGTTCAGGTACTCGTACGTACTCGTGTACGCGTGGTACTCATACAGTCAGTCTGCCTGGTGGTCGATTTATGTTTTTTTTTTTTTTTTCCGTTTCGTCTCGTATTTTTACAATTTTCTTTGGTCCTTTGGGAAATAATTGCGCCATTCAATTGCATATCGCATAAATATGTTCGCGGATTTCCGTCCTGTTCGATTTGGTCGACAGAAAGAGCAAAGAAACCCTCATACAGTCCAAAAAGCAGTACCGCAGAACGATATTGTATGTCGCAACTCACCGCATTTTGGCAATCGTATTGTCACTACAGAGTACTACGTAGTACTTACACTACTGCTGTATGGATTGAGGGACCACTACCACTAGTTCGACAGTGAGTTAATACAGCAGTATAAAACTCGTCGTTGGCCGAATATAGGAGGTAGTCTATCAGACTGACTCACAGTCATATTTACCTGTACAACAGTACTCGTACGTACAAGTATGTAGCTTGTGCGGTACACGTTGGATGCATGACATAAAGGCTCCGTGGCCCAACAATGTGCACTTCGTTGCGTGCCGTAAATCGTTGGACGCTTGAAGTCGTGGCATATTATGTCACTATCCGTTGCATTAGGCGATATTCCTCGCCGTACAGCACCAGTCGTCTCACTTTCAGCAGCGCATGGAAACACGTGCTGAAGTATGTACAGCATGCCGAAAGTTTGCGAAATTATGATGATTTGTGGCGGAGCCATCGTTGGCACGTTACATATATATGTAAAACCGTTACAAGTATCATGATGTGGTCATTTCAACTGTGAGTGCTATCAGAAAATGAGATGTTCTGCGAAGAGCGAGCTATCGTAACTCGCACCGTTTTCACATGGCTAGCAATAATTATAGATGGTTTGGTTGCTATATCAATAGCTAATCCATCTTCCGAATATCTTACCCTGTACATACGTGTATAGGTGCAGAGATTGTCAAATTCGTCGTCAAGTGTTTCGGTAGCGTCTCCAGCTCAACTGCACGTGCAGACTGTCATAGCAGCAGAATCATCCATAACACCGACCGGCATAATTGCAGCTGTGTGTGCTGAAATCGTAGCACCGTTGTCTAAAGTACTTGTTGACTCCACGTTCTTGATGATCAATTGTCAGCAACTAACTTAAGATATCTGCGCAAATATTATCTCGTTTTCTTTTCGTTGTCTCGAGCGGAGTTTGGCAAGTGTGTCACGGCCGGAACAGTATTCCCCTCCCCCCGTTTTCTGGAGTACAACATTGCTATGTTCGGCGGTGCCCAGTTCCATCAGCGCGACTGTTGTACAGAGCGCTTACTGGCACGTTGTCGTTCCCCCCGATCACAGCTTTTCTACCACATTTTTGTGGCAAGCACTCTCCTACACATTTACACCGTGTGGTGTTCGTAGTAATGAATGATCTGTGAGTCTTCACAAAATGCACAAATATCGTCGAGTCATATTATCGAGGTGCTAATTGTCGTGGGCAACTCCCGAGTTTGTCCACAACTCGAAAGTTTCAATCTTTGACGACAGTGTTCGTGGCTCGGCAAACAACTAGTAGCCGTCGAGATTAGCGGACGGTCCTAAATCGGTTGTATATTTAGGCCACGTAAATTCTGCTCGATGAGTATACCAGTTGGGGGAATCGTGGCAAGCACTCGAAAAGCTGTCAAACCCCATTTGCACCAAAGATTGTCGTTTTGTTTTTATGTGTGGTTAATGTCTCACGGCGGTTCGTTGTCAAAGTTCGCCGAAGTAACCGCACCGCTCGCTGAACTCGCCGGTACATATAAGGATGTTGCTGCCCGGACACATATTACAAAGCCTGGACAACGCGCAAAATACGCGTTTGCCCACATCAAGCGTTTACTGATGGTGGCTTCCGTGTTCAAGATCCTTACTATTACTAGAGTCAGGTATCGTACATACATGTAGTGATATGAAACCGTTGTCGCACTCGCTTATTATTAATGGCGAGCGTACTCTATCGAGAAGGACGTTGCGATGATTGTTGATCATAAACCTCCTGACCCATCCATATCACAATTAGACATGTATATTTTCAGTATGCTAAATCGTTGGAGTATCGTTCTTCAGACTTCCAACTTTACCGTTCAGCATATAAAAAGGAATATTGTTTTTTTTTTTGTTTCCCTATACATAATACCGAGCGTTTGACGTAGTGGAGAATTAACGTTTGCTTGGAGTGGTGGCCGTAAGTTATATTCTCACAGCGTCTGAGGGAAAGACTCTACCGTTTGGCTAGCCACGCACCATTCAGGGCTCCTCTCAATCCTCGTAGAGCGAAATATTCGCTGATACAGCGTCGTCGCTGCTTCTCAAACAGTGTTGTCGCTGTTCTTCTTACAGCATCGTTGCTGTTCCTCAAACAGCGTTGTCGCTGTTGCTCATACAGCGTTGTCGCTGTTCCTCTTTTATTACAGCATTGTTGCTGTTCCTCAAACAGCGTTGTCGCTGTTCCGCATACAGCGTTGTCGCTGTTAATCTTACAGCATCGTTGCTGTTCCTCCAACAGCGTTGTCGCTGTTCATCATACAGCGTTGTCGCTGTTAATCTTACGGCATCGTTGCTGTTTCTCCAACAGCGTTGTCGCTGTTCATCATACAGCGTTGTCGCTGTTCCTCTTTTATTACAGCATTGTTGCTGTTCCTCAAACAGCGTTGTCGCTGTTCCGCATACAGCGTTGTCGCTGTTAATCTTACAGCATCGTTGCTGTTCCTCCAACAGTGTTGTCGCTGTTCATCATACAGCGTTGTCGCTGTTAATCTTACGGCATCGTTGCTGTTTCTCCAACAGCGTTGTCGCTGTTCATCATACAGCGTTGTCACTGTTCCGCACACAGTGTTGTCGCTGTTTGCGTGGTTTCTAATACAGCGTTGTCGCTGTTTCCGTGTTTTCGTTGATGAACCCAGAATGTTTCTGGAAGAACAATGTGTTGAGTTCGATCCGTACATCGAATAGGTGAAAACAGTTGTTACCGTTCCCGTTTCCAACGATTAAATCTAGTACTCGATGAGCCACAAACCGTTTGAACGCACTATTCCAATCGTTATATGCGTATATATCTGCAAGAGAGCAGTTCGTTCGGTGACCAAATCGTGCACCCACCACTCTCCGGGAATGACCCGTACCGTGATCTACCAGCGTTCAGTGGTCATCTAGCTTCGAAAGCTACGCTCATTATACCCGAGACCGTGGTTCAGTGGCTGTCTATGTACAAAGATGAAACCACGCAATTAGATGCTATTTTTTCGAACCAACATTGCAAGACGTATTACTGTCCTCTGACGTACATGCTGAGCATCGTCTTTTTTACGTCCGTTTCATGTGTACACCCTGGCCTGGTCGAGTAAAATCGTCGTCGAATTACTCGAAGTGCATCATGTCCGTGATTGACCACACGACTCATTTTCTCGTGATGGTCGCGATTAGTGACTAATCAATCGACACAATCGCCCGAGTTCTTCGAGAACACGTGTTCTCCGTTGTCTCTGCTCCGGAAACTTTGCATTCGGACCAAGGTAGCGAGTTTGAGAATGAACTTGTCAAGGAGTTGCAAGCCATATACAGGTATGGGTTCAAAAAGACGCGCACGTCAGCGTACCGCCCACAAAGCAACCCCGTCTTAGAGCGTGTGCGTAGTACCTTGCACAGCATGTTGGCGATGTACGTAAACGTTAAATACGACAATTGGGCAGAATTACTACCGTTTATTCAGCTCGCGCACAACACAGCCTACAACAACAAAACGCTCGAAGACACCCCACATTTTTTAATGTTCGGCCGTAGAGCTTCGTTAACCGTTGACATTATTCTCGGCGTCCCGTGTACGTCTGGTTCTGGAACACGATTGGAATACTCCCGTCGTACCATTGAAAACCTGCAACTCGCTTACGAAATTGCTCGTCGCAATTTACAGGAACGTACCGACAAGCAGACAGAAACTAACGAGAAATTGTCCTTTCCGCAATATCAGCAGGGAGATCAGGTGTTCGTACACCGCCCCTATACCGTTGCTGATGGACCGAACCCCAAACTTATTAGTCCCTGGCGTGGTCCATTTACTGTTCGTTCCCAACTATCACCCGTAATTTATCGTGTTGCGAGAGATGGCGAACTTGCGGAAACATCAGTTCATTTTGGTCGTATGAAGGCATACCATAATGACGCGTCTAACTCAGTACCGGATTTTACAGCACTGGACGAGTTCCTTGTGAGAACAACGTTGCCGCTACCTGACTTAGACGGCTCTGTGCTCACCGTGCACATCGGCCCGTATGCTATTGAAGCTATTGAAAGTCATAAGCGTGGCCTTGGTAAAGCCTCGCCGACTAATTTCCAATACCACTTTCTCGTGAAAGATAAACCGTCTAGTTTTGGTGTTTGGAGACGTGACAACATCGTGCCACAAGATGATTAGAGCGTATCGTACGAGGATCCTAGCTGAAGATCCGCATGCATTTGATCGTCCCAAACGTAAGCGAGACGTCGTCGCCTCGTAACCCTGACACAAGCCCCAGTATCGTTCGTTGTCGACGTCGCTATAGCCCTGGGAGTACTTGTAGTCGGGACCGTCGCACCACACCCCACTACCATATAAATATCTGGCCAGATATCGTTTGTTCCTTAGTGGGTCGTTTAACACGTGATTCGCAACCTCAAGTGCAGTTGTCTTGCGGATGCTTGGGAGATATCGTTTGTGGAGTAGTGCCCACGAACCAAGTCATGGTCAGGCACCTAAATGCTGAACCCCAACAGCCAGTGTCCCGGTATATCGTTGAGATACCAGTGTGGATTGTGTTTTGTTACTTCGTGTGAATGTGCCCCACGCGAAATGATAGCATTTTATTCGTCGTAATTTGCTATAGAGTTTGAGACGTACAAGTGGGAATAAAGCGTTCAACTAGTAGTTATGCAAGGGTGTGCATATACCAAGAGTATACACTTGTGCGTTATTATTGGGTTTTTTTTTTTACTACAATAGCCGCGCACAGTGCTCATATACTTTAAAGTATGCGCGTGTGTGTGGTTATTCAATCAAGTAATGAACGTTTTCTTAATCGTTTTAGGTGGAAGAGACACGGTGTTCTTTCCATCAGTCTCTTTGTGCGAGACACTAGGGATTCCTGGATACATGGAATTCTCTAGTGTCGGAGTCGTTCCGTTGGATTTGACCGAGGAGAGGCAACCGTGCGCGTGAGTTGCACAATCCAAAGTCATATATCCTCGGGCACATTATGAGTCCCCGCTTGTTTTACTGCATTTTCGTGAGTGCTCTGTCTGCAGTCAATCGTCAATGACTGTCCGAATGTCTCTTGTACAGATCGTCAACTGTATAGATAGTTCGTGCTATCAACTCGTTATAAGTCGATTCCAGTGTTTTCACCGAATCGCAAACATGTACTTGCTCAAAAAGTCGATGATGCCCTTTCTGACTGAGGAGACATGTTGTCGTCGTATCGTTCACCATGCACCTGCAGTCCGTTATACTGCACCGTTATTGTCACAACCACACCGTTGTCAAGCCATGCAGATTTTATTGTTTATTTTTTTTTTAAATCGTTTAAAAAAATCGGTTGATCAACCTAAACGTTCGTATCGTTTGTTGCGCACCCTGCATGCAAAGCCCTCTGACAAAATTGTCATTCAGTACATTTAATTCTCTTCAGTTTGTGTGTACCAAAGCTTGCAAGCAATCGTTCCACATACACACTGTGAAACGTCGAGAAAAGCTGGAATGTCGTCAAAACATATCATTGTTCGATATGAATGGTTTCGTATACCATTAATAAGGCACCATACCATCGTTGGGTATGAATGGTTTCGTATACCATTGTTAGTGATGCAAGATTATATACAATGGTGAAGTATACCATCAATCATTCAAAATACATGGTTTCGTATACCATTGTATAGATGGTTCCGTATATACCATCATTATGTTTTCATGGTTTCGTACACCATACAACATACATCCAGAAAGTAGAATGATTGAGTTCGTATATCATCACTATGTACACATGGTTCCGTATACCATAACACACATACATGGGTCAGTATACCATGGTATGAATGGTTTCGTGTACCATATCATGAATGGTTTTGTATATCATTACGTATACATGGTTCCGTACACCATAATATACACGGTTTTGAGTACCATTTTAGGTACACATGGTTCCGTACACCATAGTATACATGGTTTTGTATACCATCATTAATATACATGTTTCCGTACACCATAGTATACATGGTTTTTTATACCATCGTAGGTGTACATGGTTCCGTACACCATAGTGCACACGGTTTTGTATACCATCGTAAGTATACGTGGTTCCGTGCACCATAGTACACATGGTTTTGTATACCATCGTAAGTATACATGATTCCGTACATCATAGTGTACATGGTTTTGTATACCATCACTTGTTATACATGGTTTCGTATACCATTGTATTATTCATGGTTTTGTATACCATAACTCACTCGTCATACGTGGTTTCGTATACCATTGTATACCTGATACATGAATTTGTACCCCATCGTTCGTTACACGTTGTTTCGTATGCCATCGTGCGTTATAACAGGTTTAATTTTCGTTGTGTATGTTAATCCTGAACCATGCAAGCGCGCATGCGAAGGACATAAACATATCCCACTTGTATTTGATATTTCGTAGTATATGACTGACACTAGCAAATCAAATCATGATCATACAAGCCCGTGGTTTTTACTACGCAAGGTGACATGACTAGATGAAAAAGTGCAAAGCTTATACATCAACTACTGCTGTACAATGCCTTGAATGGTAGAAAGCCACAAACCTGTCACTCTTCATAAATGTTCAAAAGCGGTACTGGGTTCTCCAGTATTACGCGTTCAAATATTGGGGGGGGGGGGCGATGTGGGTTCCAGGTTCTCGACCAGACCGTCGAGTGGGTATTGTCCCGCGGAGGCCCCACCGTTCGCCGAGGTCGTACATATCCGTATATCTTATTGTACGACTGTGGTCATCCATATTCCATGACTATTTGTTGTCGTCAGCAGAGATGTCGTCAGCAGTGACATTGTCCCGTGACAAGTAGTCACTGCGGATTGGAATGCAAGGCCCGTGCCTCGCACACACTCGCTCTTCCTCTTCCATCATCGTTGATGGTTGTTCGTGAGATCGTCCGTACCGATCCTATACCAAAACCTGGCGTGTCCTACACGCTACACCCTCTGAGAAAGGGAAGTGCCACAGATGTCGAGTCGAACCTGGGGGTCCTCCCCACATACCTCGTAGACAATACTTTCGAATCTACACAAAAAGCCTTATAAAATAATATCTAAACAAACGGAAGTAACGAAAACAGCAGCGGCTCATCCCCGGAATAATTATTCACATTTAGAACCAAACCATACTAAAAATCAATTACATGCAATAAGATTCGTAGTCGATACCGCCGGTGGGGCGTGATCCCACGTCTCTCTGCGTTAGCAGAGTGTTCTTACTGTTGAACTACGACGGTTAGAGTGTAGGACAGCTCGGGCTGAGACAGCAGCCCGATGACAAGATCAGACAGGGAGATATGAGGAGTGAGAGCCGAGGGACGAGCAATCATCGTTGCTCTCGCGGTACTCGGGTCAAAGGACAGTTCAGCGGGGCCTTGCTATATCCCGCTGCGGAGAATCCGCTAGGCAGAATAGCCGCCGCTGAGGATCCGTCATCGGAACGTGAAGGAGAAGGCTCCGTGGCGAGATCCAGACATGACAATCTCCCGAGTTCGCCGAACAAAGCTTCTGGAAGATCTTTCTCGAAGGATGCGGGGATTTCGACTATTTGGGTAGGCGTGTTGGTTCCGGGGACATGGTATCCACATCACCCCCCCCCAGTTTTAGTGGTGATAGAGCTCGAACTCCACCAAAACTCGAAAGCAATGGAACCAGAGACAAAGGGTGACAACACGTCTACTAGTCGACATTGTATTCCTCAAAAGGCGATTCGCTAAAAAAAAGCCTAGAGTTATACACACTCATTTTGACAAGGCAACATAATATATAATTGCCAGACATATCATAGTAAATGATGACATAACAGCAGGACAGACAAATCTGCTGCAGTACCGTAGACAGTCGGATGTATATCCGGACATAGGATCGGACAGAAAAATGGTAAGCGATGACAAAAGAGTAATCCGTTTTCACACACGATATGTTCAATACACATCGCACCGTGGCTGGCCAGCTGGTGGATTACGACAAGAGACAATGATGAATGATTGATCCTGGACAAAAACGTGCGTGAGCAACGACAGTAGAGTATCCCGGGATTTATTGACACAGAATGCTAATAAGACGCACGTTACACGGCTGAGTATTGAGTATTTACTCGTCGTGTGGACATCATGGCTGAAGGCTCGACAGGCGCAACAGGGTCGCGAGTGCTGAAAAGCAATCTGACGACATACCTGACGGAGACAATATCAAGTATTTAATACTGTGACAAGGACACTTTGGATATTTAAGCTGCGCTTGTCATCTGACGGGTGTTCGAGACCGAATCAGAATTCAAGTGTAGTTTAAAATCACTTGGGCGGTGACAAAAGTACAACAAAGTAAACCGCTTTCCACAGTATTAAGCTACTTGAGGGTCGCATCCAAACACATCAGATATTGTTAAAGACAAAACAATGTGTTGGACTGCAAGCGACGAGTTGACTGACATAAGTGTCACAGATAGACATGGAGAAGCAATGATTCGATCATGCGACACTATAAGAGTGTGCAGTGGATGACAAGACAAGCGTGCGACAAGCGGACACATGATGTATGCCATGATTCGTTCATATCTGTATTGAGACAGAGTGTAACAGAACGAGGCATATCTTCTCAATGACAAACGGCGTGCGCGAACGCTGGGTATATTATTATCATATCCCTCCACTGGTGTGCGATGGTGCCGACTACCTTTTACAGTAGTACGAAAGACAAGTGCCCTACAGTTGAAAACACATATATATATATCTATGCAATCAAAACCTGAGAACGACCCCCCATGAAGCGATGGGAGTCGGGATTCAACACGACTAATGAAGGACATCGCGCCACTGGGTATTAACCTCAATTGGTGCGATAGTTACACATGTATGTGGAAGACAGTTCAAAACTTTGTACGTACATCGTTTTGAATAAATATGAGACATGAAAAAAAAAACAAGATGATTACAAAAAACAAATCTACAAAGGGCACTGCGGGCGGTAACATGAAAAGCAACACGAGTAGACTCGCGATGACAGTACACCGAAAACCGCTGACAGGTTGGCACGCACACTAAAACACAAACTATTCTTGGCTCCACTAGACCTATGGATCACCCCCCCTGCCAACGAGGTGAGTAGGTGATTACATTAGTAGGTCTACAGTACTACATAACCTAGTACTTGAAAACTAACTCAGTCTTGGGATCAGATGACGACATGATCTCCCACTGAGTTGGATGCCGAAAAATAAAAGTCAACTATACTACGGTACACAGCAGTGTGCACCGTATAGAACTCACCACGGAGGGTGAAGACAACACACAAAGTGCGCGGTACTCGCACTGGACAAATGACAAGCCAAGCGGTGATAACACCGAAACATAATCTACTCCTGTAGGAGGAGGATCAGACAAATGATGGAACCAGTAGCACAGGGCAAACATCAGTTGTTGCTCAAACTGATGGGACAGAAAAGGAAGTGCTACAAGCAAGACAAAATAAAGCCCAGTAAAGTGCTACGGTACATCCGCGGGGACAGTACGAGATTTCCACGGAGGGGGGTTAAATGCTGAGGAGTCCGTCGACAGTACTGCAGCACGGTAGGAAGCAATCATTTCTCTGCATTGAGGAAGGGCGTTGACATGACGCCATATACCCATCTGGGTAGGATAACCTTCAAGCTTGAGATGGTACTGAAAGTTAGTCAGAGATGCTGCTCCTACTCCCCTTTTGTGTCCATCAATACTCTCAAATGTGAACGCACCGATCGTAACTTTTGACAAGGAGCCTTCAAGATCGGGCACTGGGAGAGTGGTCCCCAAAAATAAATCGTCGTATCCACACGACGCAACAACTAAAACAAAACATCTGACGGGATGGTTCGATCCGTCTGAAACAGAGCTTTCCGGCAATATTTTTTGCCAGGTACGTGTTCTGAAAATATGTGACCACCGCAACACAATTCAGTATATATGTGAATGTCGAATTTCGGGCGAAGTTGTTCTCCCTGGACTATGTATGTGTTCCTCTGAGAGCTGAAGATCGAACAACAATCAGTCGATTCGACACCGGCCGAAGTGCTTGCCTTTGCGGCGGGCTGCCCGATCTAACTCAAGGGTCACGCACACACGCCCACGGCGGGGATTCCATCAAGACCGTATTCGACATATTGTGATCCTACTGCTGTATCACCTATCAACGGTGCACGGTATCTACCCGGTATCCAGAAAGCGTAACCCGTAATTTAAAACCCCCTCTACGCCAAAAAAAAACTGCTTCGTCCTATCGTAAACAATTGTCCTGTTCACCCGGGCAGCATCCAGGGGAGCCACTGGCCTGTATCCTTATCAAGAAATTACATACAGAATACGCGTGTTCCGCTTATTATAACACTTACTTCTAAAATTCAGTAAAAATGGGATGCAGACGAGACAGCTTGCAAAGTTGAGTATCAACTACTTGATCAGTCGAACTCACAGCTGACGTTTGTCATAATTTTATTAAAACAGGAATTACATATAGAATACGCGCGTTCGGTTTATCACATTACTTGTAAAATTCGGTACAAAGGGAATATAGACGAGACGTACTACGCAACTTGCAAAGTTGAGTATCAACTATTTGATCAGTCGAACTCACAGCTGACGTATTTCAAAATTATAAAAAAAAACAGTACAGCAGTAGATGACGATGCACGTAATTATTTCCCTGACCTACGAAGTGCTCCCGCACTTCCTTTTCCCTTCACATGTATACCAGCAGCACTTGTAAGCTCGGGGTTTTTTTTTTTGGTCGTCGTCGTCGTTCCTACGTATTATAGTGTATTATTAATAGGAAGTATCCCCTTTAGATATTTTTAGGAACCGTTGGAATATCATACCAAACAAAGTGCGGGGCGCTCGACTCAACGGCCTTTACACACGGCAACCACTTCTTCCAGTCGTCGTTGTCCTCAGTATATTTGCAAATACACTCTTAATCGATAGTGCGCTACAATAGTACTACAGGGGAACCGGATCAAAGTAGATGCAGTTGATGGACTCGCTGTTCATCAGCATTTTGACCTTCGATGACAAGTTAGGAGCCGGCCTGGAAAAAGAGAAAGCACAGTGCACGGCTGAGCGCTACGGTGATGACGATCAAGGCAACCTGTTGTTATGGCCGCGAGACGCCCCCCACAAACAAATACACGTCGAATGGCCAAAAACAGAGGGACGGGGCGAAGATATTCTCTGCTTTGCACCGTATAAAGACGGACACATACAGAGCTCCATGGCGATTACAGCCTATCCACGCGTAAAACTCTATATAACGCCGTAGGGTGCATTGTTAGGGACCTGTTATTAGTTTTCGGCTCAACAAACCTCATTCAATCCTGAAACAATCTTGATCCCCGCCTGATGGCAGTACTGTCGTACTTGCGGCCTCGTTTGTTCTACACCCTGACCACTGAGAGCACGCGCGGAGCCGCAGGCGGGTGTCAGCCCGCTGCGGTGAAACCCCCTTTTGTACTCTATTTATTTCTACTCTACTGTCAACACTGATTCTGTGCTCAGGGCGTCGCCCCCCGGGAAGAAACCGTTCGGGTTCCCGCCCCAACCGCGAACCGCCAAAGCTCCGCGCACATGGCGCGCGCGGAAACTGGCCTCGACCCTTCGCACTGGGGGGCAGGGCACCGGTAGAGCCAGCATAGTTTCGGCTTCCAGCGACCTGTTTTCCGCAAGCATCTGAAGTCGCGAGTCGGTTCTAGGAGAGAACGAACCTGTGAAACGCTGTCACCACCACGTCAGTCTCCGGTGACGAAGGTGTGGACGTGTACTCGTAGTATTTACGAGGGTGCAGCATTGTGACGGAAGGGAAAAATACTGTAGCAAAAGGTTCACAGGTCATTCTTGCATCGTGCCGGAAGGAAACCTAGCAATCAACCGTAAAACAAAAATGTCGTTTCGCCCAGTAGTCCTACGGCGTACCCTGTTCGGTATGCCTCTAGATTAGTTCGAGTGTGATACCATGTACACAGTGGTATACTGTACCGATATGGTAGCAAGGAGCTTGCCCAGAAGCCGGCCGGGCAATGCTCGTACCTATGCACAGTCGTACGTCGTATAGGCAACGCATACCAGTTGCTACGTTGTACAGGGCAGATGCTCAGCTTTTGAAACCGCTTGTGCAGAGAACAACACAACAGCTGAACAACCAACAGCCGCCCGCACTCAGTGTGGGCTAAGCAGTACGGAAGATAAGTAGACTGGAGAGAGGGCTTGACCCGACGCCTGGTGGTGGTGGTGGTGATGTTGTGTGGTCGTGGCGGTGGAACAATAGTGGCCGTGTGTCTCCTATTTTCCTTTGAAATTTCTACACCAGCAGTAACAGCAGTGACGGGTCGAGGGGGGGGATAGCGTTAGTCCGAACCGCGCAGAAGCAGGAAGGGACATAGTTCGACTTCCGGCTGGATCTAGAAGCGAAGTCTGGTAGTGGCGGAAACAGTGTGATGGTGGTCGTCGTCGGGCTTCTTAAACATCACGACATACTCGTACGCTATACGTTTTTTCCTGACTCCTGTGTCTTGCTTCTTACTCATATTACCTGGTGTATACGAGTACCGAGTACGTACGTCGTTGGGCTGCATATTCTTATGATTATGGCGATGACACAACAACAATCGTCGATACTGTCCACTACTATCCAACACCCACCACCACACACAAGTTGACAGTTACAAATATACTGCTGCGAGATAACGGGTATCCTATAGGGATAGCTGAACTATCTTATCACCCAGAAAGCACGATGCATGGTTTCTGTGAATGCATTCATATGCTCGAGACTTGATTTCCCCACTTCAGGACCCCCGTCATTCAATTTTCTTTGTCTCGTGCAGGATGTGAAGCCCGACTTTCTCAGTGGCGAGTACTTCGAGACGATACGCGAGGCTCTAGCGCTTGTGGATGGAAGGTCGCCGTCCGATCAACCACCCGGCCAGGTTTTCAGCCTCTTGTTTCGGAAGGCGTTCTCTGGCCATCTTGAGTCTCGCTCTCACAACATGGTGGGCCGCGTGAGGACTTACATGCAGTCCGTTCTTCAAACTCTGCTCGAAGACACCTGTGAGGATTATCCAGCCCTGCTCGACAAGGTCAAGAGCCTGGTGCAAGAGTACATGGAGGACAAGGAAGAGAGAACGGTGAAGGCAGTGTCAAACGCGGTCAAGGCCGAGCTCGACTGGGTGGTCACCCATCCCGCGTACACAACATCTATCGCCGGTGTTTGTCACATGGTACACACGAAGAGAGAGATACGGAGCGGATCCGAGGTGTCCGTTCAAACACAGACCGCCTGTGGCAGCGCAAAGGATCAGGACATCCGAAGCATTCAGGTTGCAGTGTCGCGAAGCGCCCACAGCAACCAATCAATACAGTGTCATCCGGCATTAAACTTACCCTATATGCGCCTCTCATACCCGGTCGGTTGGTTGTACGTCCTTTGAATACGGGGTGCGAAAGTAACGACATTACACGTATCGATGCTTTCCGTTTTTTTATACAAGGCCTACTGTAGCGACACTCTGCTCTACATACGTGATGTCGCAGTAGACACTAAAAACGCTCGTTCAGGGACTGGGGTTCATTCTTAGGCTCTTTCACACTTTTTTCCCGAACGTGCAGTAGCAGATTGCTGCAATTAACCAGACAAACCCTCCCGTCGCAATGTTTTGCAACAGGCGTGCCTTTTCGGTTACTCCGAAAGAGTCTTCAAACGAGTGTTTACTGCTGTTTTTGAGCACGCCTACCATCTTGTCAGCGACAGCTCGGGGGATGGACTCGTGCCCTGGATGCTCAAGACAGCCACCCGCGAAGACCTTGAGAAATGGTTCCCCGAGCACCCCGGACTCTTCGTAAGCGGAGGGGCATACGTCGTCAACTGTCGCTTCTCGACACTGGTCTGACAATCCTTGATTCCGCGCGTAGGACTAAGAAGTAGCTGAGTGATATCAACTCGTCTCTTAGACACTCAAGAAGTCGCATGCCTTCGCCTGGACAAAGAAGAAAGCGCGACATGCGCTTCCTGCGTTTTCCAGGCAAAGGTACGTTCAATTTCCGATGAAACGGCATTTCGCTCAAACCCACGTTGAACTTGCCTTCTTCTCCTAGGCGTTTCGCGAGCAGGAGGAGGATCAAACGTGCCTTCGCCCTGACAACACAGAAAGCGCGACATATACAAGCGCTCTTAGTGTTGTCCAGTCGAGGGCACCTTCGACACCGGGCGAAGGAGACCATTGTTTCGGCTTGTCTTCTGAGTACAATAGAAGCAGCAAAAGGAGAACCAGCAGGGTAGCAGTGGCTCTCAGTTGGTTGTGTCACTGTTCCAAAGGTACATGTGAAGGACCGGGAGGAGAACGTCTAGCTCATTTTGTTGGGTGACATGTGACGTTCGTTGGATAACATGTGACTGCTGAGGACACTATCGTGATCACCCACGGTGTAAACTACTAGCCGATTGTTGGGCAGGCGTAAACATATGACGGGCGGAAAAATCATATTCGTGCAGTGTGGACATCTACAGTATTACAGGGAAGTGTGAGATCCGAGATTGCTGTATGTGGGTTTAGGTAGTTTTGTTTACACTGGTGACCATGCACGGCGTGGGTGTGTGCATTCCTGGAAACTCTTATCATACCGAGGCACGCCACGAAAGGGCTGCGTTTCCCGGGCGCCCCGCACCCCAGCCGTAGCAAAGTTTCTGAAGCCGTTTCCCAATTGAGAGATAGGAGCTCTAGGGACGCCTTCCTACATGTCCTTCGGAGAGTCTTTTCTTGCCCCGTGATCACAAGCCGCGAAACAGATTGCCAACATCTCCAAGTGGACACTGGGACCAATGCCTGACGATAACGAATGAATGCGATTGGGGAGTACCTTCAGTGGGTGAGATCAAAGAGGGACCGCTGCGATATGGAAACACTTTAGAGCACGACTTGAATACGCTTCAGGTGACCATCACCGGTTTTTACGTATCTCGGCGGGAATACCATCTATTTTTTCTAACCAGATACCATGCACACGCCATGCATCCGTCACGCACATGACTGTGGTTGGTATACACATGTCTTCCTGTGCAGATACGAGGACGTTTGTATGCATCTTCATCTTAACACCCTGTAACGTTGGGCTCGACTTGAAGACGGGAGAGAACGGAACACCACTGCATCTAAACGACTTGTGGACTTGGAACCTCGCGATGTGCTTTTCGCTGAGACGCACCGGACGCATAGGCTCTTTTCGCTTAGATTCGTCGATTAGGGCACCCGACTCGAGGTACGCACGACAACAATTCAATACCCACAGCGAGACGCTGTTTTTGAGTGAAACCAGGTATTCTATAGGGAAAACGTATGCACATTGTTCTCTGGTCATGATTCTCTTGCCGCCTTATCCTGACAAGCTTGTTATGCATCTAGATGTTGGGTCGGTTTCCAATTGATGAGGGATGTCTTGCCACTACCCGTAGAACTAATATCTTCGGGACTGATACTGTGGCGTAAACATCAGGTTCGAGTTTGGTTTCTTCGATGGGGACGCTGTTCAGCCTGTTTAGTGACTACGAGTTACCACTGTAGATCCCAGAGAAGTCAGCTATGTGAAAGTGTCGTTTCTAGCTTCACGTATGTGGTGTAAGATAAGTACAGTAACATAAAAGCCGACCTGGGTGAACACCTCAGGTTGGTACGAAAACCCGACAAAAATAGAATGTGATTATTCTGTCAACGACGAAAATGCAGGAAAATCAGCAAATACA
The DNA here is from genome assembly GCA_031763025.1 of Macrocystis pyrifera. Taxonomy (NCBI): domain Eukaryota; class Phaeophyceae; order Laminariales; family Laminariaceae; genus Macrocystis; species Macrocystis pyrifera. The sequence goes on along the minus strand of JASSKH010000004.1, from coordinate 3,212,026 downwards.
CAGACTTAAAACAAACGCATTTTCAAGGTGCCGGTGCCCCAGAGAACATTAACCAAGATCGTGGCCCTCCTCCAAGGGATGGGGGTATTCTTGTTTGGCGCCCCGGAGAGCGAGAGGAAACACCTGTCCACAGTTATTTATCAAATTTTCGTGAACGGTTCGAACCCGGTTCGTTTCTTCCACCTTAGGCGGGCCTGTCTCTGACCGTGCCGTCATTAAAGTGTGATTTATTCCGAGGGTGGAGGCACACAGCACCGTGAGTGGTGTAGGCCAACCTTGACAACAGCAGGAACGTACTACTGTACTACTGCAGCCTCCTCGGCTGAGTGCGGATATCACACTGCCGTTCCCTTTTCCTGCAGCGTGTAGTAGCAGCATATCACACAGGAAGTTGCTGGAGATAATCGGTGGTAGTATACGAAATGCAAACAGTCCACGCCGGAAACTAACACAGACGGCGGTGCTCGGAGGTGATGTAGGGAAACGGTGACAACAGCAGGCATGTATCTACTGCTATCCTCTTGGCTGGATGTGCCAGCCGCACTGCTCCTGCTGCAACAGCAACAGCTACAAAACGGCAGAGGAGGAATCAAGTTTTCTTGTGTGGCGGTTGGTCATCATGGTGGGTGTGATCCAGAGTCGGTATACATGGATTCGTCCTCCCGCGCCCCAAGCCACGCCCCTCTATCCTCATTGATACAACTAACTAGGCGCATAAAGTACACTGCGGATGCGTCACCTCGCGCGAAGGGTTTTGATGCTGCTGCAGCTGCTGCCTGGGCGACAGGGTTGCAACCATGTATAATACCCTGTTTATTTTAATCTTAGCATGCTCATTCAGCTCTGTTTGTGCTCAGCGGCAGTAGTATCGGGATTGCTGGGCAATCACTGTCATGGTGCAACTCGTAGCCCGGCTTCGATTGCGACAGGCGTGAAGGGTGAGCTCTGTTCACAAGATTGTTTTGATTGGAAGTAATATATTTACCCCTGGCCATTGGACCAGTGCCGGGAACAAGGTGGTGTTTGCCGGTATAACTACGTCCGGCTGTGGCAAACATGACCAGACAACAGCAGGGACGAAGAACAAACACACAGGAAATGCCAAAGAAAAATACTGGAGCGTCCCACCACAAACAACGGCGGTGTACGTGGGGGCGGGAATACCATCGATTCGGCACCCCCACCTTCATGGGGCTCCCGTTCATTACTGGTACAACATACATCATGAAATCGGTACAACATACACCATGAAGACACACATACACACCTGTAAGGCATTCTACGGCAGGGTACACCTACTGTATGATAATTATCGGGCCACTGACGCGAGGAGCTGTGCATCTCAGCCCAAAAGCCATTTTTTTTTTCATGAAACAAGTTCTCGCACCCACAAAAACTCGAACATTCTGGTGTAACTCTGACTGGCCGCATATAGTGCCATGTAAAATCCTTGACAAACCTGGCCAAGTTTTATGCAAGATTTTTGTATTTCAAGTATCGAAATAGCAAGTTCAAGTAGCAAATGGCCAATAAAGTAAAACCTATAAACGTGGCGACCAAGGACGCTAAGGAAATATCCCAAATGAAGTATGCGGGAAAAAAAAATGCTTCCCTTTTCAGCAAGTGGAAAATTCAAATTAGCCCAAAACTACAGTGGATAAATCGGCAAAACCATCGTAAATACGTGTCGTTGAGAGCGGCCCTGAATGACATTTGCTATCGCGTCAGTTGATTGCAGTGCCTCCCTGGCGGTGGATGAAGCCGGGGAGGGAGCGCGTTCAGGATTGAACGCAAGGTTGCACAACCACCCTCCCCCCGCTGCTGTAGGAAGGGTTTCTGATGTCACTCATTCCACACCCGTGATATGCCGACCACCCTTGTGGCGGACGGCCCTCGTCCCAATGCTGACGGTACCAGATCAAACCCACCAACACCTCCTGTAAAATAAACATTGTATTGGTACAGAACCCTCCTACGTAAGTCAGGACAGCAAGCTCGATATTGCAACTTTGGGACACGCTGATGCTACCTCCGTCTCCTTTTCCGCATGACGTTGTGCATGCGTCCAGTGGGTACGATCTGGGGATACTGTCTTAGACCGCATCACATTTTCTAGCTACCGCAGCATCCACCCGCGGCTAGAAAAATGCGATGCCTTGCGACTGTTGTTGGCCTGACGTGCCCATTATTGCAATGTGCCGTACTTGGAAAATTGCAAAGCATTCTGCGGATGGTTCTCTCGCCACCACGGTGTCGGTGTGACCCCGGGAAAAAAAACCTATGCGCACGTTAGCGGTGGTTTGCTAGGTAGAGCGTTTAGTAGAGTCGACGCCAGATTACTGTTGCGACAGGGGGGGTAAGATGGCGGCATCGTTAGTACCGCGTTTAGGCTACTCGAGCGAGTGTCCCCGAACTTCACTCGAAATTGAACATGATAGGGTTATGTTGGCGAGGCAGCGTAACGAACAACCCCGCGGCGATCCACATCGTAAGGCCAAAAGGCATGAAAGCATCGAGGCTGCAAGGCCGTATAGTTATCACTCGGATGCGTGACCCTGAGCACTCGAAACTATCACACCTAAACACGACCCTCCTAACGCAGGAACAGGTTCCAGTTGAGCTATGGCAGATATGGGCGCAACCGACGGAGATTTGAGCGGTCCGCGTCACTTGTTGTGTTGGTATACGCTCATGAAGCCCACGCCTCCGCACGCCAATTGGTCGTCTCCAGAGCACTCGTAGTTACACCAGCCGCCTCCCTTGTTGGTAGGCTCGGAGCAACCGCAGTGGCAGTCTGTGGAAGTGAGACATATTGACATGGAGCCATTGCAACCAGAGTTCATTTGAGAGGCGTTCTACTATAAAGGTTTTGTATTGGGCAAAAAAAACGTTTGCCACCCACCACGGCGGTGTCTTAATCGGCGTTCGGTTGAACGATGAGTGTGTAACTTGTTCTCTACATCGTTGGGCATAGTGCGTACGTAGACGTACGAAGTGCGTATAGCATCAGTCGTATTCATATGTCTGTCCCCGTCGAATTCCGCACTATTCCTTCGGGGAACATAGGAACGTTAGAAAATATCGGGTGAACCTCTATCATCATAGAATGCCTCTTGAGTTCAGAAGTAGGAGCGGCGTTTGTGCAGGACACAGCTAGAAAAATTAGAATTGAGATCGCCTCAACCAAACCGCGGAGGGTATGACGGCGACTGCAATATCAAGACTTAATTTCTTGCCGTAATACGCAATGCGTTCCGTGAGCTTCAGGGTTGGCGAAACAAGAAAGCGTGCATCATGGTTTAAGCTCTCCAATTCATGTAGAATATCAAGAATAGCCCATTCAAAGTGAACTTTGTACTACTACTACTACTACTACTACTACTACTACTACTACTACTCGCACTGTACAGCTGTTACTAGCACTGGTTCTTGCTGCACAACAATGTGCACATGTTACAGCATACTGTGTTTCCGATCGGAATTTATTTGCACCGCTTTCTCATGATTTCAACTGTGCTATCTGGGACTATGTTACTCGCGCGTACGTGTTTTTCAACTATCTCACAAAAGTCAGCCATTCTTTCATCACTGCTGCTCGTGCTATCGGCTACATATTTGACCTTCTCGGACAAAACTCGACGTCACCTGAACCGTATGCCAAGCCAAAGAACTCGTAGCCGGTGGCGCTGCAGTTGCTCGAGCATACCTGACGAAACATGGCACGGACAAGCCGTGCAATGGGGCCATAGGTTCGGTTCCAGGCGTTTGGGGTCCTCCCGTACTTCATCTGAGCACGCTCAAGTGCAAAACGATCTTGTACAAGTCGGCTGTCACGTTGAGAATCCACGACTCATATATTTTCTCACCTCTATCGTCATGTTCTCCGCAGTAAACATAGGGCCATTGAGCGAACGGTGCTGAGGTTCGTCCACAAAGCAGCCAAAGTACTTGGCGTTGTCTGCCGAGCCAAGGTCGAAGAATCCGCCAACCGTGGGGGCTGGTCTGGACGTGTTTGTCGGGCACAGGGGCTCCGGAATACACAGTGGCGTGGGTGGATCCACGCAGGAGCCGCCACTGCCGACCACCAATCCCGTGAGGGACGACAGGTCGGGTTTGTTTCCCTGGTCGTCGGTGTAGTTCGCGGATACGACGACGCTTCCACCAGGGACCTCGCTGCACAGGTTCAGTAAAACGTCGAAGTTCGTGGGGGTGGACTCAAGGTCACTCGCCGTAAAGGTGACCGTGGTCCCTACAACCGCCCCTGAGGCGGAACAGGCGACTGGAACGCTGAAGGTGATCGTTAACGTGGCGCCTGTGGATGGGCATGCTACAGCGGAGCCCCCGCTTGTCGCGAGAATGCGTTCCAAGGCCGCTGGCAATAACGCACCGTGAGGGTATGTGTACAGGTTCGGACAGGAAATTTATGACGTTAGTGATTTTCGTGACCGTGACGTCTCCCTCGACCTTGATGAACTGCCTCCTGTTACGTGCATCACTTCACGATACATTGTCACCGTTTGTTGGAGTTTTAAAACACGTCTCAGTTTATGTTAGGGACGAATATCTTAACGCTTGGGGAGCCAACCTCAGACTGTGGGGATCACCGTCTGGAAAAAAAGGGGATCCTTCCTGCGGTAGGCACAGAGTTCAACTGTGTAGATCCGCGTAGTGTGTATTGTGAAAGTCTACAGTAGCGCCGGTACATAGTTGTAAGAATGCGCGTTCTGGAACACTCCTCGACAACGGCGTGACGGATGCTGTGTCGCACGCAAAGGTTGTGACACTGCGATGGTCGACACTAGATGCGCTGGTCGACGGACATGTTTTATTTCTTATTTTTTTAGACGAGGCAGTGTTTTGTTCGAGGGTATACTTTTCCCTGGAGGTAGCCTCCAGTGAGCGACTAGTCTGCCGCGGGCAGCCCAGGGTTGTTTTGATACGACATACGCATCATCTGTGGAGACCGTGATACCACGACATGGCTTGAGCATGTTGTGTAAATGTTCGGGGCCCGACATACGATGACACGGCTCATGCATGTGTTGTCTGGAGTACTGTAGTAATGTAGAATCCGCGACTGAAGAGTCGTGGTGATGGTATCTCCTCCCCTCTCCTCTTCAACATCAACAGCGCAAATGGCCTCCTACTTCTCTGGACAGGGAGTGGAAGGCTTCTACTTCTACGCCATCAACCCCGCACACATGGCGAGCAGACAAACGGACAGGACGCTCACTATAGTGTATCATATACACACGTCGCTGTGGCGCTGCCCGTACGTTCATCAATTTCCAAACCGGTATGGAATACCGACTGGCACACTATACATGCTAGCTATTGTGCACACAGTATAGACGCGCGGCAAAATAAAAAACAACCACACGATCCTTGACTGACAACCTGTCCACCGTAGCGTAGAGCTGACGTCTCTGCAATAAATAGGGCTTGAGCAGCACAACCAGCATGAAATGCAAACGAGCATGTGTCGAACAACACCGCGAAGGGTATACTTCTCGACGGACAGGACACTCGGTGACACATATAAATCTAAACCTTGTCTTAACAAGTGGATAAAAGGGCACGATGCAGGAAGAAGTCCTCAAGAAGAGCGTTTAGACCTATACTTAGTACGTAGGATACACCAAGGTACGCGTCCGATTGTCTAGGAAGGCGCATGTGGGAGTACGTAAACCTTACGTTTGCGCAGCAGCCTGTATGAAGTGGCTCCACGGTACTGTAGTTCTTTGGTCGAGTGGTTGTCGTCTCGCCGACGACGACAACTCAAGGCCGGTAGATGACCCATCCGTTTTCAAACGACGCGTGCAACGATACTAATGGTACGCTATGTTTGCGGTGCCAGGATATTCCTCCCTAGCTTAATTAACTCCACTGACGACTTGCCAATATCGTTCAACGCCTTTTTTGTTTCGTTTCACATCGAATTATCATTGTATACATAACACCCTTGCGCGTTTGGGTGAGGTATGGAACTCCGTGAGCAAGCACCCTCAGTAGGCAAGAGTAGGTGCACCCCTATCGAAGCATGTTTTTTCCGATTTGTCCCCGTTGTGGTCTGGCTTACCGTCAAGGAGATCGAATTCTGCGACGCTGAAAAACGTTCTCTTTGCCGCCCCCGATCCCTTCAAGTTCAGCGGCGCCAGTCGCAGGCCCTACAGCGGGAGACAGACAGACAAAAAGGGCTACGTTCCAGATGTCTATCTTTCGTTTGAAAACGGTGGGGGCGTGTGATCAGAGAGTATAACGTTAGCGAAGTATTGTCGATTCTGTGTGCGCGGGCCAAGATTTCGAAGAAAAATAATACATCGTGCCTTGGGTGGCAGTAGTAAAGCTATACGTCGATACGTGCGCGATGCGTTTTTTTGTTTTGCCCACGAGGTTGTAATGCTTGGTCATGTCTCAATGTTTTGCGTGAAACGAACTACAAGCACAATACTCGATGCGGGAGCTTGGGGCTTCCTTGTAGCGCCAGATTTTACCTACACCGTGTCAACCGATTGTCGTTTAGATTTTGTGCACACGATTTTCGAGCGCGGGCAATTCGACGGTCTGGAGTGATCAGAGCTCAGATTTAGCCGGCAGACACTTGAGCTTGCCCAATTTATGAATACAAAGACTAAGGATGTCACTAAATAGTACTCGCGGGCGCAAAGATAAGGACATCTACACATTTCCGCACACAAGCGGCTCGCGACGGCTACGGCCATTCGATGCCTCAGCCTCACCCACTCCCACAGCAAACACGGTTATGCCCTCAGTCCTGGCTGCGTCTGCTGCTGCTAAAGTGGTGCTGACGCTGTTGCTTTGTCCGTCGGTGATCACGATCATGAACGATGCACTAGCAGGGTTGACGCCTAGGAGCCGGGTGCCTTCCTGAATGCCGACGGACACGATCGTACCTCCACCGAATTGCTGGTCGGCAGTTGCAAAAGCGCGAAACTTGTCGGAGCTGTCGAACATTCCGGATGACACAAGTCCACTTGAGTACTGCACGTAAGAGGCCATCCCCCCATTATCAAACAGGTTTCGGGCGGAGAACGCAGTGACGGTATCCTCAGCGAAGTCTTGCTCCAGCTGAAAATCATGGTTGCTGATGCCGCCTGACCCGTCTAGAATGATAGCGAGGTTGACCTGCCAGGGCAGAGGTTGACGCAGGCCATTATATTTTCATTGCTGGCGTTAATTTATTGCCCGATTCCTGATCAAGATGTGCTGCCGTGCTGATATATATGCATCGAAAGCCTACAACGACAGTAGTAATGTACCGAATACATCTATAAAATACGTAGGTACGTCGAAGCAGTACCAGTACAGTGTTTTTGAAGATGCACGCCGGAGGCAATAGTGTTTACAGCATATTCCAAGGAGTAAGGAGAGCCCAGTAAGAACACAATACTCACCTTTGTTGGAACGAGTAAGAACCCGATACTCCTTAAGTATGCTCAGCGTCGACTGCCACACTAAATGCCATGTGATAGACGTTTCTCAAGGCGTTCCAAGGATTGTGTCAGAACTAAAATGGCAAGATTTGCCCGGATTAGGCGTTCCTTCTTGGCGGGTCATGACTGCATACAGCATAATATTCAGGTGCTGTAAAGTATGGATGTTGGCATACTTGGTACTTTGCGGGGTGCATTACTGGGAGTAGTGGGTGATACGCAAGACGTTTAAGGTCCTAAACTGCAATCTCTGGGCTTTTGGCAGAATATTTGATGTTCATTACTGCTTGTACTGGATGACACGCAGTACCGGGTATGTATGTTTGAGGCAATATAGAGGGAGTACTGGGATACAGGAAACATGGTAAACATTTTTTACGCCGAATACTGGGTTATTATCAAAGGGGTTTCGTGGTTTGATACTGCGAGTGCTCGGCGATTTGTACAGATAGCATGAGAGTATTAAGTTGTATTGGCGTTGATTCTGGTGTGGTTGTGTGTCGTTGTATGTATTTCACGTACGGGAGTTTGGTGTGATTTTAGTATACAGTGTACCCTCGCGGCTGCGCCGGAACGAGACATTTTCATTCCGTCTTTTGACCGTGGATGATGGTGTTGGGGCGTACACAATGTGACAACAGTTTCTGCGTTCCGCGCGTGCCCGCGCTCGTGTCGCCGACGGTTCTGAAAGTGTAGGGTTGGATGCGGCGAGATCTGAGCAATTACTATAGTTGTGCCACGTAGAGCCAGGATCGTACAAGCACCCAGGGAGTGAAGCGTTCCCGTGGTAGCTACAGGAGAGCGAGCGGGCAACGCGGGTTGTTGCTGGCGCGGGTGTCGCCAGAGAGTCACAGGAGGAGAGGGGCGCCCTGAGCCGCGTATCAATATTGTGGTGACGTCTAGAGCAGAGAGAGTCGGGAGATATCCTGAAGGAGAGGATTTAAACATGTTAACACGTCGGGACTTCACATTTCGGCAAGACTAACAGTAGCTCTTTAGTACTTCGGTGCCGAATCGCGAAACGAGTGTCCCCGGGCTGCTCGGTTGCACGCAGGGCGAGGTAGCTCTGTCATCAGAGGGGGGTAAGCGTGCCACGTAAGGGTAGAATGCATGCTGTGATAAAACATTAGAACACAACACCAGGCATTCCTATATAGACGGCCGGGCCGCGCACCATGAACCGAAGCGCGTATGGCACTCCCACAACGGAAGCGGAGGCGGATGCCCCCGGGGGGGTACTGCCCGCATAGGCCCTTCCCGAAGCCTAGTTTTGATATGTGTCCATTACCATACTAAAAATGTCCATTGCACTGGCAGCGTTTACCCTCCTCTTGGTACGCGTGCGTCGTGCTGGTTGTTCATGCACTGAAACGTGGCTAACATCAACACTCTCAAAGTGATGATCGCACGAAGTGCTCCACTCGTACCGACATAAGCATCGTTGAAACCTTCAAATTTTCCTCTGTCTTGTCCATATGTTTGAGCCCTGTTTCGTCCCAAACGACGGAGCAAAATGTCGAACGTTTCTATTGAAAAGCGAAAACACATGATTTTTTATTATTTCCGACAACTGTTGTTTCGGCAGAAACGCGCCAACCAGCACGGCAAAAGGTAACTCAAATTGTTTTGTTTGCGGCGAAACGATACCCCAAACATGTTTTCTTTCCCCTGCCTCGAATGGGAACCAATTTTAATACTCACCTACCTTCCCGGTCGGCCAGTGCTACGACAGGGGAAATCAATTTGGAAAAGTCATTTTCGAGTAACGAGGCAGGTTAACCCAACACATATTCCTAAATCAACTGGTAATGTGTCATAGAATATACGAGGGGGGCTTCGCCGCGACGGGCTAGTGCCAGGGGCCGCTCCGCGTAGTATGCCCCGTGGTATGTAACTACTCTGCTGAACGTTTACCCAGGCGCTCGACATTAGAAAACGTGTTGAACGCACAACCAGCGACGTATTCTGATCGACCTTGTATGAGCCGTCCGGGCATTTGTACCAACATCCTGTGAAAAAATTGTAAACGAAGCGTCTGTTGTTTTTACCGTGTTCGCGTTTTTAGCTAACGCGGTTAAAAAACTCAAGACGACATGAACGAAGAATATGTCACTTTCACATCTTCCATCCAACCAGACGGGGCTCGCGTTGAAACTGACTTACAAAAGCACGCGGAACTCGCCTAGTAAGCGACTCTCTCTGTTTATTGTCCTTCCGATCGATTTATACGAAGTATGTTTTTGCACTGGGTTCGCAAATCTTCCCCGAACCAAAACAATCATCAGAATCCATCGCACTCGTTTGTATTTAACGATGACCGCAGTTTTAAGTTGACCCTTTGTTGTCCGCGCGTGAGTCAAAGATGGGAAGGACCGTAAATAGTGAAACGATGATGTCGAAGTAGTTAGTATTGGTTGTCGCACCTGTATAGACTGCCGGGCTTAGAAACTCTTGTAATTCTTTGAATCACTGTTCTACTATTGTAACCGTGCTGCTGCACTATGTCTACACACTGCTACCGCTGCTTCGACGGCTCCTTACGGCCCAAATCAGCAGTAGTTTGTAATTGTTGTCGCCTATAATGCCATGTACGAAAGCGGTTACTTGAAAGCCTTCAAAGGGCAAATGAACTACCTCGCACATAAAAGCCAACGACATATGTCTTCACTATTCCCTCGTACGTAGAACGCTTGCAACTTCTCCGAGACCAACACTATTCGACTGGATTCATGCATTCCTTCCTCTCTGCCTCTGGGAGGCCGTTCGCGTTGCGCTCGATGCAAAGGGGAGCCCTCCTGTGCTCGTTTCGCCACTCGACCAAGTGATACTATATTCATTCTTTGAAACGGCAGAAGGAAGCGGGCATACATATCGGCGTCTTCATATTTTGGCATACACCCACGCTTACGCCGCCCGCACGAGCGCTCGAGGAGGACACTAGGCAGCCCCCTCTTGGTCAAGTCGAGGACGGCGGAAAATGTACGGGAATGTCACACCGAAACGATTTACCTCTCGTCGAGAAAGGGGCTTCGAAGCGCACAGAGGACTCGGATTGCACGTGCTTCGTGGAGACGCAAGTGCGTATACCACATAGATAGGTTGCAAAAAAATATGTCTAAATTTGCTGTGGGTAGAAATCAACCTTTAAGTGACTTGAGTAATGGTGTGAGATGAATTATTAATTTTTTAAAACACGGCATGACCTGACTTTCTTCCCACCTCCCAGGCACACCGTGCTATATAAAAGCGGCCTTTACCGCGGGGGGCAGATGCCCACCGCATGCCTGCGTATGCTCGCAACGGGTGATGTATGAAGGGACGGTACAGACTGACGAGGCCGCAAAAGCGACTGTACTGCCAAGGGGTTTCCGGATTTTTTTGGATGTTCACATGAAAAAAGTTAGATATACTTTCGGCATAGTCTAATTACACAGCAGTGAAAACACTAGACAGCCGGTAGGGGGGCGAACTCGATGATCTTGTATCGCCCCCCAACAGCTGCTCTGCAGAAAAAGCAGGTGTAACATCCAAAATATTCATTAGGACTACCCATGGTGTGCTCGACGCCGCTGCCGCTGCCACGTTTACTTTCTCTCTACTAGGAAACCAAGACATGGGGCCACCGCGTTTCCTGCAAAACACATATATGACGCTGGGACTCCACGTACGCAGTGAGGGAAAGCTACTATCTTCATGCACTGCTGTTGTCACAAATACTACGAGTCTACAGTACTGTAGTATGAGCACTGAGCCGTTCTTCTACTGTAGTATACGAGTACTACGACCCAAACGAAAGGTGCGCCTCGCGTCGAGAAAGGGGTATCGGAGCGCGGAGAGGACACGGAACTCCAGCGATGCGGCCGCACAATCATGTGGACCTGATACATTGATTTGCAAGCATTAAGGTTGTGGGTGGGTGATCCCTCTTGGGACCTCAGACGGGAAACGTGGCGGTGACAGACGAGACCGTTACAGCGCAAATGCCACCGGGTGACTGGGGAAATTTTACTGAACGGTGTCCGAGTTATGATGCAAGGGGTCGCACGTCGCAGGAGTGATGACATGATTCTTCCCGTACCGTCCGGTCCTCCTGCAGTTTGCGGACGGTTTTCAAAAACCCCAAGGCCGTTGTTGTTTCGGCCACTAGCTCGGGGGTATCAAAGGGAATAATTTAAGAAATGCATGAATTGAGAAAACATTTTAATTTACGGAGAAAACTACGTAATTCATACCCGGGTACCTGGTGGTACTGATTAAAGAAACGGAACAGTTCCGTCACAGCACTTTATCCAAGCGGGATAGAATATACAGCAAGGTATCTACTGTTTTATATGAAGGGTTTTCAATTTTATAGGTAGGGGTAGGGGGTGGGGGGTAAGAGTACGAGATACATGCAGGGCATGCTTGACTCAGAATGAAAAAACTGACACAGTTCGTCGAATACCACTAATCATGCCAAGTACACCTTCGCTGCGGATGTTCGTGATATGCCTACGAAAACGTGTATAAATTGTTCATCGGGTGGCGCTTTAACTTCATAAAAATACAGTTTTTGGGTGAGGGGCTGAGACTATTACGGGGGTCCATAGTTAACGGGGACAAATTTTGTTAGTAGAAATAGGTAAATATATAGTTCTTTGTGTATACCATAAGTCCTGTTAACTATGGACCCCCGTAATAGGAATATTATAAATAGCAGTAGTCGCAGTGAAAGTAGTACACTAGTCGTCTGGTATTTCAGAGGATCACCACTAAAAGTAATATCCATACCGTACTATAGTCTAGTAGTTGTGTCAACATAATTATTTGGCCGCACTTTCATGGTCTTACCTCCTATGGGCAATTAAACCCATTTGGCGCGAAGCGCAAAAAAAAATATAAGCGATCAAACTAAACGCGGTGTGTACAGGCTCCCAATATTTTACGAGTGTCTGCATGAAATAGTCGTATTTTTGCATTACCGATTGCGAGAGCTGTACTTTACCGATTTCCACAACCCCGGTATCTGCAGAAGCGGGCCATCTTGAGCTAGCGCTTGGGACTTGTCTCGTTGCAAGACATCTCGAGTTGAGCTCGCATTTGCCGTGGTACTTGTGTGTTTCGAGTGCAGCAGGATTTAGTTTTGTTTCCGTTATTTTTTCTTACGAGCGCACTAGGCCTCCATACCGCATGTGCAGCCTTGCCTCATTTTTCTCTATATTACCGCTGCAGTACTTGCCTACAATGAAGCTTTGGGGGCCATTTATACTCGCGTACAGCAGAGATGCTGTTCACTCTCTCTTTCTTATTTCGCTCTGCCTGTATAGATAGATAGGTCTTCTTCCCTTTCTGCTTGGAATTTGAAATTGGGCGATGTTTGATGTGACAACATCACGAGCACACTCACCGTGAGTGAGCAGCTTTGCCGACCGAGTGGAATGAAGCATAAACGAGTACGTGCAGGTGGAAGGCTATGTAAGATATAAACACAAGATGCGCATCTTCTCTTGTACGTGGTAGATATTGACAATATCGAGTAATTTCTTTGTCCCGTATAATGTGGTATCATGTTTTGACATTCTTAATGGTTTGCCCCTCGACAGTAGCAGTCGTGAATTCTATTTGGTTGAACCGCGCAGAAGCAGTCTGCGTTGATCACCGCTCCCACAGCCCCCCGAAGCATACAAACAAAAAAATGCTCTTCACATATAGCTCAAGCGCACCCCGCTCTTGGACGCTGTGCACCGACCGAAAGTGTCGGGTGTAATTGCATGAGAGTATACCTACAATTCGTGCGAAACAACCAAGACACGTGAAAACGTTGATTGGAAGAATGCGCAACACAAGAAAATACCATCATTATCTTGTTCTCAAAGGGGTAAAATAAGGTCGGTTAAAACCTACCAGGTATGATATCTGCTTGAAACATAAGGAGTCAATGTACACGTCGCACGCGTCGTACATCATATAGTTTGATCTGAGTAGTACTATCCAAATTGCCTGCACTTGACACACACTACTATTGCTTGTGCGACCGGCCAGAATTGAAGCCCGCCTGATGTATTTCGTCTCAGGCGCATCCAACTCGCACTGCCGACTGAATTTACAAATGACGTTCTTCTCCGACGACTGACTTAAGTCGCGACAACGCTCGTCTGGTACACAGCAGTGAACGTGCCCTCCCATCTTGTGATCCAAACTACTGATTCTGATGTTATTTTTATGCCCCCACTGATATATAATATCCAGTTGATACGACGTGCGGGCAAACGTGCCAAGACACCGATGTCATTGATGACTGCACAGCAATACTCTTGTGTCTCCTAGTCTCGAACAGCTTGATGTTCTGCATACTATCTGTTTAAACTAAAGTTCGTCGTCGATACCACGCGTGGCGCCTGCAGGACCTCCACTATCCACGGGAGCGCGCAGCTTGTCCTGATGGGCTCATATTTCTCTCGAACGGGCCTTAGCGCTTCCCTGCTGATGCCTGCGTCATCACTCGTGGGGCGCGGGATGTGGGTAGCACGTGTCATGCTAGCCCAAAAAATGTAAATACATTACCAGAACGGGATAGGGCCTCGCTCGAGCAACCAGAACTGAAGAAAACGGGATAGGTTTCGTTCGATGCTTTAACAGTATGCCTCAAGGTGGCCGGCCTTGTTGCTCATTGTCGAGGGGACCACCGCAATATTTTTCGGCTTCCTTATCGGCGACGACATCGTACACCTCAATGACGGATGAGGAAAGTGTACAGAGCTCCGTCGGTACGACGAGCGTCATTAAAGTGGTGCTGGGCTTAGAGGGGTGGCCGGTATGTTTTACTAGGGGGGCAGGCGACTCGAACAAATCGGAAGCGAAACAGACCTGCTCGAGGGGTATGCATCAACCTCGAGGACTGCGTAGTAGCATTGATTGTATCGCGACATAATTCTTCAATACCTCCCGCACGCTTGACAGCCAATACCTCCCGCGCGTTTGGCATCCTGCTACGATAACTGGATTGGGCCCCAACGTCACAGTTAGATATTGTGGAAATCCAGTTCGGATACTTCGCGTTGCCCAACAGTGCGAAGACGATTATTTCACACGGGCGAGTACAACTTATTCAGGCCATAGCAAATATTGCGTGTCAATGTCGGAACAAAAACACTGATTAAGTCAGTGGCACCATATCCAGCACTCGATCAAACTATTCCTGCATGGCCCCGTGCACCAGCTGCTCATAGCCCCCCCTTGAAAGTTATGTTCCGTCCCTGCATGGTAGGGGTGCGAGGGTCTATGGTCGTACGACTACGACCATTCATGATATTTATTACGAGGGACCATATTAAATAGGACCTACCGTACACAAAAAAAAAACTATATATTTCGCTGTTTTTACTCACAATATTTGGTCCTATTTACTATGGTCCCCCGTAACAGTACACCCCCCCCACTCCCTACGTCAGCTAAATCAAGATCGTGGTGTGTGATCAAGAGTGGCCATAGAATCTCCCTGCATGCGAGCAGATGCATATACACCCTTCTGCACCATTTGTACTGCAAGCACGCTGATACATTAGAAAGCCAGCCGCAAAATACTCCCTTGCCTGGATACTATATTGGCAGGCCATCGGAATCAGTCTGTCAGTCAGCCTTGACGTGCAGCCTTCCTCGCTTCGTCCCTCAGCATAGGTTGCTGGGTCTTCAACCAGATTGACCCACCAAATGGGCCGCCGATGCTATTATATCTCAGAAGAAGATCTCATCATGCTCATGATGACGGGATCATCCTGATAGAGGTGGCAACGAACAAGAATAGGACAAAACAGCAGTGACAACGTCATATGTTGTGCGGAACAGCAGTGACAACTTACTTGACGGGAAACCCAGTCAAATCCTTGCCACGTTGCGGCTGTATATTCACTTGGCAACACGGCACTCGACGAACTTAAATGGGGTGGAGTCTCGCACCCGACGTGAATTTCACGTATACCGTTGAAGCTAACCTTCGGTAGGTACCCTGGTATGAAAGAAGCGATGCCACTCCCACTCGTTTTTCGGTCTACATGGTCCTGAGTCCTGACCTTGTGGCGGAGGGCCTGCTCCACCGACTCGAATTCCTCTGCGCTTTCTTGATAAAAACGCATCTCCCAACCATAGAAAAACAATGCAGACCACGGCTGCTGCCTTGTGTACTGGTAGGTAAAGTGTAGAGAGAGCTCGTGGGGCACAGGCGACAGCTATCTACTGGAGGGATTACTGCGCAGGTTGCGACCGGCACACGGCAGCCGTGCAAGTTGTGACGCACCAAACAGGTGCCTCCCTCGTAGGCAACATTCTCGTACTGCAGTCAGTACCTGATAAAGCAGCAGTACCTCTCCTGCGCACACTGGTACTGGTATATACGTGCAGTCAGTACGGGAGGCGTGAAAAATTCAGACAACTGCTGCTGTTGTGGTAGGCGGTACGAGCACAGATGCCCTTGTGAAGCCCGTACGGCACAAGCAGTATTAGAGATCTGCTGGAGGGACTCCTGTGGTGCTCGGACAGCAGGTAGGTACGAGTATACAACAGCAGCAGTATTAATAGTACCTACGGTACAGTTTTGTTGTGGTGCAGTACTCTTTTAGGTACCAGGTATAAAATTCCTGTACCAGCAGGCGACCCTCGTAGGTGGCAGATTACTGGTATCGCCAGGGAGCACACAAGCAGCATGTGACACAACACGACAACATACACGCGCACCTGCCACATAGAAGCCTCCCCCTTTGCCGCGCAGGCCCAGCACCACCAGCTGAATACCCACAATGCGAAGAAGCACCTCCACCACCAGCAGCTTGCCCAGCGCCTCTTCACCTTTGAGTTGCTGCAAGCATCTGAGTTTGTATCGTACCCGCGCCTTGTTTCAGGCTCACAGGCAGAGGATGGCGGCAGCATGCAGCATGCCAGCCTAATCGCGCCGCGCATATTGATCTCGCCGCGCGAATAGTGCTGCTAATTGGCCAAACCTTATGAGAGCCTTATGGGAGCACCCAATCAGGATGCTTTGGTACTTGGCAAAAGAAAACTACTCTAGGCGTAAATATAAGAACCGTTCAGCAACTTAAATAAATACCAAGCGATCATTATCTTTTCGAACAGAACCTTATGGGCGATCAGGTAAGACCATGAGAGTGCGGCCGAATCGATGTAATAACGGTGTTCGTAGTATTAATAGTAATAGTACTAATGGTATTCATAGTAGTACTAGCGATACTGGTGTAGTATTCCGGCGGACCCTATTTATCAGGACCTGCAATAGACACAAAACGTTTATGTTAGACACAAAACGTTTATGTTCTACTATTTTTACAAACCATATTTAGCCCTGATTGCCATGTTCCTCCGGAATACAACGGGAGACCATAGTAAAAGGACCAAATATTTTGTTAGCACAAATGAATAAATCTATACCTGGTAGGTTTTTATGTGTTACCGTAGGTCGTAGCAACTATGTGAAATTGTCAAACAATGTATAGAGGTCCTAAATGGGGAAATGACGATCAGAGCCTCCGAAAGTTTAGGTGCTACTCGGAGCCCCCACCACAGTATACGTCGCCGGTGGTCCACTACACGTAAACTTCGTGTCAACGATTCAGTTCGCCGCATCGATTTATTAATCTCGAAACGAAACCAACTGTCGAGAGCGCCTATTAATATTATTTTTCTGGCCGGTAAGTCAACGAGGGAAGAATGTGCTGAACCCTTCTCGCAATAAAAAAGCAGGGCACTCAACGTACAGCAGCGACGTGGGAGAAGAGTCTGCGATATGACCCCGGGTCTGAGTTCCAACTTAAAGTAGAGGATGGGATGGGGCGTACTCATGTGTTGCTTGCCTTAGTCATTTATCATTGACATCGGGACCATTTTCGAAACGGAGTAGTAGGGGGGGGGGGGAAAGAGGGCCTAGATACTTGGCAGGATGGAACCAAACCACTAACAAATACCACAAACAAATACTGCCTTGAGGCGAAAAATGGTTGGTGCAGAACCAGTCCAAAGATGCATGTGCGGCAAACTACGCATAGGGTCCGGGGAATGGTGCGCTGCGTGCAGTTGTCGGCGAAACGTGTGCGCCAGCCACCGCAAGATTTTGCCTGCAGCTATTGTATACCGTGTTATTGTATACCGTATGTTTTACTATTACGGGGGTCCATAGTTAATAAGACCTATGGTATCGATAAAAACCAACATATTTATCTATTTTTACTTGGTTCTATTTACTATGGCCCCCCTTAATAGTACCCATAACAGGTACGTTTGCTCGTAGGGATTACTTTGTCGCTGACGGTAGTTACCTGGGTACGTTAGATCGTGGGAATTTATTGTTTCGTGAAGACTTCATGTTTCGGCAAATGAAGAAAAAGAGAGCAAGCGTATAAATACAACTATAATTTCGATTTTTGAGGTCGTTGTCACTTGCTAGCTCTTGGCAGACAGACCGACTGATAGACAGCTCTTCGCAAACAGCCCTTCTTCTTTGAAACAGCCGAACAGCCAAACAACCTTTCTTTCTTCTTTCTTCCCTCGCCAAACAGCCAAACAACCTTTCTTCTTTCTTCTTCCGCAAACTGCCAACCAATAGACAGCTCTTCGCACGGCGCCTAAAAGAGGCGTCTCGCCTTCGACGAACGGCATAGATAGG
Organism: Macrocystis pyrifera; assembly: GCA_031763025.1. Taxonomy (NCBI): domain Eukaryota; class Phaeophyceae; order Laminariales; family Laminariaceae; genus Macrocystis; species Macrocystis pyrifera. The sequence continues at coordinate 3,193,924 of JASSKH010000004.1, read as the reverse complement.
TGCAGCTGTCGGCGGCCAAGCTGCTGCTGTCGGTGGCGAACCTGCTGGTGCTGCAACCCCCGCCTCGCCCTCTCCACGCCCCCTAAGCTCACCTCCCCCTTGTCGAGAGGCACGTGGTCCTCGCCCTCTGGCAAGAGAGCGGCAACGACAAAGACCGACCTGGTGCCGGCTGTTGTTTGCGACCAGTGCACGGACCAGCACTTGGTCAAGAACTCCGCGCCTGGTGGCAAAAACGTGGCCTTCGCCACCTGCAAGGATCTCACGTGCGTGGTGGCGGGATCATCCTGACAGGGCAACCGACTGCGAGTTCTATGCTCGCCCGATCAGGGAAGGGACTGTCTCGTACTCCCTCGAGACTGCTGACAGTGGTGAGTGTCTTATGTCTATTGTGCATGCTGTATGTTGCCAGTACGTTTTTTTTTTGGGGTTTTCAATAGCCTTTTTGCATACCAAACTTACGTCAAAGCGTTTATTAATTTTTTGACTCATCCATGCCCGTTCTTTCCCCTTCGTGCGTTGCGTCGGCTCCTTTTACACACAGTGCACGCGAACGCGCACATGCACAACTGTTTGCGGGACGTGAACGAAGGAACGGAGGATTCAGCTGTCGCCGTCACCGCTGCACCGAACGACGTGAGTGCTACTACTGCTACTGTGGTGCATTTTCGGTGCATGCACACGATTTCTGTGTGTACATGTTTGGGTGACCCCACATGCTCATTTTGCTCGTTTTCGGCTGCCGGTGCTGCTGCTGCTGCTGTCAGCGCCACGCCATGAGCTGTGCACTTGCTGCTGCTGTATGTAGTGCTGCTGCGTTGTTTGCCGTGCATCATGCTGGAAGCGTACATATTTTCGGATCGTCCATTCCGTAGGTTTTGCGATGGCGGCATACCAAGGTACATGCTTTTTTTCTTCCTTATTTTCATATCGTTGCTATGCTGCTGCTGCTGCTGCTGCTGCTGCTGCTGCTGCTGCCAACGCTGCTGCCAACGCTGCGGCGATTCGTTGCAGCTTCTGCTGCTGCTAATGCTGTAGCTGCTTCTGCTGCTGCTGCTGTTAATGTGCTGCCGCAATATCCACTGAATGTTCGTATGTACTCGGATTACTGTTTTTCTTGGTCGTTTTTGTACCCAAAATGGTTCCTTTTGATACGTGAAAATATATTTTTTGTCGTTTTGCTCCTGCATTTTGCGTACGTACTGCAATTTCTCGTTTTTGGCTTTGTTATTTTCATATATATCGTTGCTATGCTGCTGCTGTGGTGCTGCTGCGTTGTTGCCGTACATCATGCTGCACTTGTGTGTGTACATATTTCGGTATCGTCAATGAAATTCCGTAGGTTTTGCGATTGCGGCATACTAGGGTACATACTTTTTTTCTTCCTTATTTTCATATCGTTCCTATGCCGCTGCTGCCAACGCGGATTATTGTTTCTATTGGCCATTTTTGTACCCAAATGGTTTTTTTGATACGTTAAAAAAATATTTTGGTCGTTTTGCTCCTGCATTTTGCGTACGTACTACTTTTTCTCGTATTTAGTATTGTTGCTATGCTGCTGCTGCGTTGTTGCCGTACAGCATGCCGAGGTGGGTCTATAGTGAGGTACCAAAAATACTTTTCGGACGGCCTCGGGGTACATACTTTTTTTCTCCCTTCTTTTCATATCGATGCTATGCTGCTGCTGCCAACGCTGTGGCGATCCGTTGCTGCTTCTGCTGCTGCTGCTGCTCTGCTTTTAGTGCTGCCGCAATATTCACTGGATGTCTTTATGTACTCGGATAATTGTGTTTCCTGGTCGTTTTGTGGCGCTGCTGCGTTGTTGCCGTACATCATGCTGGACATGATTTATGTGTCTATTATTACACTTAAACTTGTGCGTGTGTACATATTTCTGTATCGTCAATGATTTTTTTTGTGGTGCTGTTGCGTTGTTGCCGTACATCATGCTGGACGTGATTTGTGTGTGTACTGTACTACACTTGTGTGTGCACATATTTTCTGTATCGTCAATGAAATTACGTACTTGCTGCTTCTGCTTCTGCTGCTGCTGCTGCCGTCGTATAGCAAGCGATTACGTACTGCTGTTGTGCCGCTGTAGAGTAGTACAAATAATGAATCTGCCCCCCCCCCCCCCCCCCCCCCCCCCCCCCCCCAGCCCCCTGCCCCGCCATTCCCTGCACGCCACTCCCGCCCCGCGCACCCTATATGTTTACTTCGACCAGGTCCGTGGCAAGTGCTACAACTGCCGCCTGACGGACTCCACCATCAAAGACGGAGACATAATTATCAAGCGCCAAAAGACTCCCTTCCATTTCGCCTGCTCCAGGGCTTCGCGGAATTCCGAAGCAGTACGCCAAGCAGATTGTCGTCATCCAGGACGAACGAAAGGAAACAAATTGTTTCCCACATTTCCCAAAATCACGATTATTTCTTCCTACACATATCCAACGGGTTCAACAGCGAACATATCCACTTTCTGGGCCTCCCGCCTCGTTACTACAGCATCCTCGAAGACTATTTACATATCATGTCTCATCCAAACTCCTATGCTGGCTACATCGAAATCGCGGCCGCCCAGCAACTATACAACATTTCCATAACCGTTGTCGTTGCCGGCACTGCTGATTTCTCTCCTGTCCCAAACTAACAGCCTGTATGTTGTATATCATCCACATGCCGAGCACTACTCCACTCTCTCCCCACACTGATTAAAGATGTTATTCTTCTTATTAGACGAATGTCATTCTTACTCTTGCGTCACCCGATCTTACGTTTCACATTACATTCATAAATAAACGCGTTATTATTACGTCCTTCACCGTTTCTTACACAAATAAATACATTTTTAGTTAGGTTGGCTTTGGGCTATGTCGCCAATTAATTGCAGTTATATGTACACAAAACGACGGAATACCCACTCCGAAGGAAAGCCTTGAAGATACAACTATAATTACGATTTTTGAGGTCGTTGTCACTTGCTAGCTCTTGGCAGACAGACCGACTGATAGACAGCTCTTCGCGAACAGCCCTTCTTCTTTGAAACAGCCGAACAGCCAAACAGCCAAACAACCGTTTATTATTTCTTCTTCGCAAACTGCAACCAATAGACAGCTCTTCGCACAACGCCTAGAAGAGGCGTCTCGCCTTCGACGAACGGCATCTAGATGCAGCTGTAGGCGGCCAAGCTGCTTGCTGCTGTCTGCTGGTGCTGCAACCCCTGCCTCTCTCTTCTCCACGCCCCCTAAGCCCACCTCCCCCTCGTCGAGAAGCGCGTGGTCCTCGCCCTCTGGCAAGAGAGCGGCAACGACAAAGACCGACCTGGTGCCGACTGTTGTTTGCGACCGGTGCACGGACCAGCACTTACTTACTTGCCCAAGAACTCCGCGCCTGGTGGCAAAAACGTGGCCTTCGCCACCTGCGAGGATCTCATGTGCGATGGTGGCGGGATCATCCTGTATTGGGCAACCAACTGCGAGTTATGTGCTCGCCCGATCAAGGAAGGGACTGTCTCGTACCCCCTCGAGACTGCTGACAGTGGTGAGTGTCTTGGGTCTATTGTTGAATGCTGTATGTTGCCAGTACGTTTTTTTGGGGTTTTCAATTGCCTTTTTGCTACCTCAAAGCGTTTATTATTTTTTGGACTCATCCATGCTCGTTCTTTCCCCTTCGTGCGTTGCGTCGGCTCCTCTTACACAGTGCACGCGAACGCGCACATGCACAACTGTTTGCGGGACGTGAACGAAGGAACGGAGGATTCAGCTTTCGCCGTCACCGCACCGAACGATGTCAGTGCTGCTGCTACTGTGGTGCATTTTCGGTGCACACGATTTCTGTGTGTACATGGTTTGGTGACCCTACGTACCCCCTTTGCTCGTTTTCGGCTGCTGATTCTGCTGCTGCTGCTGTCAGCGCCACGCCATGAGTGCTGCTGCTGTGCACCTGCTGCTCCTGTGCACTTGCTGCTGCTGTGCACTAGCTGCTGCTGTAGTGCTGCTGCGTTGTTGCCGTGCATCATGCTGGAAGTGTACATATTTTCGGATCGTCAATAAAATTCCGTAGGTTTCGCGATGGCGGCATACTAGGGTACATCATGCTTTTTATCTTCCATATTTTCATATCGTTGCTATGCTGCTGCTGCTGCTGCTGCTGCTGCCAACGCTGCTGCTGCCAACGCAGCGGCGATTCGTTGCAGCTTCTGCTGCTGCTAATGCTGTACCAGGTAGCTGCTTCTGCTGCTGCTAATGCTGCCACAATATCCACTGACTGCTGAATGTTCGTATGTACTCGGATTATTGTTTTTATTGGTCGTTTTTTGTACCCAAATTGTTCTTTTGATACGTGAAAAATATTTTTGTCGTTTTGCTCCTGCATTTTGCGTACCAGGTACGTACTGCTTTTTCTCGTTTTTGGCTTGATATTTTTTCCTATCGTTGCTTCGTTGCTATGCTGCTGCTTGCTGCTGCTGTGGTGCTGCTGCGTGGTTGCCCTACATCATGCTGCACTTGTGTGTGTACATATTTCTGTATCGTCACTGAATTTCCGTCGGTTTTGCGATCGCGGCATACCAGGGTACATAGTTTTGTTCTTCCTTATTTTCATATCGTTGCTATGTTGCTGCTGCCAACGCGGATTATTGTTTTTGTTGGCCATTTTTGTACCCAAATGTTTTTTTTTATACGTAAAAAACATATTTTGGTCGTTTTGCTCCTGCATTTTGCGTACGAACTACTTTTTCTCGTATTTTAGCTTGGTTCTTTTCGTATTGTTACTTCGCATGCTGCTGCGTTGTTGCCGTACAGCATGCGGGGTTGGGTCTATCTTTAGTGAGGTACCAAAAATACTTTTCGGACGGACTCGGCATACATACTTTTTTTCTTCCTTCTATTCATATCGTTGCTATGCTGCTGCTGCTGCCAACGCTGTGGCGATCCGTTGCTGCTTCTGCTGCTGCTGCTGCTGCTGCTGCTGTTATTTATAGTGGTGCCGCAATATTCACTGAATTGAGTGTTCGTATGTACTCGGATAATTGTGTTTCTTGGTCGTTTTGTCGTTTTGTGGCGCTGCTGCGTTGTTCCCGTACACATCATGCTGGACACGATTTGTGTGCCTATTACACTTGTGCGTGTGTACATATTTCTCTATCGTCAACGATTTTTTTTGTGGTGTTGCTGCGTTGTTGCCGTACATCATGCTGGACGTGATTTGTGTGTGTATTACACTCGTGTGTGTGTACATATATTTATGTATCGTCAATAATTACCGTACGTTTTGCGATTGCGGCAGACCAGGGTACATAGTTTTTTTCTTCCTTCTTTTGACATCGTTGCTATGCTGCTGCTGCAGCCAACGTTGCGGCGATCCGTTGCTGTTTCTGCTGCTGCTGCTAATGCTAATAATAATGCTGCCGCAATATTCACTGGATGTTCGCATGTACTCGGATTATTGTTTTTCTTGATCGTTTTTGTACCTAAATGGTCGTTTGAGTACCTGGAAAAAATGTTTTGGTCATTTTGTAGCTGCATTTTGCGTGCGTACTGCTTTTTCTCGTTTTGGGCTTCGTTCTTTCCATATCGCTGCTACGCTGCTGTGGTGCTACTGCTGCGTTGTACATCATGTTGGTCATTTGTGTGTACATATTTTTGTTTCGCCAATGAAATTCCGTAGTTTTTGCGGTCGCGGCATACCAGGGTACATACTTTGTTTCCTCTTTTTTATCATATATTTGCTATGCCGCTACTGCTGCCAACGCTGCGGCGATCCATTGCTGCTTCTGCTGCTGCTAATGTTGCTAATGCTGCCGCAACCACTGCTCGAAGCCGTTGCTACTGCTGCTGCTGCTGCTGCTGCGACTGATACTGCTAATGCTGGCTCAATATCCACTGATTGTTCTTATGTATTCGGATTACTGTTTTTCTTGGTCGTTTTTGCACCCAAATGGTCGTTTTGGTACGTTAAAAAAATATTTTGGCCGTTTTCCTGCTGCGTTTTACGCATGTACTTGCTGCTTCTGCTGCTGCTGCTGCCGTCGTATAGCAAGCGATTACGTACTGCTGTTGCGCCGCTGTAGAGCAGTACAAATAATGAACTCTGCCCCCCTTCCCCCTCCCCCGCCATTCCCTGCACGCCACTCCGCCCCCGCGCACCCTGTTTACATCGATCAGGTCGGTGGCAAGTGCTACAACTGCCGCCTGACGGACTCCACCATCAAAGACGGAGACATCATCATCAAGCGCAAAAAGACTCCCTCCATTTCGCCTGCTCCAGGGCTTCGCGGAATTCCGAAGCAGTACGCCAAGCAGATTGTCTCCATCCAGGACGAATGAGAGGCAACAAATTGTTCCCACATTTCCCAAAATCACGATTATTTCTCCCTACACATACCCAACGGGTTCAACAGCGGACAGATCCACATTCTGGGCCTCCCGCCTCGTTACTACAGCAGCCTGGAAGACTATTTACGTATCATGTCTCATCCAAACTCCTATGCTGGCTAAATCGAAATCGCGGCCGCCCAGCAACTATACAACATTTCCATAACCGTTGTCGTCGCCGGCACTGCTGATTTCCCCTCTGTCCCGAACCTTCCTTGAAACAACAGCATGTATGTTGTATATCATCCACATGCCATGCACTACTCCACTCTCTCCCCGCACTGATGAAATATGTTATCCTTATTGTTAGACGAATGTCATTCTTACTCTTGCGTCACCCGATCTTACGTTTCACATTACATTCACAAATAAACGCGATTATTACATCCTTCACCATTTCGTACACAAATACATTTAGTTTGGTTGGCTTTGGGTATTGCCCCAATTGCACTATAACTGCAATTGGCGTCAAAGCCCAAAGCCAACCAAAACTGCAATTGGCGTCATAGCCCAAAGCCAACCAAACTAAATGTATTTGTACAAGAAACGACGGAATACCTACTCCGAAGGAAAGCCTTGTATATATTTATAGATGATACCATCTCATTTTGTACATTCGAGCCGCGTACGTAATGTCGCTTCACGGAGTATATTACGTATCAGGTACATACACAATTCCGAAATATACTGTCGCTGTAAGTATGTCGATGAGGCACTCTGTACCAGGCATACATTCTCTGTTGTTAGAAGCATTTTTTGTGGTACATACAGCGGTGTAGCTGGGCGTGGCCTACCCGGTCGATTGTCAACCAGCCTCAATACCTCGGCATGTTTAATCAATAGAAGGCCGTAAAGTATGCATCACATTATTATCGACTACAACTAGGAGTGTAGTGGCTTGCGTACGTGTGCTGATTTTTGTGGTATGTGCGGCAGTATACGTATACTCATAACAGCACCAGGCGCGCCATCGTTGGTCGCACGTCGATCCGACGTCCGTCGCTCTTGAACTCATCCACTTCGAGGTGAAGAATTGCCAGTACCGGGATGGACTGAACACTTCGAGCTGAAGAAATGCCAGTACAGGGATGGACGGAACACTTTTGACGCAGGGGCACTGTGAATACTGCGAAGCCTAAGCCTTAGACTAGGGTACTACGTAATTCGTCGACAACGATGGGAGGTTTGCTGGCCTGTAGGCAGGAGCAAATACGAACACTTTTTACAGACCTGGCCATTGTTAATATACTGTTAAGATATTGATACATCTATATCATGCAGTAAGCCGCCCGCAAACCCAGTGCATCATGCGTGTGGGAGCGCGGCTTTCAATAAAGTGCAGAAGTAGAGAGAAAGGGATTTCGTGCCCGCAGTTTTCTGATTGGTCAATCGTTTTGGTTGGAAATTTGGATTAGTGGAAAATCCTTGGTCGACATTTTTTGTCGTGATCCGAGATCGTGATGTCACTTTTCGGGGAAAAAAAAAAACATGGGTAGAGCACACCAGGTACAAGAGTGTCCATCCATGAAGGGCTTGGCAGCAAGAGGTGTACCAGCAAAAAATAGTACGCTTACATTGCCTTACTGATCCACTCACCGTGTTGGCCGATACTGTCGTCTCTCCTTCAATAGTGAAAGTCAAGGAAGCGTCGTTGCACGTACACGATGAGAGGTCCGTGGCGTTGAGCTGGACGCATGATAGTTGGCCTACTACACTGGTCACGGCCAGCGCGCTCAGTGTACCTATCAGCGTAACCTTGGACAACGTCATCGCGGCGCCCAGTCGTCCCTATGTATGCGCGTGTCTATGTCCGGTCCTGATATTTGCGTAAGGAAATAGGGGGGCTGGTTCAGGATTGGGGCAGTGTCTGTACACAGGTGGTCATTTAGGAAAATTGCGGGACGTTGCGGCCAAGCCACAACCTTACTTCGTACCTACGTCGTGGCGTATGTACCATATCGTGCGCGGAGGCACCTCGACTATGACGCGCTCTTCTGTGAACTTCAAACACAACGATAGGTTGCCGTCAGGTTTTCTAATAGTTGTGACCTAACAATATTGGTGTTTTCTCAAATATCTCTTCAACACAACAGAACTTCGTAATGAGTTTTGGACTGGCGCCTGATTTTCCAGATAATAAGCGAATAAAACCCCAGTATTGTATCGGGTTCCTCAAGCAGCGAAATAAATTACGGGCAAAAAAACACTATTATCGCACGCAGGTCAAAATATATATACTACAACGGTTTGGAGGGGTTCTACGATAGAGGTTCACCTTAATTTTTCTCACGCTCTTTAATTAAGGAACTCCATACCTCAACCGAAAATGACTTCAGGCAAAACAAATTGCACCCCGAGTAAAAGTCATATGGCCCGAGTATTTTAAAAACGTCATTTTTCGAAACAAGAATGGTTTTGGCTTAAGGGACCCAGACATTCAGAAATTATTTTGGCGAAAATATGCTACCTATGTCGTAAAACACGTCTATGGCACACAAGACGTTATTGAACAACTCAATACGACTGCACAGTAAGCCTGTACAATTCATGGTGCCGGCTTGTGCAACCAACACAGGTTAGTGCAAGGTTTGTACACAAACATGAAAAAATTGGGCGATTGTAATTGTTACGTATAGTTGTCGGCCTTCCTTTTGTGGCCGCGCTTGTCCAACCAAAAAAAGAGCTGCAGAGTACTTGTTGAACCTGACCGAATACTCGACGAAAATCAAGGGGTTACAAGTTTCCCCAAAAACATATCGGTTTGATAGGCGAAGGAGATTTGGCCTTCATGGCCTAAAGGCCGAATACTCGACGAAAATCAAGAGGTTACAAGTTACCCAAAAATGAATCGGGTGAACATGCGAAGGAGATTAGGCTCTTGTGGCCCAAAGCGTGATGACCCCCTTCTTAGCAGATGGCGAATTATGTTTCACGTATATACAAACAGCTTGAGGATATCACTGAATACAGTGAACATATATACAATGCCTAGATCAGTGGAAAACTACGTTTTTCTGTTTTGCTCACATCCGTATAGTCGGAAGAAAAACGCGGGTGGACTGCAGTTTTTGCTTTTTCGGTACAGCAATGTCAGCAAAGAGTACTCTTCCTACTGAATGTCCTTGTAGCAGTGATCATCACGTTAAGGACCGGCGTTCGATTTTGATTTCGAGGGGAACATTCCTTGTGGGAAAGTCACACCCCCCCGAACCCTACTTGCGGAGTCCTGAGACACATGTTCGAAAACCTTTCTTTAACGGCAATATTTTTGTATTACAGCCAAATATGTCGACCCACCCTTAACACGAAGAACGCCTCAAAGACGAACGCCATATTAAACACTCCACCACCTGTTGGTCAGCGTAAACCTCGAACGGATTCTCACGCCACCATCGTTGTTCAAGACTGAACGTCGGCGACAATGCCACCCACACGCGTACCGACCGGTGCCAGCCTCTGCGCCCGCCAAAGCACGAGCGCAACAGAGTTCTACGGGGTAGGGGCTACGGAATAAACTTACGCACAGGGATACGTGTACAGGATGGGAATACAACCGACCGAACGTTTTAGTGGTTTGCTGTCCGTTAGAAACGATTGGTGTGAATGCTGCTGTGGTTTTTGTCTAACACCGGTTGAAAATCTCAAGTATCTGTGGTTCGCGAGGTATACTGTTCACCATGAAACGTGTTTCATAGGCCGCTAAAACGATGGAACTCGGATACATAGCTGCAGTGCAGAGGACAATATTTACACAGCAAACCACCATATAAAAAACGTACGGAAATCTGTGTACAAGGTCCTTTGTGTGCGTTCTTCACATTGAACCGCCATTTCGACCCGTCGCGTCGACATCCAGCAAAACCAGTGTCCGTGCCGATTCTTCAATCCTAGAAGAGTTACAAGTTCGGTGGCCAGAAAACTACGACACAGAGATACTACATTGCCCCTCAGTAAGCAGAGTAGACAACGTAGCACCATGCGATGATACCGGATATGACAGGAACGACACGCACATTCTAGGAAAAAGAGATACCAAAAGGAAACAAACAAACAAAAATAACAGAAAGCGAAGAAACAATTGGAGGAAAAAAAATAGGAAAAGGAAAAGTAAAGAAAACTCTGTCATGCCTCCCCGCAGGGGATGTGAACGACACTTAGAAAGAACGAGCTAAAGAAACAGCAGCGCTACACACTACATACAGATAAGACAAAGACTCAAGGAAAAGAACAGGCAAACCGAAGCACAATTCACCCTCCAAGTAATCGCAGCAATTTGTGGTGTGAGTAGCATAGCCAGGTTCTTCATACTAGGCCGTCTGGTACCTTGCTGCCCTGTATACATTCTCCGTCCTTCTTTCGTCAACTACGCCCCAAACGAAACAAGCGAAGCTGGCTCGTCATCCACCCACGCCACACGACTCCTCCCGTAAGGACAAGAAGAAAGAAAGAGTATGCAAAAAAGTTGAAAATCAGGCAGGTGTCTTGAACCACCATCAATAACTTGCTTTTGTGAGCCACATGCAGAGCGCATGTGCGAGCACTTCTTGTTGCTGCCCATCGCGGCCCCTCTACCTCCCGCGCTAAAACACGAGGGGTACTTGGGAAATTTGTTCGCGGCCCCTCCATCACGCGCAACCTGCCACTTATCACACAGTGTAGGGACATGGCGACTTGTGCCGCCTGTTCAGTTTCTCGTAAAGCGTATATGGTATTCGGGTGGTCGATTCCATGTGACACCTGTCGCCCCAGCGGCCTAGCGGTACCAACGAATGCTACTAAGAGTTGCTCCTGGAGTTCCTACCGCACGTGGATCGGATGTTTGGGTTTGCATGTAGTAAACAACAAAGGAAAATATGACTCAACTACGCACTAGATGGGAGTACCGACGTTAGCGCGGGTAGGCGCAATTCGATGCGGGTCGAAGAGGGACGAAAGGGTCGAGGTTTTCTCGTGATAGTAACGCGAGGCACGAACCGTCATGGACAGGAGGGAAACGAGCTTGCTTTGTGAATCTGGGTCTGAGTCACCACCGGGGTAGCAGATAGAAAAAAAAAGGGAGAAGGTACGGAATGGGAAAGGAAAAAAAGAATACAAAAATATACATTACGTACGTGCTGCTGCTGTGTATATATACTGTAGCACCGGAAACGATGAGACAAGCTGTCAAAACACCAGGTTACTCATAAGCGCTATTCTGGCCGCCGCCAGCGGTGCAGCGGCAGTACACTAACTAAACACTTCCAACAGACCTACCTGGCGAATCGTCGTTTGGGCTGGCCGAGTTAACGTATCGCTCGCAATGCAGATGTGGTACCCGGAGGCGTTGCCGAAGAATGTGCACAAATATCCAGTTCGCTTGACGGGATCTTCTTCTGATCGTGGGTGGCACCAAACCCTCTCTGATGATATGGAGGGGCGGCTAAGACCGGGTAAATATTCAACGGTGATAGCGTGGTTCGGGCGGGGGCGGGTGAGCAAAACATATTCTACTATACTCACTGTATTGTACGACGATTGGAGAAACAAATTCATCGACTGGAGATGTCCTGTGTGTTCGGTAAGGTGTCCCGTCAACCGTTTTGGTACTGCGCTCCCGTCTTGGGGAAACTACCAATAACATGCTGGTCTGTGTCCAACAAGGGGTGCCAGTCCCCACAGGCGTGATCCGTTCGGAAAACACGCTGTGAGTGCTGGTGAATACAACATCTGCGGGTGTGTGCACTAGGCACACCGCTTCATGAAACTACTGGAACGTACGAAAGTGCATGGTCGTGGCCAGGCAGCATGTGTGTGATATTCATATTGCCGGTCCGCTTCCCGAGCAACGAGGCGATTACCGACGGAGCAAAGGGCTTCATCGCTTTGTCCTTGACGTCGTGACCAATGGGCATGATATAGCAGCGGGGGTATACGAATAGTATTACTGGTAAATGTTCGCATCGCGAGACGGCAGGGATTATATTTTGGTACGTATCAGGTACCTGACAGGCGTTGCCGCGCCTTGAAGGAGCTGAAAGTCAAAAGTTCGATTCCTAACTTCAGTGCGGAGAGCGAATTGCGCGTGCCACAGGCGAAATAGACCAGACGGGATGTTTTTGCACCCCGTCTAGCAACTAATAAGGAGGTGTATTGAGTGCGACAAATCTGGAAAGCACGGGTCAGGACAAAAAACAGGGAATACGACGCGTGCAGCCTGTCCACCTACTCTCAATGTACTTCGAGGAAACATATCGTCACGACTTGAAGTTGGCATTTTCTCTTCGATGGTAATACGATGTTTATGACGTACTTCTTCTGATGACCCTTTTATATGTGGACGTCTTCAAGTGTCTTGAGGTGCTTTGCAATACGCATACACAAGTATACATGTTGCGTCCGTTCAAGGGTGCATCTGGACCCTAACGTCGTCCTCTACACAGCGTCGTTTCGGCTAAATTATTCATAAACTTGATCTAAGGTTGATATGGGGATAGGGGGTGACGAAGCCTGCTTCTGCACATGCATAGAGGAACGACTTCAGAGGACCATTATTGCGGAAAAGCGAACACTCATAATAATAGAGCAGCGTGAAGCCTACGCTTATTTGGGAGTTTCCTCTGGCGTGTAGTTCTATCTTAGGTACCAATATAGGGCAGATGCATGCAATATCACATCTGTGAAAGCCGAGCGATATTTTCAAGTTGTACCTTTTTCGTCCGCGAGTACTTGATCCCATTTCCCGGTTTCTTCCAGCCGGGCTAGATGCTCACTCACGGTAAATGATTGTTAATTTTTTGTTTGGCACACCGCACCGGTCTCCGTAGCCAAACATGCTTGGATCCTTTTAAAAAACGTCTCAGGTCGTCATGGGGAGGCACTGTGATCCGGCCCGGGATTTGGCCTGGCCGGTCGTATCACTGTTGTTTTAGATGCACCGCGGCCCGTTTAGGCCTATCAACTTCATTTCGGTTAGACCGTACCCCCGGCCCGAGTCATCAATGTTAGAGGGGATGGGCCACGGCTCGGTTCAGCCATTACATGCTGGCTCTGTTAATATATATATTCATTTTTCTTGACCCGGCCCGGCCCGGCTCGGCCCTGCCCTCGCAATCGGCCAGTTACAACCCCTGGAAAACAATAGCAGTACCACAAACGAGTTCACTTGGAAACATTTGAACAACGCAAGACAGCGAGACAGGTTACATCGGGTATATCGTGGACCCAATAACTGTACCCATTATACGAGGGAAAACATCGAATACTTTTTGATGGCGCTCATTTACAGATGGTAGATTATACCAATGTGCGTGCCGGGTTTCTGCCGCGTAGGCGACGTGATTTACGGCTTTGAGGAAGCGTTGTTGATCCGATCTAACTTGTGCTTCGTATTCTGATATCGACGTTTCCACATGTGTGTCGAAATTGGTGTTATAATACGATTTGGCATGTGCTAACCTTTCAAACTACGCCTGTCATCCTACCGCCGATCTACACATGTAGTTTGTCAACGGGTTGCGCTTGAGCTACACGTGAAAGGAAGTTTCGTAGGGCTCGCTTCCGGGCCACTGAACACTGGCAGTGCACTGGTCCTGCCTGTTCGATGCACTCACTGATATGATAGGCCAAGCCTCAGTCAGTTCGTAGAAGCCCCTCCAGGGTATATATATATTATCGCTTAGAATACACAAGACAAGGAAGGAAGGGGGAGAACATGAAGTACACACACAACAAGAAGAAGTAGAACAAGAAGAAGAAGAAGTGAGAAAGAGGCGGATAAGATACGTCCAAAACCGCTGACCGTTCCACACAGAAACACGCATATTTCCTGTGTGGAACTCCCAAATACCGGTACACATGAATCCATAGAAGGGAAACCGCGGTAGAAGAGAGTAGCAGAGAGACCGCAGATAGGGTAGCAAGGTACCAGGCCGACTAATAGGTTGGACTTTTCTTTGCTACTCGTACCGCCAACTGCTGCGGCCGTTCGGTATGCATTTTGATTTTTTCCCTTCTTATCCTTATGAAAGAAGTACTACATAGTGGGTGGGTGACGAGCGTATTTTGGCCCACTCACTATTGCTCTTTTTACTTAGTTAAGTGTTCACCGGGACGCATAGTCCCCTTTTTCCTTCTCGTATCTTTCCCCTTGCACGTCCCTTTTGGCTCATGCTCGGGGTAAGTATGTATGTGTCTGAGCTTTGGCTTCCCATTTTTATTTATTTATTTGGGATTCTTCTCCTTTTCTTTTTCTTTTCTTGTTCTTTTTCGGTTTGGTTTTTTCGTTGCTTCTCTTTCTTTATGGTGTATTTTGGTTGGTGGCGTATGTATGTATGTTGTGTCGGGCGCACCTAGTGCGAAGGCATGGTATTGCGTAGGCTATTAATGCATTACGGTGTGTTATCTCTGTGTCGTAGTTTGTGACCACAGAGCTCGTATCTTTCTAGGGTGAAGAATCAGCACGGACACTGGGCTTGCTGGATGTCGACGAGTAGAAGAACGGTTTAATGTGAAGAACACACACACACACACACACACACACATACACCAAGTACGTGAGCACTCCGAACACTGCCAGTGCATCTTTGTTGGCTGAGGGACAAGCAAGAACTTCAGGGTATTGACAACGTACGTACACCCCATCAAAACGCCTAATATTGCCACTGAAACTCATCGAAACGTGCGCTCCAGATAGGAAGGAGGACAGCGCAAGAGTAGCAGCATTCTGTACACTCCTGTATTACCATACAGTTTGTTCGCGTTTTTGACGTTATCTTAATTTGACATATACTACCCCTGAATGAAACATGTGCCTTGCGCGCAACGCCTAAAACCAAAGTGCACTGTAGCTCTGGCACAGCCTCATCGCCCCGACACAAATCCTGTTGGGGTCCAGGTTCCTGCCTGTATCCGAGTCCCTTGCTGAAAACTACCGTAAGAGCACTCAACAACCCCCAAAAACCGTTCAAATATCGTTTACGTCTTCCACTCTCGTTCTTTGTAAGCCTTGGCTATGGGGTTGCTCATCTTGATTAAGGTTTGGCCCGTTTTTTTCCGGTGAGATAGAAGGCTTCTGGAGTGAGGAGCGCCAGAAACATTAGGCGCTACCTCTAGAAGGCAATCGGAGCACGCGTCAGTGGAGCCGTGCTACGATACAGTGTACCAGATACGCATCGAGGCTCCTCCCTTAATGAGAACTATACCTCACATAGAATAAGCTCTGAAACGAAAGGAGAGGACAACCCGACCGGCAATTCCCTAGCTTAGGTATATCGCTATAACGATTGAATACTGCGGGTGTTCGAACGACGTTGGGTACTTCGTCAGTTGACGAGTCTTGTCGGCAAGAAATGGTGTCGCCAAAACGTGGTATCCCTACCGCACGATGCATCAGTGGGCGACCGATCTTCTTTCTGCATATGCCCCCAACGGTGATTATCGCGGGCTGCTCTAGAGAGGCTGTGCCAGTATCATGGCAACAATGCTTGGGAATCTCCCGAGAATGGTTTCATCTGTCCTAAGGCATACGAGGAGGTACATACGATACGATACGCGAGCCTGTGATTTCAATTGAATTTCACTACGCACATTCTCTTTCTGCGGGTTCATTCAATTTCTTGGTTTCACCTGGCCGGACAGCCTGCTCACTCACCGTGACACTTTTGTGGCGTTGCTATCGACAAACCACTCTGTTGGCCGCAAACATGGCTCGTCTGCCCTATTGAACTCCCCAACGTTAATTGTCGATGATATCTCTTACACCAGATCAAGCAACAACAGGCCAAGCAAGTGCAAATCAGATGTAGTGTTTCCAGTTATAAATAAGCCTAACTGCGATTCGCACCGTACAAACCTGATGGTAAGAAAACACACACACCCTGGGATGAATTTCAGCGATTTTTTTCTCCATCCTGAGACGAATTTTAGCGATCATCTTCGCCAACCCGCTAGGGGCACACACAACGAAACACCGGTGGCGTTTGCAAGATCGCCTCGCCGTACGTTCGTAGACCCATCGCTCGGCGGTTGTACTATCCCCGTCGTCGAAACAAACACGTAATAGGGTCGTTCGAGGGTCCGTGTCATCTTATCAACTTGTTATTCGGTGCTGTTGGCGAACAAATGTTGGAGGACCCGGAGAATGCACGAAAGGCAGGGGATCAAGGTAGTAGACACTGGTAGGTGAATCTGTCTACACTACTCGTATTGCCAACTAATGCGCATGCGTGAAATTACATTTTGGTTCGGTTTCGTATGATTTCGTTCGGTTTAGGCGTTTTTGGTTCCTTATGTTGGTGTGGGGTAGCCATGGTTTGGTTCTGTTTTGTTTGGGGTTCGGTATAGTTTGGTTTGGTTTGGTTTGGTTTGGCTTGGCTTTGTCTGGTTTATTTTAGTCTATTTTGGTTTGGCCTGCCTGGTCTGGTCCGGTTTCGATTTGCTTTCCTTTGATTTCGTGCGCATTAGCCTTGTCTAATTGTTTCTTTCCTTCTCGTTTCTTGTTCACGAAGTGTTGTTCAGCCTTCGCGGGCGGCGATCCTGTTCTCGATGGTGTAGATTCTGTTTAGTTTGTAGTGTTGTATATGTCGGGCGAACTCCCGGAAAGCACGACAACGGCGGTACCACAGGACTACCTCCGTCGACGAAGTGCGAAACAAGCCATTATCCAGTCTTTGTCTTCGCTTGGGGTTTTATCTCGCAACGTTTCGTTTCTCTCGACCAGCACCACCTCGGTGTCGTGTGCTAAGCGTTTGTTTTGAACAGGAAAGGTTTGTTCCGTGGCCTCTTTCTCTTTCTCTCTACCCTTGTTTCCTGCCTGGAGGTGGGGTCGCGATGGTAGCGGTATGGTCGCCGACAGTACTTAACTATAGTAAGGAGATGCCAGGTCACCTGACAATGTTCCCAGCTTCACCCATTTCGGCTGCGACATCGAGTTTTGTCGGTGGGTCGCCTTAAGTTCTGCTTGTTTCGGATTTCTTCAATTGTTTTCGGCGATTTTTTTCCCTCCTAACTCTGAGTTCCCGTGAACCTCCCAGGTCGGTCTGCTCAGTGAAAATTCGTTCGGTAGTCTGAACGCAGGGCCGAGAGGACGCCACCCTTTTCGAGAACATGCATGATGGTGTACTAGTGGAGAGAGAGCGAGTCGCACCCCCTGGGCGACATTACGTCTCTACAGCAACACCAGTGAAAGGTAGAGAAGTTCTAGACAACATAGGTTTGTCATGCCCAGCGACCTCTGCGGGGAACACAACACAGCAAAGTCGTGGATGAAAGGAGGACCAAGAGTCGTGGACCTTCCAAACTGCGATCGCGCCAGGCTTGTTGTCCTTTTCGATGGAGCGCTCCGAGCGTTGCAAGGATCAATCCTGGACGCCTAAGGGTGTTCGTTTTACATTCGTCCAGTGCGGACGGTTACATTTGGAAGAGGAGTGCACACGCTTCCGCAGGCTTTGTCACGAAAATCTGGCTTGAGGCGCAAGAGCTTCAAGAGATCCATCCTCCCCATATCTTGCGTTTAACGCAACGAAAACATAATAACATCACCCGATCGAGAGGGCGAGCTTTAAAACACCATCCAGACTTGGGACTTAGGAGCGTTCACGTGCTCCTTTCTAATAGACGGAGCTGTGAGCTGGTCGGAATATAGAGCCCAAAGTGGACACGGAAAACGCAGCGCCGGCATGGGACTTTGATAGAGTGACTATTCGCACATGTAACAGCGTACGTAGTAGCTGGCACGTGTGTGCTTCAAGTGATCATCAGGACTCGCCTTGCCTCGGGTAGCCGTACCATGGATGTGAAGAGGAGGCAATACAAACTGCATAGGCTGCTGCGAGATAGACCGTACCCGAGGTATGCACGGTCATTACGAGTACGTATACCCGATCGAATATGTCAAGAGGTAACTATTCCGGGGAACATATTAAATAGGACCTACGGTACAAACAAAAAAACATATATATTTAGCTATTTTGACCAACAGTGTTTTGTCCTACTTACTTTGGTCCCTCGTAATAGTCAACGGAACACGTGTACCGGGGTGAAGCGTGCAGGACCGAGTGCTGCGTACTCGAATCCCTAGTTGTTTTGCGTCCGTCAAGATAAACTTCAAGCACGCCCCGACAAACGTATCAATATTTTCTACAGTCGGTGTGTGAGTACAGGTGTAACGTAGGTCGTGCCCACCACGATAGGCTTCTATCGACGTGTGGCACGAAAACATATCGCGGAGGCACCGAAAACAAGGGGTTTCGTTCACAACCACCCCCTGACTCCAAGGCCGAGCAAGCAAGAGGGGTGTGGACAATAGACAGGCCGAACGTAGCGACCATGCCCACTGAGGCGGACGCATTGCAAAATCCGTTGGCTGGAATCCCACGCCGATGTCATCAGCGGAAACCATCCAGGCACGAAGGGCTTTGTCCTGGAGCGGGTACGATTTCTATAAAACGGTCGTGGTTGATGCGGGACCATCCACAATAAGCGCAGATGCTCGAAAAAAACCTCCTCAACTTGCCATCAAGGAACCACCACGCATGGTACGGAATGATTCCTTTAACACCAAACCGAAAGCCTGCGAAAATATAACGGCAGGCGGTCAAAGATTCCTGGCTTACTAAGTCACAGCAGCGATCCAATTCCGCGACGTCATGCACCATCGTCTAAGCCGTGTGTGAGAGATGGATCAGCCTAAAATCGTCTGTCGTCGGCGGGCATACATGGCAGAATCGCTGGTGGCGTGGTGTGAGATTGCTGTTTTCGCGCATTGGGTTGGACCAAAAGCCTTTCCATCAGCAGCCAATCATTGCTTGTGACCCCGTAACAGCTCGAAAGGCCTGCTGCGAACAAGAGAAACGATTGGGTGGTGTCATGATGCAACACATGTATCAAGCACAAAAAATCAAACCTGGTACATGTCGATAAACGTGGCCTCCATTGTCCCTCCCGTCCTTACACCGTCTGAAAAGCTACGTGTAACTTCGTCGGTCTGAAGGCGTTGGAAACGTTCACGCACGAAGGCCTATTTGACTGGAGACCCGTGAAACGATTTCCAGAGCATCATTTGAAAAGCTCATGAACCTATTTTGTCAACATATTCCCCTTTGCAGATCCCCGCCCCCCCCATGAAATATGTGTAAGAAGCATATACAGTGCGGCGCACATGGAATGTTTCTTCCGAAAGTAAAGTGAGGCTCAAAACACTAACACAGTTGCAGTACGAAGCATCAGGAAATACGTCCGGTCGGTACGGAGCCTTTCGTCGAGAGTTGCACCATGAATCCATACACACTCTCGCACAAAACAAGAAATCACTGTTTTGCGAGCCAAAAACATCACTGTTTGCGAGCCAAAACACAACTTTGCAACACGAGGGGCGACTGCCCAGTCGGTTGATGTTCGGGACGATCGTTGGTGGGGAGAGCCCGAAACCAGGCGGGCAGCTCAAGGCATCGCCTCGGGCCATTGCTGAGGACCTTAGAGTGGTCAAAGCTACCGGGGGATCAACGGAAGACTCCCCCTTAGTCTTTGGAGTTGGGACCGCAATGTGGCCCGCTGCAGCAAAACAGACGGGAAAGTGGTACCGGGGAATCCTCGAAGCAGCTGAACGGTTCATGGGCAGGTGGCACGAGGCTGAGGCAAAGCTAAGTAGACAGCGCCGCGCTTCCGCTGCGGGTAGTGTTAGAGGGAACGGGGAGAGGGGTAACAGCAGGAGGGGTAGAATAAAACACCGTACTAGTGTATGGGGGCAGGGGGGGTGGGCGGGAGGAGTAGAAGGGAAACCGCGGTAGACGAGAGTAGCAAAGAGACGGCAGACAGGGTAGCAAGGTACCAGGCCGATTAATGGGTTGGACGTTTCGTTGCTACTCGTACCGCCAACTGCCGCGGCCGTTCGGTATCTATTGGCTTGGTGCTTTGATTTTTTTCCATGACTTAACTTTTTCTTATCTTTTCCCCTTCATATTTTTATCCTTGTGAAAGAAGTACTACATAGTGGGTGGGTGACGGGCGTATTTTGGCCCACTCATTCTTTCTCTTTTTATTTAGTCAAGTGTTCCCTGGGATGCGTATTTCCTTTTTCCCTTCCCGTTTCCTCCCCTTTGCACGTCCATTTGGCTCATGCTCGGGGTATGTGGTTGAGCTTTGGCTTCCCATTTTATATATTTATTTGGGATTCTTCTCGTTTTCTTTTTCGGTTTGGTTTCTTCGTTGCTTCTCTTTCTTTATGGTGTATTTTGGTTGCTGGCGTATGTATGTATGTAGTGTCGGCCGCACCTATTAATAGTGCGAAAGCATGGTATTGCGTAGCCTATTAATGCACATCGGCGTGTTATCTCCGTGTCGTAGTCTGTGACCACCGAGCTCGTATCTTTCTAGGGTGAAGAATCAGCACGGACACTGGGCTTGCTGGATGGCGACGAGTAGAAGAACGGTTTAATGTGAAGAACACACACACTTCCTCTGTCTGGTACAATTTAGCCAGGGGGACAGGGGACCAAAATATAGGTCTTACCAGCACATATAGTCCCCGTGATTACATATAGCGAAACACGTGTGCATGTCATCGAAGGGATGCACAATGCCGGACGACCAGAACTTCCTCAGAACACGGCCGCTGTCGTAGGGCCCTACTTGTGTCGAGAAGGTTACGGGGGAACCACTTCATTCCCGGGGCACTTTGGAGCATCACTCGAGCACGCTGGAGTTGACCACCATCGTCACAGAATATTCTTGCGCGATTGTCGCCTATGCCCCTACTAATCATGTAAATTGGATGCTCATACCGTACACGTCATACATTCAACACACATGCCATGTACTATATGAAATGTTGGTTTGCGTCACCCTGTGAAACATGTGTAACGTGGGTTCGATTGGACGACTGGAGAGAAGAACGACGATATCAGGGTGACTGGTATTCCTAGAGCCTCGCGATGCTCCATCGGTCAGACCCTCCGAGCGCAAGCCTCGCCTCACGGAAACTTAATGTTTTGGACATCCGACTCGTGGTGCGTAGGGCACCAGTTAGACCCTCAAGACCAGCTACCACCGGCCATAGGGGACACGTAACGGTTTAATTTGAGGGTGAAAAAAAATGATGTTGGTGGTTTAACTTTATTTTCATGCAGTCTCATGCTTAGATGCATGATTGAGGCAAGCGCGAGGTGCTCGACCCGCTCGGCAGCATTAGGTGCGCCTATCGAATACCAGTACGCTAAAATGATGATGACGCTGGTGGTGATGATGATGAAGATGATGCCGTTATTTGCTTAGCCAAGCTTACTTCTCTGAAATATACAGCACCAGCCATCGTCACAATTCAGGCAGGCACCAAAGCCTCTCGATCGAAGAAAACCTACTCTACGATACTACGTGTACCACACTACCCGTACTCAGGGGAACCTTTACTACGGCTGTGGTATGCCACGTTATCACTTGGAAACCAAATCAACTCCAGAAATACAGACATGATACAAACGCCAGGACCCAACAGAAAAGGGATCGTACATCAAGGTCGATATTATCAACCACACATGCGTCCGAGGAGCCGCATCCCTAGGGAACGAGGAACGAAAGCCATATGTGTTTCCGCTGGTAGTCATATGCCCGGGCTGGTGGTTCATAAAAAGAAAAGACAAAAAACGATTAGACAAAATTTGACAGAACACAAACGGAATAAGCGCAACGCAACAGGCGACGAAACCAACCTGGTGTGAGACAACACAGGCAACGACAGAGTACGTAGACTACCATCAACTTGACACCCCCCTCCGATACGTACTGGTATAACATATGTTGTTATGAATCCGTGCTCAGCTGTGGAGGTATTTCATGGTCAGGGGAACACTTACTGTATCGTTTATCGTGACTTCTAACTGGACTTGAGCTGAAAGCCGACTCTTGTTTTAGAATATTTGTTCACGCACCTCACACAGAACCGAAAATATTTGTTGAGCACTGATGAGATAATGGGATTGCTCTTACGGGGGTACATAGTTAACAGGACCTATGGTGTACATAAAAACCTATATATTTGCCTATTTTTACTAACAAAAATTGGTCCCGTTAACTATGGACCCCCGTAATAATACATTGGTTGACTACTTCCTCGGTTATGGAGGAGGCCCTGTCAGGATCAAGCCTTGCGTTGAAAACCTACTCCCCGTTCTGCCCTATGAAGGCTCCGCGATGTTACACATTCCACAGTCACGACCTGCCGACAACGCTTCTCGCAGACGGCCCCCGGTCTAGCGAATCAGACGAAACACACCCGTACCCATCTATAATATAGTATACTAGTACAGAAAGTTCCCAGGAGGTAGGGCAGTTCGATCGGCACTGCCGCCTTAGGAGACGCTTATACTGCCTCCGTCAAGAAAGGACATCGTGATCTTCGTCCACTAGGCACAACCCAGAAATAAACGACGCACATAATATCTAGCTACAGCAGTAGCCAGCTCGACTCCTTGCCACTGATCGTGGCGTCAAGCTCATTATTTACCTAGGAAAGTCCAATGAATTATGCGGATAGCTCTTTCGGTATCATCACCTACGACCAGACGATGCACACGCTCTGAAGTGAGTTGTTGCGAATTCGACCCCAATAGATATTTGGTTGATAATGGCGCAACCATCTGTCCACGGCTTCAGTAACCCCCGTAATTGTCGTACTGATAGACGCCCATGCTGGCAACGCCCCCACACTCCTCCGACTTGTCTCCGGAGCACTCGTAGTCGCACTTGCCCCGCTTGTTGGTAGGTTTGCAGTCACCGCAGTGGCAGTCTGTGGAAACGAGGCCACGATAATTAACGGACGAAAAAATGCAACAAGTGTTGCTTGAGTCAAAACGTAGGAGCGGAGGTTTGATGCGGGTTAAGATAGAACGTCTTGCCGATATTTCTCACTGATGGTGATAGTAAACTATGTACACAGCCAACATCATAAACATCGTCGCGCACCTAGGACCTGGAGGTGTTCGCTGGATTTGCGGGATTAAGATTCTCTCCATGCGAAACATTAAATGAGGGAATGGCCTAGTCCATTGGGGAGCCCCATAAACATTAGGAGCTACTCCCGCCGTAGCATGCCCGAGATAACGAGTGCTATCATGGAGGAGCGGCCCTAGCATGCATGTTTCGACAAAAACGAGTCCCATCATAGATATAGATACTCATGTCTCATCATTGCTGGTTAGAGGCAAACTTGACGCACCTGAAGAGAATGCCGTGCCGAATAACTCGTACCCACTGCAGTTCTCCGCGCACATCTGAGGAAACATTGCACGGAGAAGGGGAAAGTATGGAATGACCTGCTGCACCTGTTATTAGTTGGGAGGCTTCTATGTTATCCGTGCGTCCTCACGTGCACGACGATCCACAAACGTAGGTGGCAATATCCTATCATGCTGTTTGCAAACTCAAAACCAGTCCGGGTGAAAAACATAAATGAAACCATTGACCGTCAAACGTTCGGTGGGATGAGAGCATCATCTTAAAACCCAAGAGCAAGCACACATATTGAGGTTTGGGAAATCAGCGCCCGGAACGATCTGGGTTTCCGGATAATACCAAACTATGCCCAAGCAGACATATACATTGTCTACGTGTACGCAGTAGACACGTCAAATAACCAGGGCAAGAACCACGCAACTAACTACACACGTGGGCCGATCGCTACCCGGCCCCACGCTCTTCGCGACACCACACGTAATACGATCGCGGAATTCGCTATCCGCGAGTAGACGTGGCGTGCACTGCACTCAGGCGGTACTTCAGCGAGGCCAGGCGCCGTGATACGAAATGGATTTGCATTGTTCAGCCAAATTGTTTCCGGCTCATGACTGATGCCTGAGGGGGTCTCGTAAACACTGAGGACCCCAATGCTGTATTCTACTACTGTATGTTTCGATGTCGACCTCGTAGGCCATGAGTCTTATTTAAGTTTCAGTGTACACGTTTCTTATAGCCGCTGTTTGAATTACTATTAATACAAAGCTCTTCATGTGAGGGGCCTCAGACAGCAAGTAGATGCGCCCCTATCGTGGCATACCTCGCGGGCGTGACGTAAGTCAATCAGAATATTACGCTATCTTCTGATATGGCAATCGCCGACCTAAAACTACAACTAGCGGATGTCGCCCAAGAATAGCGCACCTGGGTACTCGCGGGAAGCGTCTACGTAGGTATCTTACATTGGGTTGTGGCAGCAACAAAAACGTCAACAACAAAATATGTAAGTGTGGCAGAGCGGCACAGTCACTCAAACTCAAATGCTTCGTGCGTACTGCCACATTTAGACAATTGCAGTTAACCCAGAGGGCCCCGCCAATCATAGTTACCGCATTTGCTAACCTGTCTTGTGATTAGAAGATTCCGTTCACATGGTTGTTTTTAGTCAGTTTTAGCAACAGCCTTGTGAAAATTCCGAATTGCCGCCGAACAGTTGTAACACAAGAACTATAACCAAGTTGGGTAAATCGCAATCATCCTTTTGATAGTCGTGAACTATCCGTGTTTCCTCACCTGCGCCGTCATGTGCTCCGACCTGTAGCTGGGGCCATCGAGGGAACGGTGCTGAAGCTCATCCGCGTAGCAGCCAAGGTACCTGGAGTATTTGGGTGCGCCACACTTGAGGTGTTCGCCGCGCTTAGGGTGTGTTTTGTACTTCCTGGTTGGGCATCGGGTAGGCTCCGGCGCCATCTTTGTCGGGCATGGGGTGGGCTCCGGTGTCATCTTGGTGGGGTACGGAGTAGGCTCGGGTGACATCTTGCTCGGCGTTGGAGTAGGCTCCCGTGACATCGTCGTGGGGTATGGAGTAGGCACCATTGACATCTTACTAGGCACTGGTGTAGGAGACGCGCATAAGTCGTTTCCGACGACCAAGCCGGTGATCATAGACAGGTCGGGAGTGTTGCCCTGATCGTCGGTGTATTCCGCGGACACGACGACGCTGCCACCGGGGGCCTGGTCGCACACCTCCAGTAGAACATCGAAAACCATGGCGTTAGCCTCGAGGTCGGCTGCGGAAAAGGTGACGGTGCTTCCGGAGACGGATCCGGTGGCGGTGGAGGCGATCGGAACGCTGAACTCGATCGTCACCGTGGCGCCTGTTGATGGGCACGGTATGATGGTGCCGCCACCCGACGAGAGGATGCTCTCCAAGGCCGCTACGAATCGCGCGTTATGGAAGTTGCAAAGGCGATAGAAGGACAGAAGGGTGGATTTTGCTAGAAAGTTGTGACGGTGGCATGGCGCTGGCTAGACCCACGACAGAGTGTGAGTGCTGCTACAGTAAATATTACGGTTGGTAATGCGTCATTTTTATTTCGTTTCGGTTTCGGGCAAATGCCTTAGCCTCTTTGGAGGTCTGCCTCCGAATTCAGAGACTAAATACTCTTCAATAATGTAGAATATTTACGCAACAATGTTCTTGTCGTATGTTGTACATATAGACACAAGTGTGGTGGTAGGACGTGCCTCATTGAACATGCTACTGTATACATGTACGAGTGTTGACACGCAGGTGAAGGCGTTCGTGTCGATGCGGTGGGAAATGCAGATCTAACACGATTTTATGTTGACGTTTCGCTACGAGGGAAAAAAGTACTAGGTTGAGAGACGTGTCCCCATTTGGAGTCTTTAGTGTGCGGTGTTGACACGGTTCCTGCATCATGTCTGGAGCTAGTGATACCATCATACGACTTGAGCATGTTATTCACACATCTGGAGCCCTTGCCCCAATGATACGACCCATTCACGTGTGTCTCAAGTATCAATAGTATTATATGGTCGTTATGAACGGTCCTGATTCACCTCTATTCGTCTCTTCAACGACAAGGTGGCGGCCGCCGTACATAGTCGACACTACAGAAACACAAGTATTTATCCTGTATTATAAGCATAATCAGCAGTTGCTCAAGTATAGTATTCCCAATACTCTGTGACACTGCTGTTAATGGTGAGTGTATCGTGTTTCCGATCGCGCTGGTTGATTGATTTTAAGACATACGACACATGGTACGAGTGTGATTGTACCGTGTCTGGGCCAAATCAGAGAACGTCATTTGTTCGACATCTGTTCGCTGCGTGAATAGTACAGCACATTCGACCCACCACATGCTTTGGCTGACTACGTGATAACCGTAGCTCAGAGCTGGTGTCCCTACTTGTGCCTAACAAGTCAACAGCTCAGCGCGTCCACCAACGCCAAACGCCAATACAACACCGCACATGCCATTTGTTGTATTCCGATTCTTTCTATCCATTTCCTAACTTCGCCCTTGTTTTATCTCTCCCTCCTACTACAGGGTAATCGTATCTCAGTGCCGGGTTCACACAGAATCCTCGCCTCCGTCCGCCCCACTACGTATCGTGCCTTGGGTATTCATCGCGAGAAGACTTCGGCCCTTCGGAATTCCGCCCACTAGTACACACTGTATGCCCTGTCAGCAGTTGATTATAAACATGTTTTGCAAAACAAAATCTAAATCACGGCGGAAGAGTTGGTACCACGTGCCAGCCTTACTTTAGCAGCATTCGAGGGCGAGACGAACAGACCACAACGGGCGACAATGTGTACCTCTCGTCAGACTACGAACTCGGCGAGAGCAGTAATGCCACAATTTTGACGCAAACGGAAAATAAGCGCGTGTGCACAGGGGGGTATCACATAAAAACAAAGTCTACAGAATCGATGGCCGACATGCAGGAGCCTGTTACTTACGATGTTGCAACCCGGTGTGCCACTCTGAACGACACCACATGCACGAATAAGTAAACTAACACATGCACAACTGTTCAGAACATAAAAATTCCTCTCATATTAATAGTGATATCGTCGAGTTATTACACTATTATCTTGTCTCCGAAACGTGTTCCGTCGAAACACGACAATGGTCTGCTTTCAAGCTCGACATTCCCGAGCTGCCTGTTGTGGTCCGCTGCTTACCGTCAAGAAGGGCGAACTCTTCGACTTGGAAGACGTTGGCGGCGTCGCCTCCGATCGCGAGAAGTTCAGCATCGCCAACCCCGGCGCCTGCAGCGGGCGATGAAAGGGGTGCGACCAGAGATAAGGCTACATTGCACGCATCAGACATAAAGTCAATTTCCACAAAATTGATCTAGATCTATCAGGATATACAACTTTTTGATCCGGACATTCTAGCTCACAGTGCTGGGAGGGATCCATACATTCTGCGTGATTTATGTTATGTTTCTGGAAGTGGATTGGGTAGGTTTAGCAATCTGTCTTTAGGGTGTTTTTGACTTGAAATCTCATTGCGGCAAGACAGAATGAAGGGTGATTTAGATTGATCTAGATCGTGACCTGGCGTACGTATGCATTATTGATATGCTTGCTCCTGCGTGTCAACGTACATCACTCATTTGAATCAACCCTAAATTTAATTTGCGGAGCTGTCTGGGGTGTACAGTATTCACTCTGTATGAACATCGACTGATTCGGATTCAGTTTTTTTTCGAAACAAACGGCTCTGACACTTCCGCATCCTAAACGTGGTATACACATAACGCGACGACGGCAGAAAAGGCACATCACTCTGTATTTTGCTGTGCGATTCCTGACGGGCTGCGGGGGTGCTCTTCTGCATTGTTGGCATTTTTTTTCACTCCGACCGTTTTGGGAGCTAGATATTATTCGACTACTTGTGCGGGTGGAAGCAAACAATCAGAACTGAACATGGTGTGCAGACGTACCGGATATATGCGATATACGTAGGTTTTTCATTTCCATTGTGGGATCTGAATTTTGCGCCCCCTCCCGTAAGAAAAATAAGACGACAAGAGCGAAATTTATCACGAGTGTATGAAAAATGGTCAGCAGTCCGACTAATCGCATGCTGCGCACGTGTCGAACGTCCACTCTGTTGGAAATTTTGAACTCACCGGTAAGCAACGCATCTCGGAGGCACTATACTCTGGGTCAATGCATCTTGACCGGTTGAGCGCCTCGGAGGGACAACTATTAGAATACCGCTTATTATTACAATGCTCTACTCCTGTAGAATATTTGCTTTAGGACTACCGTAGTAGCGCACGTATATGTTGATCGGGTCGCGCGAACAAAGACCCTTGCAAGCGGTTTTCGGTTGAGATAAGGAGCCGCTCACGCACGGAGCTAAGAAAACACTGAACCACCTCCATGCCGTGGTATGTTGCGCAGACCCCCTACCCAAGCGGTCCGGCCTGCTTTGTGGGGTGGATGCTCGTCAGTTTTGGTTATTGCCCCTAACGGTTTCTCTAGTGCAATAAAACGTAGATTTTAGTTAAATTTCTGTGTACAGTACCACGTTTTTCGATTACGGGCACATTCTACAATACATTGAGGTGGCGCGTTTTGGCCAAATGCTGTCTGACTGATGAGGTCCGGAAGTACTCAATAAGGTATGCCTTATCGTCGGAATATCATAATTTCGTGTTTGACGATACCAAACCCGTGGGATAGATCGTCGATCGGTTTGCACTTTTCGTTTTTCATTTTTTGTCGGTTGGATCGTTTGAGGTGAGAAGCCTAGGAAAATTGGGGTGCAACCGCGCTATCGCAGCGCATGTATCTACGGGCAACTCAACCACCTTGAAATATGTGCGAATGAAGCTTGAATGTGTTCTTCCGCAAAGTTCAAGGTTTAGTTTACCCCATCACCAAGTACTCCTACTATTCGCGCCAGAAAAATGGAATCATTTAACAAAATTCCGCACTCAGAGTGCATCGACGGACACTTACGTACGGCCACATGATGCGGCAAGCTCACCTACTCCCACCGCAAATACGACTATGCCCTCAGCCCTGGCGGCGTCTGCTGCTGCTGTGGTGTCGGCGATGCTGTTGCTTTGCCCGTTGGTGATGACGATCATGAACGAAGCGCTTGCAGGGTTAGTGCCTAGGAGCCGAGTGCCTTCATCGATGCCGACGGACGTGACGGTCCCCGTCCCACCTTGGACGTCAGCATCGGCAAAGTCGTTGAATTCTTGAGAGGAGGAGAACGTACCAGAGGAGACTAAAGAGCCTGCGTACTGCACGTCGGAGGCTGTCCCCCCGTTGTCGAACAGGTTGCGTGCGGCAAAAGCGGCTACGGAGTCCTTGGCGAAGCCCTGCTCCAGCGCGAAGTCCGCGCTGCAAATGCTTCCTGACCCGTCCAGGACGATGGCGAGGTTGACCTGTCAGAGGGCACCAGCAAACGCAGACCAGAAACAGTAACGTGTACCAGTGAGGGCGTTAGACCTTGCGCTTAGGGCTCAATGGTCTTCGTGGGCTCCTTCTTTCGAGGTGGTTTTGAGTGATCAACGTTGAAACTCGTGATATACGTAGTATTAAATTGTCGGATGGCAATAATAATATTGGAACATATATATGGATGGACGGCATCTCCACGATACGATATCATCTCCAAGCAAGTGAACTTTTTTTATTCATACCACGTATTCCGTGCCTCATATATGTACGACTATCAATATGCATGGGTGCCCTGGCCCGTCTGATGACGGTGGCGATGCCGCTGCTGCTTCTATTTCAGAAAGTTTGAGCCCTTTTTCTCTCGTACGCATTAACTAGTATTCAGGAGGGCCGTCGGTCGTAAAATGCTTTCGCCGAATAGGCGGACTCTACCATAGCCCGCATGGAACTAGCATTTCACCAGGTTACACACTCAAAGAACTGGGCGGTATTCAGTGTGTTCGAGGTTCAATACTGTTGAGAACTCTTGCGTTCTTCGCAGATTGTTGTACTTTTGATTCTGCGAACATTGGGATATACCCTATATTTAAGATGTTCCATAGAGCGAGCGCTAGGATGTGCGCAATAGACTCGACGATAGATGTCGCGAACACTGAACTAAACGCATCATGTTCGAGATTTGATACCGCAATTTCTGGGCTGTCTGCAATAATACCACTGAATTCTGATGTTGCAAATTGGTGTTTTTTTTGGTGTTTTTGTATATGGTGGCTGGTATTTGGTCTGTTGTAATTTTGTTGGAATAATAACGCAGAATTCTGATGTTGCATTTGATGTTTTTTTGGCATTTTGTATGTGGTGGCTGGTATTTGATGGGCCGTACTTTGATTGGATTACAGTAGTGCGGTGTCGCGGCTGCACCGTCATGGTACGTATGACGTCGTGTTTGGCCGCGGTTCAGGGGGATGGCGTGCACACAAGGAGAAGACAGCCGTCTCTCGCCGCGTCGACCCCGTGCACGCGACGACGACAGCACAAAGTGCAGGGCCGGATGCGATATGAAGGATCGTTGAAATCGTATTTTCTTTTATGTTGTTATTTTGTTCGACGCCTGTTTCGTCCTCCGGCAGTGCGAAACGGCGAACGTCTGAACTGGAATCTGCGAAAATGACGAGTTGTTTGCGCCCCAACGAAAAAACAGTGTATACATGTTAACTAGCATGAAAAAAAAGGCCTCCCAGAATGTTTCCTCCGAGACGGAAAAAAAAAAACCAAACATCCCTTACGCGGAACAAACCCAGTTCTCGCTATGTTGTTCGCCTTGAACGAAAAAGAGCGGGTGGAGGTAAACAAGCGTTGCTTGGGTATGCACTCGCAGCTACAGGCGGATGCTGCCTTGGGCGAATGCTTGGCGCGATGCGTGGGCCAGCGCATCATTTGTTCGCCTTTTTTCGACCCTGCTTTGTGAGTACATTGGTGTCATGAATTGATTGCTTCATTCAACAATTCTGGTTTTTAGGAACCGCAAGCAAAATGACCACATACCCGGTACATGATTTCATGATTTATTTTTTGATGTTGTACGCTCGACGCGTATCATACCTATACCGCACAACACGCGAGAGAACACACCTGCTCGGACCATTTTCAAAGCGGGGATTCCGGACAACGAGTCTATGCAAACTTCTCGACGACGTCTTTTCGAAGCCACCATTTTCGTTGTGTGT
The DNA here is from genome assembly GCA_031763025.1 of Macrocystis pyrifera. Classification (NCBI taxonomy): domain Eukaryota; class Phaeophyceae; order Laminariales; family Laminariaceae; genus Macrocystis; species Macrocystis pyrifera. The sequence continues at coordinate 3,162,662 of JASSKH010000004.1, read as the reverse complement.
GTCCCCCATGTTTTGGGGGAAACTGGGTCTGTAAATTCGTCTCCTGGCTGGGTGTCATCTTGTGTGATACTGGTATACGGTTTAGGCACTGTCGGGTTATTATGGTACGAATACGTCAATTTTTACGAGCTTAACTGATGCCGTACGTATTGCCCGTGCAGGGCTATTTGTCCAATTTGACATCGGTGCTCGTATAACCTATGAAATATGGTGAATCAAAAGCTAAAACGTCCTCGGTCGTGATCGTCAACGTTGGAAATATAACAGCCGATCGAAAACGAGACTTACATAATTCCAAGTAAATTATATGGGTAGGCCCGAAATCGCATCCCAAAATCTATCGTAATCCTGCTAAAAATCGATTGTTGTCCACAAATTCAGGACTTATCTCGCGTCATGCCGTTTCGTTCGAAAACGAAGCTCGGTTCTACCTGTAGAATGGTTAGCGGAAGGGTTTCTCGCTATTTTTTTTAGGAATTAACTAGATAAAATTCAAGAGCAATTGGTTTTCACGTGACGGTCTTCCGCCAGATAAATCGTCACATGTCTCTTTTTCTACGAACGAAAAACAGTTCTACGTGGGCAATTGCAAGAATAGCTCTCAAAATCCTCTCATATATACGGCTGCTGAACAAAGCACCTCAATGCAAATGTAATATATGAAACGCTTCTGTTTCATTGATCTTAAAGGATCAAGCATTCAACATAGAAACAATGATACAGAATTACCTTCGCAGGATGAGAGCGTTTAGGACGTGTTTGGGGTGTTGACAGAGGTGTTGAAACTAAGGTTCTCATCTGCAGAAAAACGTGTATATGGTGCTGGGGAAAAGTTCGATTTCTACACCTGCTTAGACTATTGGCAGTGGGGTGGATCTTCGTACACCCTATAGTAGTATTACGCACCGTAGAATAGCACATGTTACTGCTATTATGTAATATTGGTCCCGAAGTGGTCACTAGCCATACAGCCTCAAAGCGCGATCACGTATAATCAAGATTTAACACTAATTCAGGAGTCAGAAGTTCATCGAGCGCATTAGACATGACCTGTGCTGATGGCTCTGTCCACTGTACGTGCAACAGCAAACCTAAACAGGTGCTTACAGACGACAGCAACAGCACTATCGTATGAACTACCAGCGGTATAGCTCTAATAATTTTCTACTTCTTAAATGCATGGAGTAGGCTCTGCTGCTGTGCATGTCGTCCAGCCTCAACCGTTTAAATCAAGGGATCACCAACCTAATATGCAGTCGATCATCGAGCGCAGTAGATTGACCATTGCATATTTACGAACCTACCGCGTCCGACATTCGCGTACATTCACATCAGCGGTGTTAAGTATAAGCTACCAGGTATTCTATGAGAGGAAATTCATTACAACCGCAGGGGGGGGGGGGGGGGGGGGGGGAGGGGGGGGGAGGAAGGGAGGCGGGGGAGGTGATATGCGCCCAACAAGCTGACGCCTGGGTATGGCCATCATCGTCATGATGCGCTCCATTTTTTAGGACCAAAGAAACTAGTATAGTACCACGCGGGCTATCACGGAGGTACATAGTTAATAGGACCTATGGTATACATAAAAACCTATATATTCACCAATTTTTACTAACAAAATTTGGTCCCGTTAACTGTGGACCCCCGTAATAGTACCAGTGCCTGCCTGTCGTCTTGTCTAACAGCCCCGCCCCTTGTTGTCCGTTTTTTCCTTTGTTTCCTTCTCTTTTTCCGTCTTTCCTTTTTTCCCCTTTGCCCCTCTTCATGTCTCTGCATCTCGTTCTTTTGGCTTTTTGCTGTGGGTTTTTATTTTTTGGTTTACTTCGTCGTCTTCCTTTTCGTTTCTCGTGTATATATATAGATACTGTAGATACATTGTGTCTCTGTCTGGTGTTCTTGGCAGCGGAGTCAATGTGTTTGTTTGATTAGGTTCTGGTCTCTGTTCTACACCCCCAGCGCGGCTCGCGAGCCTGCAATCTGCAAAAAATCTACGCGTTCTCTCTTGTGTGTTTCTTTTCCTTTCTTCCTTGAATTGTTCATTTTTCTCTATATTCTCTTTGTAATTTATGACTTATTAACCTATGCCAAACCGTGACTTGGTAGGTGGTCCGCGAGCCTATCAAGATCAATTTCCTGGGTTCGAGTCTCACTGAGTGCATGCTCGTAGGGACTTTTTCTTTCACATTATTGATCAGCGGAAAGCGAGAGAGCGTGAGTTAGCTGTACATTCGATGAAAATCGACGAGCAGTGGGAATGCTGAACCATATGCGCGACAAAAAATAAAGGCACGTGCCGGGGGGACACATGTGACCACGGCTTGTCCAGAAGATCGCTGAGGGTAATACCTGGGAAGTAAAAGTGATGATTAAAAAGAAAACAAAATAGGAAAGCGAAGTATCAATAAAAAGTTTGAATCTTGAAAAGATACCCGCCAAAAAAAAATAGAACACGCCTCCTCTGGGCACGTTTAGAAAAAAACAAAGTTGCCACAACTTTTGGAAAAACTCGAAAAAAGCAAATCTGGGGCCGATGTTGGGCCAAGATCGGCTTGAGAAAAACTCAGGCCGATCTTTGGTTCGAAGCGGCGAGATTCCGAGTCCTCGACAGACATCGATAGACAAAACCAACAATTGCGTCATGAATTCTGAACGGAGTGCGCTCGTTAGGGGCTCCGACCCAGCAACGTGGACAAATTTGACGAGCACGATGTATCTGCACTCTATTAATAGAGCTCCTCCATAATACGCCGCTGGTAGTACTACTGTTTGTACGATTCGTTCGCACCGTTCGGTCTGCCGTGACTGTGGGTTGTCCCACCCGTCGATTTATTGCTGGCACAGCCTGCAACCACATTTGTTTGTCGCTCGCCGACGCAAATGTCCGTTTTTCTTGAATTCGTTATGCTCGGGGTGTGGTACTACGTACTGCACTGTAGGGCCAATACCTCGTAGTATTTACATCCTACCTGGCTGTTGTGAGACGTTGTGCAGGGTTTGTTAAAAGTGCAGATCAAACCCTATGAAATACGTGGTCAGACCACGCAGGTTGTATGTCGTACGGCTGCCACCCGGCAACATGAGGTTGACTCATACAGGTGAGGATTGTAAGTTTCCTAAACTCTCTGGATCACATCTTTCACGCGGGAATCGAATATTTGTCCGAGGTGTGCATGGATACGTACTGGGTTGTGTGTAAGGTCGAAAATAAGGCCGACCTTAAGTGAGCAGGCCAGCGAATGCAAGCGCAAACAGCAGTGTCAAGATGATTTGTTGGCGTTAGCACGTCGCCCGAAGTATATACTTGTACATCATGCATGTATTCGTATACGTGCTGTGACGGAGCGCTGCTAAAGATAAACTGAATCGCACAACAGGGTACAGCGGCGGCGGGGGGGGGTCCTAGAATGTAGCCACGTACAGTAGCTATTATATGATGTGGGGAGCCAAGCGGAAATTATTCAGAACCAATCCTATCGTGCTAAAAATCACTTAGTCTAGTCATTCACTCATCATCATGCACTCACACTCACTCACCGTATTAGCCGCTACCGTCGTCTCTCCTTCCAGAGTGAACGTCAAGGTAGCATCTTCGCACGGACAAGATGAAAAGTCCGTGGCATTGAGCTGAACGCAAGATGATTGGCCCATGACACCGGCAACAGAAAGCGCGCCCAGCGCACCCACCAGAGCTTTACCTTGGACAACGTCATCGCGCGACTTACTGCAGTCCTCACGTATGTTGTGCTTTTGTTACGCCCAGTCCTGTTCGACGGGGAAGGGAGGAGGCGAGGCGGGGGTATATCTTGTGCGGCTGTGTTGTCAAAGTCGACGGCGTATATATTATTCGTAAGAGCTGTCCCACAGCATCAGCATTTTATGCGCATTTATGTGCGTGCCGGAATTTATTTGCCTCTATAACGCAAATCAAATACAAGTTGTGTGCATGTCATATTGTAGGAGTGTGTGGGCACTGTAGAATTATATATATTGGTCAAATTCTTACAGTACGTAACGTGTTTAGAGGTACGGTAAATTCATTATTGGAATCTTAATCTTCCCTTCTGGGCCAAAAAACACGTACGAACTGCATTGCGGCCACGAGAGGCCATATCATCAAGTAACCACTGCTGTTGTTGTCTGCACCATGCATATTATTTGCTGCTACGTACGAGTAGAAGGAGTTTGTCGTCAAGATATCTGAAGCATATACTGCTGTGTAGTAGTCCACCACACCACAACTCCAAAGAAGCGCAGAAAGAGCAGTAGCAGTGGAGCAGGCTTTCTTTTGCTGTTGACTCCATGCTTCCTTCTAAGTTTCGGGGGTCTTTGTGAGTCATCGGGGATCGACGGTGAAGACCATCATGCTGCCCATACATGCCTGTCTGGTCGGCTGGAAAAAATAGTAGTAAAAAGGCCGAAAATACAGCTTACTTGTGCATCCTATGGCCCATGACGGGGAAGCCGCAAACGTTTTCTGCGAATTCCCGGATGTTTCTTCGAAACAAGTACCCATAGTTCGGTTGCCAAAAACGACAAGCAATCCATGAGCTAGGATCCTTAGCGGTGTTTTTGACTTAAAAATTGAGTTGTACGACCAACAAGAAATCTCGACTGCTTGTGTCTAATCTCGACTGTATCTGCCCCAAGACGGGAAGCCACAACAAACGTTTTGTGCAGATTCGCGGATGTTTCTTCAATGCAAGCCTTCTTAGTTCAGTTGCCCGAAAATACAAGTAAAATAAGTGGAACATATCGCTTGTCGTGTGCATCCGAAAAAGACCAATGGCCGAAGACGAGAAGCCACAAACATTTTCTGCGGATAGATTCGGCCGCCAGAAAAGACAAACAACACCCGAAGCTCGCGTCAGCCGTACTGCTGTACGTATCACAGAAGGATCGTATGATACGACTGGTATACTTGGCAGAGGGGTAAATTGTCGGTAAAACGTGACGATTACAGGTTCTGAAACCTGGCAGAGGGGTAAATTTCCCGTAAAACGTGACGATTACAACAACAACAGATAGATTCTGAAACCGTCACTGCAGGATTCGGGGACAATAATTACGCAGCTTGCAAAGTTGAGTATCAACTAATTATTTAATCAGTCGATATTCGTACAGGTGACGTATTTCAAAATTTATAACATGCTGTTTCAGTGCGCGAAATGGTACTGGCCGAAATCAATTGGAAATCGAACCAGCTGTAAGTATTATCGTCTCGTCGACCCTGGTGGCATCCAGGGGAGTCTCTGGCCAGTAGTCAATCGCGAGAGAAATAATGGAAAACGCGCGCGGTTCACGCAGCTTGCAAAGTTGAGTATCGACCGATCTGCCGATCGGTTGAACTCACAGCTGACGTGCTTTCTTAGTTTCTTTAAAAATATATATGTATACTGTGGGTTCCAGGTTCTCGACCAGACCGTCGCATGGGTATTGTCCCGCGGAGGTCCCACCATTCGCCGAGGTCGTGGATATCCGTATATCTTATTGTACGACTGTGGTCATCCATATTCCATGACTATTTGTTGTCGTCAGCAGAGATGTCGTCAGCAGTGACATTGTCCCGTGACAAGTAGTCACTGCGGATTGGAATGCAAGGCCCGTGCCTCGCACACACTCTCTCTTTCTCTTCCATCATCGTTGATGGTTGCTCGTGAGATCGTCCGTACCGATCCTATACCAAAACCTGGCGTGTCCTACACGCTACGCCCTCTAAGAAAGGGAAGTGCCACAGATGTCGAGTCGAACCTGGGGGTCCTCCCCACATTTGGCGACGACGAAGGCTCGCGCCTGTGGCCGTTCTTGTTTTCTCGTGAAAACACACAAGAGGTTCGGTATTTTTCTTCACATCGTACGAAGAAAAACACGAAAGAAAAAAATCAAAGAGGACACGAGTCAGTGTTTCGTAGACTGAGTAAACTACCACTTTCATCGTTGCGATCTATGGAAGGCGCCCTTCGCCACGCTCATCGTTGACAAGCGAACAACGCTCTTCAATCGCTATGGGCCGTGGTTCTACCCGTCTTCTGGTATACGGTATGCTCAAGGCGCGTTGGTAAGCCTTCGGTGGCGAGTAGATCTATCGTATACTACTGTTGTTAGTTTCTTCCGCTGTACGTATCAGTGAAACAAACACGTTCGGTTCGTTATGTCTATCTGCCAGTAGATATTTTCGTTTTGTCGATTTCAGGTAGGTGTTCGTCTGCAGAGTCTTCTGTGAACCCACCTGGAGCGCTAACGCTACGTAGCATAAGCGCTGGTTCTGCGTATAACCACCGACGAAACACCCCGTTCTAGTTTCATCCACCAATAACAGCGCTCTGCCCTCGTTAGGCAGGTACATACCATTGGTTCGTTGGACTGGTAAAATCTCTTCTGTTACTTCTTGTTGTTCTGTTGTTGTGGTAATTTCGTAATTTTCCACTTATTGTATGCATCGTACAAGGGAACACAACACACAAGACTTTGAAGCACAGGTAGAGTTGGAACAATCGTTACGTATCATTGTTTCGCGTGCTGTCGCTGGGCCGCAGCAGCGCAGTGGTTGCATTCGTCACCGTGAGTACAACTGCCGACGTGCTCTCTCCCCTTCGTACGGGGGGGCAGCACGGGTAATCGCCACTTCTTTGGTAGATCTGCGTGGGGAGTCTAGCTGTTTGTACCCTTTTATATCCCATGCAGAGGTCATATTTCGTACGTTGACCTGTCTGGCCAAAGTTGAGCAAACAACTCTTACTCTGCTAGTTGGAGAGTTCGTGGTTGTTGCACACATAAACGACTAAATAAAAATAAAACGGAATGCCGCGAAGAGGAGCTTGTCGCGTATGCGCGACCGAACGTACAAGGTCAGTACGAAATATCAGGCAGCCGTCTTGCTTGATAAATGGTATTCGTGTGTACCATTCAGCTCGACTCGGTCCCCATGCAACAGCATGATGTGATAGGCGCATTCCGTACTCGGCACCATCGCTATTAATTGACTCTCGTTCAGGTACTCGTACGTACTCGTGTACGCGTGGTACTCATACAGTCAGTCTGCCTGGTGGTCGATTTATGTTTTTATTTTTTTTCGTTTTGTCTCTTATTTTTACGATTTTCTTTGGTTCTTTGGGAAATAATTGCGCCATTCAATTGCATATCGCATAAATATGTTCGCGGATTTCCGTCCTGTTCGATTTGGTCGACAGAAAGAGCAAAGAAACCCTCATACAGTCCAAAAAGCAGTACCGCAGAACGATATTGTATGTCGCAATCTCACCGCATTTTGGCAATCGTATTGTCACTACAGAGTACTACGTAGTACTTACACTACTGCTGTATGGATTGAGGGACCACTACCACTAGTTCGACAGTGAGTTAATACAGCAGTATAAAACTCGTCGTTGGCCGAATATAGGAGGTAGTCTATCAGACTGACTCACAGTCATATTTACCTGTACAACAGTACTCGTACGTACAAGTATGTAGCTTGTGCGGTACACGTTGGATGCATGACATAAAGGCTCCGTGGCCCAACAATGTGCACTTCGTTGCGTGCCGTAAATCGTTGGACGCTTGAAGTCGTGGCATATTATGTCACTATCCGTTACATTAGGCGATATTCCTCGCCGTACAGCACCAGTCGTCTCACTTTCAGCAGCGCATGGAAACACGTGCTGAAGTATGTACAGCATGCCGAAAGTTTGCGAAATTATGATGATTTGTGGCGCAGCCATCGTTGGCACGTTACATATATATGTAAAACCGTTACAAGTATCATGATGTGGTCATTTCAACTGTGAGTGCTATCAGAAAATAAGATGTTCTGCGAAGAGCGAGCTATCGTAACTCGCACCGTTTTCACATGGCTAGCAATAATTATAGATGGTTTGGTTGCTATATCAATAGCTAATCCATCTCCGAATATCTTACCCTGTACATACGTGTATAGGTGCAGAGATTGTCAAATTCGTCGTCAAGTGTTTCGGTAGCGTCTCCAGCTCAACTGCACGTGCAGACTGTCATAGCAGCAGAATCATCCATAACACCGACCGGCATAATTGCAGCTGTGTGTGCTGAAATCGTAGCACCGTTGTCTAAAGTACTTGTTGACTCCACGTTCTTGATGATCAATAGTCAGCAACTAACTTAAGATATCTGCGCAAATATTATCTCGTTTTCTTTTCGTTGTCTCGAGCGGAGTTTGGCAAGTGTGTCACGGCCGGAACAGTATTCCCCTCCCCCCGTTTTCTGAGTACAACATTGCTATGGTCGGCGGTGCCCAGTTCCATCAGCGCGACTGTTGTACAGAGCGCTTACTGGCACGTTGTCGTTCCCCCCGATCACAGCTTTTCTACACATTTTTGTGGCAAGCACTCTCCTACACATTTACACCGTGTGGTGTTCGTAGTAATGAATGATCTGTGAGTCTTCACAAAATGCACAAATATCGTCGAGTCATATTATCGAGGTGCTAATTGTCGTGGGCAACTCCCGAGTTTGTCCACAATCCCAAGTTTCAATCTTTGACGACCGTGTTCGTGGCTCGGCAAACAACTAGTAGCCGTCGAGATTAGCGGACGGTCCTAAATCGGTTGTATATTTAGGCCACGCAAATTCTGCTCGATGAGTATACCAGTTGGGGGAATCGTGGCAAAGCACTCGAAAAGCTGTCAAACCCCATTTGCACCAAGATTGTCGTTTTGTTTTTATGTGTGGTTAATGTCTCACGGCGGTTCGTTGTCAAAGTTCGCCGACGTAACCGCACCGCTCGCTGAACTCGCCGGTACATAAGGATGTTGCTGCCCGGACACATAATACAAAGCCTGGACAACGCGCAAAATACGCGTTTGCCCACATCAAGCGTTTACTGATGGTGGCTTCCGTGTTCAAGATCCTTACTATTACTAGAGTCAGGTATCGTACATACATGTAGTGATATGAAACCGTTGTCGCACTCGCTTATTATTAATGGCGAGCGTACTCTATCGAGAAGGACGTTGCGATGATTGTTGATCATAAACCTCCTGACCCATCCATATCACAATTAGACATGTATATTTTTAGTATGCTAAATCGTTGGAGTATCGTTCTTCAGACTTCCAACTTTACGTTCAGCATATAAAAAGGAATATTGTTTTTTTTGTTTCCCTATACATAATACCGAGCGTTTGACGTAGTGGAGAATTAACGTTTGCTTGGAGTGGTGGCCGTAAGTTATATTCTCACAGCGTCTGAGGGAAAGACTCTACGTTTGGCTAGCCACGCACCATTCAGGGCTCCTCTCAATCCTCGTAGAGCGAAATATTCGCTGATACAGCGTCGTCGCTGCTTCTCAAACAGTGTTGTCGCTGTTCTTCTTACAGCATCGTTGCTGTTCCTCAAACAGCGTTGTCGCTGTTGCTCATACAGCGTTGTCGCTGTCGCTTTTATGTGTTGCTGTTCATACAGCGTTGTCGCTGTTCCTCTTTTATTACAGCATTGTTGCTGTTCCTCAAACAGCGTTGTCGCTGTTCCGCATACAGCGTTGTCGCTGTTGCTCTTACAGCATCGTTGCTGTTCCTCCAACAGCGTTGTCGCTGTTCATCATACAGCGTTGTCGCTGTTAATCTTACAGCATCGTTGCTGTTCCTCCAACAGCGTTGTCGCTGTTCATCATACAGCGTTGTCGCTGTTCCGCACACAGTGTTGTCGCTGTTTCATACAGCGTTGTCGGTTTTACTAATACAGTTCATCATTTGTCGCTGTTCCATTCAGCGTTGTCGCTGTTTGCGTGGTTTCTAATACAGCGTTGTCGTGTTTCCGTTTTTCGTTGATGAACCCAGAATGTTTCTGGAAGAACAATGTGTTGAGTTCGATCCGTACATCGAATAGGTGAAAACAGTTGTTACCGTTCCCGTTTCCAACGATTAAATCTAGTACTCGATGAGCCACAAACCGTTTGAACGCACTATTCCAATCGTTATATGCGTATATATCTGCAAGAGAGCAGTTCGTTCGGTGACCAAATCGTGCACCACCACTCTCCGGGAATGACCCGTACCGTGATCTACCAGCGTTCAGTGGTCATCTAGCTTCGAAAGCTACGCTCATTATACCCGAGACCGTGGTTCAGTGGCTGTCTATGTACAAAGATGAAACCACGCAATTAGATGCTATTTTTCGAACCAACATTGCAAGACGTATTACTGTCCTCTGACGTACATGCTGAGCATCGTCTTTTTTTTACGTCCGTTTCATGTGTACACCCTGGCCTGGTCGAGTAAAATCGTCGTCGAATTACTCGAAGTGCATCATGTCCGTGATTGACCACACGACTCATTTTCTCGTGATGGTCGCGATTAGTGACTAATCAATCGACACAATCGCCCGAGTTCTTCGAGAACACGTGTTCTCCGTTGTCTCTGCTCCGGAAACTTTGCATTCGGACCAAGGTAGCGAGTTTGAGAATGAACTTGTCAAGGAGTTGCAAGCCATATACAGGTATGGGTTCAAAAAGACGCGCACGTCAGCGTACCGCCCACAAAGCAACCCCGTCTTAGAGCGTGTGCGTAGTACCTTGCACAGCATGTTGGCGATGTACGTAAACGTTAAATACGACAATTGGGCAGAATTACTACCGTTTATTCAGCTCGCGCACAACACAGCCTACAACAAAACGCTCGAAGACACCCCACATTTTTTAATGTTCGGCCGTAGAGCTTCGTTAACCGTTGACATTATTCTCGGCGTCCCGTGTACGTCTGGTTCTGGAACACGATTGGAATACTCCCGTCGTACCATTGAAAACCTGCAACTCGCTTACGAAATTGCTCGTCGCAATTTACAGGAACGTACCGACAAGCAGACAGAAACTAACGAGAAATTGTCCTTTCCGCAATATCAGCAGGGAGATCAGGTGTTCGTACACCGCCCCTATACCGTTGCTGATGGACCGAACCCCAAACTTATTAGTCCCTGGCGTGGTCCATTTACTGTTCGTTCCCAACTATCACCCGTAATTTATCGTGTTGCGAGAGATGGCGAACTTGCGGAAACATCAGTTCATTTTGGTCGTATGAAGGCATACCATAATGACGCGTCTAACTCAGTACCGGATTTTACAGCACTGGACGAGTTCCTTGTGAGAACAACGTTGCCGCTACCTGACTTAGACGGCTCTGTGCTCACCGTGCACATCGGCCCGTATGCTATTGAAGCTATTGAAAGTCATAAGCGTGGCCTTGGTAAAGCCTCGCCGACTAATTTCCAATACCACTTTCTCGTGAAAGATAAACCGTCTAGTTTTGGTGTTTGGAGACGTGACAACATCGTGCCACAAGATGATTAGAGCGTATCGTACGAGGATCCTAGCTGAAGATCCGCATGCATTTGATCGTCCCAAACGTAAGCGAGACGTCGTCGCCTCGTAACCCTGACACAAGCCCCAGTATCGTTCGTTGTCGACGTCGCTATAGCCCTGGGAGTACTTGTAGTCGGGACCGTCGCACCACACCCCACTACCATATAAATATCTGGCCAGATATCGTTTGTTCCTTAGTGGGTCGTTTAACACGTGATTCGCAACCTCAAGTGCAGTTGTCTTGCGGATGCTTGGGAGATATCGTTTGTGGAGTAGTGCCCACGAACCAAGTCATGGTCAGGCACCTAAATGCTGAACCCCAACAGCCAGTGTCCCGGTATATCGTTGAGATACCAGTGTGGATTGTGTTTTGTTACTTCGTGTGAATGTGCCCCACGCGAAATGATAGCATTTTATTCGTGTAATTTGCTATAGAGTTTGAGACGTACAAGTGGGAATAAAGCGTTCATCTAGTAGTTATGCAAGGGTGTGCATATACCAAGAGTATACACTTGTGCGTTATTATTGGTTTTTTTTACTACAATAGCCGCGCACAGTGCTCATATACTACTTTAAAGTATGCGCGTGTGTGTGGTTATTCAATCAAGTAATGAACGTTTTCTTAATCGTTTTAGGTGGAAGAGACACGGTGTTCTTTCCATCAGTCTCTTTGTGCGAGACACTAGGGATTCCTGGATACATGGAATTCTCTAGTGTCGGAGTCGTTCCGTTGGATTTGACCGAGGAGAGGCAACCGTGCGCGTGAGTTGCACAATCCAAAGTCATATATCCTCGGGCACATTATGAGTCCCCGCTTGTTTTACTGCATTTTCGTGAGTGCTCTGTCTGCAGTCAATCGTCAATGACTGTCCGAATGTCTCTTGTACAGATCGTCAACTGTATAGATAGTTCGTGCTATCAACTCGTTATAAGTCGATTCCAGTGTTTTCACCGAATCGCAAACATGTACTTGCTCAAAAAGTCGATGATGCCCTTTCTGACTGAGGAGACATGTTGTCGTCGTATCGTTCACCATGCACCTGCAGTCCGTTATACTGCACCGTTATTGTCACAACCACACCGTTGTCAAGCCATGCAGATTTTATTGTTTATTTTTTTTTTAATCGTTTAAAAAAATCGGTTGATCAACCTAAACGTTCGTATCGTTTGTTGCGCACCCTGCATGCAAAGCCCTCTGACAAAATTGTCATTCAGTACATTTAATTCTCTTCAGTTTGTGTGTACCAAAGCTTGCAAGCAATCGTTCCACATACACACTGTGAAACGTCGAGAAAAGCTGGAATGTCGTCAAAGGCACATATCATTGTTCGATATGAATGGTTTCGTATACCATTAATAAGGCACCATACCATCGTTGGGTATGAATGGTTTCGTATACCATTGTTAGTGATGCAAGATTATATACAATGGTTAAGTATACCATCAATCATTCAAAATACATGGTTTCGTATACCATTGTATAGATGGTTCCGTATATACCATCATTATGTTTTCATGGTTTCGTACACCATACAACATACATCCAGAAAGTAGAATGATTGAGTTCGTATATATCATCACTATGTACACATGGTTCCGTATACCATAACACACATACATGGGTCAGTATACCATGGTATGAATGGTTTCGTGTACCATATCATGAATGGTTTTGTATATCATTACGTATACATGGTTCCGTACACCATAATATACACGGTTTTGAGTACCATTTTAGGTACACATGGTTCCGTACACCATAGTATACATGGTTTTGTATACCATCATTAATATACATGTTTCCGTACACCATAGTATACATGGTTTTTTATACCATCGTAGGTGTACATGGTTCCGTACACCATAGTGCACACGGTTTTGTATACCATCGTAAGTATACGTGGTTCCGTGCACCATAGTACACATGGTTTTGTATACCATCGTAAGTATACATGATTCCGTACATCATAGTGTACATGGTTTTGTATACCATCACTTGTTATACATGGTTTCGTATACCATTGTATTATTCATGGTTTTGTATACCATAACTCACTCGTCATACGTGGTTTCGTATACCATTGTATACCTGATACATGAATTTGTACCCCATCGTTCGTTACACATTGTTTCGTATGCCATCGTGCGTTATAACAGGTTTAATTTTCGTTGTGTATGTTAATCCTGAACCATGCAAGCGCGCATGCGAAGGACATAAACATATCCCACTTGTATTTGATATTTCGTAGTATATGACTGACACTAGCAAATCAAATCATGATCATACAAGCCCGTGGTTTTTACTACGCAAGGGGTGACATGACTAGATGAAAAAGTGCAAAGCTTATACATCAACTACTGCTGTACAATGCCTTGAATGGTAGAAAGCCACAAACCTGTCACTCTTCATAAATGTTCAAAAGCGGTACTGGGTTCTCCAGTATTACGCGTTCAAATATTGGGGGGCGATGTGGGTTCCAGGTTCTCGACCAGACCGTCGAGTGGGTATTGTCCCGCGGAGGCCCCACCGTTCGCCGAGGTCGTACATATCCGTATATCTTATTGTACGACTGTGGTCATCCATATTCCATGACTATTTGTTGTCGTCAGCAGAGATGTCGTCAGCAGTGACATTGTCCCGTGACAAGTAGTCACTGCGGATTGGAATGCAAGGCCCGTGCCTCGCACACACTCTCTCTTCCTCTTCCATCATCGTTGATGGTTGTTCGTGAGATCGTCCGTACCGATCCTATACCAAAACCTGGCGTGTCCTACACGCTACACCCTCTGAGAAAGGGAAGTGCCACAGATGTCGAGTCGAACCTGGGGGTCCTCCCCACATACCTCGTAGACAATACTTTCGAATCTACACAAAAAGCCTTATAAAATAATATCTAAACAAATAGAAGTAACGAAAAACAGCAGCGGCTCATCCCCGGAATAATTATTCACATTTAGAACCAAACCATACTAAAAATCAATTACATGCAATAAGATTCGTAGTCGATACCGCCGGTGGGGCGTGATCCCACGTCTCTCTGCGTTAGCAGAGTGTTCTTACTGTTGAACTACGACGGTTAGAGTGTAGGACAGCTCGGGCTGAGACAGCAGCCCGATGACAAGATCAGACAGGGAGATATGAGGAGTGAGAGCCGAGGGACGAGCAATCATCGTTGCTCTCGCGGTACTCGGGTCAAAGGACAGTTCAGCGGGGCCTTGCTATATCCCGCTGCGGAGAATCCGCTAGGCAGAATAGCCGCCGCTGAGGATCCGTCATCGGAACGTGAAGGAGAAGGCTCCGTGGCGAGATCCAGACATGACAATCTCCCGAGTTCGCCGAACAAAGCTTCTGGAAGATCTTTCTCGAAGGATGCGGGGATTTCGACTATTTGGGTAGGCGTGTTGGTTCCGGGGACATGGTATCCACATCACCCCCCAGTTTTAGTGGTGATAGAGCTCGAACTCCACCAAAACTCGAAAGCAATGGAACCAGAGACAAAGGGTGACAACACGTCTACTAGTCGACATTGTATTCCTCAAAAGGCGATTCGCTAAAAAAAGCCTAGAGTTATACACACTCATTTTGACAAGGCAACATAATATATAATTGCCAGACATATCATAGTAAATGATGACATAACAGCAGGACAGACAAATCTGCTGCAGTACCGTAGACAGTCGGATGTATATCCGGACATAGGATCGGACAGAAAAATGGTAAGCGATGACAAAAGAGTAATCCGTTTTCACACACGATATGTTCAATACACATCGCACCGTGGCTGGCCAGCTGGTGGATTACGACAAGAGACAATGAATGATTGATCCTGGACAAAAACGTGCGTGAGCAACGACAGTAGAGTATCCCGGGATTTATTGACACAGAATGCTAATAAGACGCACGTTACACGGCTGAGTATTTGAGTATTTACTCGTCGTGTGGACATCATGGCTGAAGGCTCGACAGGCGCAACAGGGTCGCGAGTGCTGAAAAGCAATCTGACGACATACCTGACGGAGACAATATCAAGTATTTAATACTGTGACAAGGACACTTTGGATATTTAAGCTGCGCTTGTCATCTGACGGGTGTTCGAGACCGAATCAGAATTCAAGTGTAGTTTAAAATCACTTGGGCGGTGACAAAAGTACAACAAAGTAAACCGCTTTCCACAGTATTAAGCTACTTGAGGGTCGCATCCAAACACATCAGATATTGTTAAAGACAAAACAATGTGTTGGACTGCAAGCGACGAGTTGACTGACATAAGTGTCACAGATAGACATGGAGAAGCAATGATTCGATCATGCGACACTATAAGAGTGTGCAGTGGATGACAAGACAAGCGTGCGACAAGCGGACACATGATGTATGCCATGATTCGTTCATATCTGTATTGAGACAGAGTGTAACAGAACGAGGCATATCTTCTCAATGACAAACGGCGTGCGCGAACGCTGGGTATATTATTATCATATCCCTCCACTGGTGTGCGATGGTGCCGACTACCTTTTACAGTAGTACGAAAGACAAGTGCCCTACAGTTGAAAACACATATATATATATCTATGCAATCAAAACCTGAGAACGACCCCCCATGAAGCGATGGGAGTCGGGATTCAACACGACTAATGAAGGACATCGCGCCACTGGGTATTAACCTCAATTGGTGCGATAGTTACACATGTATGTGGAAGACAGTTCAAAACTTTGTACGTACATCGTTTTGAATAAATATGAGACATGAAAAAAAAACAAGATGATTACAAAAAACAAATCTACAAAGGGCACTGCGGGCGGTAACATGAAAAGCAACACGAGTAGACTCGCGATGACAGTACACCGAAAACCGCTGACAGGTTGGCACGCACACTAAAACACAAACTATTCTTGGCTCCACTAGACCTATGGATCACCCCCCCTGCCAACGAGGTGAGTAGGTGATTACATTAGTAGGTCTACAGTACTACATAACCTAGTACTTGAAAACTAACTCAGTCTTGGGATCAGATGACGACATGATCTCCCACTGAGTTGGATGCCGAAAAATAAAAGTCAACTATACTATACTACGGTACACAGCAGTGTGCACCGTATAGAACTCACCACGGAGGGTGAAGACAACACACAAAGTGCGCGGTACTCGCACTGGACAAATGACAAGCCAAGCGGTGATAACACCGAAACATAATCTACTCCTGTAGGAGGAGGATCAGACAAATGATGGAACCAGTAGCACAGGGCAAACATCAGTTGTTGCTCAAACTGATGGGACAGAAAAGGAAGTGCTACAAGCAAGACAAAATAAAGCCCAGTAAAGTGCTACGGTACATCCGCGGGGACAGTACGAGATTTCCACGGAGGGGGGTTAAATGCTGAGGAGTCCGTCGACAGTACTGCAGCACGGTAGGAAGCAATCATTTCTCTGCATTGAGGAAGGGCGTTGACATGACGCCATATACCCATCTGGGTAGGATAACCTTCAAGCTTGAGATGGTACTGAAAGTTAGTCAGAGATGCTGCTCCTACTCCCCTTTTGTGTCCATCAATACTCTCAAATGTGAACGCACCGATCGTAACTTTTGACAAGGAGCCTTCAAGATCGGGCACTGGGAGAGTGGTCCCCAAAAATAAATCGTCGTATCCACACGACGCAACAACTAAAACAAAACATCTGACGGGATGGTTCGATCCGTCTGAAACAGAGCTTTCCGGCAATATTTTTTGCCAGGTACGTGTTCTGAAAATATGTGACCACCGCAACACAATTCAGTATATATGTGAATGTCGAATTTCGGGCGAAGTTGTTCTCCCTGGACTATATATGTGTTCCTCTGAGAGCTGAAGATCGAACAACAATCAGTCGATTCGACACCGGCCGAAGTGCTTGCCTCTGCGGCGGGCTGCCCGATCTAACTCAAGGGTCACGCACACACGCCCACGGCGGGGATTCCATCAAGACCGTATTCGACATATTGTGATCCTACTGCTGTATCACCTATCAACGGTGCACGGTATCTACCCGGTATCCAGAAAGCGTAACCCGTAATTTAAAACCCCCTCTACGCCAAACGCCAAAAAAAAAAAACTGCTTCGGCCTATCGTAAACAATTGTCCTGTTCACCCGGGCAGCAACCAGGGGAGCCACTGGCCTGTATCCTTATCAAGAAATTACATACAGAATACGCGTGTTCCGCTTATTATAACACTTACTTCTAAAATTCAGTAAAAATGGGATGCAGACGAGACAGCTTGCAAAGTTGAGTATCAACTACTTGATCAGTCGAACTCACAGCTGACGTTTGTCATAATTGTATATAAAAACAGGAATTACATATAGAATACGCGCGTTCGGTTTATCACATTACTTGTAAAATTCGGTACAAAGGGAATATAGACGAGACGTACTACGCAACTTGCAAAGTTGAGTATCAACTATTTGATCAGTCGAACTCACAGCTGACGTATTTCAAAATTATAAAAAAAAACAGTACAGCAGTAGATGACGATGCACGTAATTATTTCCCTGACCTACGAAGTGCTCCCGCACTTCCTTTTCCCTTCACATGTATACCAGCAGCACTTGTAAGCTCGGGGTTTTTTTTTTGTCGTCGTCGTCGTTCCTACGTATTATAGTGTATTATTAATAGGAAGTATCCCCTTTAGATATTTTTAGGAACCGTTGGAATATCATACCAAACAAAGTGCGGGGCGCTCGACTCAACGGCCTTTACACACGGCAACCACTTCTTCCAGTCGTCGTTGTCCTCAGTATATTTGCAAATACACTCTTAATCGATAGTGCGCTACAATAGTACTACAGGGGAACCGGATCAAAGTAGATGCAGTTGATGGACTCGCTGTTCATCAGCATTTTGACCTTCGATGACAAGTTAGGAGCCGGCCTGGAAAAAGAGAAAGCACAGTGCACGGCTGAGCGCTACGGTGATGACGATCAAGGCAACCTGTTGTTATGGCCGCGAGACGCCCCCCACAAACAAATACACGTCGAATGGCCAAAAACAGAGGGACGGGGCGAAGATATTCTCTGCTTTGCACCGTATAAAGACGGACACATATACAGAGCTCCATGGCGATTACAGCCTATCCACGCGTAAAACTCTATATAACGCCGTAGGGTGCATTGTTAGGGACCTGTTATTAGTTTTCGGCTCAACAAACCTCATTCAATCCTGAAACAATCTTGATCCCCGCCTGATGGCAGTACTGTCGTACTTGCGGCCTCGTTTGTTCTACACCCTGACCACTGAGAGCACGCGCGGAGCCGCAGGCGGGTGTCAGCCCGCTGCGGTGAAACCCCCTTTTGTACTCTATTTATTTCTACTCTACTGTCAACACTGATTCTGTGCTCAGGGCGTCGCCCCCCGGGAAGAAACCGTTCGGGTTCCCGCCCCAACCGCGAACCGCCAAAGCTCCGCGCACATGGCGCGCGCGGAAACTGGCCTCGACCCTTCGCACTGGGGGGCAGGGCACCGGTAGAGCCAGCATAGTTTCGGCTTCCAGCGACCTGTTTTCCGCAAGCATCTGAAGTCGCGAGTCGGTTCTAGGAGAGAACGAACCTGTGAAACGCTGTCACCACCACGTCAGTCTCCGGTGACGAAGGTGTGGACGTGTACTCGTAGTATTTACGAGGGTGCAGCATTGTGACGGAAGGGAAAAATACTGTAGCAAAAGGTTCACAGGTCATTCTTGCATCGTGCCGGAAGGAAACCTAGCAATCAACCGTAAAACAAAAATGTCGTTTCGCCCAGTAGTCCTACGGCGTACCCTGTTCGGTATGCCTCTAGATTAGTTCGAGTGTGATACCATGTACACAGTGGTATACTGTACCGATATGGTAGCAAGGAGCTTGCCCAGAAGCCGGCCGGGCAATGCTCGTACCTATGCACAGTCGTACGTCGTATAGGCAACGCATACCAGTTGCTACGTTGTACAGGGCAGATGCTCAGCTTTTGAAACCGCTTGTGCAGAGAACAACACAACAGCTGAACAACCAACAGCCGCCCGCACTCAGTGTTGGGCTAAGCAGTACGGAAGATAAGTAGACTGGAGAGAGGGCTTGACCCGACGCCTGGTGGTGGTGGTGGTGATGTTGTGTGGTCGTGGCGGTGGAACAATAGTGGCCGTGTGTCTCCTATTTTCCTTTGAAATTTCTACACCAGCAGTAATAGCAGTGACGGGTCGAGGGGGGGGATAGCGTTAGTCCGAACCGCGCAGAAGCAGGAAGGGACATAGTTCGACTTCCGGCTGGATCTAGAAGCGAAGTCTGGTAGTGGCGGAAACAGTGTGATGGTGGTCGTCGTCGGGCTTCTTAAACATCACGACATACTCGTACGCTATACGTTTTTTCCTGACTCCTGTGTCTTGCTTCTTACTCATTTACCTGGTGTATACGAGTACCGAGTACGTACGTCGTTGGGCTGCATATTCTTATGATTATGGCGATGACACAACAACAATCGTCGATACTGTCCACTACTATCCAACACCCACCACCACACACACAGTTGACAGTTACAAATATACTGCTGCGAGATAACGGGTATCCTATAGGGATAGCTGAACTATCTTATCACCCAGAAAGCACGATGCATGGTTTCTGTGAATGCATTCATATGCTCGAGACTTGATTTCCCCACTTCAGGACCCCCGTCATTCAATTTTCGTTGTCTCGTGCAGGATGTGAAGCCCGACTTTCTCAGTGGCGAGTACTTCGAGACGATACGCGAGGCTCTAGCGCTTGTGGATGGAAGGTCGCCGTCCGATCAACCACCCGGCCAGGTTTTCAGCCTCTTGTTTCGGAAGGCGTTCTCTGGCCATCTTGAGTCTCGCTCTCACAACATGGTGGGCCGCGTGAGGACTTACATGCAGTCCGTTCTTCAAACTCTGCTCGAAGATGCCTGTGAGGATTATCCAGCCCTGCTCGACAAGGTCAAGAGCCTGGTGCAAGAGTACATGGAGGACAAGGAAGAGAGAACGGTGAAGGCAAGTGTCAAACGCGGTCAAGGCCGAGCTCGACTGGGTGGTCACCCATCCCGCGTACACAACATCTATCGCCGGTGTTTGTCACATGGTACACACGAAGAGAGAGATACGGAGCGGATCCGAGGTGTCCGTTCAAAACAGACCGCCTGTGGCAGCGCAAAGGATCAGGACATCCGAAGCATTCAGGTTGCAGTGTCGCGAAGCGCCCACAGCAACCAATCAATACAGTGTCATCCGGCATTAAACTTACCCTATATGCGCCTCTCATACCCGGTCGGTTGGTTGTACGTCCTTTGAATACGGGGTGCGAAAGTAACGACATTACACGTATCGATGCTTTCCGTTAATTTATACAAGGCCTACTGTAGCGACACTCTGCTCTACATACGTGATGTCGCAGTAGACACTAAAAACGCTCGTTCAGGGACTGGGGTTCATTCTTAGGCTCTTTCACATTTTTTTCCCGAACGTGCAGTAGCAGATTGCTGCAATTAACCAGACAAACCCTCCCGTCGCCATGTTTTGCAACAGGCGTGCCTTTTCGGTTACTCCGAAAGAGTCTTCAAACGAGTGTTTACTGCTGTTTTTGAGCACGCCTACCATCTTGTCAGCGACAGCTCGGGGGATGGACTCGTGCCCTGGATGCTCAAGACAGCCACCCGCGAAGACCTTGAGAAATGGTTCCCCGAGCACCCCGGGACTCTTCGTAAGCGGAGGGGCATACGTCGTCAACTGTCGCTTCTCGACACTGGTCTGACAATCCTTGATTCCGCGCGTAGGACTAAGAAGTAGCTGAGTGATATGAAGTCGTCTCTTAGACACTGCACAAGAAGTCGCATGCCTTCGCCTGGACAAAGAAGAAAGCGCGACATGCGCTTCCTGCGTTTTCCAGGCAAAGGCACGTTCTATTTCCGATGAAACGGCATTTCGCTCAAACCCACGTTGAACTTGCCTTCTTCTCCTAGGCGTTTCGCGAGCAGAAGAGGATCAAACGTGCCTTCGCCCTGACAACACAGAAAGCGCGACATATACAAGCGCTCTTAGTGTTGTCCAGTCGAGGGCACCTTCGACACCGGGCGAAGGAGACCATTGTTTCGGCTTGTCTTCTGAGTACAATAGAAGCAGCAAAAGGAGAACCAGCAGGGTAGCAGTGGCTCTCAGTTGGTTGTGTCACTGTTCCAAAGGTACATGTGAAGGACCGGGAGGAGAACGTCTAGCTCATTTTGTTGGGTGACATGTGACGTTCGTTGGATAACATGTGACTGCTGTGGACACTATCGTGATCACCCACGGTGTAAACTACTAGCCGATTGTCGGGCAGGGCGTAAACATATGACGGGCGGAAAAATCATATTCGTGCAGTGTGGACATATACAGTAGTACAGGGAAGTGTGAGATCCGAGATTGCTGTATGTGGGTTTAGGTAGTTTTGTTTACACTGGTGAGCATGCACGGCGTGGGTGTGTGCATTCCTGGAAACTCTTATCATACCGAGGCACGCCACGAAAGGGCTGCGTTTCCCGGGCGCCCCGCACCCCAGCCGTAGCAAAGTTTCTGAAGCCGTTTCCCAATTGAGAGATAGGAGCTCTAGGGACGCCTTCCTACATGTCCTTCGGAGAGTCTTTTCTTGCCCCGTGATCACAAGCCGCGAAACAGATTGCCAACATCTCCAAGTGGACACTGGGACCAATGCCTGACGATAACGAATGAATGCGATTGGGGAGTACCTTCAGTGGGTGAGATCAAAGAGGGACCGCTGCGATATGGAAGCACTTTAGAGCACGACTTCAATACGCTTCAGGTGACCATCACCGGTTTTTACGTATCTCGGCGGGAATACCATCTATTTTTTCTAACCAGATATATTGGATGCCCATGCACGCCATGCATCCGTCACGCACATGACTGTGGTTGGTATACACATGTCTTCCTGTGCAGATACGAGGACGTTTGTATGCATCTTCATCTTAACACCCTGTAACGTTGGGCTCGACTTGAAGACTGGAGAGAACGGAACACCGCTGCATCTAAACGACTTGTGGACTTGGAACCTCGCGATGTGCTTTTCGCTGAGACGCACCGGACGCATAGGCTCTTTTCGCTTAGATTCGTCGATTAGGGCACCCGACTCGAGGTGCGCACGACAACAATTCAATACCCACAGCGCGACGCTGTTTTTGAGTGAAACCAGGTATTCGATAGGGAAAACGTATGCACATTGTTCTTTGGTCATGATTCTCTTGCCGCCTTATCCTGACAAGCTTGTTATGCATCTAGATGTTGTGTCGGTTTCCAATTGATGAGGGATGTCTTGCCACTACCCGTAGAACTAATATCTTCGGGACTGATACTGTGGCGTAAACATCAGGTTCGAGTTTGGTTTCTTCGATGGGGACGCTGTTCAGCCTGTTTAGTGACTACGAGTTACCACTGTAGATCCCAGAGAAGTCAGCTATGTGAGAGTGTCGTTTCTAGCTTTACGTATGTGGTGTGTACGATAAGTACAGTAACATAAAAGCCGACCTGGGTGAACACCTCAGGTTGGTACGAAAACCCGACCAAAATAGAAATGTGATTATTCTGTCAACGACGAAAATGCAGGAAAATCAGCAAATACACAGACTTAAACGCATTTTCAAGGTGCCGCTGCCCCAGAGAACATCAACCAAGATCGTGGCCCTCCTCCAAGGGATGGGGGTATCTTGTTTGGCGCCCCGGAGAGCGAGAGGAAACACCTGTCCACAGTTATTTATCAAATTTTCGTGAACGGTTCGAACCCGGTTCGTTTCTTCCACCTTAGGCGGGCCTGTCTCTGACCGTGCCGTCATTAAAGTGTGATTTATTCCGAGGGTGGAGGCACATAGCACCGTGAGTGGCGTAGGCCAACCTTGACAACAGCAGGAACGTACTACTGTACTACTGCAGCCTCCTCGGCTGAGTGCGGATATCACAGTGCCGTCCCTTTCCTGCAGCGTGTAGTAGCAGCATACCACACAGGAAGTTGCTGGAGATAATCGGTGGTAGTATACGAAATGCAAACAGTCCACGCCGGAAACTAACACAGACGGCGGTGCTCGGAGGTGATGTAGGGAAACGGTGACAACAGCAGGCATGTATCTACTGCTATCCTCTTGGCTGGATGTGCCAGCTGCACTGCTCCTGCTGCAACAGCAACAGCTACAAAACGGCCGAGGAGGAATCAAGTTTTCTTGTGTGGCGGTTGGTCATCATGGTGGGTGTGATCCAGAGTCGGTATACATGGATTCGTCCTCCCGCGCCCCAAGCCATGCCCCTCTATCGTCATTGATACAACTAACTAGGCGCATAAAGTACACTGCGGATGCGTCACCTCGCGCGAAGGGTTTTGATGCTGCTGCAGCTGCTGCCTGGGCGACAGGGTTGCAACCATGTATAATACCCTGTTTATTTTAATCTTAGCATGCTCATTCAGCTCTGTTTGTGCTCAGCGGCAGTAGTATCGGGATTGCTGGGCAATCACTGTCATGGTGCAACTCGTAGCCCGGCTTCGATTGCGACAGGCGTGAAGGGTGAGCTCTGTTCACAAGATTGTTTTGATTGGAAGTAATATATTTACCCCTGGCCATTGGCCCAGTGCCAGGAACAAGGTGGTGTTTGCCGGTATAACTACGTCCGGCTGTGGCCAACATGACCAGACAACAGCAGGGACGAAGAACAAACACACAGGAAATGCCAAAGAAAAATACTGGAGCGTCCCACCACAAACAACGGCGGTGTACGTGGGGGCGGGAATACCATCGATTCGGTACCCCCACCTTCATGGGGCTCCCGTTCATCACTGGTACAACATACATCATGAAATCGGTACAATATACACCATGAAGACACACATACACGCCTGTGAAGGCATTCTACGGCAGGGTACACCTACTGTATGATAACTATCGGGCCACTGACGCGAGGAGCTGTGCATCTCAGCCCAAAAGCGTTTTTTTTTTTTTTTTGCATAAAACAAGTTCTCGCACCCCACAAAACTCGAACATTCTGGTGGAGCTCGGACTAATAGACCGCTTCGTGCGGGGGATGGCCTCGTCGCTATGTCCGCGAGATGATGTCGGGTGTTGTGCAAAGACGTGTAGAAGATGTTAATAAATATTTATTACTCGTTGCTCTCGGGAAGGAGGGAAACAAAAGAGAGAGTGAGCTGTGATGCGTCACTCTTGTCCCCTCTCCCAAATCATGTATTCACCTCCGTATTTGTCAAAGTTCTACAATCAGTCCTCCTCAATCACTGGAAACTTCCTAGAGCCATCCTGTATTCCCAGGAAATCAATCCACAGTCTCATACTACCTCAAGGAATATTGTTCGAACGATATATCAATATCGGAATTCCGTACTATCTCCCGTCAGAATATCCCATCCAATAAATAATTAACCGTTTACTCGTACGTGCCATATGACCCACTGATATTCGGCTCATCCGCATACTATTCGATCAACGTATCCTGTAAATCAACCATATGCTACAGAACATCGTGCGACCACAATATCTATTTAATGTATAGATCACTTAGTCTTTGAGCCCCCCTGACCAAAGACATTGAAATATTCAGCCACTTGATTACTTTGTCGATGAGCCCCCCTTAATAGTGGCATCATAATATTCAACCACTTGGATAAATTCTTTTAACAAAAACAAAATGATAATCCCACTAGGTGACCCAAACCACTCATCTCATGTCCGAACTCCTATAATATACCATGTCGATCAGCGCCTCTAATCAATGATAATAGTCCACGTCGTTCTAAAATCACTCCACAAAAAAAACAATACTCATCCATCAAAATCCCATGACTACTTCAAATCAAACACAAGTTTCTTCACCATACTGACTGGAACTCAAAAAATTAGTAACCATTCAGCGCCGTAACTAGTAGCCGATTTGTTCACGATAATCAAACGGGAATCGCTGAATGAATTAGGGTTGATCACATTCGCACAGTGGCATAAATCCGTCATGGAGTACTCCCAAAAACACAAAAAAAACACCTCCAATTAACATACTCCGGATCCTCGATCATCAATAATCAATGCTGAAATCAATATAGAAATCTCAAATTTCATCATCCAACACAAATACTCCCCCCAAAAAAACAAAAATGCTAGTCCAGATAATAAAATCGAACCGCCATTATTAGCCCCCCAAACCTCTGTCACCATGCTTCGAGTACTGTATATGGAAACCAAGCCCCAACATAACCAAGTACCAGGTACCGAATACCAAGTTCCAGCATCTCTTAACTTCAACATCGTCCCAGTAATCGACACTTGGCCTTCCCGGTTAAACGGTCATCAGCTGAGTAAAGTAGTGTCGAATAAGTCTACCGCATAGTACATCAAGTATCGCACATTTCCGAATTTCATGGTCCGAAATTCTATTCATCATGATATCATAAAAATAAAGAGGCCACAATCCAAAATACACATTCTCAAATCTCATGTTTTAAACTACACACCAAAACACACTACCAGTGTCTCCCCAACAAACAAACAAAAAACTTCAATACCCCAAAATGAACAAAAACAACACTGGTTGTCACCATGTATTCATGGCAATGCTACGGTGAAAATCAAAAGACTCACGCGGTATTGCTTTTGTAAGAAAATCCCCATGCTGAAAAGGTGACGACACGTGGATGGTCGATATCTCTTTCCTCCCAACCAATTCCCTGAGAAAATGGTGTCGCACGTCGATGTGCTTGGAGTTGGAGTTGGTAATGGGGTTTTGTGCAAGTTGCACTGCACCCTCATTGTCCTCGAACATCGGTATGCATGGCATCCCCACTTCTGGTATCATAAAGCGCCAAACCTGCCTAAACAAAAACACCTCCTTTACTACATCTGCAAGTGCCACGTACTCTGCTTCCGTTGTGGAAAGCGTGACGCATTTCTGAGTCCTCGAAAACCATGACACACATGCACCACCACACATCACTAACCCCCCAGAAACTGACCTCCTGTCAGCTGCTTTACTAGCATAGTCTGCGTCAGCAAAAACCTGCAGATTTAGCCCCCCTACCGAACCTTTCTGAAATGTAATCCCGAATGAACTCGTCCGTCTCACATATCCTAAAATACCAAGTGCCGCCTTCCAGTGGACACGCTTAGGCGCTGAGCAGTACCTAGCCACCGCTCTTACTGCGTTAGAGATGTCAGGTCGAGTCTGGGTTGATAGCCACATAAGTGAGCCTACCAGCTCGCGAAAAGGCCAGTGCCCTGGTGCTTCGTTCTCATCGAACTCAGCAAGTCTCGCGCCAACAGAAAGCGGAACACTCTTACCAAATTCGATCCCATACTCATCCGCCAACTGTTCAGCGAAAGTCTGCTGGGAAATCTTCAACACTCCCTTCTCTCAATCCCTCTCATAGAAACACCCCGAATACCAACGCAACTCTCCCAAGTTCTTGACCGGTACCATCTGGTTCAAATCCTTCCCGAACCGATCACGCCTCTCCTTCTCTCCTACTGCAAATATATCATCTACATGCACCACTATAGTCACCACAACCTCGGGGTAAGCGCATGAACACGTTTTCCTCGAGGCTTGATTGCACGAAAGCCTGCTCAATATCAAAATGGCATAAGTCAAGATCTAGCTCGCACGCCATCGCTGTCAACAACCGGACACTCGAGACAGCAACGGTGGGCGCAAACAATTCTCCGAAATCAATGTTAGCTCTCTGCTCATCCCCCCGCGCTACTATGCATGAGCAATATTCCCCTCAGCTCTGTACATGAAAATGTACGACATCGCAGAGCTGATACATCTCAATAAAAATATCAAATCGAATCAAACTCAGAAAGTCAAAAATCCAATCTGTAACTCAAAAATCAAATTCTTGAATCACCACTCAAATCCTCAAATCAGTATTCAAATACTCAAATCCCCAGCCTCTCTGTTGCAAACAAATAAAACACTCGAAATCCAATGCCAAGTAAAACGGCATTCTTCTCGGATTCTTGACGGACTGCCGCTTATCGTGCCATGTGAAATCCTTGTCAAACTTGGCCAAGTTTTAGGCAAGATTTTTGTATTTCAAGTATCGAAATAGCAAGTTCAAGTAGCAAATGGCCAATAAAGTAAAACCTATAAACGTGGCGACCAAGGACGCTAAGGAACTATCCCAAATGAAGTATGCGGGAAAAAAAAATAACGTCCCTTTTCAGCAAGTGGAAAATTCAAATTGCCACAAAACTACAGTGGATAAATCGGCAAAACCATTGTAAATACGTGTCGTTGAGAGCGGCCCTGAATGGCATTTGCTACCGCGTCAGTTGATTGCAATGCCTCCCTGGCGGTGGATGAAGCCGGGGAGGGAGCGCGTTCAGGATTGAACGCAAGGTTGCACAACCATCCTCCCCCCGCTGCTGTAGGAAGGGTTTCTGATGTCACTCATTCCACACCCGTGACCTGCCGACGACCCTTGTGGCGGACGGCCCTCGTCCCAATGCTGACGGTACCAGATCAAACCCACCAACACCTCCTGTAAAATAAACATTATATTGGTACAGAACCCTCCTACGTAAGTCAGGACAGCAAGCTCGATATTGCAACTTTGGGACACGCTGATGCTACCTCCGTCTCCTTTTCCGCATGGCGTTGTGCATGCGTCCAGTGGGTACGATCTGGGGATACTGTCTTAGACCGCATCACATATTCTAGCTACCGCAGCATCCACCCGCGGCTAGAAAAATGCGATGCCTTGCGACTGTTGTTGGCCTGACGTGCCCATTATTGCAATGTGCCGTACTTGGAAAATTGCAAAGCATTCTGCGGATGGTTCTCTCGCCACCACTGTGTCGGTGTGACCCCGAGAAAAAAAAAAACCCATGCTCACGATAGCGGTGGTTTGCTAGGTAGAGCGTTTAGTAGAGTCGACGCCAGATTACTGCTGCGACAGGGGGGGTAAGATGGCGGCATCGTTAGTACTGCGTTTAGGCTACTCGAGCGAGTGTCCCCGAAATTCACTCGAAATTGAACATGATAGGGTTATGTTGGCGAGGCAGCGTAACGAACAACCCCGCGGCGATCCACATCGTAAGGCCAAAAGGCATGAAAGCATCGAGGCTGCAAGGCCGTATAGTTATCACTCGGATGCGTGACCCTGAGCACTCGAAACCATCACACCTAAACACGACCCTCCTAACGCAGGAACAGGTTCCAGTTGAGCTATGGCAGTTATTGGCGCAACCGACGGAGATTTGAGCGGTCCGCGTCACTTGGTGTGTTTGTATACGCTCATGAAGCCCACGCCTCCGCACGCCAATTGGTCGTCTCCAGAGCACTCGTAGTTACACCAGCCGCCTCCCTTGTTGGTAGGCTCGGAGCACCCGCAGTGGCAGTCTGTGGAAGTGAGACATATTGACATGGAGCCATTGCAACCAGAGTTCATTTGAGAGGCGTTCTTCGATAAAGGTTTTGTATTGGGCAAAAAAAAACGTTTCCCACCCACCACGGCGGTGTCTTTACCGGCGTTCGGTTGAACGATGAGTGTGTAACTTGTTCTCTACATTGTTGGGCATAGTGCGTACGTAGACGTACGAAGTGCGTATAGCATCAGTCGTATTCATGTGTCTGTCCCCGTCGAATTCCGCACTATTCCTTCGGGGGACATAGGAACGTTAGAAAACGTCGGGTGAACCTCTATCAACATAGAATGCCTCTTGAGTTCAGAAGTAGGAGCGGCGTTTGTGCAGGACACAGCTAGAAAAACTACAATTGAGATCGCCTCAACATAACCGCGGAGGGTGTGACGGCGACTGCAATCAAGACTTAATTTCTTGCCGTAATACGCAATGCGTTCCGTGAGCTTCAGGGTTGGCGAAACAAGAAAGCGTGCATCATGGTTTAAGCTCTCCAATTCATGTAGAATCTCAACAATAACCCATTCAAAGTGAACTTTGTACTACTACTACTACTACTACCACTACTACTACTACTACTACTACTACTACTACTACTACTACTGCTACTGCTACTACTACTACTCGCACTGTACAGCCGTTACTAGCTCTGGTTCTTGCTGCACAACAATGTGTACATGTTACAGCATACTGTGTTTCCGATCGGAATTTATTTGCACTGCTTTCTCGTGATTTCAACTGTGCTGTCTGGTACTATGTTACTCGCGCGTACGTGTTTTTCAACTATCTCACAAAAGTCAGCCATTCTTTCATCACAGCTGCTCGTGCTATCGGCTACATATTTGGCCTTCTCGGACAAAACTCGACGTCACCTGAACCGTATGCTAAGCCAAAGAACTCGTAGCCGGTGGCGCTGCAGTTGCTCGAGCATACCTGACGAAACATAGCACGGACAAGCGGTGCAATGGGGCCATAGGTTCGGTTCCAGGCGTTTGAGGTCCTCCCGTACTTCATCTGAGCATGCTCAAGTGCAAAACGACCTTGTACAAGTCGGCTGTCACGTTGACAATCCACGACTCATTTATTTTCTCACCTCTATCGTCATGTTCTTCACAGTGAACATAGGGCCATTGAGCGAACGGTGCTGAGGTTCGTCCACAAAGCAGCCAAAGTACTTGGCGTTGTATGCCGAGCCAAGGTCGAAGAATCCGCCAACCGTGGGGACTGGTCTGGACGTGTTTGTCGGGCACAGGGGCTCCGGAATACACAGTGGCGTGGGTGGATCCACGCATGAGCCGCCACTGCCGACCACCAATCCCGTGAGGGACGACAGGTCGGGTTTGTTTCCCTGGTCGTCGGTGTAGTTCGCGGATACGACGACGCTTCCACCAGGGACCTCGCTGCACAGGTTCAGTAAAACGTCGAAGTTCGTGGGGGTGGACTCAAGGTCACTCGCCGTAAAGGTGACCGTGGTCCCTACAACCGCCCCCGAGGCGGAACAGGCGACTGGAACGCTGAAGGTGATCGTTACCGTGGCGCCTGTGGATGGGCATGCTACAGCGGAGCCCCCGCTTGACGTGAGAATGCGTTCCAAGGCCGCTGGCAATAAAGCACCGTGAGGGTATGCGGACAGGTTCGGACAGGAAAATTTATGACGTTAGTGATTTTCGTGACCGTGACGTCTCCTTCGACCTTGATGAACTGCCTCCTGTTACGTGCATCACTTCACGATACATTG
This sequence comes from Macrocystis pyrifera, assembly GCA_031763025.1. NCBI lineage: Eukaryota > Phaeophyceae > Laminariales > Laminariaceae > Macrocystis > Macrocystis pyrifera. The sequence continues at coordinate 3,132,192 of JASSKH010000004.1, read as the reverse complement.
TCACAGTTTGTCGGAGTTTTAAAACACGTCTCAGTTTATGTTAGGGACGAATATCTTAACGCTTGGGGAACCAACCTCCGACCGTGGAGATCACCGTCTGGAAAATAGTGGGATCCTTCCTGCGGTAGGCACAGAGTTCAACTGTGTAGATCCGCGCAGTGCGTATTGTGAAAGTCTACAGTAGCGCCGGTACATAGTTGTAAGAATGCGCGTTCTGGAACACTCCTCGACAACGGCGTTACGGGTGCTGTGTCGCACGCAAAGGTCGTGACACTGCGATGGTCGACACTACATGCGCTGGTCGACGGAGATGTTTTATTTCTTATTTTTTAAGACGAGGCATTGTTTTGTTTGAGGGCACACTTTTCCCTGGAGGTAGCCTCAAGTGAGCGACTAGTCTGCCGCGGGCAGCCCAGGGTTGGTTTGATACGACACATACGCATCATCTGTGGAGACCGTGACACCACGACATGGCTTGAGCATGTTGTGTAAATGTTCGGGGCCCGACATACGATGACACGGCTCATGCATGTGTTGTCTGGAGTACTGTAGTAATGTAGAATCCGCGACTGAAGAGTCGTGGTGATCGTATCTCCTCCCTTCTCCTCTTCAAAAGCAACAGCGCAAATAGCCTCCCACTTCTCTGGGCAGGGAGTGGAAGGCTTCTACGTCGACGCCATCATCCCCGCACACATGGCAAGCAGACAAACGGACAGGACGTTCACTATAGTGTATCATATACACACGTCGCTGTGGCGCTGCCCGTACGTTCATCAATCTCCTAACCGGTATGGAATACCGACTGGCACACTATACATGCTAGCTACTGTGCACACAGTATAGACGCGCGGCAAAATAAAAAACAACCACACGATTCTTGACTGACAACCTGTCCACCGTAGCGTGGAGCTGACGTCTCTGCAATAAATAGGGCTGAGCAGCACAACCAGTATGAGATGCAAACGAGCATGTGTCGAACAACACCGCGAAGGGTATACTTCTCGACGGACAGGACACTCGGTGACACATTAAATCTAAACCTTGTCTTAACAGGTGTATAAAAGGGCACGATGCAGGAAGAAGTCCTCAAGAAGAGCGTTGAGACCTGTACTTAGTACGTAGGATACACCAAGGTACGCGTCCGATTGTCTAGGAAGGCGCATGTGGGAGTACGTAAACCTTACGTTTGCGCAGCAGCCTGTATGAAGTGGCTCCACGGTACTGTAGTTCTTTGGTCGAGTGGTTGTCGTCTCGCCGACGAGGACAACTCAAGGCCGGTAGATGACCCATCCGTTTTCAAACGACGCGTGCAACGATACTAATGGTACGCTATGTTTGCGGTGCCAGGATATTCCTCCCTAGCTTAATTAACTTCACTGACGACTTGCCAATATCGTTCAAACGCCTTTTTTGTTTCGTTTTACATGGAATTATCATTGTATACCTAACACCCTTGCGCGTTTGGGTGAGGTATGGAACTTCGTGAGCAAGCATCCTCAGTAGGCAAAAGTAGGTGCACCCCTATCGAAGCATGTTTTTTCCGAGTTGTCCCTGTTGTGGTCTGGCTTACCGTCAAGAAGATCGAATTCGTCGACGGTGAATACGTTCTCTTTGCCGCCCCCGATCGCTTCAAGTTCAGCTTCGCCAGTCGCAGACCCTGCAGCGGGAGACAGACAGACAAAAAGGGCTACGTTCCAGATGTCCATCTTTCGTTTGAAAACTGTCGGGGCGTGTGATCAGAGAGTATAACGTTAGCGAAGTATTGTCGATTCTGTGTGCGCGGGCCAAGATTTCGAAGAAAAAACTAATACATCGTGCCTTGGGTGGCAGTAGTAAAGCTATACGTCGATACGTGCGCGATGCGTTTTTTTGTTTTGCCCACGAGGTTGTAATGCTTGGTCATGTCTCAATGTTTTGCGTGAAACGAACTACAAGCACAATTCTCGATGCGGGAGCTTTGGGTTTCCTTGTAGCGCCAGATTTTACCTACACCGTGACAACCGATTGTCGTTTAGATTTTGTGCACACGATTTTCGAGCGCGGGCAATTCGACGGTCTGGAGTGATCAGAGCTCAGATTTAGCCGGCAAACACTTGAGCTTGCCTAATTTATGAATACAAAGACTAAGGATGTCACTAAATAGTACTCGCAGGCGCAAATATAAGGACATCTACACATTTCCGCACACAAGCGGCTCGCGACGGCTACGGCCATTCGATGCCTCAGCCTCACCCACTCCCACAGCAAACACGGTTATGCCCTCAGCCCTGGCTGCGTCTGCTGCTGCTGAAGTGGTGCTGACGCTGCTGCTTCGTCCGTCGGTGATCACGATCATGAACGATGCACTAGCAGGGTTGACGCCTAGGAGACGGGTGCCTTCCTGAATGCCGACGGACGTCACCGTACCTCCTCTGGATTGCTGGTCGGCAGTTGCAAAAGCGCGAAACTCGTCGGAGCTGTCGAACATTCCGGATGACACAAGTCCACTTGAGTACTGCACGTAAGAGGCCATTCCCCCATTATCAAACAGGTTTCGCGCGGAGAACGCATTGACGGTATCCTCAGCGAATCCTTGCTCCAGCTGAAAATCACTGTTGGTGATGCTGCCTGACCCGTCTAGAATGATAGCGAGGTTGACCTGCCAAGGCAGAGGTTGACGCAGGCCATCTTATTTCATTGCTGGCGTTAATTTATTGCCCGATTCCTGATCAAGATGTTCTGCCGTGCTGCTATATATGCATCGAAAGCCTACAACGACAGTAGTAATGTACCGAATACATCTATAAAATACGTAGGTACGTTGAAGCAGTACACCCTGTACCAGTACAGTGTTTATGAAGACGCACGCCGGAGGCAATGGTGTTCACAGCATATTCCAAGGAGAAAGGAGGAGCCCAGTAAGAACATAAGACTCACCTTTGTTGGAACGAGTAAGAACCCGATACTCCTTAAGTATGCTCAGCGTCGACTGCCACACTAAATTCCATGTGATAGACGTTTTTCAAGGCGTTCCAAGGATTGTGTCAGAACTAAGATGGCAAGATTTGCCCGGATTAGGCGTTCCTTCTTGGCGGGTCATGACTGCATACAGTATAATATTCAGGTGCTGTAAAGTATGGATGTTGGCATACTTGGTACTTTGCGGGGTGCATTACTGGGAGTAGTGGGTGATACGCAAGACGTTTAAGGTCCTAAACTGCGATCTCTGGGCGTTTGGCAGAATATTTGATGTTCATTACTGCTTGTACTGGATGACACGCAGTACCGGGTATGTATGTTGGAGGCAATATAGAGAGAGTACTGGGATACAGGAAACATGGTAAACATTTTGTACGCCGAATACTGGGTTATTATCAAAGGGGTTTCGTGGTTTGATACTGCGAGTGCTGGGCGATTTATACAGATAGTATGAGAGTATTAAGTTGAATTGGCGTTGATTCTGGTGTGGTTGTGTGTCGTTGTATGTATTTCACGTACGGGAGTTTGGTGTGATTTTAGTATATAGTGTACCCTCGCGGTTGCGCCGGAACGAGACATTTTCATTCCATCTTTTGACCGTGGATGATGGTGTTGGGGTGTACACAATGTGACAACAGTTTCTGCGTTCCGCGCGGGCCCGCGCTCGTGTCGCCGACGGTTCTGAAAGTGTAGGGTTGGATGCGGCGAGATCTGAGCAATTACTATAATTATGCCACGTAGAGCCAGGATCGTACGAGCACCCAGGGAGTGAGGCGTTCCCGTGGTAGCTACAGGAGAGCGAGCGGGCCACGCGGGTTGTTGCTGGCGCGGGTGTCGCCAGAGAGTCACAGGAGGAGAGGGGCGCCCTGAGCCGCGTATCAATATTGTGGTGTCGTCTAGAGCAGAGAGAGTCGGGAGTTATCCTGAAGGAGAGGATTTAAACATGTTAACACGTCGGGACTTCACATTTCAGCAAGACTAACAGTAGCTCTTTAGTACTACGGTGCGAATCGCGAAATGAGTGTCCCCGGGCTGCTCGGTTGCACCCAGGGCGAGGTAGCTCTGTCACCAGAGGGGGGTAAGCGTGCCACGTAAGGGTAGAATGCATGCTGTGATAAAACATTAGAACACAACACCAGGTATTCCTATATTGACGGCCGGGCCGCGCACCATGAACCGAAGCGCGTATGGCACTCCCACAACGGAAGCGGAGGCGGATGCCCCCGGGGGGGTACTGCCCGCGCAGGCCCTTCCCAAAGCCTAATTTTGATATGTGTCCATTACCATACTAAAAATGTCCATTGCACTCGCAGCGTTTACCCTCCCCTTGGTACGCGTGCGTCGTGCTGGTTGTTAATGCACTGAAACGTGGCTAACATCAACACTCTCAAAGTGATGATCGCACGAAGTGCTCCACTCGTACCGACATAAGCATCGTTGAAACCTTCAAATTTTCCTCTGTCCTGTCCATATGTTTGAGCCCTGTTTCGTCCCAAACGACGGAGCAAAACGTCGAACGTTTCCATTGAAAAGCGAAAACACATGATTTTTTTAAATATTTCCGACAACTGTTGTTTCGGCAGAAACGCGCCAACCAGCACGGCAAAAGGTAACTCAAATTGTTTTGTTTGCGGCGAAACGATACCCCAAACATGTTTTCTTTCCCCTGCCTCGAATGGGAACCAATTTTAATACTCACCTACCTTCCCGGTCGGCCAGTGCTACGACAGGGGAAATCAATTTGGAAAAGCCATTTTCGAGTAACAGGGCAGGTTAACCCAACACATATTCCTAAATCAACTGGTAATGTGTCATAGAATATACGAGGGGGGCTTCGCCGCGACGGGCTAGTGCCAGGGGCCGCTCCGCGTAGTATGCTCCGGTGGTATGTAACTACTCTGCTGAACGTTTCGCCAGGCGCTCGACATTAGAAAACGTGTTGAACGCACAACCAGCGACGTATTCTGATCGACCTTGTATGAGCCGTCCGGGCATTTGTACCAACATCCTGTGAAAAAATTGTAAACGAAGCGTCTGTTGTTTTTACCGTGTTCGCGTTTTTAGCTAACGCGGTTAAAAATCTCAAGACGACATGAACGAAGAACATGTCACTTTCACATCTTCTATCCAACCAAGGGGAGACGGGGCTCGCGTTGAAACTGACTTACAAAAGCACGCGGAACTCGCCTTGTAAGCGACTCTCTCTGTTTATTGCCCTTCCGATCGATTAATACGAAGTATGTTTTTGCACTGGGTTCGCAAATCTTCCCTTAACCAAAACAATCATCAGAATCCATCGCACTCGTTTGTATTTAACGATGAGCGAAGTTTTAAGTTGACCCTTTGTTGTTCGCGCGTGAGTCAAAGCTGGGAAGGACCGTAAATAGTGAAACGTTGATGTCGAAGTAGTGAGTATTGGTTGTCGCACCTGTATGGACTGCCGGGCTTAGAAAATCTTGTAATTCTTTGAACCACTGTTCTACTATTGCAACCGTGCTGCTGCACTGTGTCTACACACTGCTACCGCTGCTTCGACGGCTCCTTCCGGCCCAAATCAGCAGTAGTTTGTAATTGTTGTCGCCTATAATGCCATGTACGAAAGCGGTTACTTGAAAGCCTTCAAAGGGCAAATGGACTCCCTCGCACATAAAAGCCAACGGCATATGTCTTCACTATTCCCTCGTACGTAGAACGCTTGCAACTTCTCCGAGCCCAACACTATTCGACTGGATTCATGCATTCCTTCCTCTCTGCCTCTGGGAGGCCGTTCGCGTTGCGCTCGATGCAAAGTGCGAGCCCTCATGTGCTCGTTTCGCCACTCGACCAAGTGATACTATATTCATTCTTTGAAACGGCAAAAGGAAGCGGGCATACATATCGGCGTCTTCATATTTTGGCATACACCCACGCTTACGCCGCCCGCACGAGCGCTCGAGGAGGACACTAGGCAGCCCCCTCTTGGTCAAGTCGAGACCGGCGGAAAATGTACGGGAATGTCATACCGAAACGACTTACCTCTCGTCGAGAAAGGGGCTTCGAAGCGCACAGAGGACTCGGATTGCATGTGCTTCGTGGAGACGCAAGTGCGTATACCACATAGATAGGTTGCAAAAAAATATGTCTAAATTGGCTGTGGGTAGAAACCAACTTTTTAGTGACTTGAGTAATGGTGTGAGATGAATTATTATTTTTTTTAACACTGCATGACCTGAATTTCTTCCCACCTCCTAGGCACACCGTGCTATATACAAGCGGCCTTTACCGCGGGGGGCAGATGCCCACCGCATGTCTGCGTATGCTCGGAACGGGTGATGTATGAAAGGACGGTACAAACTGACGAGGCCGCAAAAGCGACTGTACTGCCAAGGGGTTTCCGGAATTTTTTGGATGTTCACATGAAAAAAGTTAGATATACTTTCGACATAGTCTAATTACACAGCAGTGAAAACACTAGACAGCCGGTAGGGGGGCGAACTCGATGATCTTGTATCGCCCCCCAACAGCTGCTCTGCAGAAAAAGCAGGTGTAACATCCAAAATATTCATTAGGACTACCCATGGTGTGCTCGACGCCGCTGCCGCTGCCACGTTTACTTTCTCTCTACTAGGAAACCAAGACATGGGGCCACCGCGTTTCCTGCAAAACACATATATGACGCTGGGACTCCACGTACGCAGTGAGGGAAAGCTACTATCTTCATGCACTGCTGTTGTCACAAATACTACGAGTCTACAGTACTGTAGTATGAGCACTGAGCCGTTCTACTGTAGTATACGAGTACTACGACCCAAACGAAAGGTGCGCCTCGCGTCGAGAAAGGGGTATCGGAGCGCGGAGAGGACACGGAACTCCAGCGATGCGGCCGCACAATCATGTGGACCTGATACATTGATTTGCAAGCATTAAGGTTGTGGGTGGGTGATCCCTCTTGGGACCTCAGACGGGAAACGTGGCGGTGACAGACGAGACCGTTACAGCGCAAATGCCACCGTGTGACTGGGGAATTTTACTGAACGGTGTCCGAGTTATGATGCAAGGGGTCGCACGTCGCAGGAGTGATGACATGATTCTTCCCGTGCCGTCCGGTCCTCCTGCAGTTTGCGGACGGTTTTCAAAAACCCCAAGGCCGTTGTTGTTTCGGCCACTAGCTCGGGGGTATCAAAGGGAATAATTTAAGAAATGCATGAATTGAGCCAGCATTTTAATTTACGGAGAAAAACTACGTATTTCATACCCGGGTACCTGGTGGTACTGCTTAAAAAAACGGAACAGTTTCGTCACAGCACTTTATCCAAGCGGGATAGAATATACAGCAAGGTACCTACTGTTTTATATGAAGGGTTTTCAATTATGTAGGTAGGGGTAGGGGGTGGGGGGTAAGAGTAAGAGATACATGCAGGGCATACTTAACTCAGAATGAAAAAACTGACACAATTCGTCGAATACCACTAATCATACCAAGTACACCTTCGCTGCGGATGTTCGTGATATGCCTACGAAAACGTGTATAAATTTTTCATCGGGTGGCGCTTTGACTTCATAAAAAAAAAAAATGTTTTTGGGTGAGGGGCTGAGACTAGGAATATTATAAATAGCAGTAGTCGCAGTGAAAGTAGTACACTAGTCGTCTGGTATTTCAGAGGATCACCACTAAAAGTAATATCCATACCGTACTATAGTCTAGTAGTTGTGTCAACATAATTATTTGGCCGCATTTTCATGGTCTTACCTCCTATGGGCAAATAAACTCATTTGGCGCGAAGCGCCAAAAATCAAACAAAACGCGGTGTGTACAGGCTCCCAACATTTTACGAGTGTCTTCATGAAATAGTCGTGTTTTTGCACTACCGATTGCGAGAGCTGCACGTTACCGATTTCCACAACCCCGGTATCTGCAGAAGCGGGCCATCTGGAGCTAGCGCGTTGGACTTGTCTCGTTGCAGGACATCTCGAGTTGCGCTCGCATTTGCCGTGGCACTGGTGTGTTTTGAAAGCAGCAGGATTTAGTTTTGTTTCCGTTATTTTTTCTTACGAGCGCACTAGGCCTCCATACCGCATGTGCAGCCTTGCCTCATTTTTCTCTATAATACTGCTGCAGTACTTGCCTACAATGAAGCTTTGGGGGCCATTTATACTCGCATACAGCAGAGATGCTGTTCACTCTCTCTTTCTTATTTCGCTCTGCCTGTATAGATAGATAGGTCTTCTTCCCTTTCTTCTTGGAATTTGAAATTGGGCGATGTTTGATGTGACAACATCACGAGCACACTCACCGTGAGTGAGCAGCTTTGCCGACCGAGTGGAATGAAGCATAAACGAGTACGTGCAGGTGGAAGGCTATGTAAGATATAAACACAAGATGCGCATCTTCTCTTGTACGTGGTACATATTGACAATATCGAGTAATTTCTTTGTCCCATAATGTGATATCATGTTTTAACATTCTTAATGGTTTGCCCCTCGACAGTAGCAGTCGTGAATTCTATTTGGTTGAACCGCGCAGAAGCAGTCTGCGTTGATCACCGCTCCCACAGCCCCCCGAAGCATACAAACAAAACAATGCTCTTCACATATAGCTCAAGCGCACCCCGCTCTTGGACGCTGTGCACCGACCGAAAGTGTCGGGTGTAATTGCATGAGAGTATACCTACAATTCGTGCGAAACAACCAAGACACGTGAAAACGTTGATTGGAAGAATGCGCAACACAAGAAAATACCATCATTATCTTGTTCTCAAAGGGGTAAAATAAGGTCGGTTAAAACCTACCAGGTATGATATCTGCTTGAAACATTAGGAGTCAATGTACACGTTGCACGCGTCGTACATCATATAGTTTGATCTGAGTAGTACTATCCTAATTGCCTGCACTTGACACACACTACTATTGCTTGAGCGACCGGCCAGAATTGAAGCCCGCCTGATGTATTTCGTCTCAGGCGCATCCAACTCGCACTGCCGACTGAATTTACAAATGACGTTCTTCTCCGACGACTGTCTTAAGTCGCGACAACGCTCGTCTGGTACACAGCAGTGAATGTGCCCTCCCACCTTGTGATCCAAACTACTGATTCTGATGTTATTTTTATGCCCCCACTGTTATATAATATCCAGTTGATACGATGTGCGGGCAAACGTGCCAAGACACCGATGTCATTGATGACTGCACAGCAATACTCTTGTGTCTCCTAGTCTCGAACAGCTTGATGTTCTGCATACTATCTGTTTAAACTGAAGTTCGTCGTCGATACCACGCGTGGCGCCTGCAGGACCTCCACTATCCACGGGAGCGCGCAGCTTGTCCTGATGGGCTCATATTTCTCTCGAACGGGCCTTAGCGCTTCCCTGCTGATGCCTGCGTCATCACCCGTGGGGCGCGGGATGTGGGTAGCACGTGTCATGCTAGCCCAAAAAATGTAAATACATTACCAGAACGGGATAGGGCCTCGCTCGAGCAACCAGAACTGAAGAAAACGGGATAGGTTTCGTTCGATGCTTTAACAGTATGCCTCAAGGTGGCCGGCCTTGTTGCTCATTGTCGAGGGGACCACCGCAATATTTTTCGGCTTCCTTATCGGCGACGACATCGTACACCTCAATGACGGATGAGGAAAGTGTACAGAGCTCCGTCGGTACGACGAGCGCGCATTAAAGTGGTGCTGGGCTTAGAGGGGTGGCCGGTATGTTTTACTAGGGCGGCAGGCGACTCGAACAAATCGGAAGCGAAACAGACCTGCTCGAGGGGTATGCATCAACCTCCAGGACTGCGTAGTAGCATTGATTGTATCGCGACATAATTCTTCATTACCTCCCGCACGCTTGACAGCCAATACCTCCCGCGCGTTTGGCATCCTGCTACGATAACTGGATTGGGCCCCAACGTCACAGTTAGATATTGTGGAAATCCAGTTCGGATACTTCGCGTTGCCCAACAGTGCGAAGACGATTACTTCACACGGGCGAGTACAACTTATTCAGGCCATAGCAAATATTGCGTGTCAATGTCGGAACAAAAACACTGATTAAGTCAGTGGCACCATATCCAGCACTCGATCAAACTATTCCTGCATGGCCCCGTGCACCAGCTGCTCATAGTCCCCCCCTTGAAAGTTGTGTTCCGTCCCTGCATGATAGGGGTGCGAGGGTCTATGGTCGTACGGCTACGACCATTCATGATATTTATTACGAGGGACCATATTAAATAGGACCTACCGTACACAAAAAAAACCTATATATTTCGCTGTTTTTACTCACAATATTTGGTCCTATTTACTATGGTCCCCCGTAACAGTACACCCCCCCCCCCCCACTCCCTACGTCAGCAATATCAAGATCGTGGTGTGATCAAGAGTGGCCATAGAATCTCCCTGCATGCGAGCAGATGCATATACACCCTTCTGCACCATTTGTACTGCAAGCACGCTGATACATTAGAAAGCCAGCCGCAAAATACTCCCTTGCCTGGATACTATATTGGCAGGCCATCGGAATCAGTCTGTCAGTCAGCCTTCACGTGCAGCCTTCCTCGCTTCGTCCCTCAGCAAAGGTTGCTGGGTCTTCAACCAGATTGACCCACCAAATGGGCCGCCGATGCTATTATATCTCAGAAGAAGATCTCATCATGCTCATGATGACGGGATCATCCTGATAGAGGTGGCAACGAACAAGAATAGGACAAAACAGCAGTGACAACGTCATATGTTGTGCGGAACAGCAGTGACAACTTACTTGACGGGAAACCCAGTCAAAATCCTCGCCACGTTGCGGCTGTATATTCACTTGGCAACACGGCACTCGACGAACTTAAATGGGATGGAGTCTCGCACCCGACGTGAATTTCACGTATACCGTTGAAGCTAACCTTCGGTAGGTACCCTGGTAGGAAAGAAGCGATGCCACTCCCACTCGTTTGTCGGTCTACATGGTCTTGACTCCTGACCTTGTGGCGGAAGGCCTGCTCCACCGACTCGAATTCCTCTGCGCTTTCTTCATAAAAACGCATCTCCCAACCATAGAAAAACAATGCAGACCACGGCTGCTGCCTTGTGTAATGGTAGGTAAAGTGTAGAGAGAGCTCGTGGGGCACAGGCGACAGCTATCTACTGGAGGGATTGCTGCGCAGGTTGCGACCGGCACACGGCAGCCGTGCAAGTTGTGACGCACCAAACAGGTGCCTCCCTCGTAGGCAACATTCTCTTACAGCAGTCAGTACCTGATAAAGCAGCAGTACCTCTCCTGCGCACACTGGTACTGGTATATACGTGCAGTCAGTACGGGAGGCGTGAAAAATTCAGACAACTGCTGCTGTTGTGGTAGACGGTACGAGCACAGATGCCCTTGTGAAGCCCGTACGGCACAAGCAGTATTAGAGATCTGCTGGAGGGACTCCTGTGGTGCTCGGACAGCAGGTAGGTACGAGTATACAACAGCAGCAGTATTCATAGTACCTACGGTACAGTTTTGTTGTGGTGCAGTACTCTTTTAGGTACCAGGTATAAAATTTCCGTACCAGCAGGCGACCCTCGTAGGTGTTAGATTACTCGTATCGCCAGGGAGCACACAAGCAGCATGTGACACAACACGACAACATACACGCGCACCTGCCACATAGAAGCCTCCCCCTTTGCCGTGCAGGCCCAGCACCACCAGCTGAATACCCACAATGCGAAGAAGCACCTCCACCACCAGCAGCTTGCCCAGCGCCTCTTCACCTTTGAGTTGCTGCAAGCATCTGAGTTTGTATCGTACCCGCGCCTTGTTTCAGGCTCACAGGCAGAGGATGGCGGCAGCATGCAGCATGCCAGCCTAATCGCGCCGCGCATATTGATCTCGCCGCGCGAATAGTCCTGCTAATTGGCCAAACCTTGTGAGAGCCTTATGGGAGCACCCAATCAGGATGCTTTGGTACTTGGCAAAAGAAAACTACTCTAGGCGTAAATATAAGAAAACCGTTTAACAACTTAAATAAATACCAAGCGATCATTATGATTTCGACCAGAACCTTATGGGCGATCAGGTAAGACGGCCGAATCGATGTAATAACGGTGTTCGTAGTATTAATAGTAATAGTACTAATGGTATTCATAGTAGTACTAGCGATACTAGTGTAGTATTCCGGCGGACCCTATTTATCAGGACCTGCAATAGACACAAAACGTTTATGTTCTACTATTTTTACAAACCATATTTAGCCCTGATTGCCATGTTCCTCCGGAATACAACGGGAGACCATAGTAAAAGGACCAAATATTGTTAGCACAAATGAATAAATCTATACTGGTAGGTTTTTATGTGTTACCGTAGGTCCTAGCAACTATGTGAAATTGTCAAACAATGTATAGAGGTCCTAAATGGGGAAATGACGATCAGAGCCTCCGAAAGTTTAGGTGCTACTCGGAGCCCCCACCACAGTATACGTCGCCGGTGGTCCACTATACGTAAACTTCGTGTCAACGATTCAGTTCGCCGCATCGATTTATTAATCGAAACGAAACCAACTGTCGAGAGCGCCTATTAATATTATTTTTCTGGCCGGTGAGTCGACGAGGGAAGAATGTGCTGAACCCTTCTCGCAATAAAAAAGCAGGGCACTCAACGTACAGCAGCGACGTGGGAGAAGAGTCTGCGATATGACCCCGGGTCTGAGTTCCAACTTAAAGTAGAGGATGGGATGGGGCGTACTCATGTGTTGCTTGCCTTAGTCATTTATCATTGACATCGGGACCATTTTCGAAACGGAGTAGTAGGGGGGGGGGGAAAGAGGGCCAAGATACTTGGCAGGATGGAACCAAACCACTAACAAATACCACAGACAAATACTGCCTTGAGGCGAAAAATGGTTGGTGCAGAACCAGTCCAAAGATGCATGTGCGGCAAACTACGCATAGGGTCCGGGGAATGGTGCGCTGCGTGCAGTTGTCGGCGAAACGTGTGCGCCAGCCACCGCAAGATTTTGCCTGCAGCTATTGTATACCGTGTTATTGTATACCGTATGTTTTACTATTACGGGGGTCCATAGTTAATAAGACCTATGGTATCGATAAAAACCAACATATTTATCTATTTTTACTTGGTTCTATTTACTATGGCCCCCCTTAATAGTACCCATAACAGGTACGTTTGCTCGTAGGGATTACTTTGTCGCTGACGGTAGTTACCTGGGTACGTTAGATCGTGGGAATTTATTGTTTCGTGAAGACTTCTTGTTTCGGCAAATGAAGAAAAAGAGAGCAAGCGTATAAATACAACTATAATTACGATTTTTGAGGTCGTTGTCACTTGCTAGCTCTTCGCAGACAGACCGACTGATAGACAGCTCTTCGCAAACAGCCCTTCTTCTTTGAAACAGCCGAACAGCCAAACAACCTTTCTTTCTTCTTTCTTCCTCGCCAAACAGCCAAACAACCTTTCTTCTTTCTTCTTCCGCAAACTGCCAACCAATAGACAGCTCTTCGCACGGCGCCTAAAAGAGGCGTCTCGCGCCTTCGACGAACGGCATGGGTAGGTGCAGCTGTCGGCGGCCAAGCTGCTGCTGTCGGTGGCGAACCTGCTGGTGCTGCAACCCCCGCCTCGCCCTTCTCCACGCCCCCTAAGCTCACCTCCCCCTCGTCGAGAGGCGCGTGGTCCTCGCCCTCTGGCAAGAGAGCGGCAACGACAAAGACCGACCTGGTGCCGGCTGTTGTTTGCGACCAGTGCACGGACCAGCACTTGGTCAAGAACTCCGCGCCTGGTGGCAAAAACGTGGCCTTCGCCACCTGCAAGGATCTCACGTGCGTGGTGGCGGGATCATCCTGACAGGGCAACCGACTGCGAGTTCTATGCTCGCCCGATCAGGGAAGGGACTGTCTCGTACTCCCTCGAGACTGCTGACAGTGGTGAGTGTCTTATGTCTATTGTGCATGCTGTATGTTGCCAGTACGTTTTTTTGGGGTTTTCAATAGCCTTTTTGCATACCAAACTTACGTCAAAGCGTTTATTAATTTTTTACTCATCCATGCTCGTTCTTTCCCCTTCGTGCGTTGCGTCGGCTCCTCTTACACACAGTGCACGCGAACGCGCACATGCACAACTGTTTGCGGGACGTGAACGAAGGAACGGAGGATTCAGCTGTCGCCGTCACCGCTGCACCGAACGACGTGAGTGCTACTACTGCTACTGTGGTGCATTTTCGGTGCATGCACACGATTTCTGTGTGTACATGTTTGGGTGACCCCACATGCTCATTTTGCTCGTTTTCGGCTGCCGGTGCTGCTGCTGCTGCTGTCAGCGCCACGCCATGAGCTGTGCACTTGCTGCTGCTGTATGTAGTGCTGCTGCGTTGTTGCCGTGCATCATGCTGGAAGCGTACATATTTTCGGATCGTCAATTCCGTAGGTTTTGCGATGGCGGCATACCAAGGTACATGCTTTTTTTCTTCCTTATTTTCATATCGTTGCTATGCTGCTGCTGCTGCTGCTGCTGCTGCTGCTGCTGCTGCTGCCAACGCTGCCAACGCTGCTGCCAACGCTGCGGCGATTCGTTGCAGCTTCTGCTGCTGCTAATGCTGTAGCTGCTTCTGCTGCTGCTGCTGTTAATGTGCTGCCGCAATATCCACTGAATGTTCGTATGTACTCGGATTACTGTTTTTCTTGGTCGTTTTTGTACCCAAAATGGTTCCTTTTGATACGTGAAAATATATTTTTTGTCGTTTTGCTCCTGCATTTTGCGTACGTACTGCAATTTCTCGTTTTTGGCTTGGTTATTTTCATATATATCGTTGCTATGCTGCTGCTGTGGTGCTGCTGCGTTGTTGCCGTACATCATGCTGCACTTGTGTGTGTACATATTTCGGTATCGTCAATGAAATTCCGTAGGTTTTGCGATTGCGGCATACCAGGGTACATACTTTTTTTCTTCCTTATTTTCATATCGTTCCTATGCCGCTGCTGCCAACGCGGATTATTGTTTTTATTGGCCATTTTTGTACCCAAATGGTTTTTTTGATACGTAAAAAAAATATTTTTTGGTCGTTTTGCTCCTGCATTTTGCGTACGTACTACTTTTTCTCGTATTTCGTATTGTTGCTATGCTGCTGCTGCGTTGTTGCCGTACAGCATGCGGAGGTGGGTCTATAGTGAGGTACCAAAAATACTTTTCGGACGGCCTCGGGGTACATACTTTTTTTCTCCCTTCTTTTCATATCGATGCTATGCTGCTGCTGCCAACGCTGTGGCGATCCGTTGCTGCTTCTGCTGCTGCTGCTGCTCTGCTTTTAGTGCTGCCGCAATATTCACTGGATGTTTTTATGTACTCGGATAATTGTGTTTCCTGGTCGTTTTGTGGCGCTGCTGCGTTGTTGCCGTACATCATGCTGGACATGATTTATGTGTCTATTATTACACTTAAACTTGTGCGTGTGTACATATTTCTGTATCGTCAATGATTTTTTTTGTGGTGCTGTTGCGTTGTTGCCGTACATCATGCTGGACGTGATTTGTGTGTGTACTGTACTACACTTGTGTGTGCACATATTTTCTGTATCGTCAATGAAATTACGTACTTGCTGCTTCTGCTTCTGCTGCTGCTGCTGCCGTCGTATAGCAAGCGATTACGTACTGCTGTTGTGCCGCTGTAGAGTAGTAGTACAAAATAATGAACTCTGCCCCCCCCCCCCCCCCCCCCCCCCCCCCCCCCCCCCCCCGTTTGCCAGTGAGCCTCCCCCGCTATTCCCTGCACGCCACTCCCGCCCCGCGCACCCTATATGTTTACTTCGACCAGGTCCGTGGCAAGTGCTACAACTGCCGCCTGACGGACTCCACCATCAAAGACGGAGACATAATTATCAAGAGCCAAAAGACTCCCTTCCATTTCGCCTGCTCCAGGGCTTCGCGGAATTCCGAAGCAGTACGCCAAGCAGATTGTCGTCATCCAGGACGAACGAAAGGAAACAAATTGTTTCCCACATTTCCCAAAATCACGATTATTTCTTCCTACACATATCCAACGGGTTCAACAGCGAACATATCCACTTTCTGGGCCTCCCGCCTCGTTACTACAGCATCCTCGAAAACTATTTACATATCATGTCTCATCCAAACTCCTATGCTGGCTACATCGAAATCGCGGCCGCCCAGCAACTATACAACATTTCCATAACCGTTGTCGTTGCCGGCACTGCTGCTTTCTCTCCTGTCCCAAACTAACAGCCTGTATGTTGTATATCATCCACATGCCGAGCACTACTCCACTCTCTTCCCACACTGATGAAAGATGTTATTCTTCTTATTAGACGAATGTCGTTCTTACTCTTGCGTCACCCGATCTTACGTTTCACATTACATTCATAAATAAACGCGATTATTACGTCCTTCACCGTTTCTTACACAAATAAATACATTTAATTAGGTTGGCTTTGGGCTATGTCGCCGATTAATTGCAGTTATATGTACACGAAACGACGGAATACCCACTCCGAAGGAAAGCCTTGAAGACACACCTATAATTACGATTTTTGAGGTCGTTGTCACTTGCTAGCTCTTGGCAGACAGACCGACTGATAGACAGCTCTTCGCGAACAGCCCTTCTTCTTTGAAACAGCCAAACAGCCAAACAGCCAAACAACCTTTCTTCTTTCTTCTTCGCAAACTGCAACCAATAGACAGCTCTTCGCACAACGCCTAGAAGAGGCGTCTCGCCTTCGACGAACGGCATCTAGATGCAGCTGTAGGCGGCCAAGCTGCTTGCTGCTGTCTGCTGGTGCTGCAACCCCCGCCTCTCTCTTCTCCACGCCCCCTAAGCCCACCTCCCCCTCGTCGAGAGGCGCGTGGTCCTCGCCCTCTGGCAAGAGAGCGTCAACGACAAAGACCGACCTTGTGCCGACTGTTGTTTGCGACCGGTGCACGGACCAGCACTTACTTACTTGCCCAAGAACTCCGCGCCTGGTGGCAAAAACGTGGCCTTCGCCACCTGCGAGGATCTCATGTGCGATGGTGGCGGGATCATCCTGTATTGGGCAACCAACTGCGAGTTATGTGCTCGCCCGATCAAGGAAGGGACTGTCTCGTACTCCCTCGAGACTGCTGACAGTGGTGAGTGTCTTGGATCTATTGTTGAATGCTGTATGTTGCCAGTACGTTTTTTTGGGGTTTTCAATTGCCTTTTTGCTACCTCAAAGCGTTTATTATTTTTTGGACTCATCCATGCTCGTTCTTTCCCCTTCGTGCGTTGCGTCGGCTCCTCTTACACAGTGCACGCGAACGCGCACATGCACAACTGTTTGCGGGACGTGAACGAAGGAACGGAGGACTCAGCTGTCGCCGTCACCGCACCGAACGATATGAGTGCTGCTGCTACTGTGGTGCATTTTCGGTGCACACGATTTCTGTGTGTACATGGTTTGGTGACCCTACGTACCCCCTTTGCTCGTTTTCGGCTGCTGCTGCTGCTGCTGCTGCTGTCAGCGCCACGCCATGAGTGCTGCTGCTGTGCACCTGCTGCTCCTGTGCACTTGCTGCTGCTGTGCACTAGCTGCTGCTGTAGTGCTGCTGCGTTGTTGCCGTGCATCATGCTGGAAGTGTACATATTTTCGGATCGTCAATAAAATTCCGTAGGTTTCGCGATGGCGGCATACTAGGGTACATCATGCTTTTTTTCTTCCATATTTTCATATCGTTGCTATGCTGCTGCTGCTGCTGCTGCTGCCAACGCTGCTGCTGCCAACGCTGCGGCGATTCGTTGCAGCTTCTGCTGCTGCTAATGCTGTACCAGGTAACTGCTTCTGCTGCTGCTAATGCTGCCGCAATATCCACTGACTGCTGAATGTTCGTATGTACTCGGATTATTGTTTTTATTGGTCGTTTTTGTACCCAAATTGTTCTTTTGATACGTGAAAAATATTTTTGTCGTTTTGCTCCTGCATTTTGCGTACGTACTGCGTTTTCTCGTTTTTGGCTTGATTTTTTTTCCTATCGTTGCTACGTTGCTATGCTGCTGCTTGCTGCTGCTGTGGTGCTGCTGCGTGGTTGCCCTACATCATGCTGCACTTGTGTGTGTACATATTTCTGTATCGTCACTGAATTTCCGTCGGTTTTGCGATCGCGGCATACCAGGGTACATAGTTTTCTTCTTCCTTATTTTCATATCGTTGCTATGTTGCTGCTGCCAACGCGGATTATTGTTTTTGTTGGCCATTTTTGTACCCAAATGTTTTTTTTTATACGTAAAAAAAATATTTTGGTCGTTTTGCTCCTGCATTTTGCGTACGAACTACTTTTTCTCGTATTTTAGCTTGGTTCTTTTCGTATTGTTACTTCGTATGCTGCTGCTGCGTTGTTGCCGTGCAGCATGCGGGGTTGGGTCTATCTTTAGTGAGGTACCAAAAATACTTTTCGGACGGACTCGGGGTACATACTTTTTTTCTTCCTTCTATTCATATCGTTGCTATGCTGCTGCTGCTGCCAACGCTGTGGCGATCCGTTGCTGCTTCTGCTGCTGCTGCTGCTGCTGCTGTTATTAATAGTGGTGCCGCAATATTCACTGAATTGAGTGTTCGTATGTACTCGGATAATTGTGTTTCTTGGTCGTTTTGTCGTTTTGTGGCGCTGCTGCGTTGTTCCCGTAACATCATGCTGGACATGATTTGTGTGCCTATTACACTTGTGCGTGTGTACATATTTCTCTATCGTCAACGATTTTTTTTGTGGTGTTGCTGCGTTGTTGCCGTACATCATGCTGGACGTGATTTGTGTGTGTATTACACTCGTGTGTGTGTACATATTTCTGTATCGTCAATAATTACCGTACGTTTTGCGATTGCGGCAGACCAGGGTACATAGTTTTTTTCTTCCTTCTTTTCACATCGTTGCTATGCTGCTGCTGCAGCCAACGTTGCGGCGATCCGTTGCTGTTGCTGCTGCTGCTGCTGCTAATGCTAATAATAATGCTGCCGCAATATTCACTGGATGTTCGCATGCACTCGGATTATTGTTTTTCTTGATCGTTTTTGTACCTAAATGGTCGTTTGAGTACCTGGAAAAAATATTTTGGTCATTTTGCAGCTGCATTTTGCGTACGTACTGCTTTTTCTCGTTTTGGGCTTCGTTCTTTCCATATCGCTGCTACGCTGCTGTGGTGCTACTGCTGCGTTGTACATCATGTTGGTCATTTGTGTGTACATATTTTTGTTTCGCCAATGAAATTCCGTAGTTTTTGCGGTCGCGGCATACCAGGGTACATACTTTGTTTCCTCTTTTTTATCATATATTTGCTATGCCGCTACTGCTGCCAACGCTGCGGCGATCCATTGCTGCTTCTGCTGCTGCTAATGTTGCTAATGCTGCCGCAACCACTGCTCGAAGCCGTTGCTACTGC
This sequence comes from Macrocystis pyrifera, assembly GCA_031763025.1. NCBI lineage: Eukaryota > Phaeophyceae > Laminariales > Laminariaceae > Macrocystis > Macrocystis pyrifera. The sequence goes on along the minus strand of JASSKH010000004.1, from coordinate 3,112,888 downwards.
TGCTGCTGCTGCTGCTGCGGCTGATACTGCTAATGCTGGCTCAATATCCACTGATTGTTCTTATGTATTCGGATTACTGTTTTTCTTGGTCGTTTTTTGCACCCAAATGGTCGTTTTGGTACGTTAAAAAAAATATTTTGGCCGTTTTCCCGCTGCGTTTTACGCATGTACTTGCTGCTTCTGCTGCTGCTGCTGCCGTCGTATAGCAAGCGATTACGTGCCGCTGTTGTGCCGCTGTAGAGCAGTACAAACAATGAACTTTGTCCCCCCCCCCCCCCCTTCCCCCTCCCCCGCCATTCCCTGCACGCCACTCCCGCCCCGCGCACCCTGTTTACTTCGATCAGGTCGGTGGCAAGTGCTACAACTGCCGCCTGACGGACTCCACCATCAAAGACGGAGACATCATCATCAAGCGCAAAAAGACTCCCTTCCATTTCGCCTGCTCCAGGGCTTCGCGGAATTCCGAAGCAGTACGCCAAGCAGATTGTCTCCATCCAGGACGAATGAGAGGCAACAAATTGTTCCCACATTTCCCAAAATCACGATTATTTCTCCCTACACATACCCAACGGGTTCAACAGCGGACAGATCCACATTCTGGGCCTCCCGCCTCGTTACTACAGCAGCCTGGAAGACTATTTACGTATCATGTCTCATCCAAACTCCTATGCTGGCTAAATCGAAATCGCGGCCGCCCAGCAACTATACAACATTTCCATAACCGTTGTCGTCGCCGGCACTGCTGCTTTCCCCTCTGTCTCGAACCTTCCTTGAAACAACAGCATGTATGTTGTATATCATCCACATGCCATGCACTACTCCTCTCTCTCCCCGCACTGATGAAAGATGTTATCCTTATTGTTAGACGAATGTCATTCTTACTCTTGCGTCACCCGATCTTACGTTTCACATTACATTCACAAATAAGCGCGATTATTACATCCTTCACCATTTCTTACACAAATACGTTTAGTTTGGTTGGCTTTGGGTATTGCCCCAATTGCAATATAACTGCAATTGGCGTCAAAGCCCAAAACCAACCAAAACTGCAATTGGCGTCATAGCCCAAAGCCAACCAAGTTAAATGTATTTGTACAAGAAACGACGGAATACCTACTCCGAAGGAAAGCCTTGTATATATTTATAGATGATACCATCTCATTTTGTACATTCGAGCCGCGTACGTAATGTCGCTTCACGGAGTATGTTACGTATCAGGTACATACACAATTCCGAAATATACTGTCGCTGTAAGTATGTCGATGAGGCACTCTGTACCAGGCATACATTCTCTGTTGTTAGAAGCAATTTTTGTGGTACATACAGCGGTGTAGCTGGGCGTGGCCTACCCGGTCGATTGTCATCCAGCCTCAATACCTCGGCATGTTTAATCAATAGAAGGCCGTAAAGTATGCATCACATTATTATCGACTACAACTAGGAGTGTAGTGGCTTGCGTACGTGTGCTGATTTTTGTGGTATGTGCGGCAGTATACGTATACTCATAACAGCACCAGGCGCGCCATCGTTGGTCGCACGTCGATCCGACGTCCGTCGCTCTTGAACTCATCCACTTCGAGGTGAAGAATTGCCAGTACCGGGATGGACTGAACACTTCGAGGTGAACAATTGCCAGTACACGGATGGACTGAACACTTTGACGCAGGGGCACTGTGAATACTGCGAAGCCTAAGCCTTAGACTAGGGTACTACGTAATTCGTCGACAACGATGGGGAGGTTTGCTGGCCTGTAGGCAGGAGCAAATACGAACACAATTTACAGACCTGGCCATTGTTAATATACTGTTAAGATATTGATACATCTATATCATGCAGTAAGCCGCCCGCAAACCCAGTGCATCATGCGTGTGGGAGCGCGGCTTTCAATAAAGTGCAGAAGTAGAGAGAAAGGGATTTCGTGCCCGCAGTTTTCTGATTGGTCAATCGTTTTGGTTGGAAATTTGGATTGGTGGAAAATCCTTGGTCGACATTTTTGTCGTGATCCGAGATCGTGATGTCACTTTTCGGGGAAAAAAAAAAAACATGGGTAGAGCACACCAGGTACAAGAGTGTCCATCCATGAAGGGCTTGGCAGCAAGAGGTGTACCAGCAAAAAATAGTACGCTTACATTCCCTTACTGATCCACTCACCGTGTTGGCCGATACTGTCGTCTCTCCTTCAATAGTGAAAGTCAAGGAAGCGCCGTAGCACGTACACGATGAGAGGTCCGTGGCGTTGAGCTGGACGCATGATAGTTGGCCTACTACACTGGTCACGGCCAGCGCGCTCAGTGTACCTATCAGCGTAACCTTGGACAACGTCATCGCGGCGCCCAGTCGTCCCTATGTATGCGCGTGTCTATGTCCGGTCCTGATATTTGCGGAAGGAAATAGGGGGGTTGGTTCAGGATTGGGGCAGTGTCTGTACACAGGTGGTCATTTAGGAAAATTGCGGGACGTTGCGGCCAAGCCACAACCTTACTTCGTACCTACGTCGTGGCGTATGTACCATATCGTGCGCGGAGGCACCTCGATTATGACGCGCTCTTCTGTGAACTTCAAACACAACGATAGGTTGCCGTCAGGTTTTCTAATAGTTGTGACCTAACAATATTGGTGTTTTCTCAAATATCTCTTCAACACAACAGAACTTCGTAATGAGTTTTGGACTGGCGCTTGCCCTGATTTTCCAGATAATAAGCGAATTTAACCCCAGTATTGTATCGGGTTCCTCAAGCAGCGAAATAAATTACGGGCAAAAAAACACTATTATCGCACGCAGGTCAAAAATATATACAACGGTTTGGAGGGGTTCTACGATAGAGGTTCACCCCAAGTTTTCTCGCGCTCCTTAATTAAGGAGCTCCATACCTCAACCGAAAATGACTTCAGGCGAAACAAATTGCACCCCGAGTAAAAGTCATATGGCCCGAGTATTTAAAAAACGTCATTTTTCGAAACAAGAATGTCATGTCGACGGTTTTGGCTTAAGGGACCCAGACATTCAGAAATTATTTTGGCGAAAATATGCTACCTCTGTCGTAAAACGCGTCTATGGCACACAAGACGTTATTGAACAACTCAATACGACTGCACAGTAAGCCTGTACAATTCATGGTGCCGGCTTGTGCAACCAACACAGGTTAGTGCAAGGTTTGTACACAAACATGAAAAAATATTGGGCGATTGTAATTGTTACGTATAGTTGTCGGCCTTCCTTTTGTGACCGCGCTTGTCCAACCAAAAAACGAGCTGCAGAGTACTTGTTGAACCTGACCGAATACTCGACGAAAATCAAGGGGTTACAAGTTTCCCCTAAAATATATCGGTTTGATATGCGAAGGAGATTTGGCCTTTGTGGCCTAAAGGCCGAATACTCGACGAAAATCAAGAGGTTACAAGTTACCCAAAAATGAATCGGGTGAGCATGCGAAGGAGATTTGGCTCTTGTGGCCCAAAGCGTGATGACCCCCTTCTTAGCAGATGGCGAATTATGTTTCACGTATATACAAACAGCTTGAGGATATGACTGAATATAGTGAACATATATATAATGCTTAGATCAGTGGAAAACTACGTTTTTCTGTTTTGCTCACGTCCGTATCGTCGGAAGAAAAACGCGGGTGGACTGTAGTTTTTGCTTTTTCGGTACAGCAATGTCAGCAAAGATTACTCTCCCTACTGAATGTCCTGGTAGCAGTGATCATCACGTTAAGGACCGGCGTTCGATTTTGGTTTCGAGGGGAACATTCCTTGTGGAAAAGTCACACCCCCCCCCGAACCCTACCTGCGGAGTCCTGAGGCACATGTTCGAAAACCTTTCTTTAACGGCAATATTTTCGTATTACAGCCAAACATGTCGACCCACCCTTAACACGAAGAACGCCTCAAAGACGAACGCCATATTTAACACTCCACCACCTGTTGGTCAGCGTAAACCTCGAACGGATTCTCACGCCACCAACGTTGTTCAAGACTGAACGTCGACGACAATGCCACCCACACGCTTACCGACCGGTGCCAGCCTCTGCGCCCGTCAAAGCACGAGCGCAACAGAGTTCTACGGGGTAGGGGCTACGGAATAAACTTACGCACAGGGATACGTGTACAGGATGGGAATACAACAGACCGAACGTTTTAGAGGTTTGCTGTCCGTTAGAAACGATTGGTGTGAATGCTACTGGGGTTTTTGTCTAACACCGGTTAAATATACCAAGTATCTGTGGTTCGCGAGGTATACTGTTCACCATGAAACGTGTTTCATAGGCCGCTAAAACAATGGAACTCGGATACATAGCTTCAGTGCAGAGCTCAATATTTACACAGCAAACCACTATATAAGAAACGTACGGAAATATGTGTACAAGGTCCTTTGTGTGTGTTCTTCACATTGAACCGCTATTTCGACCCGTCGCGTCGACATCCAGCAAAACCAGTGTCCGTGCCGATTCTGCAATCCTAGAAGAGTTACAAGTTCGGTGGCCAGAAAACTACGACACAGAGATACTACATTGCCCCTCAGTAAGCAGAGTAGACAACGTAGTACCATCGATGATACCGGATACGACAGGAACGACATGCACATTCTAGGAAAAAGAGATACCAAAAGGAAACAAACAAACAAAAATAATTGAAAGCGAAGAAACAATTGGAGGAAAAAAAATAGGAAAAGGAAAAGTAAAGAAAACTCTGTCGTGCCTCCCCGCAGGGGATGTGAACGACACTTAGAAAGAACGAGCTAAAGAAACAGCAGCGCTACACACTACACACAGATAAGACAAAGACTCAAGGAAAAGAACAGGCAAACCGATGCACAAATCACCCTCCAAGTAGTCGCAGCAATTTGTGGTGTGAGTAGCATAGCCAGGTTCTCCATACTAGGCCGTCTGGTACCTTGCTGCCCTGTATACATTCTCCGTCCTTCTTTCGTCAACTATGCCCCAGACGAAACAAGCGAAGCTGGCTCGTCATCCACCCACGCCACACGACTCCTTCCGTAAGGACAGGAAGAAAGAAAGAGTATGCGAAAACGTTGAAAATCAGGCAGGTGTCTTGAACCACCATCAATAACTTGCTTTTGTGTGCCACATGCAGAGCACATGTGCGAGCGCTTCTTGTTGCTGCCCATCGCTGCCCCTCTACCTCCCGCGCTAAAACACGAGGGGTACTAGGGAAATTTGTTCGCGGCCCCTCCATCACGCGCAACCTGCCACTTATCGCACAGTGTAGGGACATGGTGACTTGTGCCGCCTGTTCAGTTTCTCGTAAAGCGTATATGGTATTCGGGTGGTCGATTCCATGTGACACCTGTCGCCCCAGCGGCCTAGCGGTACCTACGAATGCTACTAAAAGTTGCTCCTGGAGTTCCTACCGCACGTGGATCGGATGTTTGCGTTTGCATGTAGTAACCAACAAAGGAAAATATGACTCAACTACGCACTAGATGGGAGTACCGACGTTAGCGCGGGTAGGCGCAATTCGATGCGGGTCGAAGAGGGACGAAAGGGTCGAGGTTTTCTTGTGATAATAACGCGAGGCACGAACCGTCATGGGGCGGAGGGAAAAGAGGTTGCTTTGTGAAACTGGGTCTGAGTCACGACCGGGGTAGCAGATGGAAAAAAAAAGGGAGAAGGTATTGAATGGGAAAGGAAAAAGAGAATACAAAAATATACATTACGTACGTGCTGCTGCTGTGTATATATACTGTAGCACCGGAAACGATGAGACAAGCTGTCAAAACACCAGGTTACTCATAAGCGCTATTCTGGCCGCCGCCAGCGGTGCAGCGGCAGTACACCAACTAAACACTTCCAATGTACCTACCTGGCGAATCGTCGTTTGTGCTGGCCGAGTTAACGTATCGCTCGCAATGCAGATGTGGTACCCGGAGGCGTTGCCGAAGAATGTGCGCAAATATCCAGTTCGCTTGACGGGATCTTATTCTGATCGTGGGTGGCACCAAACCCTCTCTGCTGATATGGAGGGGCGGCTAAGACCGGGTAAATATTCAAGGTGATAGCGTGGTTCGGGCGGGGGCGGGTGAGCAAAACATATTCTACTATACCCACTGTATTGCACGACGATTGGAGAAAAACATTCACCGACTGGAGATGTCCTGTGGGTACGGTAAGGTGTCCCGTCAACCGTTTCGGTACTGCGCTCCCGTCTTGGGGGAAAAACTACCAATAACTTGCTGGTCTGTGTCCAACAAGGGATGCCAGTCCCCACAGGCGTGATCCGTTCAGAAAACACGCTGTGAGTGCTGGTGAATACAACATCTGCGGGTGTGTGCACTAGGCACAACGCTTCATGAAACTACTGGAACGTACGAAAGTGCATGGTCGTGGCCAGGCAGCATGTGTGTGATATTCATATTGCCGGTCCGCTTCCCGAGCAACGAGGCGATTACCGACGGAGCATAGGGTTTCATCGCTTTGGCCTTTACGTCGTGACCAATGGGCATGATATGGCAGCGGGGGTATACGAATAGTATTACTGGTAAGTGTTCGCATCGCGAGACGGCAGGGGTTATATTTTGGTACGTATCAGGTACCTGACAGGCGTTGCCGCGCCTTGAAGGAGCTGAAAGTCAAAAGTTCGATTCCTAATTCAGTGCGGAGAGCGAATTGCGCGTGCCACAGGCGAAATAGACCAGACGGGATGTTTTTGCACCCCGTCTAGCAACTAATAAGGAGGTGTATTGAGTGCGACAAATCTGGAAAGCACGGGTCAGGACAAAAAACAGGGAATACGACGCGTGCAGCCTGTCCACCTACTCTCAATGTTCTTCGAGGAAAAAAATCGTCACGACTTGAAGTTGGCATTTTCTCTTCGATGGTAATACGATGTTTATGACGTACTTCTTCTGATGACCCTTCTATATGTGGACATCTTCAAGTGTCTTGAGGTGCTTTGCAATACGCATACACAAGTATACATGTTGCGTCCGTTCAAGGGTGCATCTGGACCCTAACGTCGTCCTCTACACAGCTTCGCTTCGGCTAAATTATTCATAAAGTTGATGTAAGGTTGATGTGGGGATAGGAGGTGACGAAGCCTGCTTCTGCACATGCATGGAGGAACGACTTCAGAGCACCATTATTGCGGAAAAGCGAACACTCATAATAATAGAGCAGCGTGAAGCCTACGCTTATTTGGGAGTTTCCTCTGGCGTGTAGTTCTATCTTAGGTACCAATATAGGGCAGATGCATGCAATATCACATCTGTGAAAGCCGAGCGATATTTTCAAGTTGTACCTTTTTCGTCCGCGAGTACTTGATCCCATTTCCCGGTTTCTTCCAGCCGGGCTAGATGCTCACTCACGGTAAATTATTGTTAATTTTTTGTTTGGCACACCGCACCGGTCTTCGTAGCCAAACATGCTTGGATCCTTTTAAAAAACGTCTCAGGTCGTCATGGGGAGGCACTGTGATCCGGCCCGGGATTTGGCCTGGCCCGTCGTATCACTGTTGTTTTTGATGCACCGCGGCCCGTTTAGGCCTATCAACTTCATTTCGGTTAGACCGTACCCCCGGCCCGAGTCATCAATGTTAGAGGGGATGGGCCACGGCTCGGTTCAGCCATTACATGCTGGCTCTGTTAATATATATATTCATTTTTCTTGACCCGGCCCGGCCCGGCTCCGCCCGGCCCTCGCAATCGGCCAGTTACAACCCCTGGAAAACAATAGCAGTACCACAAACGAGTTCACTTGGAAACATTTGAACAACGCAAGACAGCGAGACAGGTTACATAGGGTATATCGTGGACCCAATAACTGTACCCATTATACGAGGGAAAACATCGAATACTTTTTGATGGCGCTCATTTACAGATGGTAGATTATACCAATGTGCGTGCCGGGTTTCTGCCGCGTAGGCGACGTGATTTACGGCTTCGAGGAAGCGTTGTTGATCCGATCTAACTTGTGCTTCGTATCCTGATATCGACGTTTCCACATGTGTGTCGAAATTGGTGTTATAATACGATTTGGCATGTGCTAACCTTTCAAATTACGCCTGTCATCCTACCGCCGATCTACACATGCAGTTTGTAAACGGATTGCGCTTGAGCTACACGTGAAAGGAAGTTTCGTAGGTCTCGCTTCCGGGCCATTGAACACTGGCAGTGCACTGGTCCTGCCAGTACATCTTTGTTGGCTGAGGGACAAGCAAGAACTTCAGGGTATTGACAACGTACGGACACCCCATAAAAACGCCTAATATTGCGACTGAAACTGATCGAAACGTGCGCTCCAGATAGGAAGGAGGACAGCGCAAGAGTAGCAGCATTCTGTACACTCCTGTATCACCATACAGTTTGTTCGCGTTTTTGACGTTATCTTATGTTGACTTATACTACCCCTGAATGAAACATGTGCCTTGCGCGCAGTGCCTAAAACCAAAGTGCACTGTAGCTCTGGCGCAGCCTCATCGCCCCGACACAAATCCTGTTGGGGTCCAGGCTCCTGCCTGTATCCGGGTCCCTTGCTGAACACTACGGTAAGAGCACTCAACAACCCCCAAAAAAACCGTTCAAATATCGTTTGCGTCTTCCACTCTCGTTCTTTGTAAGCCTTGGCTATGGAGTTGCTCATCTTGATTAAGGTTTGGCCCGTTTTTCCGGTGAGATAGAAGGCTTCTGGAGTGAGGAGCGCCAGAAACAGTAGGCGCTACCTCTAGAAGGCAATCGGAGCACGCGTCAGTGGAGCCGTGCTACGATACAGTGTACCAGATACGCATCGAGGCTCCTCCCTTAATGAGAACTATACCTCACATAGAGTAAGCTCTGAAACGAAAGGAGAGGACAACCCGACCGGCAATTCCCTAGCTTAGGTATATCGCTATAACGATTGAATATTGCGGGTGTTCGAACGACGTTGGGTACTTCGTCAGTTGACGAGTCTTGTCGGCAAGAAATGGTGTGGCCAAAACGTGGTACCCCTACCGCACGATGCATCAGTGGGCGATCGATCTTCTTTCTGCCTATGCCCCCAACGGTGATTATCGCGGGCTGCTCTAGAGAGGCTGGGCCAGTATCATGGCAACAATGCTTGGGAATCTCCCGAGAATGGTTTCATCTGTCCTAAGGCATACGAGGAGGTACATATGATACGATACGCGAGCCTGTGATTTCAATTGAATTTCACTACGCACATTCTCTTTCTGTGGGTTCATTCAATTTCTTGGTTTCACCTGGCCGGACAGCCTGCTCACTCTCCGTGACACGTTTGTGGCGTTGCTATCGACAAACCACTCTGTTGGCCGCAAACATGGCTCGTCTGCCCTATTGAACTCCCCAACGTTAATTGTCGATGATATCTCTTACACCAGATCAAGCAACAACAGGCCAAGCAAGTGCAAATCAGATGTAGTGTTTCCAGTTATAAATAAGCCTAACTGCGATTCGCACCGTACAAACCTGATGGTAAGAAAAACACACACACACCCTGGGATGAATTTCAGCGATTTTGTTCTCCATCCTGAGACGAATTTTAGCGATCACCTTCGCCAACCCACTAGGGGCACACACAACGAAACACCGGTGGCGTTTGCAAGATCGCCTCGCCGTATGTTCGTAGACCCATCGCTCGGCGGTTGTACTATCCCCGTCGTCGAAACAAACACGTAAAAGGGTCGTTCGAGGGTCCGTGTTATCTTATCACACTTGTTATTCGGTGCTGTTGGCGAACAAATGTTGGAGGACCCGGAGAATACACGAAAGGCAGGGGATCAAAGTAGTAGACACTGGTAGGTGAATCTGTCTACACTACTCGTATTGCCAACTAATGCGCATGCGTGAAAATACATTTTGGTTCGGTTTCGTTTGATTTGGTTCGGTTTAGGCGTTTTTTCGTTCCTTATGTTGGTGTGAGATAGCCATGGTTTGGTTCTGCTTGGTTTGGGTTCGGTATAGTTTGGTTTGGTTTGGTTTGGCTTGGCTTTGTCTGGTTTTTATTTTAGTCTATTTTGGTTAGGCCTGCCTGGTCTGGTCCGGTTTCGATTTGCTTTCCTTTGATTTCGTGCGCATTAGCCTTGTCTAATTGTTTCTTTCCTTCTCGTTTCTTGTTCACGAAGTGTTCAGCCTTCGCGGGCGGCGATCCTGTTCTCGATGGTGTAGATTCTGTTTAGTTTGTAGTGTTGTATATGTCGGGCGAACTCCCGGAAAGCACGACAACGGCGGTACCACAGGACTACCTCCGTCGACGAAGTGCGAAACAAGCCATTATCCAGTCTTTGTTTTCGCTTGGGGTTTTATCTCGCAACGTTTCGTTTCTCTCGACCAGCACCACCTCGGTGTCGTGTGCTAAGCGTTTGTTTTGAACAGGAAAGTTTTGTTCCGTGGCCTCTTTCTCTTTCTCTCTATCCTTGTTTCCTGCCTAGAGGTGGGGTCGCAATGGTAGCGGTATGGTCGCCGACAGTACTTAACTATAGTAAGGAGATGCCAGGTCACCTGACAATGTTCCCAGCTTCGTGGTCCATAACCCATTTCGCCTGCGACATCGAGTTTTGTCGGTGGGTCGCCTTGAGTTCTGCTTGTTTCGGATTTCTTCAATTGTTTTCGGCGATTTTTCTCCCTCCTAACTCTGAGTTCCCGTGAACCTCCCAGGTCGGTCTGCTCAGTGAAAATTCGTTCGGTAGTCTGAACGCAGGAACGAGAGGACGCCACCCTTTTCGAGAACATGCATGATGGTGTACTAGTGGAGAGAGAGCGAGTCGCACCCCCTGGGCGACATTACGTCTCTACAGCAACACCAGTGAAAGGTAGAGAAGTTCTAGACAACATAGGTTTGTCATGCCCAGCGACCTCTGCGGGGAACACAACACAGCAAAGTCGTGGATGAAAGGAGGACCAAGAGTCGTGGACCTTCCAAACTGCGATCGCGCCAGGCTTGTTGTCCTTTTCGATGGAGCGCTCCGAGCGTTGCAAGGATCAATCCTGGACGCCTAAGGGTGTTCGTTTTACATTCGTCCAGTGCGGACGGTTACATTTTGAAGAGGAGTGCACACACTTCCGCAGGCTTTGTCACGAAAATCTGGCTTGAGGCGCAAGAGCATCAAGAGATCCATCCTCCCCATATCTTGCGTTTAACGCAACCAAAACACAATAACATCACCCGATCGAGAGGGCGAGCTTCAAAACACCATCCAGACTTGGGACTTAGGAGTGTTCACGTGCTCCTTTCTATTAGACGGAGCTGTGAGCTGGCGTCGGAATATAGAGCCCAAAGTGGACACGGACAACGCAGCGCCGGCATGGGACTTAGATAGAGTGACTATTTGCACATGTAACAGCGTACGTAGTAGCTGGCGCGTGTGTGCTTCAAGTGATCATCAGGACTCGCCTTGCCTCGGGTAGCCGTACCATGGATGTGAAGAGGAGGCAATACAAACTGCATAGGCTGCTGCGAGATAGACCGTAGCCGAGGTATGCACGGTCGTTACGAGTACGTATACCCGATCGAATATGTCAAGAGGTAACTATTCCGAGGGAACATATTAAAATTGGATCTACGGTACAAACAAAAAAACATATATATTTAGCTATTTTGACTAACAGTATTTTGTCCTACTTACTTTGGTCCCTCGTAATAGTCAACGGAACACGTGTACCGGGGTGAAGCGTGCAGGACCGAGTGCTGCGTACTCGAATCCCTAGTTGTTTTGCGTCCGTCAAGATAAACTTCAAGCACGCCCCGACAAACGTATCAATATTTTCTACAGTCAGTGTGTGAGTACAGGTGTAACGTAGGTCGTGCCCACCACGATAGGCTTCTATCGACGTGTGGCACGCAAACATATCGCGGAGGCACCGAAAACAAGGGGTTTCGTTCACAACCACCCCCTGACTCCAAGGCCGAGCAAGCAAGAGGGGTGTGGACAACAGACAGGCCGAACGTAGCGACCATGCCCACTGAGGCGGACGTATTGCAAAATCCGTTGGCTGGAATCCCACGCCGATGTCATCAGCGGAAACCATCCAGGCACGAAGGGCTTTGTCCTGGAGCGGGTACGATTTCTATAAAACGGTCGTGGTTGATGCGGGACCATCCACAATAAGCGCAGATGCTCGAAAAAACCTCCTCAACTTGCCATCAAGGAACCACCACGCATGGTACGAAATGATTCCTTTAACACCAAACCGAAAGCCTGCGAAAATAAACGGCAGGTGGTCAAAGATTCCTGGCTTACTAAGTCACAGCAGCGATCCAATTCCGCGACGTCATGCACCATCGTCTAAGCCGTGTGTGAGAGGTGGATCAGCCTAAAATCGTCTGTCTTCGGCGGGCATACATGGCAGAATCGCTGGTGGCGTGGTGTGAGATTGCTGTTTTCGCGGATTGGGTTGGACCGAAAGCCTTTCCATCAGTAGCCAATCATTGCTTGTGACCCCGTGACAGCTCGCAAGGCCTGCTGCGAACAAGAGAAACGATTGGGTGGTGTCATGATGCAACACATGTATCAAGCACAAAAAATCAAACCTGGTACATGTCGATAAACGTGGCCTCCATTGTCCCTCCCGTCCTTACACCGTCTGAAAAGCTACGTGTAACTTCGTCGGTCTGAAGGCGTTGGAAACGTTCACGCACGAAGGCCTATTTGATTGGAGACCCGTGAAACGATTTCCAGAGCATAATTTGAAAAGCTCATGAACCTATTTTGGCAACATATTCCCCTTTGCAGATCCCCGCCCCCCCCATGAAATATGTGAAAGAAGCATATACAGTGCAGCGCACATGGAATGTTTCTTCCGAAAGTAAAGTGCGGCTCAAAACACTAACGCAGTTGCAGTACGAAGCATCAGGAAATACGTCCGGTCGGTACGGAGCCTTTCGTCGAGAGTTGCACCACGAATCCATACACACTCTCGCACAAAACAAGAAATCACTGTTTTGCGAGCCAAAAACATCACTGTTTGCGAGCCAAAACACAACTTTGCAACACGAGGGGCGACCGCCCAGTCGGTTGATGTTCGGAACGATCGTTGGTGGGGAGAGCCCGAAACCAGGCGGGCAGCTCAAGGCTTCGCCTCGGGCCATTGCTGAGGACCTTAGAGTGGTCAAAGCTACCGGGGGATCAACGGAAGACTCCCCCTTAGTCTTTGGAGTTGGGACCGCAATGTGGCCCGCTGCAGCAAAACAGACGGGAAAGTGGTACCGGGAATCCTCGAAGCAGCTGAACGGTTCATGGGCAGGTGGCACGAGGCTGAGGCAAAGCTAAGTAGACAGCGCCGCGCTTCCGCTGCGGGTAGTGTTAGAGGGAACGGGGAGAGGGGTAACAGCAGGAGGGGTAGAATAAAACACCGTACTAGTGTATGGGGGCAGGGGGGGTGGGCGGGAGGAGTAGAAGGGAAACCGCGGTAGACGAGAGTAGCAAAGAGACGGCAGACAGGGTAGCAAGGTACCAGGCCGATTAATAGGTTGGACGTTTCGTTGCTACTCGTACCGCCAACTGCCGCGGCCGTTCGGTATCTATTGGCTTGGTGCTTTGATTTTTTTCCATGACTTAACTTTTTCTTATCTTTTCCCCTTCATATTCTTATCCGTATGAAAGAAGTACTACATAGTGGGTGGGTGACGAGCGTATTTTGGCCCACTCATTCTTTCTCTTTTTATATAGTTAAGTGTTCCCTGGGATGCGTATTTCCCTTTTCCCTTCCCGTTTCCTCCCCTTTGCCCGTCCATTTGGCTCATGCTCGGGGTATGTGGTTGAGCTTTGGCTTCCCATTTTATATATTTATTTGGGATTCTTCTCGTTTTCTTTTTCGGTTTGGTTTCTTCGTTGCTTCTCTTTCTTTATGCTGTATTTTGGTTGCTGGCGTATGTATGTATGTTGTGTCGGCCGCACCTATTAGTAGTGCGAAAGCATGGTATTGCGTAGCCTATTAATGCATATCGGCGTGTTATCTCCGTGTCGTAGTCTGTGACCACCGAGCTCGTATCTTTCTAGGGTGAAGAATCAGCACGGACGCTGGGCTTGCTGGATGGCGACGAGTAGAAGAACGGTTAAATGTGAAGAACACACACACATCCTCTGTCTGGTACAATTTAGCCAGGGGGACAGGGGACCAAAATATAGGTCTTACCAGCACATAGTCCCCGTGGTTACATATAGCGAAACACGTGTGCATGTCATCGAAGGGATGCACAATGCCAGACGATCAGAACTTCCTCAGAACACGGCCGCTGTCGTAGGGCCCTACTTGTGTCGAAGAGGTTACGGGGGAACCACTTCATTCCCGGGGCACTTTGGAGCATCACTCGAGCACGCTGGAGTTGATCACCATCGTCACATAATATTCTTGCGCGATTATCGCCTATGCCCCTACTAATCACGTAAATTGGATGCTCATACCGTACACGTCATACATTCACCACACATGCCATGTACTATATGAAATGTTGGTTTGCGTCACCCTGTGAAACATGTGTACCGTGGGTTCGATTGGACGACTGGAGAGAAGAACGACGATATCAGGATGACTGGTATTCCTAGAGCCTCGCGATGCTCCATCGGTCAGACCCTCCGGGCGCAAGCCTCGCCTCTCGGAAACTTAATGTTTTGGACATCCGACTCGTTGTGCGTACGGCACCAGTTAGACCCTCAAGACCAGCTACCACCGGCCATAGGGGACACGTAACGGTTTAATTTGAGAGCGAAAAAAAATGATGTTGGTGGTTTAACTTTATTTTCATGCAGTCTCATGCTTAGATGCATGATTGAGGCAAGCGCGAGGTGCTCGACCCGCTCGGCAGCCGTAGGTGCGCCTATCGAATACCAGTACGCTACAATGATGATGACGCTGGTGGTGATGATGATGAAGATGATGCCGTTATCTGCTTAGCCAAGCTTACTTCTCTGAAATATACAGCACCAGCCGTCGTCACAATTCAGGCAGGCACCAAAGCCTCTCGATCGAAGAAAACCTACTCTACGATGCTACGTGTACCACACTACCAGTACTCAGGGGAACCTTTACTATGGCTGTGGTATGCCACATTATCACTTGGAAACCAAATCAACTCCAGAAATACAGACATGACACAAACACCAGGACCCAACAGAAAAGGAATCGTACATCGAGGTCGATATTATCAACCACACATGCGTCCGAGGAGCCGCATCCCTAGGGAACGAGGAACGAAAGCCGTACGTGTTTCCGCTGGTAGTCATAAGCCCGGGCTGGTGGTTCACAAAAAGAAAAGACTAAAAACGATCCGACAAAATTTGACAGAACACAAAAGGAATAAGCGCAACGCAACAGGCGACGAAACCAACCTGGTGTGAGACAACACAGGCAACGACAGAGTACGTAGACTACCATCGACTTGACACCCCCCTCCGATACGTACTGGTATAACATATGTTGTTATGAACCCGTGCTCAGCTGTGGATGTTTTTCATGGTCAAGGGAACACCTACTGTATCGTTTATCGTGACTTCTAACTGGACTTGAGCTGAAAGCCGACTCTTGTTTTAGAATATTTGTTCACGCACCTCACACAGAACCGAAAATATTTGTTGAGCACTGATGAGATAATGGGATTACTATTACGGGGGTACATAGTTAACAGGACCTATGGTGTACATAAAAACCTATATATTTGCCTATTTTTACTAACAAAAATTGGTCCCGTTAACTATGGACCCCCGTAATAATACATTGGTTGACTACTTCCTCGGTTATGGAGGAGGCCCTGTCAGGATCAAGCCTGCGTTGAAAACCTACTCCCTATGAAGGCTCCGCGATGTTGCATATTCCACAGTCACGACCTGCCGACAACGCTTCTCGCAGACGGCTCCCGGTCTAGCGAATCAGACGAAACACACCCGTACCCATCTATAATATAGTATACTAGTACAGAAAGTTCCCAGGAGGTAGGGCAGTTCGATCGGCACTGCCGCGTTAGGAGACGCTTATACTGCCTCCGTCAAGAAAGGACATCGTGATCTTCGTCCACTAGGCACAACCCAGAAATAAACGACGCACATAATATAGAGCTACATCAGTACCCAGCTCGACTCCTTGCCACTGATCGTGGCGTCAAGCTCGCTATTTACCTAGGAAAGTCCAATGAATTATGCGGATAGCTCTTTCGGTATCATCACCTACGACCAGACGATGCACACGCTCTGAAGTGAGTTGTTGCGAATTCGACCCCAATAGATATTCAGTTGATAATGGCGCAACCATCTGTCCATGGCTTCAGTAACCCCCGTAATTGTCGTACTTATAGACGCTCATGCGGGCAACGCCCCCACACTCCTCCGACTTGTCTCCGGAGCACTCGTAGTCGCACTTGCCCCGCTTGTTGGTAGGTTTGCAGTCACCGCAGTGGCAGTCTGTGGACCCGAGGCCACGATAATTAACAGACGAAAAAATGCAACAAGTGTTGCTTGAGTCAAAACGTGGGAGCGGAGGTTTGATGCGGGCTAAGATAGAACGTCTTGCCGATATTTCTCACTGATGGTGATAGTAAACTATGTACACAGCCAACATCGTAAACATCGTCGCGCACCTAGGACCTGGAGGTGTTCGCCGGATTTGCGGGATTAAGATTCTCTCCATGCGAAACATTGAATGAGGGAATGACCTAGTCCATTGGAGAGCCCCAGAAACATTAGGAGCCACTCCCCGCCGTAGCATGCCCGAGATAATGAGTGCTATCATGGAGGAGCTGCCCTAGCATGCATGTTTCGACAAAAACGAGTCCCATCATAGACATAGATACTCATGTCTCATCATTGCTGGATAGAGGGAAACTCGACGCACCTGAAGAGTATGCCGTGCCGAAGTACTCGTACCCACTGCAGTTCTCCGCGCACATCTGAGGAAACATTGCACGGAGACGAGGAAAGTATGGAATGACCTGCTGCACCTGTTATTAGTTGGGAGGCTTCTATGTTATCCGTGCGTCCTCACGTGCACGACGATCCACAAACGTAGGTGGCAATATCCTATCATGCTGTTTGCAAACTCAAAACCAGTCCGGGTGAAAAACATAAATGAAACCATTGACCGTCAAACGTTCGGTGGGATGAGAGCAACATCTTAAAACCCAAGAGCAAGCACACATATTGAGGTTTGGGAAATCAGCGCCCGGAACGATCTGGGTTTCCGGATAATACCAAACTATGCCCAAGCAGACATATACATGGTCTACGTGTACGCAGTAGACACGTCAAATAACCAGGGCAAGAACCACGCAACTAACTACACACGTGGGCCGATCGCTACCCGGCCCCACGCTCTTCGCGACACCACACGTAATACGATCGCGGAATTCGCTATCCGCGAGTAGACGTGGCGTGCACTGCACTCAGGCGGTACTTCAGCGAGGCCAGGCGCCGTGATACGAAATGGATTAGCATTGTTCAGCCAAATTGTTTCCGGCTCATGACTGATGCCTGAGGGGGTCTCGTAAACACTGAGGACCCCAATGCTGTATTCTACTACTGTATTTTTCGATGTCGACCTCGTAGGCCATGAGTCTTATTTAAGTTTCAGTATGCACGTTTCTTATAACCGCTGTTTGACTTACTATTAATACAAAGCTCTTCATGTGAGGGGCCTCAGACAGCAAGTAGATGCGCCCCTATCGTGGCATACCTCGCGGGCGTGACGTAAGTCAATCAGAATATTACGCTATCTTCTGATATGGCAATCGCCGACCTAAAAATACAACTAGCGGATGTCGCCCAAGAATAGCGCACCTGGGTACTCGCGGGGAGCGTCTACGTAGGTATCTTACATTGGGTTGTGGCAGCAACAAAAACGTCAACAACAAAATATGTAAGTGTGGCAGAGCGGCACAGTCACTCAAACCAAACGTGCGTACTGCCACATTTAGACAATTGCAGATAACCCAGAGGGCCCCGCCAATCATAGTTACCGCATTTGCTAACCTGTCTTGTGATTAGAAGATTCCGTTCACATGGTTGTTTTTAGTCAGTTTTAGCGACAGCCTTGTGAAAATTCCGAATTGCCGCCGAACAGTTGTAACACAAGAACTATAACCAAGTTGGGTAAATCGCAATCATCCTTTTGATAGTCGTGAACTATCCGTGTTTCCTCACCTGCGCCGTCATGTGCTCCGACCTGTAGCTGGGGCAATCGAGGGAACGGTGCTGAAGCTCATCCGCGTAGCAGCCAAGGTACCTGGAGTATTTGGGCGCGCCACACTTGAGGTGTTCGCCGCGCTTAGGGTGTGTTTTGTACTTCCTGGTTGGGCATCGGGTAGGCTCCGGCGCCATCTTAGTCGGGCATGGGGTGGGCTCCGGTGTCATCTTGGTGGGGTACGGAGTAGGCTCGGGTGACATCTTGCTCGGCGTTGGAGTAGGCTCCCGTGACATCGTCGTGGGGTATGGAGTAGGCACCATTGACATCTTACTAGGCACTGGTGTAGGAGACGCGCATAAGTCGTTTCCGACGACCAAGCCGGTGATCATAGACAGGTCGGGAGTGTTGCCCTGGTCGTCGGTGTAATCCGCGGACACGACGACGCTGCCACCGGGGGCCTGGTCGCACACCTCCAGTAGAACATCGAAAACCATGGCGTTAGCCTCGAGGTCGGCTGCGGAAAAGGTGACGGTGCTTCCGGAGACGGATCCGGTGGCGGTGGAGGCGATCGGAACGCTGAACTCGATCGTCACCGTGGCGCCTGTTGATGGGCACGGTATGATGGTGCCGCCACCCGACGAGAAGATGCTCTCCAAGGCCGCTACGAATCGCGCGTTATGGAAGTTGCAAAGGCGATAGAAGGACAGAAGGGCGGATTTTGCTAGTAAGTTGTGACGGTGGCATGGCGCTGGCTAGACCCACGACAGAGTGTGAGTGCTGCTACAGTAAATATTACCGTTGGTAATGCGTCATTTTTATTTCGTTTCGGTTTCGGGCAAATGCCTTAGCCTCTTTGGAGGTCTGCCTCCGAATTCAGAGACAAAATACTCTTCAATAATGTAGAATATGTACGCAACAACAATGTTCTTGTCGTATGTTGTACATATAGATACAAGTGTGGTGGTAGGACGTGCCTCATTGAACATGCTACTGTATACATGTACGAGTGTTGACACGCAGGTGAAGGCGTTCGTGTCGATGCGGTGGGAAATGCGGATCTAACACGATTTAATGTTGACGTTCCGCTATGAGGGAAAAAAATACTAGGTTGAGAGACATGTCCCCATTTGGAGTCTTTAGTGTGCGGTGTTGACACGGTTCCTGCATCATGTCTGGAGCTATTGATACCATCATACAACTTGAGCATGTTATTCACACATCTGGAGCCCTTGCCCCAATGATACGACCCATTCACGTGTGTCTCAAGTATCAATAGTATTATATGGTCGTTATGAACGGTCCTGATTCACCTCTATTCGTCTCTTCAACGACAAGGTGGCGGCCGCCGTACATAGTCGACACTACAGAAACACAAGTATTTATCATGTATTATAAGCATAAGCAGCAGTTGCTCAAGTATAGTATTCCCAATACTCTGTGACACTGCTGTTAATGGTGAGTGTATCGTGTTTCCGATCGCGCTGGTTGATTGATTTTAAGACATACGACACATGGTACGAGTGTGATTGTACCGTGTCTGGGCCAAATCAGAGAACGTCATTTGTTCGACACCTGTTCGCTGCGTGAATAGTACAGCACATTCGACCCACCACATGCTTTGGCTGACTACGTAATAACCGTAGCTCAGAGCTGGTGTCCCTACTTGTGCCTAACAAGTCAACAGCTCAGCGCGTCCACGAACGCCAAACGCGAATACAACACCGCACATGCCATTTGTTGTATTCCGATTCTTTCTATCCATTTCCTAACTTCGCCCTTGTTTTATCTCTCCCTCCTACTTCGGCCCTTTGGAATTCCGCCCACGAGTACACACTGTATGCCCTGTCAGCAGTTGATTATAAACATGTTTTGCAAAACAAAGTCCAAATCACGGCGGGAGATCTGGTACCACGTACCAGCCTTACTTTAGCAACATTCGAGGGCACGACGAACAGACCACAACGGGCGACAATGTATACCCCTCCTCGGACTACGAACTCGGCGAGAGCAATTTTGACGCAAACGGAAAATACGCGCGTGTGCACAGGGGGGTATCACAAAAAAAGAAGTCTACAGAATCGATGGCCGACATGTAGGAGCCTGTTACCTACGATGTTGCAACCCGGTGTGCCACGTTGAACGACACCACATGCACGAAAAAGTAAACTAACACATGCACAACTGTTCAGAACATAAAAATTCCTCTCATATTAATAGTGATATCGTCGAGTTATTACACTATTATCCTGTCTCCGAAACGTGTTCCGTCGAAACACGACAATGGTCTGCTTTCAAGCTCGACATTCCCGAGCTGCCTGTTGTGGTCCGCTGCTTACCGTCAAGAAGGGCGAACTCTTCGACTTGGAAGACGTTGGCGGCGTCGCCTCCGATCGCGAGAAGTTCAGCATCGCCAACCCCGGCGCCTGCAGCGGGCGATGAAAGGGGTGCGACCAGAGATAAGGCTACATTGCACGCATCGGACATAAAGTCAATTTCCACAAAATTGATCTAGATCTATCAGGATATACAACTTTTTGATCCGGACATTCTAGCTCACAGTGCTGGGAGGGATCCATACATTCTGCGTGATTTATGTTATGTTTCTGGAAGTGGATTGGGTAGGTTTAGCAATCTGGCTTTAGGGTGTTTTTGACTTGAAATCTCATTGCGGCAAGACAGAATGAAGGGTGATTTAGATTGATCTAGATCGTGACCTGGCGTACGTATGCATTATTGATATGCTTGCTCCTGCGTGTCAACGTACATCACTCATTTGAATCAACCCTAAATTTAATTTGCGGAGCTGTCTGGGGTGTACAGTATTCACTCTGTATGAACATCGACTGATTCGGATTCAGTTTTTTTTTCGAAACAAACGGCTCTGACACTTCCGCATCCTAAACGTGGTATACACATAACGCGACGACGGCAGAAAAGGCACATCACTCTGTATTTTGCTGTACGATTCCTGACGGGCTGCGGCGGTGTTCTTCTGCGTTGTTGACATTATTTTTCACTCCGACCGTTTTCGGAGCTAGATATTATTCGACTACCTGTGCTGGTGGAAGCAAACAATCAGAACTGAACATGGTGTGCAGACGTACCGGATATATGCGATATACGTAGGTTTTTCATTTCCATTGTGGTCTCTGAATTTTGCGCCCTATCCCGTAAGAAAAAAAACGACAAGCGCGAAATTTATCACGGGTGTATGAAAAATGGTCAGCAGTCCGACTAATCGCATGCTGCGCACGTGTCGAACATCCACTCTGTTGGAAATTTTGAACTCACCGGTAAGCAACGCATCTCGGAGGCACTATACTCTGGGTCAATGCATCTTGACCGGTTGAGCGCCTCGGAGGGATAACTATTAGAATACCGCTTATTATTACAATGCTCTACTCCCTGTAGAATATTTGCTTCAGGACTACCGTAGTAGCGCACGTATATGTTGATCGGGTCGCGCGAACAAAGACCCTTGCAAGCAGTTTTCGGTTGAGATAAGGAGCCGCTCACGCACGGAGCTAAGAAAACACTGAACCACCTCCATGCCGTGGTATGTTGCGCAGACCCCCTTCCCCAAGCGATCCGGGCTGCTTCGTGGGGTGGATGCTCGTCAGTTTTAGTTATTGCCCCTAACGGTTTCTCTCTAGTGCAATAAAACGTAGATTTTCGTTAAATTTCTGTGTACAGTACCACGTTTTTCGATTACGGGCACATTCTACAATACATGGAGGTAGCGCGTTTTGGCCAAATGCTGTCTGACTGATGAGGTCCGGAAGTACTCAATAAGGTATGCCTTCTCGTCGGAATATCATAATTTCGTGTTTGACGATACCAAACCCGTGGGATAGATCGTCGATCGGTTTGCACTTTTCTTCTTTCGTTTTTTGTCGGTTGGATCGTTTGAGGTGAGAAGCCTAGGAAAATTGGGGTGCAACCGCGATATCGCAGCGCATGTATCTACGGGCAACTCAACCACCTTGAAATATGTGCGAATGAAGCTTGAATGTGTTCTTCCGCAACGTTCAAGGTTTAGTTTACCCCATCACCAAGTACTCCTACTATTCGCGCCAGAAAAATGGAATCATTTAACAAAATTCCGCACTCAGAGTGCATCGACGGACACTTACGTACGGCCACATGATGCGGCAAGCTCACCTACTCCCACCGCAAATACGACTATGCCCTCAGCCCTGGCGGCGTCTGCTGCTGCTGTGGTGTCGGCGATGCTGTTGCTTTGCCCGTTGGTGATGACGATCATGAACGAAGCGCTTGCAGGGTTAGTGCCTAGGAGCCGAGTGCCTTCATCGATGCCGACGGACGTGACGGTCCCCGTCCCACCTTGGACGTCAGCATCGGCAAAGTCGTTGAATTCTTGAGAGGAGGAGAACGTACCAGAGGAGACTAAAGAGCCTGCGTACTGCACGTAGGAGGCTGTCCCCCCGTTGTCGAACAGGTTGCGTGCGGCAAAAGCGGCTACGGAGTCCTCGGCGAAGCCCTGCTCCAGCGCGAAGTCCGCGCTGCTAATGCTGCCTGACCCGTCCAGGACGATGGCGAGGTTGACCTGTCACAGGGCACCAGCAAACGCAGACCAGAAACAGTAAGGTGTACCAGTGAGGGCGTTAGACCTTGCGCTTAGGGCTCAATGGTCTTCGTGGGCTCCTTCTTTCGAGGTGGTTTTGAGTGATCAACGTTGAAACTCGTGATATACGTAGTATTAAATTGTCGGATGGCAATAATAATATTGGAACATATATATGGATGGACGGCATCCCCACGATACGATATCATCTCCAAGCAAGTGAACTTTTTTTATTCATACCACGTATTCCGTGCCTCATATATGTACGACTATCAATATGCATGGGTGCCCTGGTCCGTCTGATGACGGTGGCGATGCCGCTGCTGCTTCTATTTCAGAAAGTTTGAGCCTTTTTTTCTCTCGTACGCATTAACTAGTATTCAGGAGGGCCGTCGGTCGTAAAATGCTTTCGCCGAATAGGCGGACTCTACCATAGCCCGCATTGAACTAGCATTTCGCCAGGTACTGGGCGGTATTCAGTGTGTTCGAGGTTCAATACTGTTGAGAACTCTTGCGTTCTTCGCAGATTGTTGTATTTTTGATTCTGCGAACATTGGGATATACCCTATATTTAAGATGTTCCATAGAGCGAGCGCTAGGATGTGCGCAATAGACTCGACGATAGATGTCGCGAACACTGAACTAAACGCATCATGTTCGAGATTTGATACCGCAATTTCTGGGCTGTCTGCAATAAGACCACTGAATTCTGATGTTGCAAATTGGTGTTTTTTTGGTGTTTTTGTATATGGTGGCCGGTATTTGATCTGTTGTAATTTTGTTGGAATAATAACGCAGAATTCTGATGTTGCATTTGATGTTTTTTTTTGGCATTTTGTATGTTGTGGCTGGTATTTGATGGGCCGTACTTTGATTGGATTACAGTAGTGCGGTGTCGCGGCTGCACCGTCATGGTACGTATGACCTCGTGTTTGGCCGCGGTTCAGGGGGATGGCGTGCACACAAGGAGAAGACAGCCGTCTCTCGCCGCGTCGACCCCGTGCACGCGACGACGACAGCACAAAGTGCAGGGCCGGATGCGATATGAAGGATCGTTGAAATCGTATTTTCTTTTATGTTGTTATTTTGTTCGACGCCTGTTTCGTCCTCCGGCAGTGCGAAACGGCGAACGTCTGAACTGGAATCTGCGAAAATGACGAGTTGTTTGCGCCCCAACGAAAAAACAGTGTATACATGTTAACTAGCATGAAAAAAAAGGCCCCCCAGAATGTTTCCTCCGAGACGGAAAAAAAAAAAAAACATCCCTTACGCGGAACAAACCCAGTTCTCGCTATGTTGTTCACCTTGAACGAAAAAGAGCGGGTGGAGGTAAACAAGCGTTGCGTGGGTATGCACTCGCAGCTACAGGTGGATGCTGCCTTGGGCGAATGCTTGGCGCGATGTGTGGGCCAGCGCATCATTTGTTCGCCTTTTTGTCGACCCTGCTTTGTGAGTACATTGGTGTCATGAATTGATTGCTTCATTCAACAATTCTGGTTTTTAGGAACCGCAAGCAAAATGACCACATACCCGGTACATGATTTCATGATTTATTTTTTGATGTTGTACGCTCGACGCGTATCATACCTATACCGCACAACACGCGAGAGAACACACCTGCTCGGACCATTTTCAAAGCGGGGATTCCGGACAACGAGTCTATGCAAACTTCTCGACGACGTCTTTCCGAAGCCACCATTTTCGTTGTGTGTGTCCCCCATGTTTTGGGGGAAACTGGGTCTGTAAATTCGTCTCCTGGCTGGGTGTCATCTTGTGTGATACTAGTATACGGTTTAGGTACTGTCGGGTTATTATGGTACGAGTACGTCAATTTTTACGAGCTTAACTGGTGCCGTACGTATTGCCCGTGCAGGGCTATTTGTCCGATTTGACATCGGTGCTCGTATAACCTATGAAATATGGTGAATCAAAAGCTAAAACGTCCTCGGTCGTGATCGTCAACGTTGGAAACATAACAGCCGATCGAAAACGAGACTTACATAATTCCAAGTAAATTATATGGGTAGGCCCGAAATCGCATCCCAAAATCTATCATAATCCTGCTAAAAATCGATTGTTGTTCACAAATTCAGGACTTATCTTGCGTCATGCCGTTTCGTTCGAAAACGAAGCTCGGTTCTACCTGTAGAATGGTTAGCGGAAGGGTTTCTCGCTATTTTTCTAGGAATTAACTAGATAAAATTCAAGAGCAATTGGTTTTCACGTGACGGTCTTCCGCCAGATTAATCGTCACATGTCTCTTTTTCTACGAACGAAAAACAGTTCTACGTGGGCAATTGCAATAATAGCTCTCAAAATCCTCTCAAATATACGGCTGCTGAACAAAGCACCTCAATGCAAATGTAATATATGAAACGCTTCTGTTTCATTGATCTTAAAGGGTCAAGCATTCAACATAGAAACAATGATACAGAATTACCTTCGCAGGATGAGAGCGTTTCGGACGTGTTTGGGGTGTTGACAGAGGTGTTGAAACTAAGGTTCTCATCTGCAGAAAAACGTGTATATGGTGCTGGGGAAAAGTTCGATTTCTACACCTGCTTAGACTATTGGCAGTGGGGTGGATCTTCGTATACCCTATAGTAGTATTACGCACCGTAGAATAGCACATGTTACTGCTATTATGTAATATTGGTCCCGAAGTGGTCGCTAGCCATCCAGCCCCAAAGCGCGATCACGTTTAATCAAGATTTAACACTAATTCAGGAGTCAGAAGTTCATCGAGCGCATTAGACATGACCTGTGCTGATGGTTCTGTCCACTGTACGTGCAACAGCAAACGTAAACAGGTGCTTACAGACGACAGCAGCAGCACTATCGTATGAACTACCAGCGGTATAGCTCTAATAATTTTCTACTTTTTAAATGCATGGAGTAGGCTCTGCTGCTGTGCATGTCGTCCAGCCTCAACCGTTTAAATCAAGGGATCACCAACCTAATACGCAGTCGATCATCGAGCGCAGTAGATTGACCATTGCATAGTTACGAACC